>CM062809.1:22576977-23192320 GCA_031772625.1 Pinus tabuliformis
ATTGATATAAAAGGTTGATGGTAAGAACCCTATCACGAATATAGATTGAGAAATAGTTTGGCTCCATGACATCTAGGAAGGTTAGATTTCAGGTATGATGTGATGCAATATAGGAGTCGTGAAAATACAACTAGATCTCCAAGGAAGAATAAGTAGCTGATAATTGAGATAACCTAAGGCTTTTGGTTATGTCTCCCTGGTTGAGAGGGAGTGATGAGTGACAGCATATTCTCCATGTGTCATGCACTAGGCTAGGACTAACAGTCACAAGTCTAATGAAGGAACTGGTGGGGAGAATGAAGGATTGGATAAGCATATGGGACTAGTACTCCTTGAGGAGTTGGAATCCAAGATAGGAACTAGTCCCATGTACCAATACTCTTTGAAGATAGGACAGGGTATCCAAGATAAGAGTAGTCAAAGAGGACCAATATTATTTGAGGGTTGGGAATCTGTTGTAGCGGCTAAAACCACCCTCTAAAAATTTTCCTATGCTTCGTTTTGGAGCCTCCCACCTAAATCACGACAGCTCATCTCGCACTGACCCAGGTACTTGTGCTTTAATTGAGATTTATCTTTTGCATGATGGCTTGTGATCTCTCACTCGATTTATTGTCTAACCCATAAAGTTGATCTCTTGACTTGGTTTCAACCCGGTTCCAAGCTTGCCTTAGTGAATTGTGCAATCCTTGAGGGCAACCAACCTTGCTCTCGGGAATTACGCAGTCCAAGCTAGCATTGAGCCTTTAGCTCTAGAATTGCACAGAACCAGATGACAGCCAAACTTAAGCTGGGAAACTGCGCAGAGCATGTGAGCTAGCCTAGAGCCACTCAACCCAGAAATTGTGTGGAATCTTCCTGCTCAGCAACTGCCCAAGGCATGAGCCAGTGAGTTTCCCAATTCTCCCTAGAACTATGTAATCTCTCTGAGCAATGCATGGTAGCTTTTCCTGAAAAATGAAAAAACAAAAAAGTGAAAAAACATCCCTAGAAAATAGGGATATGTTTTTAGTAGTCTAGAGGTGGCACTTGAGTTATTTTGGAAACTATTGACAAGTGTCTCTTTTTCCTAGTTTTTTTTTTTGTTGTTGAGCTTGGTAGATCCTTCTTTTTCATTATAAAACAAGCAAGTTACAACCACATAGAACTAGGTTAGGTGGTCTCAACTTGCCCGAGGAAAACCAAGTCTGTTGACCACCTAACTACATGATAAGACATCTAGTAACAAAAAATATTGAGTCTATCTATTCAAACTAGATAAGTTTGATTTTCATGTACACATCCATATTCTATTTTCCTATATATATGTATAACTATAGTCTAGAAATTAAAAGCTATTCGCATGAAAAATAATGAAAAATAACTGAAAGTCGACATCCTATCCATCATTCTCGGCGGAGGCCGATGCGACCGAGGCTGGGTCTTTAGAACTGGAGCCAGGCAGCTCTGTTTGCACGAACATGTAGGTGAAGTGTCTCTCCATGTGGCTAAGGTCGTCGTCATGTTTCTGCAATTGGAATTGCATCTTTTGAAACTCTTGCTTGTAATCTGGGAAATCCTAGATAGCAGTCATCTATATTTGCTCCATCGCCTTGCAAAGGAGGCATTTCATCAACCAATAAAGATGTAGGGTCTGTTCAAATTGAGTCCCTCTTCCTCTCAGTGGTCTCTTCACTTATTAGCTTGGCCAAAATTTTTTTACCTTTGCGTTTCACTGAGGTTCTTGGTTCAGTCTCGGCCTCGATCACCCCTGGCCTCTTTCCTTGGCCCTTACCTTTTTCCATTCTGCCCAATGTCGCCCTGTCACGGTACTTACTAGCCAAATCCTGGGGATGGCCCGAAGCTAGCCTTTGTGCTCTTCACATCCAAGAATGATTACCGTTTCGCGAACCTTCTAAGGGGACAAGAAACCAGGATTGCCATAACATTATGTTTTTAATTTCCAACACCCGAAGGCTCTGCCTTTTCACAAAATTTTCCACCCTTATTTCATTTGTATGACCCCCGAAATGCAGCATCCCCTACCCAACATGACCATGACCCACACCCTGGTAGCTTTGCCCCAGTAGATGCCCCGGCATAACCATTTCTCTACAAACACTTCGACCTCGACCTTGGGAGTGAGGTGCCAGTAGCTAGCCAACTACAAATCTTGTAGCTTGGTAGCCAAGTCGATGGGTTCCAAGTCATGCACCTCCCTTACCCACCTCTGCATGACCATATGCCCATCCCCCCTGACTCACCATTTTTTTAGCCTTACCGTGACCAACACTGCAGTGCAAAATCTGACTGTCGGGCTCCAATAGGCACCCAACCCAAACTTTCCTTACCTCTCGACTTCCCCTCCACCAGCCGAGGCTGGAAAACCAACACTTAATTCATGCCAATTCCCATACTTCATAATACCCCTGCCCATGACGACCTCCCCACTACTATTTTTCCTCAGGTAATTAGCACCAACTCTCAGGAGCCAATCCTGCCAATTATCCTCAACTCCCATGGAGCAGACCAAGACATAGGCAATGACAACATCCCAGCCCGTGACCCCTAGGATTTACATGCAGACAAGATAGAGGTATTCCCCCATACTGTCACCCTCCCCACCAAGTGCGATAAGCCCCATGTGAGAGAGGTAAATCCCATAACGGATTGACAATAGGGAGGAACCCATGGAGTTGGGATTATTCCAGCAGACGCCTGACACCATGCATCTCTCCCAGCCCAAATTACTTTCTCCCACAACCCATTTCCCCCATACATACCCCAATTATTAAACTAGACATATGGAATCATGGTGAAGTGGAGGAGAAGCCAATTTACATACCTCGGTAGCCAACGTTTGGAGCTAATGGAGCCCTCGTTCCTTTTGAAGCCTCTGCTCCACTCTTGTCTTTAGTACCTCTACTCTCCAAAACCTTGTGTTTCTATCCTTCACTACAATTGGTAAAATGACCAATTTTTTTTGCCACCTTCCCCCATTCTTATTGCCTTAAGCATGCCGAAGGCCACACACCCTTCACTTCAATCATGTGAGGGGCAGTGGAAACATTCCTCTACGTCCTTATCATAATGACTACCTTAATGGCTTTGTCTGATAGCTCACACCCTGATCGAGGGTTTGTATGTCCTGGGAGTTATGTCTCTGATCATGCTCCAAGATCTCTTTCAAGGGTTGGAATCGTTCATCCCTGGGTTGACATGGCCATATTTTCTCAAGAGGCGCATCTTGATGACTGCAACCCCAATTTGCAAGGAATTCTATTGTTCTATAACCATCCCTTCTTACGTGGTTAGTCATTATATAGTTGAAGTTGACGAGGAGGTTTCCTATCTCCTGGATTAACCTTGCAGTTCTCTAGTTGTGGCTGAGCTTTTCCCATTTAGTTCCTTGATTTAATTTTTTCATTGTGTTGATTACAAGCCTCGAATCGCCTTCAACTACAATATTCTTGTACCCCATTTTGATTGCAATTTGTATGCCTTGTCTAGCAACGACAAATTCTGCTTCATTTTTGCTAACATACCCACAATGGTCAGCATAGATAAGGGTGGTGTTGGTTATGGCGTCTCGGAATAGTCCTCACATGCCTGTTGGGCCCAGATTGGTTCCCCTTCGAAGCTTTGTCAAAGCTTAAATTCATAAATCCCTCCAAGGGGGGAGTGAATTATTTGAGAGAGTCTACTCCCCTCAAGGTGACCTTCCAGGAGGACGGGGCTATCACTGTAGGTGATATGTTCAATCTCTGCATAATTCTAGCCTCATGGGGGGCGGGGGGGGACCTTCCAGTGCTACAGGTGTCACTACTCTCAAAATATTTTCCCTAATGTTTTGTATGATCCCTTCCCATACAAACTCCTAGGGGAGAAGATGATCCTTAAAGATTCGGCGATTTCGTTCTTTCCAAATGGCCCAAAGTGTTATTCCCAAGGCTAGCCCCCAGGCCCTGTTAATGGTCGGGCAGGAGTAAATGCTTGTTCTCCATAAGAGGATGGTTTCTCGAATACTTTGTGTGTCCCGATCCATTCTTCACAAGAGATCCTCCATCTACCTCCATTTTCGTTCAACATATGGACAAGTGTTAAGTATGTGTTCTAGATCCTCGCTATGCTTATTACAGATCTTGTAGAGCGACGGGCCATGAAACCCCTTCTTTGGAGTTTATCCCAGGTATGAATGTGACCTCTACAAACAAGCCAGAGGAAATAGGCCACCTTTGGCCACCAACCCCCTTTCCATATCTTCTTCCAAATCAGGTTCTGGCCTCCCAGCTCGTGCCCCGCCCTTAGATCATAGGCCTCCTTGATAGTCAAGGTCCCTTTGGTGGTGTAGCCCCATCTGAGGATATCTGGTCCATTTAGGATGGATATATTTCTTAAGTCTAATTCATTGTCTAGTTGACTCCATTGCACTGATTCTGGGGCTTGTGGCCAGTCTGATTTCTCCTTCCATCTCCTCCAACCTTCTCGATCTTGGTTTGTTTTCCAAAATTGTTCAACCATATAAATAATTCCTCCCATTCTTGTATAGAAAGAGATCCCTTAAGTCTTGTCTGCCCAAAAGTTTATCTCATTGCTTCCAGGAATCTTGCCAAAATAGTGTCGTTTTCGCATTCTTTATTTCCCAGAAGACGCATTGTTGAATAAGGTATTTGTTTTGGACTTCCATATTCCATATAGCCGATCCTTTTTAGGGATACCGGTATCTTAAGATATCTTTTGTTCTGGAAGGCATGTTGTATTTGCACGTCCATATTTGTTTGAAGAGATCAAGCCTGCCTCCCATCCAACGCCACCATAGTTTAGCCCCCATTACTTGGATTTAGATATAAGGATCTCGTAGGCCAAGGCCTCCTTCCATCTTATGCTTCATTAAGTTGGGCCAAGATACCAACACGCATTTCTTGAATTGCCAAGATCCTCCCCATAAGAACTTCTTGAATGTTTCCACCATCTTTGCGCAAGAAGTTTTTGGCATGGCCATCCCTGAGAGCTGATATATTGGAATAGATTGGAGAACTGCTTTAAGAAGGATTGTCTACCCCGCCAGATTTAGCCACCAGAAAGCCTAGTTGTTGAGTTTCACAATGATCTTTTTGACCAGGGATTGCCAACAAGAAGTCTTTAAGGAGTCCACCGTAAGGGGAATTCCCAGATATTCACAAGGTAAATATCCAATACTAAACCCTAGAATCCAATCAAGATATGATTGAATTATCCCTGAGGTGTTGAAGAAGAAAATGCATGATTTGTCATTGTTAATCATTTTCCTGGATGCCTCCATGAAGACGAGGATCACCTCTTTGATGAGGTGAGCTTCACATAACAACACATTACAAAAGAGAATAATCTCGTCTATGAAATGTTGGTGGGTAATGGGGAGGTCATTTCCCCATAGACTCAGGCCTTTTATCTGGGAGTTTCTAGCTTCATTCTTTAGGTATCAGCCCAAACCTTTTGTAGCAATAATAAAGAGGAACAGGGAGAGGGGATCGCCCTGGCGCGGGCCACGCAAGGGGTTAAAAGTATGAGTGGGGGAGCCATTAAGAATAATGGATAACACAGGGGAGGACACCAAACAATAAACCTAATTGATCCACCTCTGATCAAACCTGAAAGCCTTGAGAACCTTGTTAAGGTATTCCCAGCTTAGACGGTCATAGGCCTTGGAGAGGTCTAATTTGATCATCATGCCCAAGAGTTTCTAGGATTTGAGAGAGTGCACTATCTCTTGGGAGGTGACAAATCCATCTAGGATCTGCCATCCCTCTATGAAACTCGTTTGCTCAAGGGAGATGAGAAGGGGAAGCAGAGGTTTAAGGCGTTTGACAATCACCATGGTTATGATCATATAAATGATATTACAAAGTGATATGGGCCTAAAACCTTGCGAATCTTTAGAATTAGAGGATTTCATAATTAAAGCAATGAACATCGCATTTAAGCTAAAACATACCTTTAATTCTGGCGCGATTCTTCCACCACCTCCGGTATATCAGGCCCTATAAAGTTCTAGGTAGCCTGATAAAATTCCGCCGTGAAGCCATCCGGTCTAAGTGCCTTGTTCTTCTCCATTCCCTGCACTAACTCCTCCACTTCTTCCAAAATTACTGCGTGCATGAGGGCTAAGTTTTTCTCTCTAGAAATAATTTGCGGAATTTTCCTCATGATCCTCTAGGTAGCCTCTATGCAATCTTGGGACGGTTCCGTTAGGATGTCTTTAAAGTGCCAAACCAGCATATCATCCATCTCCTCATGTTGGACTACACGATTTCCATCTTCATTCTTCAGAGAGTAGATCTGGATGTGTTTCCAGTGCTATATCATTGCTTTGGGGAAGAATCTGGTATTCCTTTCTCCTTCTCGCAACTAGCTGACTCTGTATTTTTTCTTCCATAGAATCTCCTCTTGTTTTCTCCTTTCTTCTAACCAATTGATTAGCTTCCCTTCCTCCACTGCTAGGTTGTTTGTTCGACCATGTTGGATGATCTATTGTTGTAAGTCCTGGATTTTGTTATTAAGCCGGTGGGTGTTGGTATTTCATGATATGTCCAAACTCTTCCCAATTCCATTTCTTAAGCTTGTGTTTGATCTCCTTTAACTTCAGTTGGAAGGTATGCATGTAATTTCTCCCTTTCTCCTCACTCTTACCCTACCATTCCTTAATTTTCTTCAATATGTTGGGATCTCGTAACCAAAAGGTTCCAAATCTAAATGGTTGATTCCTTAGTCCTATTTTCAAATCCATTTCCAATCGGATGGGCCAGTGATCTTATCCCATGCATGGGAGAATCGAGGCTTCAAAGAAAATGTCCTTGCTAATGACTTGCTCCGAGATCAGAAACCTGTCCAACTGGGAGGAAATCTGATGAGTTCCTCCCCTGCGATTGTTCCATGTATAGACTCCATTATTCGTCTGCAGGTCTACTAGGTGCAGATCTGCTATGAGATCCCCAAATGCTTCCATATATGTCTCTGTGCGACGAATACCTCCTCTCTTTTCTTCCAACGATGTTATCATATTAAAATCTCTGCCTACTAGCCAAAGGTCTTCAGGGTATACCTTCCTTAGTTTGGTGAGGTTCTGTAGGAAGACCCCTTTTTCTCCTAGAATGTGAGGCCCATAAACCCCTGTCAGGAGGACCCAATCTCTGGATCCAATATGTCAAAATTTACTTGATAGTATCCTCGGTAGACTAACCCAATCCTCAAATGTTACCTCCACTGGGTTCCAGAGGATAGTCAGGCCTCTAGCACTACCCCTAGCATCTTGAGCTATTACTTCATAATAGGGGTTATAACTCTTTAGGATTTCTTTAAGCTTGACTTCCGCAATCTTTGTCTCTTGGAGTATCATGATGCTCAGCTTATATTTTCTCAGTTTGTCCTTCAGGTACCATTGTTTGCCTCTATTTTTGAGGCCTTGAACATTCTAAGATGTAATTATCATTTCAAAGGTTTATTAAGTTGGTGGAACACCGCTGATGGTGGCACCACCCTTCCTGGGTTTACCATAATTTCCCCTACCATTTGAATGAATTCGCTCAAGTTTTTCATACCTCATTTCTTCTTACCTTTCCCTTGTTTTCCTTTCTCCATCCCTTGACTTTCTTGGGAGCCCAACTTCTCTGGATGGATCGCCACTAGCTTTCCCTACTTGGCTTTATATTTTTGAAAATTATCTTTGTACAACTATCTCTGGTCTTCTGGTATGAATCTCTCATGAAGATGCCTCTGTTCGCTCAAAAGTCGCTTCATCACTTGTTCTTCCATGCTGATATCTTCCTTCTGGCTGTCGATATCCATATTTGCTTGGTCCTTTGCTTGCATGGTTGCTTCTTTTTCCTGAGGTTCGTCCTCCACATTTTGTTTGTTTTTACTTCCTCCCCTTTGAGGGTTTGCATGGATTTCCAAGCTCGTCTTTTGTTGAGGGATTTCGGCACTTTCCTCGTCCTCATGTAGCATCTCATAGCGATTGTGATTGTGGAGGCCCTTTCCACTTGGACCCAGGTTAGGGTTTGGTAACATTTTATGATTTATTTTCCTTCTTTGGACTTCCTAGAATCCCTCTGCATCTTATTTTGCTTTATTTTCACCATTGGCAGTATATGCTTCTGGCGATTCCTGCTTGTTCAAAGGGCAAGCATGAAACAGGTGCCCATACTCGTGGCATCTGCAACATCTGAAGGGTATGTGCTCATAATCTAGAGGTTGTTGCCAAACCTCATCATGGTATTCCAACTCTATGAATTCTGGTAATGGCTCTGTTATGTTCATGTAGACACAGATTTGAGCGTATGAAGTGTACCTTCCCTTCCTTATGGAGTCTGCAACCTTGAAAAAGTTCCAAATGGAGTTTCCAATCCCCTCAAGGATCTTTGGATCCCAGAATTCGACCAACAGAGAAAATAAACAAACCCAAATTGGTGCTGCTAGGAGTTTTTCCTAATCTGGGTTGTAACATTCCTCCCAATGTCTCATAAAGAGGCCTGAGTTGTTGAAAAAGTAGGGGCCCTCTTCAAAAAATCGTTCTTTGTCTTCCAGATTGGAGAATATTATTGTGAAGAAGCCTTTGGCTTCCAGCTTCAGTTCAACATGGCCTTTTGGTTGCCATTTATAGTGGATCCATTTGACCAAATCCCTTTCTGTCGACCAAACCCCAATAAACTTGCATATTAGGGCATGGTATTTCATGTATTTCCTGTATGCTTCCAGTTTTTTGTTGGGTGTGATGAATCATGGCTTTTTTTGGCCCTTGGTAGACACTAACCTCTCACACGTGCCTACCATTTGGCGCCCAAAATCTGAGGTCCTTTTCTTCTACCTCCTTGACATCCATTCGTCGTTGTTCCATGATTACTAGTTTCTCCCGTTGTTGCATTCTTGTAGGAGGGGATCTCCCCCCCTGTTGTCGTACTCATCGTCTTATCAATAGGCCTACTCATGGTAGGTATAATCAAATGTTTCTTCTAGTTTCAAGATTTTTCAACAGGGGCGTCAAGGTTTTCAGTCTGAAACTGTAGCCGTGACAGCCATTCCTGTGTCGCTCACCATTTTAAAAAATGCTTTTTCATAGATTCTTGGCCTTCGTGTCATAAACCCTAAATCGAACAAATCTATTTAATGGAAACTGCCAAATCTCATTTCCATAGTTGATCTTAGAGCTTTGGCATTCCCAAGGAGGTCAAGGAACCTTCAACATAGTCGTCGTAGCTTTTCCGGGTAAGTCTTGCTTTTCTAGTATTTTGCTGATTTTTTTTACGCTTTTGTTTGTTTGTCTTGTGAGAGTGTTGTTTTACCCATTTTATTGAATGGTCGTTGGCGTTTTGATTCTTTTAGCTTGTGGAAGTGTTATTTTAAGTTTTTCATTGCCTTTCCCAAGTTTCACATGCATTACCCAGTTCTTTCACTAACAGTCGTCGTTGTGGTGACTCTCTACACATGCTTCATGGATCTTTAGTTTGATTGATTCCTACATTCATTTTGTTTGGATGCATCATCATTCACTCAGATCTACACCCACCATCATTCCTCCATCAGATCTGCTTGTTTTAATGCTCCCATTAGGCAGATATGGGCTTCCTTTGCCTGGATCTTTCTCCTCTCTAGCATGCACTGCACATTTATGGATCTCAAGGATCTGCCTTGGCTCCAGAAATTGTGCAGAGGCTGCCAAGGCTTGGCTCCAACTGCACATTGCACAATTCCATGAGCCAATCTTGAGCCTTGGCCATTGGGATTGCGCAATGCATAGTCTCACTTGACCTAAAGCCTAACTGAACTACACATTGTGCAGTTCCAGTTAGCAAGCCCTCCTACTGGTAGTTGGAACTACACAATGCCTAGAACCAGTTGGAATTCAATCACCTCTGAGAGCCAGGATTGCACAATCCTTCCCAATAGTTGCCTAGTTTGTTTTTTGGTCTATTCTTGAAGTGATTTTGTTTCAAGCTAACATTTGCATGCCATGAGTGTCCTCTCTGTCTCCAGGCACAACAGTTGTTGAGAAACTCTCCAGTAGTTACAGGTAACATGGCTTCCAAGAGAGTTGCATCAAAGGATACTGTCAAGAGTAGCACTAGGGAAGAAATTGAGCAGGTGTCAGTGAATTTTCCAGTTTATGCAGACACTCAACTGTTCATTAAGAAGGGCATGAAGTTAACATGGCAGGAAATCAAGGATATCTTTGCAGGGGACTTCAAGGAAGATCTAGAGGATCAATAGGTTTATATCAGTGTCCACTGGTCAAGCTTACATAAGGTTTCATGCAGGTACCCCACCTTCCCATGTGTGGACATCATCCACTAGATTGTCTCACACACATATCCCGAGACTATGACATTGAGCAGTGCCAGTGGGATACAACTTGCCAACTTTAGGGCGGAGAACTATCAGCAGATGTATCATTTACCTTAGTTGGTGAACCACATGGATTCACTTTTCTATGCCACCCACAGCTTTGTGAACACCAGAGATATTATAAAGTGTTGGGTGAAAGAGTTGTCAAAATTCAGAGTGACACCCACTCATGTTTACAAGACAAAGTCTCTCAAAAATGGTTATCTGTTCGTGATCATATTTGAATGTTGATTATACGGTTAAGAGAGCACAAAGACCTTTTTGGAAAATTGGGTGGTTGTGTTGGACCAGTTGGTGAATGATGGAAGGCCATTCAACTGGTCATATTTGTTGGCTCTTCAGTTGAAAATCCATGTGATAAACACCCAGAATCTGCCCCAGGATGAGCAAGTGAGATTATACATGTCCATGTGTTTACTTGATGCAATATTTTCCCAGCACCAGTTTCCTGGCATGGGTTGGACATGGACACCAAAAGAGAATGTCGTTAAAATTTATTGCAAGTTTCTTTCCAAATGTAGCTACCAAGGAGTTATAGCAAAGTTAATTGACCATTTCATCATCCCAGTGTACAACTTGATCTTTGAGTAGGTTCCACCTTGCATGTCCCGAGAAGCGATGGAGGCGATACTTAACATTGCAGACTGGCATGCCTCACCTAGTGGCACCTTCATCAGGATGTTTGGCAAAGAGAAGCCTCTGCATGTTCTACCAAGGTATGTCACGTACAAGTTGGTCATGCAAGAGGTCGCATATCACCTCTCGATAGGTTTATCAACAAGACTGCACAGGAAGAAGAAGGCACCATGGCCCGCCCTTCCTTTGTGGATCAGATTGTACGAGATTAAGAGCTTGAAAGATGTGGATGGTGAAGCTAAGGAGATAGCGAAGTTCGAGTTCGGCACAAAAAACTTCAATCTGTATGATCCCTAAAGTATTTGCAAGAACCATTGTGCGAAGGTGTAATATCCATGGATCCACGGGACTTTTCATTAGGTAGAGGAGGACTCTTGGAGGTATTGTTACAACTACTCCAAGCTCAATGAACCAGTCAGCATAGCCACAACATGGAAAGTTGCTCTGCAGGTAACAACAACAGCAGCAGCAATAAGTAGAAAACTAATGCAAGACAAGGGTAAGATGAAGATTGTCAAGAACCCAGAGGCTAAGCAAAGCTACAAGTTCAAGTAAGATACTCTCATTGAGAAAGAATCTTTGGCAGCGGAGGCAAAGAGGTAACAACAGTTAAAGAGAGCATAATGAATGAAGAGAGAAAAACAAAGGTTGGAGGAAGCAGAAAGGAAGTTGTAGGAAAGTGAGAAGAAGTTGGAAGAAGAAAAGGAGCTAAGAAGGAAAGAGAGATAAGAGAAGCAGAAACAGGAAGAAGAAGAAGGGAAAGGTGCGATGGTAGAGAAAATTGTGCCCATACAAGTTGAGGAGTCAGAACAGCTAGTAGTTGAAGAAGAGGGTGAGAAGATGCAGGATGAGGAGCTTGATCAGCAGATTGAGCAAATAATTTATGTAACGAACATGGAGTTGGGACAGGAGCCACAAGACCAAGATAGCGACCTCATTCTGAGAGCACCCAAGGTTGCCCCTAAGTCTCCACCACCTCCAGTATCAGAACCAATCCCGAGCGAGCAAGGAGAGGTTTTTCTCCTTGATCATGATCCGTTGATGGATGTTTACAATCTATCATTTGATGAATTGTAGCATAATATTGTACAGGCATGGAGAAAGCATTTCCCGAATGATCACATGTCACCTACATTTATGAAGGAAAGGGTGATACTTTCAAATGTCAGAAAAAATCTAGTTTCCATGGTCAATGCCACAATGGCTTATGTAGGAGCCACGAGCTCAAATGTCAAGTTCCTGTTAGCAAAGAATGAACAGATGGAAAAGAACTTGCAAGCGGCCAGGCAGAAGGCAAAACAATATGTAGGTTCTGTAATGACAGTGATGAGGAAAAAGATAATTGTTGAAGTATCAACTCTTAAGGCCACCATGCGGAAAATTTATGACGAATTTATCACCATGCATAAGGTAGTTTTCCATCTATGCGGGTTTCAACAGCATAGCAGAAAGGTTGTCCAAACTCTCTAGGACATACATGATACTATCGCCCATGTGAAGAATTGACAATGAGGTAGAAGAGAGCCTCGCTTTACTTGCATAAGATGATGAAGCCGCAAGCAGAGCTAGACAAAGAAAGGATCTGGATGTTGATCCAGAACTATGAGCAGCTTGTCCTGTTCGTTAGCAACATATAGGCTTCATATGCATGGTTATATAAGAGTTTGGAAGTCATGGTTAGAATACACAGGATCCCATCAATTAGTTCCTTCACTGAAGCTAAGCATCAGAACCAAGTCTAGCTAGAGGTCAATAGGTACATGGAGCAGCTAAGGCGAGAGGCCACCGACGATGACTTGGAGTTGAGCGCGGAAAAAATGCAGAAGTACATTGGTGGTCATGTCATGTTTAAGACCATGTTACACATGCTTCGAGATGAGTTGGAAAAAGGTTCCAATACCATATACCCAGAAGATATGGAGCCAAGAGTCCGCTATCAGAAAGACACCATCAAGCAGTTTGGGGACACTATAGCACAATAACAAGATTGGTATCAATATGTCACCAAGAAGCATCAAGTGGAGGTTGTCGAGTTGGTATTTCCCCAAACTTCTGATTCATAGTGTTTTGTCTTGTTAGGTTGTCTCTAGCTTATTTTTTCTCACATGGGTACATGTGTAAAATGTATATCATTTGTAAATGTGTTGTAAGTGAAATTCCAAGTGTCATTAGTGGAATGTGAATAGTCACTATGTATTGTAATGAGTTATTTGTAAAGGAAGTTGAAGAATCACGAGGGTAGTCAAAGAGTCACAAAGGGGAATGTCAAGGGTCACCCCACCCTTTGTTATAAATAGAACCTCATAACTCATAGAAGTGGCTTTTGGGAGCTAATATTTTGGCTAGGCTTAGGATTAGAGAAGGCTTGGGAGTATTGTGACGAGCCTTGGCTTCTCCACAATGTAGAGCGAGTATACTTCTTTGGAGGAGTAGGTGTTCTTGACTGTAATGTTCCACTATTGGGGCTAGTGGTTGTCAATGGTGTATGTATGGATGGAACTTTCACTTATAATAATAATAACTAATCCAACACGTTTTCATGCATATGTTGTTATTGTAGTTGGACTATTCTGGTTGCTTTAGCAATGTATGTTGTTTAACTTACGCATTTTCTTATGAACTACTTTGTATGCAATTGTATGAATCTGGTTGAAGGCGTGTTGTTGGATTAACCCGTCACTTTGTTTTGTGGACTATTTTTCATTTCAACTTGTGATGTCATTTCGCTCATGTGTTCCTTTCAGGCTGTGTACTATTACAGGCTTCTAAGGGACACACTTCCTTTTCCCCTCCATGTGTTAGAACCCCCATGCATCTCACTTAACTAGCTGCAAGGTCACACAATTGCTTCTGACCAAAGTCATCATACTTATCTTTGAGTGCTACCGCAGTCAAGGCACTACATTACCCCCACTGTTGGGAATCCTACTCCAAACGATCTGAGGTCTAGTTGGGACTTCTTATTCGGGAGTTCCCCTTGACTGTTGACGAGTCCAACACCGTCAATAGAATCCAAGATAATAATAGTCTTGTAATGACATACCTGGTGAATATCCATATGGGGTATGTGCCTTGAGAGGCTATGGTGGTGGTGTCCAAATGCATGTCTCACAACATTGTGCTCTAATCTAGTGGATAGTTAGAGCTTGCTAGTCAAGGCCTTACTATATTGCAAAATTGACAATGTTGGTTATGAGGTGGATGTTTGCTCATGGCTTATCAATATAAACTCTTCTTATGAGAATGTTTCAATTTGAGGGTATCCTTGTATCCTATTGTATAATTATGAATACCTCCCTAGTTAAGAGGGAGTGTTAGAAAACGTAACTAGGTTCGATGTTCATAATTATCATTGTACTTGTATCATTGTATTTCCATTAGTAAAGCATGTTATTCATGCTTCTAGGGTTTATTGAGTCAAAAGAATATTTTTCATGAGTCAATTTATTGTATTGGATTCAAATCCCATTTGGAATTTTGAAAGAAAATGGAAAAACATTTTTTATTTGAGTCAAGTATATTTTGTCTCCACAAGACCAATTTGGCCCTAGAAAGGACCTACTGGACCTCTTGTATGTGTATATATAAAGAAAAATTCAACCTCATTTGGTCATCACTTGGAAAATTCAATTTTTGTGCAAGAAAGAGCAAGGAAGCAAGCAAAAATCAAAGAAGAGAGAGAAAGAATCAAAGAAGAGATAGAAATAATCTAATAAGGAAGAAAAATAAAAATTTTGTCTATCTTTGTTCACACATGTGAAGTGTTTGGGAAACTTTGTGAGCTATAGGGCCAAAATTTTGTTTCTGCTAAGGTGTTGGTGAAACTTTGCAAAGGTGCTGAGGAAAATTTGAGAAGTTGCAAGGCCAAAATTATGATTGAATAAGCTTTGACCTTCGTTGACTTGATTGGACTTGACTTGGTTGAGGAAGGCTTGAAGGAAGTCTGACTTGGGTCTTGTGGAAGGTATTGTTCTTGGTTTTGGGGTCTTAGATTTCTCACTTTGATTTGATCCTATAAGAAGAGAGGTTGGTTGACTTTTCCCCCTTGTGGGGTTTTTCCCTGTCTTGAAGCCTATATCTTGTGTTCATTGTCTTTCTGTGATCTTCATGTTTATGTTTTGGTAATTGTTTGATGAAGAAAACATAATATAAGTAATAAGAATCTAACATACATTCACAAGTTATTTCTCAACACATGTAAACATATTCAAAATGAGGGTTCATTCTATACCTCAAACTTAAAAGTATATTGCTTTACTGTTCAAGAAACTAACCTATCAATTACATTATTTAGAAAAACATTCTAGCCAAAAAATAAAAATGTGAATTCCCTCAAAAGTTGAATCCACCTAGATCACCAATTCTATTATATTTATGGTTGTAGGGTAACTAGTACTAGTAGTCATGTTAGATTCCATAACACCATCATCCACTAGATCTATTGAGTTGATAGGTAAGGCTAAAAATAATATTAGTATGCTTTCTAGTAGTCCGTGAGAGGTGAAGTCTAAGGAATTTTGACCAAGATCAAGAGCAGGGAAAGTAGGCCTTTTGTATGGAGGTTCATGTGGGTCATTATGCACACAACCTAAGTTTTTAGAAAGGATAAAGAAGAAGCCATTTTCAAATGTATCCCTCAAAGTATAGTCATGGAGGCATGAGATTCATCTTCATAGTCCCTTCAACAAAGTAGGTGCCTCCTCACTTCTAAAGAAAAATTGTCCCTCTATTATTCTTTGAATTCTTCTCCCCCAATATAGATTTCCTTCTTTCCCATTTAATCATAGAGTATGTCGCATTGTATTGTGTCTCTACCACATCTTTCTCACACTCATGGAGAACCTTTCTTAAACCTCTAAGCTCAGGAAGGAAGCAAGAACTATTACAAGAATGATAGTGCTCGATGGTGGTTCCCAATCCTCAATAAATAGATCAATTCATATTAGGAACCCATGTATGATTTTAAATACATAGGAATTTTTCTTGGGAGGAGTGAAAATGATGTTGTTAATGTTAACCTCCTAGTATATTATACCTCTCATAAACACCTCCTTCAATGTTGGAAATGACAAGCAATAAATCATGAATAGTCTGATTGATCCCCCACATATGAGCCATACCCCTCAAGGTACAAATTATTAGAGAGATATATAAGGATACATCAAGTGGGAAGAGCAGAGATGGGGCTACTTTAAAGCTCCTCCTCCACATCGCCTTCAAGATGTGATGGGTGTAATAATAGGTAGGTTCCATTTTTAAAACATGTAATTTCATGGGTTGGGGAACATGGACATGAGTTATCTCTGCCCTCCTTTACCCATAGACTTCCTTCTTACATTTGAACCCCATGTTTTGGTTTGAGGTTTGATTCAACATTTAGACTATTCAACACTTGAAAGAAAGCAATTTCATTGAAATCAAGTCCCATAGAAGTGGTTATTTGAATTATTCTAGAAATGTTAAAATCTAAAAGTGGCTTTATAGAGAGAAGGCACAATTAATCATCATTGAATCTCCAACCGTTGTTATTATTGGACCCCTTTATTTTTTAGAGTAGTAAGTTCATGAGACATATAATGCTTATGCTTCATTATTAGTGGCTATCCCTAGCCCCACACAAACTCAAAGACTAATTTTTCATCAGGTCATAGACTATAATCCTTCCTGCTAAAAGAATTTAATGATGAATATAGATAATAATGCCTAATTTTCAGTGTCTCTCTCTCTCTCTCAATATTTAATACTACATTTTTTTGGTGGGGGAGGGTATAGTCTATGACATGATGGAAAAATAGCCATCATATTCATATTAGGGTATTTTTAAAGGATTTAAAAATTTTCATATATATAGTATTGTAGGCAACTATTCTGGTTTAAAAATTCATATATATAGAATATAGGCGAATATTCAATAAAAAAACATGTAATTTACTATTACAATTGGTAAATTTTTGGCAAATATCATCCATTTAATCATATATATGTAAAAAATAAGGAAAAAATTTAACCAAATTAGCGAATATTGTTTTTCAAAAAATGTCCAAAAAATAGCCCTTTTATCCATAAAGTCACTTCCAAATTTAAAGCTTTCTAGAATATGCCATATATCCACTTCTATGGGACTTTTTGTTTGCCATATATCCTTCTTTCAAGTGTTGGGAAGGATGAATGTTGAAGCAGACCTCAACACAAATCATGTGGTTAAATGGTAGGAAGGAAATCCATTGGTAAAGGAGGGGGGATAGAATTTGTGTCCATGTACCATGTCCCATGAAATCACATGGTTGAAGAATGTAGTCTTCCTCCTGTTGCACCTGTCAAGTCTTGAAAGTGACATCAAGGAGGACTTTTAAAATGGCCTCATACCCCCTCTTTTCATTTGCATGTATCCTCATCTCTATCTATAAATAATTTTACCTTTATGGTCATGGCTCAAGTGTATGGGATTAATTAGACCATTCATGTTTGATTGCTTACCCTTTCCAACATTAAAAATCCCTCCTATTACACCCATCAGTATTGAAGGTGACATGGAGAAGGAGTTTTAAAATGGCCTTATTCCCCCTCTTTCCATTTACAGGTATCCTCATCTCTCTCTCCAAATAATTGTACCTTCATGGGCATGGTTCATGTGTGTGGGATTAATTGGAATATCCATGATTTATTGCTTGTCATTTCCAACATTGAAGGAGACCTCATTGAGAGGGATAATATCCTAGGAGGTTGACCTCAATGATATCAGTTTCACTCCTTCTAGATAGAAGCTCTATGTGTTTTTTATCCTACCCAGGTTCCCCACACTAATTGATGTATTTGTTAAGGATTGAGAACCATCATGGAGCATTACCATTATTGTAATAGTTGTTTCATCCTTTTTCCCCTAAGATTATTACGGAAGGTTCTCCATAAGTGTCAAAAAGACGTGGTAGAGACATACGATAATTTGATGTACTTACTACTATTTGATTCAAGGGGAAAGAAGGAAACATAGATTGAAAGAGAAGAATTCAAAGAGTAACAAGGTGAGGGACAATTTTACTTTAGAAGCAGGGAGACAACTGCTTTACTAAAGGGAATAGGAATTTGAATCTTGTGCCTACATGAATGCATTTTTGAATGTGAGGCATTTGAAAATAGCTTCTTCTTTATCCTTTATGCAAGATCTTGTTAGGTGCATAATGACCAACATGAACCTCCCTCCAAAGGTCTTACTTCCCCTTTTGTTGATCTTGGTCATATTTCCTTAGACTCCACCTCTCATGGACTACTAGAAAGCTTAATAACATTGTTTGTGGCCTACCTATTATCAAATTAGAGGTAGAAGATGATGGTGCTATGGAATTTAACACAATTTATAGTACTAGTGACCCTACAACAATATATAGAATAGACTCGGTGATCTATGTGGGTTCAACTTTTGAGAAAATTAACATTTTTCTTTCTTATATATACAATGTTTTCTCAAATAGCTTAGTTAATAGTGTTGTTAATAGGTTAGTTTGTTAAGTAGTATATGCATTGTCCCCTACTTTCATTAACTAGTAATTTCTTGATTTTCTACCATTCAAGAATTTTATCAAACACTTTGCAGGTAATTAAGTATGAAGGCTATACCATCAATATTACAACATTTAACTTGTAAGAAAAATCTTCTAGCACAATAACAACTTATACAATACAAATAAAATTCACGGTAACAAACTAAACCAATTGTTTATTAAGTCTTATCATGAAATTACATGTTGGGCAGCTAAAACAATTTATTGGGAACCTGGCTAATGACAATTTTTTCTATGTAGATGGCAACACTGAGATGTTTTGAAAAATTGTTGTAAATCACCTTTTTGTAACAATATTGTTGAGTTGGTTCAACCCTCCTTGAGATACCATGACCCAACAGTGATGGCTCAATTTTTCTAAGATAAAAGAGAGGAGTTGCACCAATAAATCCAATTCAATGACCCACACTAAACTCTCAAAATTTGTTGATATTATAATGAAATTGATGTCCCTTATCTTTTGTAAATCGTTGATGTCTAAATAGAACCACAAAACCCTTGAAACTACTGATAAATATTGAAACATCCTCCTAGAAGTGCCACAACCAACAAAATAAATGGTAAAACCTCCTTCTTCAGCGCCCACGATCTCTAAATTTATGACTCTTAATAAAATTTGGATCCTAAAGGATTATCTTAGTGATCTTCCCCTCTGATTAGCTAGGGTGGATGTGTTTCACCATCAAATCCGATCTCATTCAAGGGTTTCACCCTTTGAACATACAAGCTACAAGAGCTCTTCAAATTGATTTGAGAAAATAATCAAAATAAAATCCCAAAAGTGAGCTCTAATCTCTTCGTTATCATTAGAATACCATGGGTCATTTGCTCAATAAAATAACACTTTTTTAATTTAATTATTCACCTTTATAATTTTTATTTTTCTCCCAATTGACATTAAACAATTAAATCAATTAATCCCTAATTTTCTCAAGTATATCCTATGGGAATCAAATAGGCTACTAAGTCAACCCCCTTTGAGTGATCACTCGAAAGGGATACTACAGTCCTCCCTTCCTAAGACTCCTCTCCCTCAAGCAACTACAAATTGGGATGTTGCAAAATCTAATCTCCTTTCCATGTAGCATTATCTAAATGTAATAATTTCCACCTGAAAATATACTCTTTGATCACTTTGTTCCTTAACTTTCTTTCCTTGACATCCAAAATCTCCTCGGGAATCAAAACCAACTTCCTCTTCTTGACTAATGGGGGTAATTTTTTTGAACCAATAAACTATTGACTCAATGATATATGGAAAACATTGTGAATCTTGCTCCCTTTTGGAAGCTCAAGATCATAAGCTACTTCCCCAACCCTTTGGACTACCCTATAGGGACCATAAAGGTGTGATTTCAAATTTTCTCCATGACTTTTATTTAGAGAAGATTGTTTGTATGGTTGCAACCTCAAGAAAACCAAGTAACTATTCTTGACCCCGTGCTTGTTTGCATATATCTTTTTTTGTTTCTGGGAAACATACAGGTTTTCCTTAGTAGCCTTGAGGATATCTTAGCTCTCATGTATCCAATCTTTGGCTTTCAGAGCTCTATTATCCCCAAATTTCAAATATATAAATTGAGGAGCATCATAGCCATACAATGCTTGAAACAGGGTCATACCAATGGGCATGTGGTAATTTGTGTTGTAGTAGTGCTCTCCTAGATGAAACCACTTAATCCAAGCTTTATGTTGTCACAACACATAGTTATAGATGTACCCCTAAATCCATTTATTCACAATCTCTATCTATCTATCTATATTTTGGTGGTAATTGGTACTAGGATTCAACTGGTGCTCACATATCTGAATAACTCCAACAAAAATTCATTGAGAAACCTACCATCCTAATCATTGAAAATGTACTTAAGTAGCCAATGGAGCCTAAATATCTCCTTGAAGAACATTTTCCACCTGCATTGTCTTATATTCGGATGAAATCACGAGTAAATGTTCAAATTTGGTCAACCAACCAACAACAACATAAATGCAATATTTCCCTTGTACCTTCAATAGACCTATGATGAAATCCATTAACACACTCTCCCACTTCTACTATGGAATATGAAATTGCTACAATAATCTTGAAGGATGAGTATGCTCTTACCTATACTACAGACAATTCGTACACTCCCTCACATGTCTCAACACATCATCCTTGAGGTCCTTCCAATAGAACCTCTCTCTGATTTGCCAGTAAGTTTTTGAAATATCTAGGGTGCCCTGCTAATGGTGAATCATGAACCATTCCCATAATATTCTCTCCGAGAGTGGAATCAAGGATGTCTTTGTAGAACATAACATCATCCACCACTTTGCACCTATCATCTTGAATGTGACCATCCATCAACTCACAAGTAAAATTATTCTTGGAATACGCCACCAGCAGGTGTGATTTCCAATCAACTGAAATCTCCAAAAGGGAGCAAGTTGTTGGTTTCCTGGAAAGGGTATCTGCCACAATCTTCTTCTTTTTTTCCTTAATATACTCAATGTCGAAATCATAACTTTGTATCTTTCTTACCCGTTTTTGTTGCCTCTCATTTAGGACTTTTTTCTCCAGGAAGTGTTGCAAACTGTTGTGGTCAGTCCTAACCACAAATTTGCCACCTACCAAATATTGTCTGAACTTCACCAAAGCATATTGATGGTGAACATCTCCTTGTCATAAACAAAGTAGAAATTGTTTGGTTCTCTGAACTTGTGACATTCAAATTCTAAATTCTATTGGATGTTTATTCTGCATCCACAAGCCTATTATACCATCTCCCAAAGAATCACACTCAAGCACAAAGGGCTAGGTGAAATAAAAATTTGGAAATACTAGATAAGTACTCATCACCTCTTTAAGCTTATGAAATGCTTGTTGACCTTCCTCTATCCAATGGAACACCCCTTTCTTTGTGAGATCCATTAAGGTTGAACCCAATTCCAAAAATTCCCTTAACAAAGCACCTATAATAATTGAATAATCCCATGATTCCTCCCAAGTATTTAAGGATCCTAGGTGTTGACCAATCAAATATGGCATGGATATTCTCCTAATGCACCTACACACTAATCACATCACCCAAATATATGATCTATATCATGCCAAATTCACATTTTGATTCCTTGGCATACAATGGTTGCTCCTCCATGACACCCAATATCTCATCCAAATACCTCAGGTGATGTTCCTCCCAAGTTTGGTTGTATACAAGTAGATCATAAAAGAACACTAGCAAAAACTTTCACACTACTTATTGAATATGTGATTCATGTAGGATTGGAAAGTGGCAGGTGCATTGGTTAACCAAAATGGCATGACCAAGAACTTGTAGTGCTCATAATGACACTTGAAGGCAGTCTTGTGAACATCTTGTTGCCTAACCTTGTTTTGATGATATCCCAATCGAAGATCAATCTTCAAAAAGTATATTTACCCGTACAATTCATCCAACAACTCATCGATCTTGGGAATCAAATACCTATTTTTTATTGTCTTCCTATTTAGAGCCCAATAGTTAAAGAACATCCTCATGGTTCCATCCTTCTTCTTAACCAATATAACTAAAGAAGCGAATGGGTTGGAACTGGGTCTAATATGCCTCATCTCTAATAACTCCTTGATGTCCTTCTCTATTTAATCTTTGAATTTCTTTTGATTCCTATATTGTGTAGTTATTACTGCTTTGGCCCCTTCTTCTAACTTAATTGTGTGCTCAAAGCCTTTATCAGGAGGTCTCCATGGAGGTATCTCTCCAAAAACTCGTTCATGTTTGTTCAACAGAGACTGAATGTCTTCATCATATCTTGGTTGTTATTTAAGGGATTTTATGTTATAACCAGACACACTACTGCCCAAGAAGCATCACCATGTTTGAATAGGATTTCCATCTACTTGGATATAAAAATATTAGGAGCACTATTGGACAAAAACTACCCTTTTACCATTTGGTGCAATGAATTTTATCTTCATATTCTAGTAATCCTTACAGTGCTTCCCTGTAGAAATAAGCCACTGAACACCCAATACGACATTAGTGTATGTCAGCTCCACCATATATAAGTCACCGGCCATAGTGTAGTTACCCGTATTTATCTCCAACCTTGGAACTCGTTTTGTGCATGCCATACCATGCCCATCAACCACCTCAATATTGAATCGCTCAAAGTAGTTTATAAGAATACCTCTCCTAGCTACCAAATTCGAGTCAATGAAGATGTGGGTTGATCCACAGTCAGTCAAGAGAATAAAACATTGTCCTTAGACTACTCCTTTCACCCTGAACGTGTGGTATCAAGGGACATCTAATAGAGTGGTTATAGTTCCACCCTTAGTCTCTACACAGGGTTGCTCAACATTGGTATTGCTATGCTCATTGTCTTGAGCCTATCTTTCCTCTTCTCCCCCATCACCATTTGAAAGCATGTCTATGTAATGCACCTTTCCATTCCCCATGCACTTATGACCCAGTTTCCAAGGCCCCTTATAGTTAAAGTAATGTTTGTTCCTTCTTAGTATTGTTAGAGTATCATCATCCAATTTGTCTTTCTTGTTCCAGTCCTTTTCAAAGGGCTTCTCTGTTGGGTTGGGTTATATTCTTTCCACAACTATCCCACGGGGGGGTCACAGGGGGGGGGGGGGGCGCGGATGCCCTCTTTGTATGTCGCATCAGGTGCTTCCGGGGGGTATGCAGGGGGGTAGCAACCCCCTACATGGGGTTAAGGGCAGCGGCCCGAGAAATTTTTTTGGACCCTATATTAGGTGGGCAGACCTACCTATGGTTTTGTGCATGGATTTCGCACATGATTTTGCGCATGATGGTTTTGCTATCCATGGTATTTTGTAGATCCGGTGAAGGGAAATATGGTTATGTTCTAATCAGGGTTAATGGATTGGGGTTTATGGATGCTTCGACATATATATATATATATATATATATATATGTATTGTAACATTGAAAGGAACATAATGAAAAAACAATCTAGTAGTCTCGGTTTTGGGATCTAGGGGAAAATATTTGTGTATATATGTTTTATGTTTTATGGTCTCGTCATTATTTATTTTATTTTTTTAGAATTTGTATGCAGGTAATTTATGTACGGGGTTAAAACCTACATTTGGTAGCAGAGTTGTTTTGGCTTCAAGGGGACGCCTTTGCTACTAAGGGGTTTTTGCTCAGGCCTATGGTAGACCCTGTTCAATGGGAGATCTGCGAGATCAATTCTTGTGGAGAAAGAAGATGACGAGCAGTGGAAATATAGAGATCGAGAAATTTAATGGTCAAATTTTTCAGTTGTGGAAACTAAAGATGGAGGATCTGCTGGTGGATAAAGATCATTGGATCGTGATATATCCAGGTACTAAACCAATAGAAATGCCAGTTGAAGACTGGGTAAAGTTGGATCAGAAGGCAAAGAGAACAATATGATTGTGTGTCTCAGATTCAGTATTGTTGAATGTATCAAGGCAAGCTTGAGCGAAGGATTTTTGGGACAAGTTAGGGACTTTGTACCAATCTAAGTCTCCGGTGAATAAACTGTTCCTACGAAAAAAGTTGTATAACCTGAGGATGAAAGATGGAAACTGGGCGATAAAGCATCTGAATGCATTCAATACTGTGGTAAGCTGGTTATTATCTGTTGATATTAAAATTTCAGATGAAGGTAAGTGCATTAGCTTTTGTGTTCTCTATCAGGTTCGTGGGATAGTCTAGTTGTTGCAATAGGTAGCAGTGCAACTACCTACAGTTTGATTAAATAGTCTCATCCTTGCTACCAGAGGAGATGAGACGGAAAAATATGGAGTGCCATAATGGTGATGCATTGTTTGTATGAGGACGGTCCCAAAACAGAAACAAAAATAAGTCCTCGAGTGGGAGATCTAAATCTCTAGGAAAACCTGTAAAGGTGTGATGGAAATGCGGAAAGGAAGGGCTTTTCAAAAGGTCTGTAAATCTAAATCTCCTAAGAAAGGAAAGGGATCTAATGATGCTCCTTCTATAGAGGTGAAAACCACCTCATATGAAGGTGGGGATGTGTACTTGGCTTCTTCTTCAAGTACACATGTAGATCACTAGGCATGGTTGATTGACTTAGGTGCATCCTTTCACTTCACTCCCCATAGAGAGTGGTTCTATGAGTATGAGAAATATGATGGTGGTGATGTCTTCTTAGGGGATGACAGGAAGGCTAGAATCATTGGTCGTGGAAAATTCAAGTTGAAGTTGTGTTGTGGCCACAGCCACCACCCTATTAAAACCTGCCTTGGTAGCAATTTTGAATGGGTCCCCTAAAAGTTGATCTTTCAGCTCTCTGAATGATCTGTTTTATCCCAGATATTTTAACTCTTTGCCAAGTCAAATTTTCAATTTTTAAAATGGTTAAGGCCCCCTTAATAAATCCCTACTGCATGGTTCATTCATGAGCCAACCTAGCCCTCCATTCATTTCCTCCATTGGGACCTTTTCAACCCTCAAAAACCTTCTATCGCACCTTATTTCCATTATAACTCTTTACAATGGAAATGCTTCAAAAACATGCATAAATCACCCCTTTTTTCCTATCGCAATCAACACTGCACACTGCTCTCTTCCGGACCCGACGGCATTATTAACCCAAAAATATATATTTCGGGTCCGGAGCCATATCGCATATCGCTATCGGCCAGGTCCAAGGCTTATATATATAGCGTGCCACTATCTACCAGACCCGCCAGCGGTATTAACATGTGTGTGTGTGTGTGTGTGTGTGTGTGTGGGGGGGGGGGGGTCCGAAGCCATTTCACATATCGCAATCGGCCAGGTCCAAGGCCTATATATATGGCACGCCACTGTCTACCAGACCTGTCGAAAACTATGAAACCGGGTATATAATATTTCAAGTCTGGGCTTATGGCCGGACGCGGGTTTTCCCCCATATTCCTATGCTTTTCGAAAATTATTGAGGTCGGGGCTTTTCAAACGGAAGTCATACACGGCGAACTCAAAGGGATTGAACCATGACATATGTGTGTTTCAGGTCTGGCCAATCGAAAGTTGCAATCGGCATAGCTTTAACCTCAAACATACAATGCGATGCGATGCGATAGTATTTCGCAGACCCGATAGGGTATGGGTTCCCCCTATAATATTTCAAGTCCGGATTTTGGATCCGGTTCAGTGTTATGCAATGATTTTCAGTGTAAATCGGATTTTCACTTGCGGGACTTAATCAATGCATGGGTTAAAAACCAGGGGGCGATTCTTTCACGCTTGTCCCTTTTGATGTTATAAACGCTTCATGAAGGAAATATTTGTGTTTTTTAAGCATTTTTATCATATTTGTATAAGTATGACTGATGTTGGTTATCTCTGCAGGCGAGGATCGAGAGAAGGCAAGCGAGGTCGAAGAATGGATGCATAAGCTTCAAGTATGACTCCAGATAAAAGATGCATGAGCGAATACGAAGAGTTATCTATGCAGATATGTTTTATTTAAAGATTTGGCTTCAGGCGTTGGCGGTCATGTTTCCAGGTGTTTCCTGTGTATTCCGAAGGTGAAATTGCCCCAAGTTTCATCATGAAGAGATGACACACAATCATCCTCTTCTAATCAACATCTATTCATTTCCCCCGGGAAATGAAGCGCTCCAGTGATAGGAAATGCCTTCTACGTGTCAGCAGTGACACTGATGGCTCTACATCTGTGTATTCTGATCGGTATATTGAAAAGAACAGGGGAAGACGAAGGGTCATGGGCCTGAGGCATAAATATTACCTCTAGATAGGAGAGAAGGGCTTTTTGTTTGGAGAAAACAACTTTGATTTATTGTGAATAAAGAAGACTGTTTGGTTCAAGAAGGAGCCTGTTGTTTCAGATTAATTTCCCTTTTCTCTCATATGTTTAGGATCAGTGTGTTGTTGCTGGTATAAAGACAAATGTGATTTGCTTTGTGCATATTGATAACTAGCAGTTCATGGTTATTCCTAGTTATTTGAATGTAATTCAATAGCATTGATAATTCATGAAAGGTTGTTGATTCCAGACTTTGTTAAACATCAATTGCAAGTGTTATTTGTATGGAAAGGAATGTATATTCCTATATAAGTAATTGGATTGCGATTAGGATTTAATATAGCCTTTTTCTTATGTGGACCAGTGATTGATTCATTTGGACTTGAGATTTATTTATGACGTTTAACCTCCTTTGTTTTGCTCCTGTGGGATAGATTAGGATAGTTAGGACTAGATTAGAGTAGTTAGAAGTAGTGTAGATAGAACTTGATACATAAAGGTTAGTTGTTTTGTTTGTAGATATAATTGAAGTCTTCCTCCAAGAAGCAACCTTTCAACACATATAGCAGTTTATGAGATCCTCTAAAACCCATTGGAGCTAGCCATCCCAAACAAAAGCAGATCTAATTGGGATCTGTGATCGGGTTAGTTCCCCTTGTTGGTATAGCGAAAATTTGCCATGTCAACAAGTTGCAAGGTGGAAGGATTACAACACTTCCGAATTTCTACATATTCCTGCATTGGTCAAAAATCTAATTTATGTAAGCAAGTTGGATGATGCAGGTGTAAAAACAGTGTTCGAGAAAGATACCTGCAAGATCGTTCGGGGAGTACTAGTATTGATGCGGGGAGTTCGGATTGGAAATCTGTGCAAGCTTCAAGGTAGCATTGTTATTGATGGGTAAAATAGTTTTGTGCTTCTTGAAAGTTAAGAATAAAATCTAGTGGTCTCTGGAGAAAAGGCCATGCTATGGCATCAAAGGCTTGGACATATTGGAGAGAAGGGACATCGAATACTTCATGGTAATGGTGTGGTAGAAGGTATGTCTAATAGCTCTCTAGATTTTGATTTCTGTGAAAATTGTGTATATGGGAAGGAGAATCGAGTGAGTTTCCCCTAGCTGGGAAGAGGGAAAAACATATATTAGATCTTGTGCACAGTGATGTGTTTGGACATGTGTCAGTTCCATCATTGGGAAAGTTTGTGTACTATGTATCATTTATAGATGACTTCTCAAGGAATACATGGATATATTTCCTCAGGAAGAAATCTGAAGTCTTTGACGGGTTTAAAGAATTTAAGCCTCTGGTGGAAAACCAGACAGAGAAGAAGATAAAGGTGTTGAGGACATATAACGGTGGAGAGTTTTGTAAGAAGGAATTTGAAGAGTTCTATACGAAGTATGGTATAGCACGGTAGAAGACTACTCCATACACTCCTGAGAAAAATGGAGTTGCATAAATAATGAACAAGACGTTGATGAAAAGGGCAAGAAGCATGCTCAATGGTGTCAGGTTAGGATAGGAATTCTGGGCAGAGGCGGTGGATACTGCATGTTACCTGGTCAACATATCACCTTCATCAGCGTTGGAGGATAAGACTCCACAAGAGGTATGGACTGGTAAGAAACCTTCTCTTTCACATCTGAGGGTATTTGGATGTGATCCATATGTACATGTTCGAAAGGATAAAAGAACAAAGTTGGATACTAAATCTGAAAAGTGCATCCTTATTGGGTATAAGGATGGTTTAAAAGGTTATAAGCTTTGGAACCCAGAAACAAGGAAGGTTGCGTACAACTGAGATGTGGTGTTTAGAGAGGTGAAAGATGTTATTAAACCTGAATTCCTACCAAAGGAATATGAGAAGATAGAGTTTGAGCTAAAGGAGGAAGAATCAGACTCTACAACAAAAGAGGAATCAGAAGATGAAGAGCCACAAACTCTAGCTATGAGAAGATCAGTTCGAGACATAAGGCAGCCAAAAAGGTATAGTCCATCTGCTTTCTGTTCAAATTTTACTTTCTCTATTATTGATGATGATCCTAGAACTGTGAGGGAAGAAATAGATTCAGAGGATGGAAAACTCTAGAAAGAGGCCATGGTTGATGAAATGGCATCTTTGTGAAAAAATGAGGCTTGGGATCTGGTGGAATTGCTGGCTGGAAGGAAACCCATTGGCAGCAAATGGGTGTTTAAGAAGAAGATGAATGCAGAAGGAAGGGTGGAGAAATACAAAGTTCAGTTGGTAGCAAAAGGTTATTCAAAGGTGTCGGGAATTTATTTTCGTGATATTTTTTCTCCTATTGCCAAGGTAGATTCTATTAGATTACTTTTATCTGTTGTTGTTGCTTTTGATTTTGAGGTAGATCAGATGGATGTGAAGACACCATTTCTTCATGGGGATCTGGAAGAAGAGATCTACATGAAGCAACCTAAATGCTTTGCGATGAAGGGTAAGAAAGAACTGGTATGCAAGTTAAAAAAGCATTTGTATGGGTTAAAACAATCACCAAGGATGTAGTATCAGAAATTTGATACATTTATACGGGGACTTGGCTTCACCAGAAGCAAAGCAGATCACTGTGTGTACTTTAAATTAATTGGTGGTCATGTTATTTATCTAGTCTTGTATGTGGATGATACGTTACTAGTTGGAAATGATAAAGAAATTATCTAGCATTTGAAGACCCAATTGTCCTCCAAATTTGACATGAAAGATCTTGGTGCTGCAAACTATATTTTGGGCATGGAAATTAAATGAGATCGGGCAAAGATGAAGCTCTGGTTAAAACAAAGGAAGTATATCGAGACAATATTGTAGAGGTTTAATATGCAGGATAGTAAACCGGTGAAGGTTCCTATTCCTATAGGTGTAAAGTTATATGATGAATAGTGTCCTAAGACACAAGAAGAGGAAGATGACATGTCATGTGTTCCATATGCAAGTGCAGTCGGCAACCTGATGTATGCAATGCTCTGTAATAGACCATGCATTACACATGCAGTGGGAGTATTGAGCATGTTTATGTTAAAACCAGGGAAGAAGCATTGGACAACAGTGAAGCGGGTTTTGAGGTATTTGCGTGGCACTAGTGATTATGGTTTGTGCTACCAAGGAAGACTAGGATTGGACAAAGTTTTTGACATCCATGGCTTTGTTGATGTAGACTAGCCTAGAGATCTGAATTAGAGAATATCTACAAGTGGGTATGTCTTTAAAATATTAGGAGATGCAGTTAGTTGGATGAGTAAGAGATATTCTGTAGTGGCACTTTCAACTATAGAGTCAGAATACATGGCAACCTCTCATGCAAGAATGGAAGAATTTTGGTTGCAAAGATTGTGTTCAAGTATGGGGTTAGTACAAGCAAGCTGTAAGGATAGACTGTGACAGGAAAAGTGCATTTTTCTTGGCAAAAAACCCTACTTATCATTCAAAGACAAAGGGAATTGATGTTTAGTATCACTTTTTAGGGATATGGTTGAGGACAAAAAGGTGTTGTTGGTAAAGGTGGACACTTAGAAGAATATTACAGATGCATTGAAAAAGTATATGAGCACTGAGAAGTTCTCTTGATGTAGACAAACAATGGACGTTGCAGGGTTGGATCAATGACTAAGCTCTCTTGTGGTCCCTTGCACGGTGTCCAGGGCAACGCCCTGATAAATTCTTTTTGGACCCTATATTAGGTGGGCAGACCTACCTATGGTTTTGTGCATGGATTTCACACATGGTTTTGGGCATGATGGTTTTCTGTCCATAGTATTTTGTAGATCCAGTCAAGGAACTACAATTATGTTCTAATCCAAGGTTAATGTATTGGGGTTTATGAATGCTTTGGCATGTATATATATGTATTGTAACATTGAAAGGAACATAATGAAAAATCAATCTGGTAGTCTCGGTTTTGGGATCCAGGGGAAAATCTCTGTGTATATCTATTTTATGTTTTATTCTCTCGCCATTCTTTATTTATGTTTTTAGAATTTGTATGCAGGTAATTTATGTGTGGGGTTAAAACCTACATTCTTGTCTTTGTTTCTCTGAGGAAGGACATCTTTGGAATATACTTTATTCTTAGGTATTGTGTCCTCCATATCCTAAGTTATAATGATAACATCCTATAAGGAATTTGGTTGAAGGTCTTAACCCAACCACATATGGGTTCACATAGTCATTCAATGAATATCATAATCAATCTATGCTCCAACACATATGTCACCATGACTATGAGCCTCTAAAACTTAAAAATGTAAACATCTAGTCTACTTGTTTGCTTGAGTTGTGCCAACTCTTTGAAATTTATATCTCAGCTCTTCTTATCAAATATGTCAATCAAATTCTATGTGAAGTCCATGCATGAGGTGATTCTAGAATGCCCCAAGGTGACTGGCCCATGGTACCACCACTCATGGGATTCTTCCAAATGCAGCGTAGCAAACAAGATGGCCTTGGTATCCGTCTTTGGGTTGAGCTGGAAATATGTGTCCAACTTTTGAACCCATGATTTGGTAGTGCATTTGGTTGACCCATCAAAGGAAGAGATGGATAATTTCCCCAACTTCCATGGAAGATCATAATTTTGTGAGCCCTTATTGTACTCTCTTGGCCCGTTCCTATATTTAATAATACAAAAATCCCTTAAAGACATGGATACATGAAATTCCTCACCAAGATCCTGATACTCCCTCAAATAATCAGTGAACCCCTCACATTTTCCTTGTTAATCCTAATTCCCTGTTGGTTGTTCGTCCAAGAAACGGGGTAGTAGAGGTCTAGGTGTTGCTCTACTTGTTGTATGAGGGTTATTTTGGACCGAAATATGAGTGTTTCTCCCCTTAGCATGGTTCTTGTCATAACCATTCGACCTACTTAAACCAACATTGTGTTGGTTCCCTTAATTATTTTCCATAGCGAGGGTGATGACCCGGACCAACTATTATTTCCCTTTTGCCAGGTCATTTAAGATATCTATGATACTTCCATGTTGTTCATTGTCTCCCATGTTTTCTTCTTCTTCTGATTCTAAGTGAGGATGATTATTACCCATCCTTTGTCTCCTGAAGATAACATATGCATTGTCCTTTACTTTCATCAAAGTAGCATTTACTCATAGGCTAGCAGGAAAACCAACTTTGATACCACTGTAATGTCCCCTACTATAATTAACTAGTAATTTCTTGATTGTCTACCATTCAAAATTTTTATCAAACACTTTATAGACAAACATTTCTTCAAGCACTTTGTAGATAATTAAGTATGAAGGAAATACCAAAAATATTACCACATGTAACTTGTAAGAAAAATTCTTTTAGCACAATAACAACTCAACCAAATATTTATTAAATTTTATTATGAAATTACTTGTTGGGGAACCAAATCAGTTTACTCGGAAAATGGCTAATGGCACGATTTTTGTTGTGTAGTGGTGGCGCTGAGATGTCTTGAAAAAATGTTGTAAATCAACTTGCTAGAACAATTTTTTGGAGATGGTTTGACCCTCCTTGAGATACCATGATGCAGTTATGATGGCTCGATTTTTCTGAGAGAACAAAGAGGAACTGGGCCAATAAATTTGGCTGAATGACCCACATTAAACCCACAAAATTTGGTGATATAATGATGAACTTAGCCTCCCTTGTCTTCCACAAATTGTTAATGGCTAAATCAAATCATAAATCCCACGGAATCACTGACAAAGATTGAAACACCCCCCCATAAGTTCCACAACATGAAAAATAAATGGTATGGCCTCCTTCTTCAGCTCGCGCGATTTGTAAATGTATGAATATTGATAAATTTTGGATCCAAATCAAAAATATCAATGATCTTCCCTCTTGATCAACTAAGGTGGATGTGTTTCACCATTGAAAGTAATCTCACTCAAGGGTTCACCCTTTGAACACACAAGCTACAAGATCTCTTCAAATTGTTTTGAGAAATCAATAAATAAAAAAATCCCAAGAGTGAGCTCCAATCTCTCTTTTATCATTAGAATATAATGGCTCTATACCATGGGTCATCAGAATACCATGGGTATAGTGTCCCTTCTTGGTTAGTTAGTTTTGGTGACACTTGGAGGTGATTTTGATGGAGTGTATAAAGATTATATATGTCAGACTTATGTATATGCGTGTACACTATAGACCTGGTTTGGGTCACATGGTTTTTGCATGCTTATGATAATATCTATGGTTGTGTATTTTGGTTAAGTGCATATTATCAATGTTTCTCTTTTTGCATCCTATTTTGACTTTGATGCATGACATGAATGATGACTTTGGTGCATGACATGAATGATGGTCTATGATTGTGAAACATGAAAAAAAGCTACTATGTGGAGTAGTTAACTGACCATAATCTTGTTGATGATCTATGAATTACATGATTATGTATGCTTAACCGTGTATTTAGTGGGACTTGGCAAGGAACTTAGTTACTTGTCGAGAAGGATGCTCAGATAATAAATGACCTTGGAGGTCATGTATAAAGTTATGCTTAGATAATAAATGACCATGGAGGTCATGTATACAATTATGCTCAGATAATAAATGACCGTGCAGGTCATGCATATAGTTGGTTAAAATGTGATTGAATTAATTCATTATGAATTTTAGTTGTTGTGTTTAATAAACAAGGTTATGATGCATGCAGGTCTGGGGAAACAAGACCTTGCCAACAGATCATCAGATGCATATGAGCTCACAACTAGTACCTTGAGGAAAAGCATGGAGCTTCAAAGAAGCATAAATGAGAATCTATGGAAAAGATTAAGGCGTGGAGTTTTAGATCTTTGCAATAGATCAAGGCGTGGAGTCTTGATTCTACTAGGACATGGAGTCCTAGGTACAGGGCAAGGGCATGGAGTCCTAACAAGTCGAGAGAGGTGCACAATAGGGGTGTGGAATCCCTATTCTCTAACTGAAAATAAACACCACTTAAGGGATTATATCAACCAAGTGAATTAATCTAAGTTAATCTTTCACTTGAATTAATTCCAATTTACCCACTTTAGAGGGTCATTTGAATAAAAATATTTTAAAATATTAATTACCTATTTTTGAAAAAACAATAATATAATTTTTTCTAGAAAGGACACATGGGAGGTGAATATTAGATAATTAAAGTAATTAAATAATTAAGAAAAAAATGAGAGGTTGTCACCTCAGGGAGGGTGGTGAGTAATATGAATTATTATTTTAATTTTTGCATGAAGGCGGTGAGGTATCACTCCACTCAATGCCTATAAATATTGACAGAATTTTCCCCATGGAGGGGGATACCAAGAAGAGTAGGGAGATGTTTCCGAAATGACTACTAAATTCCTAAATTAAAAATCCCAGTAAATTTTCATGATTGATGGAAACTCAGTGGTGTGAGAGGAAGACAAGAAAACTTCTTTAGTTTGCCCAGTGTTTCTCACTATTGTTGAATTTGGTACTGTGGCTCGGGGGTTCCAGGAAAAAATGTTTCCCTTGGATATGGTTGGGTGGTAACACTGAGTGGTCTGTTGGAGTTGGCAAGCAGAACTGCTGACTGAATATCATGTAAAATTTCTAGTTTGTTATATTTTTTTTTAACTAACCTTTCTTGGACGAAGATGTAGCTAGTTTACCTTTTAAATAGTTCTTGTCATTCTAAAAGATTTGATCATTGTTTTTGTTTAAACTAATGGGTGAATAGAGGCTCCAATTAGTAATTCTTTCATTTAAATGGGTTGTTAGCCGACAACATGGTAGTGTTAATTATAGTCCCTATGTCTTCTATCCATTACAAGTGTAGTGCTATTATTTTCAGTTTCCAACTCTCTGCTTTATTGTACATTTTTTCTTATGAAAGCATATATTGAATAGGAGTTATTATTTTGTTAATTTTTGTTGAGAAAGAAAGAAGAAGGATTACAATTTAAGCTTGTAATTTACCTGTCCAAGTAAAAAAAGGTAGAAGAAAAGACAACCCATGTCATGTGAATTAAAGCCGGGAAGACCTTCAATACTTTGATTCACCCAGGGTGGGATAAAACCTAGGGGTGAGCTCGTCTTCGTTTCCTGATATTGCTTTGATTCTCTTGGAAGAGATGATGTTCATATTAGTATTCTCTAGCATCCTCCTTCGGTTAGTTGGTTTCTTTAGAGGTTATATGTTTATATTTTTCTAATAATAGTGTTTTGCACAAGTTCTCTTGAAATATGGCATTTATTCTTTTTGAAGAAAAGAAAGTATTATTTGAAATATAACGCTTATTCATTTTGCAGAAAAGAAAGACATATATCTCTACTTATTAATTTTTTTTACCAATGTCAATGTGCTAATTTAAAGTGCCTTATCATTAAATGCAATGGTGGATGGATACTGCTTTTAGTTTTATGGATGTATATATTGGTGTGCTACATTTACCTTGGTTAATGTGTGATATACCTACTAGTTTGTGAGATAAATTAGTGCGGTAAACTTTGTAACTTTTAATAGAAAACATAAATTAGTGTGGTAATCTTTGTAACTTTTACTAAAAAATGTTAAGAGATAAATTATTGTGGTAATAATATGTAACTTTTACTATAAAAAGTTTATGATTCCTCCTTTTGCAATATATAGTTTGAAGTTTTCATTATTGCCAAAGTATTGGTTTCTAACCGTGGTAATATTTTATATTGTTGGTAATCTTTTATAATATTGGTAATGTTTAATGAGACTTTATGATTTATCCATTTACATATGTAGTTTAAAGATTTTATTTTTGTCAAAAAAATATTAGGCTGCCATAATTTTTTAAAGAAGATAAGCTTGTGATTTTTTTTAACGTTTACTATTAAACGTTTTATACATTAGGATCTTTGGTTATTTTACCAATAATTGATTTTGGAATGATTTTTAAATCATTTATCATATTTTAATGTTGCACTCTACATGACACCAAATCTTAGTACGTGAGCTTCCACACACAGTAATTATGTTTGGACAATGTGAAAGAAAACTCTGTTTTGTTCGTTTGGACTCTTGTTGAAAATAATGCTTCTGAATCTTTATGTAGGTTGGCAAGATATACTTTGATTTTGTTTCATGCAACATTCAATTGTAATAATAAGAATGTTTAGTTCAAATAGTACAAATTTTGGTAATTATGACCAAACACTTATGGACACCATACTCTTTGTATCCTTCCCTCACAAGGATGTGGATGTTATTCGAATATTAAATTGGATTTATTTTACTAAGCTTGAGATTCATTGACATCATCTTCTTTTTCATGCTTTTAAAGTAATATAAATATTACCATATTATTAAGTAATTAAAATTGTATGTGATTTATTAAGTATTGGAAATCATATCTTACTTTTTAAAAACTGAAATAAGAATTATGTTGGATTTTTCCTTTTAGAATATATATATATATCCCCTTGTAATATTTTGCATGTAAAGCTATGGTATTGATGAAAGATTATTAGAGTGCATAAAGAGATTAGTTTTAGTTGTTTGGAGTGAATATGAAAACTAATTGGGAAGTAAAATAAATGGATTTGAAATTAGAAATATTATTCAAGTTATAATACTAGATATTTAAGAAGAAAATATTATAGTGGAGTCAACAATATATGAGCCAAAGAATTTCCATCACAACTAAAAATCTCTGACAATGATGTCAGCAAGTAAGTTATTGAGAAGAGGAAATAGAAATGAATCCCCATGTTGTAATCATTTAATGGTTTTGTAATCGTATCAAATAATTCTAAAATCGCAGAATTTGATATTTAAAATATAGGGTATTGTCGCAAAGAAAGATTCTTCCAATGAATGGATCAAATGTTAATATCTAAACTTTATGTTACATGGAATGAATGTTTTTTGATATGACGAGTTCTTCATTTTTGGAAGACTTATAATTTATGCGAGGATTAATGTTTTTAGTTTTCATGTATTATGAAAGGCCAAAAGCATGATACAAATTCTATAGAGAGTATTGTTAATATATAGAAATAATATGGATCTATTTCAACGTTTGTATGAAACATGGATGGGTTTTATGTGTGAAGTCATATTTTATGATTTAAAATTAACATTTAATATTATAGTTGGATTTGAGACAATTTAATTATATCTTCAAACATTTCTTAAGAATTTATATGATTTAATTGAAAACTTACATATATTAATTAGATATATATATGTACTTATGAATATATATACAAATTAATTGTAAAAGAGAAAAGAAAAAAATCACCTATTTTGGGTAACTTAAGTTATAGACCTAGTTGGTAGTCGAGGGATCCTACAATGGGTCATTTTCTAAATAAAATAACACATTTTAAATTTAATTTTTCACCTTTTTAATTTTTCTTTATCTCCCAAGATACATTAAACAATTAAATAGTTGGTCCCCCTTTTTCTCGAATATAGCCTATGGGAATCATATAGGCTACTAAGTCGACCCACTTGGAGTGATCAATTGAAAAGGGACATTATAATATACCAACAGACTCTTTAGTTTGAGGTATCGAGAAAAACCTCATTTTGCAGATCAACACATCAATTTTAGGATATGGATTCTTAGAAACATACATTTCATGTATATCTATGTTGTATGGTTTGGTCGCAACCGTTTTTGATACAAAATATGTATATTATTATTGTTTTTTTCTATTTTTTATTATTTATTTAAATTACTAATTGTTTATATTAACTCCTAATTAATGGTAACTTGTCTCTTTCATATATTACAGTTATGTTATATTTTAATTAATTTTATATGAATATTTAGTTGGATGTATAGATAAATGTTGAATTAATGTGGAACCATAAACATAAAGTAGAATTAAAATCAATCAAAGACATTGCATGTTTGCCACACTAAAATATAAAGAATTAGTTTCAAAAAAGCATATATTTAGAAATATATAAAATATATTGTCTTATCAATCCTAGACAATTAATAATGCGATCATATTGAATATCCTTAGTGATCATCCTAACAAAATCTCCATCATCGAATTCATCATCTTCATACGAAATCCTAATGTTGGTGGGTTTTTGTGAAAAAGGTGAGTACAACCCCCTACTTGATGGTTATGAATCAAGCAACTGACAAAAGGTGAATGAGAATAGAGTTATAAACCCTACTAATATTCATGCAAATAAAACCTCAATTCATGTGAAATATAATATTCAACTATGCAAAAAAAAAAGGAAATAAAACATCATTAAATGTGAATAAGAAAATAAAAATCACAAACATTATTAATCAAATGGAATCACAAAGTATAATCAATACCTGGTAGAGTGTCTTGATGAAGACAAATGGGCTCCAAAGCCCCTCCTTGGGACGAGTCTTTTGCTTACTTGGTGTGTTCCAACTCCAATATTGGGTTAAAAAGAAGGTAAAAAACTAGAAAAATGAGGCAAAAGATTAGTGCTCTCAAGACTTTGTTGGTATTCCAACAACATAACCTTACTTGGATGGAATGATGTGAATAGGTGACCTTAATATCTTTATTTATAGGTGTATGGTGGAGAACCCTCTTGACATAATCTTTCATGTAGTGGTTAAATATGTCTATATCAATATTTAATCATAGTAATTAGGGTTTGATGAGGTCCATACATAGCCAATATGCCATTTCAAAGTCATGGGTGCATTTCCTAGGTCGAAAAGTAATTAAGAAATTGTATTTTTCTATGCAACACACTTTCTAGGCACTTTTTTGCACTTATTGTGCCCACTTTATAGGCCATTATCTATGCTAGCCACTTTGGGTCAAACTTTGGGGTTGAAATGGATATTCCACAAGATTGAGGTCATGAGGTGATGGAATGGAATGGAGAATGAAGGTTATGCATAAAAAAGTGATATATTTGGATAAAATTATCCAAAATGGCATTGAGCAATTTTACAGTGATAATGATTTTACAGCTGATGTATGAGCATAGGAGAAAATTGTATGACCAAAATACATCATAGTGTAGGGTGTCCAAAGAAGGAGGATTTCCTAGGGAAGGGTGAAAGAGAATGACTTTCCAACAATAAACTAAAGGGGTGAGGTCTATACAAGATCTCAATAGGGATGAGGTGGACATACCCATGCTCATCAATATATCTCTAAATAGTGATATAATGAGGGATCATGGAAAAAAATGGGCCAATCCAAAGATACAAAATGGTGTCACAAAATAATAGAAAAGAATTTGATCCATATTCAACACTCTTATGATAAAGTAGCACATACTTCCATTAGTGAGTCCACTTTTGAAACTTGTTTTGGATATTTTTCACCTTTGCTTCTAGAAGTTGTGTATGAGCATCATGGAAGAGATGAGGAAGATGCCAAAGGATGAACACTAAAGTATGAGAAATTCATTAAGAAGATCATACATATCCATTTCAGTGTACAAGAGAATTGGAAGAAATCATAAGAAAATACAAGGACTAGGCATGATCAATTCAACATTGAAAATATATTCAATATTGGAGTTTGAGTTTGGTTGCACTTAAACAAGGAGAGGTTGCATGGCCTTGGTAGAAAAGAGTAAATTCTCTAAAGTATGGGCTCAATAATGAATGTGGATAGTTTGAAATCTTATGAGCCATCTATGCTTGATGAGGAAAATGAGTGGTTGTTCTTACCTTCCATAGAATATCTGTCACCAAATGCTCAGGAAAAGTTAGTAGAATAGAAGAGGACTAAATCAACGAAAAGGCGTTAGCAACAACTTTGGTAAGTTAGGTTAAAAGCGAAAATTCCAAGCAAGGCCAAGTGGTACTCCAAGGATAAAGTTGAGGAAAGTTTTTCTTATTTCATTTATTAAATGCTTTTGGGGACCAAAGCTTCCCAAAATGCAGAGGTATGATCTAGAGTGAATCACTATATAATTTATCATCCTTATCTAAACTTTTTGGGGTGAAGAAAGAGAGTCGTGGAATTATAGTGACTGTTTTCAGGAATGATCTTAGAATCTAGTAAGAATGGAAAAATAAGTTTATTTTGGGCCAGGTTTTTTGGTGTCGAAAAGAATTTACATTAGTTTAGCCAATGGCTTTGAGGATAGTACTGTTGAAAATGACAACAAGAAATGCTAAAAATAGCATTGTTATAAATAGCAGTTCAGGTACCAGTGTTGGACATAGCAACATGGAATGAAAAATGGAAGTGTTAAAAATAGCATTGCTATAAATAGCATTTCGGGATAGATTCCAACTTTAGTTAGTCCCTGAACTAAAATTGAGAAGTAAAATTCAAATTTGATCTTAGCAGTTGTTTGTAAAATAATTAATTAATTCATCTTGAGTCAATTAGTTGTAGAAAATCAAACATGAAGTCTATGTGAAGACATGCAACAGTTTCTCCATTGATTGAGGAATTTATCCCTTAATTAAGGAGAACAGGATGAGTTGTACTTTGAGTTGTAAATAGTTAGCTCAATTAACTGAGTTAAGTCCAGTTAGATTAGTTCCAACAGTTTGTGGAACTGATTGTGAGTTCAGTTAGTTAATGCATGCATGCATGTAACTGTTGCACTTCAGATAACTGAATATTCTCTCATAAATAACTCAGGCATGTCAGTTCAGTCAGAGACCCAGTTGAGATCAGAGGAAGGGACAGTGTACTATCAGTTGGAGGAATTTTCCTATAAAGGAAACTCATCCATGCAGAAGGAATTATCTCCTTCAGGTTTGTGCAGTTATTTCAGAGGTCAGAGCAATGTGTGAGGGATTATTACACACGGGTGGTAGCTTGAGGACCCAAGAGAAACTGCGCAAGGAAATAGGAGGCTTGGAGGGCAGAGGAGAAGGTTTGTGAGAAGCCTTTGACTGTCTATGAGCAGCAGAGAGATTGTACTGAGAGCTGGATAGCTTGTGAGCTAAAGCTTTGTCTAATCCGGACATATTTCCACTTGTATGATAATATAGAGATCAAGGTTTTTAGTTGAGGCTTTCCCCAGACTATTCTTCTGTGTTTCATGTGTGATTGATTTCTTCTTCATCTGTTATATGTGTTCTAATTGATCTTGCTCATAATCGATTAAGATTTCGCAAGTTTGTTGTAGAAGTATATCTTGTATTTTAATTTAGTATATTGCATAATCTGTTGATCTACAGTGATAATTTCTACATGGTATCGGAGCAAAGGTGATCAAAGCAGAGAACAATATACTATAGGAGATTTCGAAGTTTTGAGTTTTTGGCCGCGAGTTTTCAAAGCAGATTTGAAAATTTTTGTGCAAAATTTTCATAAACAAATAACAAATCTGGATTCCTTGCGAAAAAGACCCAATTTCAAAAAAAAAAAAAATAAATAAATAAATAAATAAATAAAAATATTTGGCTGAATCGGAGTTCAGATGAGGGAGATATCGCTGATTTAAAATCAGCTTTTTTTCTAGAAAATTTCATGATGGCTGGAAAGATGAAACATGTTGGTGTGCTAGCTAAGAACCTATATGCACTTGAGGTACAAGATGCATGCAAAGCCTTGAGGAGCAAGGAAAAGGTTATATACTTGGTGGTTGAGAGGGAGAGTAAATTACCTCTCAACATGCAGCGCCAAAAGAAGTCTCAGACAATTGTGGAGGAGCCACAACTAGAGATGCTAAGAGGAGACCGAGTGGAGGCATCCACTCATGCAGAGACCTCCAGTAGGGGGAAATTTCGAGCCAAGTGGGCAGAGGGATCACATGCATCCATACCTCCAGGTAGGAGGTGGGGCGATGTGGAGTGACAGTCCCAAGAAGGTTGGAATAGGGGCAGGATCATTGAGGTACCCAACCTTTTTTATTAGACCTTGCTACGGGAGCCCCGACGAGGAGTAGCAGGACTGGCTAAGTGGGTAGAGACAGATGCAGATGGAGTGACAGAGAGAGCTACAGTGCAGGAGTCCCAAGATTGTGCAGAGCTAGCAAGCTGTAGCAATGCGAGTTGCACCAGTGCAAAATGGCACAGAGAGGTGTGCAACGGTGCAAGATGCATGGAGTGTTGCAGCAGCTCAGAGGTCAGAGAGGGAGCACTTGTTAGCAGCAAATGGAGCTTCAGCATCATAGAATGTTTCTAGCCCAATAGGGAGGTCAGTTGGGAGTTTTTTTTTTGCTTCTAGAGTTGTTGGAGTAACAACACTTGGGAGAAGTGTTGCATGCAAAACATTCCAAAGGTTCAGGATTGGGTTCAATTTGAATGCCTTTCTTGTTGAGAGGGAGTGTTGAAAATGGCAACAAGAAATGCTAAAAATAGCATTTCTATAAATAGCAGTTTGGGTGCCAGTGTTGGACATAGCAACAAGGAATGAAAAATGGAAGTGCTAAAAATAGCATTGCTATAAATAGCATTTTGAGATAGATTCCAATTTTAGTTAGTCCCTGAACTAAAATTGAGAAGTAAAATTTGAATTTGATTTTATGTGAAGACATGCAACAGTTTCTCCGTGATTGAGGAAGTTATCCCTTAATTAAGGAGATTAGGATGAGTTGTACTTTGAGTTGTAATTAGTTAGCTCAATTAACTGAGTTAAGTCCAGTTAGATTAGTTCCAACAGTTTGTGGAACTGATTGTGAGTTCAGTTAGTTAATGCATGCATGCATATAACTGTTGCGCTTCAGATAACTGAATATTCTCTCATAAATAACTCATGCATGTCAGTTCAGTCAGAGACCTAGTTGAGATCAGAGGAAGGGACAGTGTACTATCAGTTGGAGGAATTTTCCTATAAAGGAAACTCATCCATGCAGAAGGAATTATCTCCTTCAGGTTTGTGCAGTTATTTCAGAGGTTAGAGCAGTGTGTGAGGGATTATTACACACAGGTGGCAGCTTGTGGACCCAGGAGAAACTGTGCAAGGAAATAGGAGGCTTGGAGGGCAGAGGAGAAGGTTTGTGAGAAGCCTTTGATTGTCTATGAGCAGCAGAGGGATTTTACTGAGAGTTGGATAGCTTGTGAGCTAAAGCTTTGTGTAATCCAAACATATTTCCACTTGTATGATAATACAGAGATCGGGGTTTTTAGCTGAGGCTTTCTGTAGAGTATTCTCCTGTGTTTGATGTGTGATTGATTTCTTCTTCATCTGTTATATGCTTTCTAATTGATCTTTCTCATAATCGACTAAGCTTCCGCAAGTTTGTTGTAGAATTAGATCTTGTATTTTGCTTTAGTATATTGCATAATCTATTGATCTACAGTGAGAATTTCTACATGGTATTAGAGCTAGTTGATCTATAGAGAAATTTCTACAAGTACATGTTAGTAGCTTCAAAACAAGCTACTGTAAAATGAAAATAGGATCTATATGCAAAAGTTATGTTTTTAGAATTTGACTTATGCTTTGACCACTATAGTGCCATGTGGATCCATGCCAATGCTCATTAGTGATGCTAGTCACATGTAGGATTTCAAGAAGATTATAGAGGGTCCAAAACCTTAACCATTGTAGAATGTAACCCCTAACCCTAAACCTGATGACTATTAGGAATTATTGAATACTATGACGTGAGGAGAGAAATGTGTTTTATTTCTATTGTAATGATTTATTATGCCATAGTGAGCAACACAAAGGATTGGGATATCAAAGTAGAGTAAATGGAGAGGGAAATCTTATGGTAGCTTTTAGGCGACAATGATAATATACTTCATGGTGAGTTGTTACTTTTCTTTATATTTTATATTATAAATCTAAGAATAAAAAAGTAAGGAGACAATACTTATTCCTTGTTGGGGTTTTCATCCTCACATGTTTCCCCATGATACATTTTGTGTTCAATATGTTAACAGTGTGATCTTTTTACTCAGATACACCCATTTTTATTTTCTTAGTTATTTTTCATAAGGAAAGGAGTATATTTCTAATGCTATAACTTGATCATAAATAATCTCCATGCAGTAGAATACAATATCATTTTATTTATAGTAGCATACTAAGATTTGTTATGATGAATTGTTCATTGGACTACCTACGACACTGGTACATATAAACTATTTTATGCATTGCTTTTCATTTTAGGGTATATTTTTAACTTGGACATTTAGGTACCCATTATCAAAAGGTTAAGGCATCAACCTCCTCCCAAATAAAAAAAATGTAGATTTCGTAAACTCACTAAGGGGAAGGGCTCCAACTCAAACCTTCATTCAATAGAATAAATCCTACAAAATATTTCTATTGTAGTTTCTAAGTCTAGTCATAGGTTGACCATGTTCCCTCTTAAAAGGGAACATTACATTCCTTATGGGGAGATCGAATATGCAACAAAGAACCAATCCTATTAATAGAGGTCGAAATCTCATGGGGATAAGAATATTGCTTTTAATGATGGTTGCACTACAATTAAGAAGAAAAAAGGGGAAAATGGAATCCCATCTCAAATTAATTACATTTGCAATCTCATATGGAATCTCTCCTCTAGGACACAAGGTTTGTAGTTCATCCATATGGTCTTTTTAATATAGTTGGGTAACATAAGCAAATGACTATATTCAACCTAGTATATTACAATGAAGTATATATGCCTTAAATGCTATACAAGCACCCTTACCTAATCAACTATATTTGAGGGTATCTATTATGTCAAAGTTGCCTCAAACTTTCACCAAGTCCCATATGCATTAAATATGTCACTTAGACACGCACATTAACCCATAAGGGGCAAACATGTACCTATGAAAATTTAAGTTTCAATGGGGATAGCAACAACCTTACTTATTAAAAAAATAAAGCCTTATTTAACATCTATCTATGAGAATTGAAAACTCTTAAAACTTAGATTACTATTTTTTTTCTTAAAAAATCAATAATCCTATAAATAATTCAAATTAACAATAATTTCATAAAAGTATAGGGGTTTTCATAGTGCATTATATTAGATATCATTTTTTTTGGGATTCAATTGCGTTAAGTAAGTCATCCGTCTATGACCATTTCTATGTGAGGTAGTCGTAACTGACTAATTTCTCATGATTTTTTGAATATTTCACGTAGCACTCATTGCATTGAGTGATGATTGCAAGGGTGAAGAAGTGGGATTGAAACTAGTGAAATGAATCACATAGCGTCAATCATCACTTTTGGGGCTTGCACCCGGTAACTAGGACTTCCCGGGAGGTCACCCATCCCATATCACCTTTGGCTCAAACGCGCTTAACTGTGGATTTTTCCCCACAATCAAGCCCACTTAGCTTGCTACCCCATTTGCAAAACCTTAGCAAGTATTGTGCCTCATGAACCATTCAAGTAGAGTTCCCTTCACTCTTTTTGAATTTAAGTATAGGGGTTTTCGCAGTGCATTATATTAGATATCATTTTTTTGGGATTCAACTGCATTAAGTAAGTCATTCATCTATGACCATTTCCATGAGAGGTAGTCGTAACTGACTAATTTCTCATTTCTCATGATTTTTTGAATAGTTCACTTAGAACTCATTGCATCGGGTGATGCTCATAGGGGTGAAGAAGTGGGATTGAAACTAGTGAAATGAATCACATATCGTCAATCATCACTTCTGGGGCTTGCACCCGGTAACCAGGACTTCCCGGGAGGTCACCCATCCCAAATCGCCTCTGGCTCAAGCGCGCTTAACTATGGAGTTTTCCCCACAATCAAGCCCACTTAGCTTGCTACCCCATTTGCAAAACCTTAGCAAGTATTGTGCCTCATTAACCATTCAAGTAGAGTTCCCTTCACTCTTTTTGAATTTAAGCATAGGGGTTTTTGCAGTGCATTATATTAGATATCATTTTTTTGGGATTCAACTGTGTTAAGTAAGTCATTCATCTATGACCATTTCCATGACAGGTAGTCGTAACTGACTAATTTCTCATGATTTTTTGAATAGTCCCCTTAGCACTCATTGCATCAGGTGATGCTCACAGGGGTGAAGAAGTGAGTTTGAAACTAGTGAAATGAATCACATAGGTCAATCATCACTGCCGAGGCTTGCACCTGGTAACTAGGACTTCCCGAGAGGTCACCAATCCCATATCGCCTGTGGGTCAAGCACGATTAACTGTGGAGTTTTCCCCATAATCAAGCCCACTTAGCTTGCTACCCCATTTGCACCAATTCAATAATTCTATAAAATTTAAAGAATTCAAATTGAACGAATATTACTATTACGTAGATTAAAAATATTATTTTAATTTTTTAATCTTATTATAAAATTATCAAATCAATAATTCATTTATATATATAAATAAAATTACATATATATATATATATATATATTATGAAATGTTGACATATTTATAAACATGGGAAAGATTTATATTTGTACAATGAAACATTGAAATCAATTTTCTTTCCAATAAAACAGAATTGGAAAACAGGAAAATTGCATAGAGATGGAATCAAAAACACAACAAACTTGCTTTTGATAAAGACCAAAAGAAAACCAACCTATTTGTCAAGGACCTTCCCAGTACATTCCATGTTTACTGCCATTTTAATTATCGCTATGGTTTATGAAGAGAACAGTTTCCCTATAATTATTCTAAGTGGCTTATAAAATCTTTATATGTATTTTGAAAATTTACTACTTTGACAATCTTTTTAATCCGAAGGCTTTTTTATGGTGAGGTTTATCCTCACGACATTATTCAAATTCATCGTCCCTGACAAAATCTCAACACGTACCAATGATTCAATATTCTTTATTTAAAGGTTAGATATTATTGACTTTAACTGCGTGGTAGGGTTGTCTATGAAACTTTACTTTTGTTTAATCGTCAAGGATAAGGATGGCTGTTGAGCGGAAACTTTACAATAGTTAAATCACATCCTCATGGTTCCATCCTTCTTCTTAATAAATATAACTAAAGAAGCAAATGGGTTGGAACCGGGTCTGATATGCCTCATCTCAAATAACTCCTTGATGTCCTTCTCTTTTTCATCTTTGAATTTATTTGGATTCTTATATGGAGTAGTTATTACTGGTTTGGCCCCTTCTTCTAAATTAATGGTATGCTCAAAGTCTATATCATGAGTTCTCCATGGAGGTATCTCTCCAAAAACTCAATCATGTTTGTTCAACAGACAATGAATGTCTTCATGATAGCTTGGTTGTTATTTAAGGGATTTTATGTTGTAACCAAACACACTACTACCCAAGAAGCATCACCATGCCTGAATAGGATTTCCATCTGCTTGGCTATAACAACCTTAGCAGCACTATTAGACATGCCCCTCAAAACTACCCTTTTACCATTTGGTGCAATTCATTTTATCTCCATTGTCTAGTAATCATTCCAGTGCTTCCCTATCGAAATAAACCACTGAACACCCAATACGACATTGATGTATGTCAGCTCGACCACATAGAAGTCATCGATCATAGTGAGTTACCCATATTTAGCTCCAACCTTGGAACTCTTTTTGTGCATGCCATACCATGCCCATCAACCACCTCAACATTGAATTCCTGAAAGTAGTTTATAGGAATGCCTCTCCTGGCTACCAAATTCGAGTCAATGAACATGTGGGTTTATCCACCATTAGTCAAGAGAATAACGCATTGTCCCTATACTACTCCTTTGACCCTAAAAGTGTGGTATCTAATGACATCTAATAGAGTGGCTATAATTCCACCCTTAGTCTCCACACAGGCTTACTCAACATCGGTATTGCTATGCTCATTGTCCCAAGCCTATCCTGCCTCTTCTCCCCCATCACCATTTGAAAGCGTGACTATATAATGCACCTTTCCCTTCCCCATACACTTGTGACCCAGTTCCCAAGGCCCCTTACAGTTAAAGTAATGTTTCTTCCTTCTTAGTATTGTTCAAGTATCATCATCCAATTTGTCTTTCTTGTTCCACTCCTTTTCGGAGGGCTTCTTGTCTTTATTTCTCTGAGGAAGGACATATTTGGAATAGATTTTATTCTTAGGTATTATGTCCTCCATATCCTGAGTTATAATGATAACATCTTGTAAGGAATTTGGTTGAAGATCTTAACCCAACCACGTAGGGGTTCACATAGTCCTTCAACGAATACCATAATCAGTCTATGCTCTACCACATATGTCACCATGACTATGAGCCTCTAAAAGTTAGAAATGTAAACATCTAGTCTACTTGTTTGCTTGAGTTATGCCAACTATTTGAAATGTATATATGGGTTCCTCTTATCAAATCTGTCACTCAACTTTTGTGTGAAATCCATGCATGAGGTAATTCTAGAATGCGCCAAGGTGACTAGCCCATGGTACCACCACTCATGGGATTCTTTCAAATGCAACTTAGCAAACGTGATGGCCTTGGTATCCGCCATTGGGTTGAGCTGGAAATATGTGTCCAAATTTTGAACCCATGCTCTGGTAGTGCATTTGGTTGAACCATCAAAGGAAGAGATGGATAATTTCCCCAAATCCCGTGGAAGATCATAATTTTGTGAGCCCCTATTGTACTCTCTTGGTATGCTCCTGTATTTAATAGTACAAAAATCCCGTAACGACATGGCTACATGAAATTCCTCACCAAGATCCTGATACTCCCTCAAATAATCAATGAACCCTTCACCTTTTCCTTGCTAATCCTAATTCCTTGTTGGTTATTCATCCAAGGATTGGGGTAGTAGAGGTTTAGGAGTTCCTCTACTTGTTGTCTAAGGGTTATTTTGGACCCAAACGTGAGTGTTTCTCCCCTTAGCATGGTTCATGTCATAACCATTCAACCTACTTAAACCAACATTGTGTTGGTTCCCTTGATTCGTTTCCATAGCCTGGGTGATGACCTAGACCAACTATTATTTCCCTTTTGCTAGGTCATTAAAGATATCTATGATACTTCCATGTTGTTCATTGTCTCCCATGTTTTCTTCTTCTTCCGATTCTAAGTGAGGATGATTATTACCCATCCTTTGTCTCCTGAAGATGACATATGCCCTGTCCTCCAGTTTCATCAAAGTAGCATTTACTCACAGGCTAGCAAGAAAACCAACTTTGATACCACTGTAATGTCCCCTACTATGATCAAATAGTAATTTCTTGATTGTCTACCATTCAAAAAATTTATCAAACACTTTACAGACAAACATTTCTTCAAGAACTTTGTAGATAATTAAGTATGAAGGAAATACCAAAAATATTACCACATGTAACTTGTAAGAAAAAATCTTCTAGCACAATACCAACTCATCCAATACAAATAAAATTCATAGTAACAAACTCAACCAACTATTTATTAAATTTTATGATGAAATTAGATGTTGAGCAACCAAATCAATTTACTCGGAAAATGGCTAATGGCACGATTTTTGTTGTGTAGTGGTGGCGCTAAGATGTCCTGAAAAATTGTTGTAAATCACCTTGCTAGAACATTTTTTTGGAGATGGTTTGACCCTCCTTAAGATACCATGATGCAGTAATGATGGTTCGATTTTCTGAGAGGGAAACGAGGAATTGGGCCAATAAATTTGGTTTAATGACCCACACTAAACCCTCAAAATTTAGTGATTTAATGATGTACTTAGCCTCCCTTGTCTTCCACAAATTGTTAATGGCTAAATCAAATCACAAAACCCCCGGAATCACTAATAAAGATTGAAACACTCCCCATAATTTCCACAACATGCAAAATAAATGGTATGGCCTCCTTCTTTAGCTCTCACGATCTGTAAATGTATGAATCTTGATAAATGTTGGATCCAAATCAAAAATATCAATGATATTCCCTCATGATCAACTAAGGTGGATATGTTTCACCATCGAAAGTAATCTCACTCAAGGGTTCACCCTTTGAACACACAAGCTACAATAGCTCTTCAAATTGATTTGAGAAATTAATAAAAAAAATATCCCAAGAGTGAGCTCCAATCTCTCTTTTATCATTAAAATATCATGGGTCTATACCATGGGTCTATACCATGGGTCATTTTCTCAATAAAATAACACCTTTTTAATTTTTTTTTATCTCCCAAGATACATTAAACAATTAAATAGTCAATCCCCCTTTTTCTCGAATATAGCCTATGGGAATCATATAGGCTACTAAGTCGACCCCCTTGGAGTGATCAATTGAAAAGGGACATACAATATACCAATAGACTCTTAAGTTTGAGGCATCGAGCAAACCCTCATTTTGAAGATCTACAAATCAATTTTAGGATATGGATTCTTAGAAACATACATTTGATGTGTCTCTATGATGTATGGTTTGGTCGCAACCTTTTTTGATATAAAAATATATATTATTATTGTCTTTTTTCTATTTTTTATTATTTATTTAAATTTGTAATTGTTTACATTAACTCCTAATTAGTGTTAAATTGTCTCTTTCATATATTAGAGTTATGTTCGATTTTAATTAATTTTATATGAATATTTAGTTGGATGTATAAATAAATGTTGAAATAATGTGGAACCATAAACATAGAGTAGAATTAAAATAAATGAAAGACATTATTTATTCACCAGACTAAAATATAAAGAATCAATTTCAAAAAATCATATACTTATAAATATATAAAATATTTTTTCTTATCAATCCTAGATAATTAACAATACAATCATAATGAATATCCTTGGTGATAATTGTTGGGTGCAATATTTAAGGATATTTTAGGCATCCTTTTCGCCATTTTAGCCATTTTTCGTGATTTGAACCTACAATCTCCCTAGTCTAATGTCACTCCCTTTGATAAAGAAGCAATATTTTCTTTGACTTATTATTATGTTGTTTTCTGCCAAATATTGAATGAAATGATGCTTTCTTTGGGATGACTAACTAGGGTGTCTTTGGAAGAGTTCTTCAAAATGTTTTTCTTTTGGGCACTGCCATAGCTATTGATGTCCATCGATGAATGGCTGTTGTTATTCCTTGTTGCTACTTGGTTCAAGTTGTTGTTACACCTCAAGATTGTCATTCTCTATTGTTACACCTCGAATTGTCATCTTTTGTTGTTACACCATGAAGTTGTTGTTACACTGTGCATTATCAAGACCGTAGTTGTTACTTTCAAAGACAGTTGTCAAAGAGCCATATAAAGTAATGAAAATCTGGGTGGTTATAACTGTGTGTCTTGACAGGAGTGGTGTAACCACAATGATCTTTATTTAAACAACTTGTAACAATCTATATCTTTTTAAATTACTTATGTTAGTGTAATTAGCATGAGAATCAGTAACAAAGACAGTTGTCAAAGAGCCATATAAAGTAATAAAAATCTGGGCGGTTATAACTATGTGTCTAGACAGGAGTGGTGTAACCACAATGATCTTTATTTAAACAACTTGTAACAATTTATATCTTTTTAAATTACTTATGTTAGCGTAATTAGCATGAGAATCACAGATTCTCATGACTGATTTGTTTTTCCAATTTCGGGACTCTGTAAAAGGATTTATAAAGAGAGCTTAGTCTCATGTAAGGATATATATAGACAACAGGACAAAGATATCGATATTCTGATTTTTTTACTCTTCAACCATTCTTAATACAAAGTATATCTGGTGATGTTACAGAAATTCTTGTGTTGAGTTTTTAACTAAGTTTCCATTTTCTTCCTGCACCCTGCTAGGGAGGAAGGGCCCTCCTCTTTAGCAGGGATCACAGTGTTGGTAGAATAGTTATTTCTTTTATGTGTTAAGTGTGGATTTCTTATTATCATTGTACATGTTCAGTGTGGGATAGATACACTTCTACTTTCAGATTTACTATATGTGTTGTTACACAAGTTAATTAATTCTATGTTATTTAATTCTTGATAGTGTATGGCGCGCCAATCTTTATTTTGAAGCTTTTATGAAGTGTGGATTCTTTCCTTGACGAGTGTATTTCATTTTTGCAGTGTGCTTCTTGATTTCTACAAGTTGAATTTCCATTCTGCAAGAGTATTTTAATCCCTGCAAGTGTGTTCAACGACATCTTTTCTTTCCTGTTTCGCCTGGTTGTTACATGTATCATCACAAACAGTGCAGACACTTTTGAAATAAAAATACGTACCCTGGTTGATAATTAATGGTTGTGGAAGTAGTAAAACTGACCAAAATTTTGGTGTCGTTGTCGAGGAAGGCTACCAATTGATACACTCAGCCAATGCTTTCTTTTGAATTCTTTTGCTAGAGTGTTTCTAATTTTATAGGCGCTGGGTAGTAAGACAAGAGGTAAGAAATTGCGCATCACTCTAACACACTTGAGCGGGCTCACCATTGTAATAGTTAGAAACTTAGGGTCTGTAAATTTTTCTATGGATCTCTTTTTGATAGAGTGTCCTAAGTTTTATAGGCACTGGATGGTAAGACGAGAGGTAAGAACCTGCACATCGCTCTAACACACTTGAGCGGGCTCACCACTGTAGTAATTGAGGCACTTAGGGTGTAAAAATGAATACACACAGCGTCCATGTGTAGAATGCATGAGTGAAGAAGTAACGAAGTGTAGGAAATCTAATAAATCTATAGGTAAAACGGGTCATAAAAAGAACAAGAAAAACATTAATCAAGGGAGAAAAACATTTATCCAAGAATTTATCTCAAAAGAAAAGAGAGAGAAGTCAACTCCACATAAGGATGTAAGAAAAACAGTCCCACAGAAAGATGCTACTTCTACATCAAAATTAGGAGTATCTGGTTCCTCTGTTTTAGGACCCCATTTTCCTCAAACTAGCCTACAAAATCCCAAATCTATAGACTCAACTCAGGAACAACAAGGAGAAACTAGTGGCCAAGATTTTGGATTAGAAGGACAAGGGGAAACTAGTGGGAAACATCAAGAACCATAATTAGAAGAACATTCTTTCACTTTCCAATACCCAAACTTAGGGAGTGCAGTAAAACAACCAGCCCCAGAACAATCTGAACAATTATCATAGGAATCCTTATCCACAGAGCATTCGCCCAAACAATATTTAGAATGGTACTCACCAGAACAAGAATCAGGAGAATTTTTAATGGGAGACAACAACAACAACAATAACAATGATAGGAAAGATGCCACTATCACCACTTTTGAATTTCCAATAAGTGATATAAGGGGAGAGGCTCCCATGAAAAATATCCCTCTATCAACCCTTCCATCTTTCCAAGGACTGATTGTAGAAGATCTTGATACTTTCTTGTTTGAGTTTGATGTTCTGTGCAGGAGTTATGATTATACTTCAGATGCTCAGAAGCTAAAACTATTCCCTGCCACTCTAAAAGGAGCAACATTAAGATGGTTTATGGGACTAGGTTCTACCACTATCCAGACATGAGGATATACTACGTTTCTGGCAAAATACCAGGACTATTGTCGGACCAGAGATTTAAGAGGTGAGATATTCATAATGGCACAAAAGGAAGAAGAAAACTTGGAATATTATGTGGAACGATTCCATTATAATCTACAGAGATCCAAACATAGCAATCTGGATTCAGAAATTTTGAAGATAATATTTATACGAGGAATGAGAGATGACTACCTTGACATGTTGACCTGTTGGGAAAAGGAGATATATCCCAGGAGCCATTTGATGAGATAATAAAACTCTGCTTAAGGTGTTTGCGAGGATCATCACGGGGGAGAAGTATGGCACGAGATGCCTTTGTTAGAATACAGAAATATGCAAATGGAGGTGTGACCAAAGCTGAGATCAGAAATCTGTTTGGAAATCTCAAGGCTGATCTTCTCAATACCTTATCTTCCCAACTGACGACAACACAAGTGAAAAAGGCACAGGATGAAGCTGACAAAGCTTTGGCTATGTTCTACCCAAAATGTAAAGAGAAACATTCCTTGAAGGAATGTAGAGTCAACAACATCAACTTGTGCAATATTTGTGACCTAGAGCATTCTACAGGCTACTGTCCATATCTTCCTAGACTGAAATCGTCACTTAAGGAATCAAGTGAGGAGGTTCAATCTTCTTACTTTATTGGGTCTAGGAAGCCTTGACAACCACAACCACCAGGTATGTCTCAAGATTTTTCTTCTAATCCATGGAATAATGTATATAATGCTCAACAATATCCATGGCAATATTCCACTCCTCCTTCAGCTCAATTTTCTTCACCATGGAACCAATGTTATCCTTCTCCACCTTTTCAATATCCTCCATCTCAGATTATTCTTAGCCTCAGAATTGGAGGGGAAACTCTTTAGGTCCAGTCCCTCTTGCATTACCAGTACAACGACAATTGCAACTGCCACTTCTCTCGCCATCTGCTACTATTCCTCCCATATGGCCCCAACTGCCTGTACAGTCTAACCCTAACCCAAATAACAAGGTAGCTCAGAATATAGAAGCCCTCACTTGTTTCCAGACTTACTACATCACTCTTGTTGGATGCAATGAGATCCTCCTTTGATCAAGAAAAATAGTAAATCCAAAGACCTCCCCTGTTATTATTGAAGAGGAATGTGAATCACCAAGGGATGATACTGTGGATCTCGATGAGACTGTTACACCTATAACAATCGATTCGAATAATTTTGATACACCTATGACAGTCAATCCAACTGTTATGGTAACCAAGGATCCCCTATATCCACAAAGACTAGCTGAAACTGGGATGATTCCACAACCCAAATATGATTTTCTCAAGGATTTAAAGAATTTGCACATAAGGATTCCCTTGCTACAATCCATTAAGGATGTCCCCATCTATACGAAAACAGTAAGAGACATATGTGTTAAGAAACCTGGAAGGAAGCCCAAAAACCATGTTACCATCCATGTGATGGGAAAATTATCAAAATTGAGGGTCAGCCTCTTTTGACTAAATATAATGATCCAGGGAATCCTATAGTCACTGTTTATATTGATGAAAAGCCCATTTCAAATACATTAATTGATTTAGGGGCAATAATCAATGTAATGACCAAGGAGGTCTTCACCACTTTAGGATTACACAGGTTGATACAAACACCTATATTACTAGAATTGGCAGATAGGTCATGTATTAAAGCTAAAGGAATGGTAGAGGACGTAGTGATCATAGTGGATTCTAGGAGGTATCCAACAAACTTTCTTATTTTTCAAACCAAATCAAACCTGGGGGGGCATCCCTTGATATTATGAAGGTCTTGGTTGGGCATTGCAAATGCATTCATAGGTTGTAGGTCAGGCTACATGATGATTTCAGATGGACAAGCCACAAAGAACCTCTACCTTTACCCCCCTACAAAACCAAGTAAGGATTTGGAAAATCCCTTATGGGATGAATTTGAACCTGAATAAGATTGTTCCCAGCCACTCCTCACTCTTGGCAAAACCCAATATTTTGAGAATAAAACAAAGGATGATATTATCAATGGCTTTATTAGTAATTCCCTTGTTTTTGCTTATATCAATGATTTAGGGGTAGAAGATACCATGGAAGACTTGAGTCTAGATCGTATGAAAACTGCCCGTAATCTCAAAAGAAACCCAATTGAAATAGAGCCAGGAAAATTTTTAAATATTAATCCTAATTTGACTCCCAAACAGAACAATATGTTGTTACAGCAATTAGAGAAACATAGAAAGGAATTTGCATGGGATTACACGTAAATTAAAGGCATTCACCCTAACCTATGCACCCACCACATCTACTTGAAGGGAGATTGTATTTCAGTTAGGAAGCCACAACGACATATGAACCCAACACTTAAAGAAGTAGTAAAAGAAGAATTGCAAAAACTTCTAAATGTCAACTTCATTTACCCATCTCTGACAGCCAATGGGTGTCTCCACTTGTCATTGTTCCTAAACAGAACGACAAATGGAGGATTTGTTTGGATTACAAAGAACTTAACAAAGCCACCCAAAAGGACCATTTCCCTTTGCCATTTATAGATCAAGTCCTTGACACCTTATCTGGAAAGAAATTATTTTCATTTCTAGACGGGTTTAGTGGTTATAATTAAATACATATTTCTCCAGAGGATCAAGATAAAACCACCTTTACTTGCCCTTGGGGGACTTTTTCATACAAAGTTCTCCCTTTTGGACTCTGTAATGCACCAACAACCTTCCAGAGGGCAGTATTGGGAATATTTGCAGATTTTCTAAATGATTGTTTGGAAGTATTCATGGATGACTTTACACCTTATGGTGATGATTTCAAACCATCATTAGCCAATCTCGAAAAATTAGAGCGATGTGTGCAAACTAATATTTCTTTAAGCACTGAAAAATGTCACATGATGATGAATGAAGGAATCATGCTTCAACATTATATATCTGCTAAAGCAATACAGGTAGACCTTGCTAAGATAGAAATAATTGTGAAAAATCCAGCTCCCAAAACACAAAAAGAGGTACATAATTTTTTGGGACATGCAGAATATTACAGAATATTTATAGAAAAAATTTCAAAGATTGCATCCGGATATTTTCTCTGCTTACTAAAGATGTGGAATTTGGCTGGACATGGAAATGTGAATAGGCCTTTGCAGAATTAGAGCAGTGTGTATCAACAACTCCTATTTTGCGAGGACCAAACTGAGATCTACCATTCCAACAACTGATGCATCTAATACTACTATGGGAGTTGTGCTAGGTCAACTAGAAGACAAGAAGCCACATGCCATCTACTACATCAACAAGAATCTGACTCCAACATAATTAAATTACACAGTTATAGAAATAGAGTTTCTTGTAGTAGTACGTGCTATTAATAAGTTTAAGCACTACATCATGGGTTATTAAATATTTGTGCACACTGACCACTCTGCCATTCATTTCTTAATGAATAAACTTGTCACTAATGGTAGGGTTACACGTTGATTGTTGTTGTTACAAGAGTTTGATATAACAATCTTAGATAAACCTGGAAAAGATAATGTAGTGGCTAATTTTCTTTCTAGGTTGACTGTTAATAGTGATTGCATGCTCGTTGAGGATTCTTTTCCAGATGAATATCTTTTTTCTATTTAAACTCACTCATTGTGGTATGCAAACATAGCTAACTATCTTACTGCAAGGAGATTTCCACAACATCTGTCCTCAAGAGAAAGGAAGAAGATTGTTCAACAAAGTGCAAGATATTCTTGGGTAGAGGGATACCTTTATTACACAGGGCTAGATCATCAGATCAGGCGTTGTGTGAGAGAGGATGAGATTTTTGATATCCTCAAAGCCTGCCATGAGGAACCTTGTGGAGGACACTTTGCTGACAAAAGGATAGGGTATAAAGTGCTTTCGACTGGATATTATTGGCCTACCATATTCCAGGATGCAAAGAAATTTGTAAAGGGATGTGACAGTTGTCAGAGAATGGGTTAACCACTTCAGTCAAATGAAATTTCCTTACAACCTCAAGTAGTTTTTCAACCATTTGAGAAGTCGGCTTTGGAATTTGTAGGACTAATTAATCCTTCATCTCAGCATAAGTCCTAAATTTTAGTCTGTACAAACTATGTCACAAAATGGGTTGAAGCAAAGGCACTAACCAGGGCAATTGAACAAGTTGTTTCAGACTTTTTATTTGAAAACATTTTTGTTCGCTTTGGAGTACCTCAAGAAATAGTGACAGATGGAGGACCATAGTTCACATCTCATTTGATCCAAAAGTTGGCTGAAAAATTCAAGATCTACCACATAATTACTTCACCATATCATCCTCAGGCAAATGGTAAAGTAGAGAGCACTAATAAGGTTATAGAAGGAATTCTCACTAAGATTGTAGCTAGCCACCGAAGGAACTCGGCCGACAAACTTCCAGAATCACTATGGGCATATAGAACTACATGGAGAAATACTACTAGATTTTCACCATATGAATTGGTGTATGTTATTTCCCATTGAGTTCGAATTAAAAACATTGCAAGTGAACCTGTATTTGACTACAACTTAGAAGCATCGGTTAAATCAGCTTAATGAACTTGATGAGAAGAGGCAGGCTTCCATTCAGCAAACATACATCATCTAGCAACGAAGGGCTAAGTGGCATGACAAATTTATAAAAAAGAAGATGTTTCAGAAAGGTGATTGGACTATACTATATGATTCATGATTCAAAGATTTCAAAGGGAAGCTATGCACTAGGTGGTTAAGTCCTTACGAGGTAGATACAGTCTTTGACAATGGGATTGTGAGATTATTTACCATAGACAATGCCATGGTGCCATTGTTTGCCAATGGGCATCCTCTTCGGTTATATCATAAACCTACCTCGAAGGATTCATTTGTCAACATTGTCACGGGATCTGGTCTCCAGGTTATGGAAGAAGGGGAAAAGTCTCCTATGCTGTCAAATTCTTGAAATCCAATAAGTGTAGCAGCTGAAAACTAAATTTTGTTGGTAACTGATACACCAAAAATATATAATAATAAAAATAATAATAATAAATAAATAAATTTGCCTGTGAAAACCTCTTATGGGGCGTAGGTAGATAATTGTGCCAGCTGAAAACCACTTTGTGGCGGCTGACACACATTTTTCGTTTTATAAGCTCTGTAACAACGTGACTTTTATAATACGCATGTAACAACATTCTTGTTACAAGCCCATCTTTTTTCTTCTTTTTATTGTATTGAGAATTCTTTGGTAGGCACATAATTGTAATGCCACAAAAGAATATGTTATTGTAATAAATTACTGTTGAAAAATTATTCAACCCGCATAGAGGAATTTTTTTGTTGTTACATCTATAACAGTCGGTCTGATGAAGATAATTATTTGATCTGAAAATGGGGCACTAAAGGCTTCTTGTGAGATTACAAGAACCTTTCCCACTTCCAAAGCTTAATTATTCCCAAGACAACTATGATTAACCAATGCGGAACTAATAATGTGCTTGACAATGAGGTGTATGCTTATGTTTATTTTAATTGATTATATGCTTTAAAATCTGTTGTTTGTGCTAATATGTGAATACATGTAAGAGTGCAACAGTGCAGCGAATAACAAACACATGGAAAACAATATTAATTTGGAGTTCACCCAAAAATCTTGGGCTATGTCTCCTTGAGCTCTAGTCAACTCAACTAGGCTCTCCGAGATTATGGCAATAGTTATTTTACAAGCTCCATGCTCAACTCCACTGGTTTACATAGAACTCAGTAGGCTTAGAACACAATCTTATCCCTAGCTCTTGAAGCTCTTCGGCTTTATGGCTCTCGGCTCTGGCTTTGGCCCTGGCTCTAACTCTTGGCTTCTCTGAGCTCTCTCTCTCAGCCTCTGCATGCATCAATGGTTCACTTAACCTCCAAGCAACCTCTTGCAACCTTCCAGCGGCCTTTTTGTAGCTTTGTTGCCTATCAATCGTGCTCTTTGGGATTATCGCTCTCTCAGCTAACAGCTCTCCTTCAGCGACCTCCAGCTCTCGCCAACCCCTGTCAATTGGGCCTTCTAGCTCCTTTGAGGCATTTTCCCGGCTCTACGGCTTCCCTAGTCGTTTCTATGTGGGTCAGTACTCCCCTGTGGCTCTGTGGCTTCTCTGCGCATTGTCTGTTCGACTGGCCATCTAGCTTTCGGCTCTGTGGTTTCAAACGCATCATTGTCTGCCAAAAATGCCCGCTTGCAGCGTGGCACAGTGATCAGGCGTCGTTACAGAGGATTTGGGGCCTTCCCTTAGGTGAAAACCCGAAAATGGAGAAAAATCCAATACACAGAGATTTTTCCAAAAATACACTATCGGGTGTGAAATCCGGACTTGAAATTCCATTAAATCGCCCCTATAAACCCATCGGGTCCGCCATTTTATCACAATTTGCTATCACATGGCGAAATGATCAAAAAAACCCAATACACAGGAAATACAAAGAAATCTCGTGTTTCCTAACTTCAAATTTTATGTAATCGGGTCCATAATCCCTATCGGGTCTGGCCCTTATCAGCCTATCGCTATCGCAAATCACATTGGCCCTATTATCAGGGTTCGCTGATCACCGATTGAATCTGGACCGTTGATCTCATTTCTGTTCCGACAGTCCAGATCGCATCACATATCTCTATCGCATCAGCCCTTTGTGTCGGGGATTGCTGATCTCCTGACCGCCGATTAAATCCTGGCTGTTGATCTCATTTCCGATTCGACGGCTGAGATCGCCGTCGCAGATTGGTAATCACATGTCGCATATGGTATCGGCCCCTTTATATCATTGTGATGCGATGTTGCGATGCGATATATCGCAATCGCATGTCGCATAGCCCAAGGGGTCCTTCCCTTATCTCGTGGCATCACCGACGCCGATCCACCGATATCGGCAATCGCATCATCGCCCTGCCTGGGGTCCCGACGTCGGGCGAAGGCCTACCTCCGACCCGATATGTCGGAGATCGGTGATCGGGGGTCCCTTCCGCCTCTTCTTTAAGTCCTAATCTTGGACCATCTCTGATGCGATTTCCCTTTATAAGGTTTTTTTGCCATTTTTAGAAGATTTTGCCTCTTTTTCAAAGGATAAAGGGCAACTTCTTTCTGCGATAACTTCTGCATCCGAGGTCCGTTTTAGCCCATTCAAGTTGCAGTAGATTCAGAATGAAAAGATCTACACAACAGGACTATTTCTAGGAGCATCCTTAGACTTTCATTTTCCTCTGTGGGGAACACTTTAGACTTAGAAGTCTATCCAAAATCCATTTTGGATCACCCCTTCCCACTAAAGAACTTTTGGTCTCAAAAAGACTGATATACTAATCTAAATAGTAAATGAGAGTAACTTCGCCCTCTTCTTTCAGCCTCCACACACTTGCCTTGCATAGTGCCTCTAAACCAAATTCTTTGACCACTTTCCTTCCTCGATGTGCTCGTCCTCCTGGGAAGAACTGCCTTCCTCCTTGCCTTCCTGTGGAACTCCTGCTGAGATGGTCACAGAAGGTAGTTTGAACTTTTCTGCCTTGATCATTGATCCAAGGTGGCTCAAACAATTGTGAAGTACATCTGCTCCACAAAATTTTCATTTGTACTTGTTTGAAAAGCTGTCAACAACAACAACAACAACAGAAACACAAACAACAACTGGATGGACTAAACTCCTGCTTAACAAAAGAAACAGATTTCACATCTTGTGAATACGTCCATGTCTTACATTTGCATACAAATGATGGACTAGATAACAAGCCCACAAAACATGCCTTTAAAACAAATGACCCTTCAAGTCAAGCATGTAGAAAAAGACCATTAGGACTCTTTTTCAAAAGATGAAACACTTCATTATTATCTCCAACTTAGAGACCAAGTTAACTTCTCCCAAATCAACATTACATGCATGTTTACAACAAAGCAATCAACCCTTCAAGTTAATTACACATACACGTTCAAATACAAGGAAAACATCAACATCCCTGTGTTCATGCACATCATTCTCATGCATGCATTTCATCCTTCAACTTTCGCTTAAGCACACTGTACTTTCGAAGCTGAAATGAACATAGTGTTGCAGCAACAAAGTGAGTCTCCCCCTCAACTTTTTCCATTCACCTTCTTGGTAAAACCCTGCAACTTGCATTCCATCAATAAAGAAATGCAAATACATGCATCAATAGACATGCAATCTTAATTGGATAAGAACTCTAACCATTTCTTACCAATCCATTTCAAAGGTCTTTCCTTTGTCTGCACATCAACATCAACATGTGAATCATCCTGAGACACATCATTCATGGAATCTTCCTTTCCATTCCTGTCATTCTCTCTTTCCACCTTCTTCAACTTTTTTGGAAGCATTGTTGGATTCAGAGTGCAACATTTTGCAGCAACATGTCCTTGCTTATGGCCACACTAAGTGCAACACATGTGCATCCTTTTGATAGCATGATTTGCCTTGTCCAATGGACCTTTGGCTTCTTGCTTCTTTTCCTTCAAAAGTTTCCTGTATGTGGCCATTCTCTTCCAACATCTAGAAACATGATGGTTATCCAAACCACAAAAGGAACATGCCATTCTTTTCCAATGCTTATGTGGAAATTTACCATGCTGAACAAAATCAAAAGGAATATGATTAGAACCAGATTTATACCTTTCTCTTTCACCTTTATTGCCTTCATGAGGAGGTGAAGCAAATGAAGGAGTGGCTCCATTTGGAACACCATCAACCTCTTCAATGGTCTTAGAGTTTCCACAACTCTCTGGTTCAAGTGTATGTTGATATACACCTTCTTTCTGCAAAGTATGTTTCAAGCTATTACATTCCTCCTGAATACAATCTTCACACTCTTGAGGTAGAAGACCTGCAATGCAACTCCTTCTTGGAGTTGTTTCAATGGCCTTCATGGAAGCTTTGGAACTTTCTCCATAAGACTCTCCATAACCAAGACCCAAATACTTAGGCCTTTCCTCAACTATTATTGGCTCAACAATACCTTGTGCATGTTTACCCAAGCCTTTTCCTTTATATCCCATCTTGGACATTAGCTTGGAACCTATGCCTCTAGTATGTTTTTCAAAAGAACCAATATAAGCATTCTTAGAAGAATTTGAAGACAAACTGGAATGGTTTACCTCTTCTTCAAGCTGATACTTGACTAAGGCTTCTTTGGCAACAAAGAGCTGTGACTCCAACTCATGCATCCTTTTCAGGTTCATATTTGCAATATGAAGTTGCCTCTCCATTTCCTGCAATTTGTCAGAAAGCAACTGCTTCTTTTCCTCCACAGAATTCAGCTACTCTCTAAGTATGTTGCTCTTCCTTCCATCCACATACATTTCCCTCACCTTGTCCATATGATGAACAAGTCTTGCTTCATGTCTTCATCAAATAATCTTGCGATGAAGGAGGAATTTGAGGACTCACTTGTAGCAGTTGTCATTATGCCAATGAACAAAAGAACTTCAAACAAGATTAATAAAGAGCTTATTCAAGCAACATTTTGCAACAAAGCTCTTGTGCTTCAAGGATTGCCTTGAGGTCCTTTGGGATAAGAAGAATGCCTTCAACCCTTATTCCTTCTTGTCCTTCCTAGACTGAGCTATCAATAGCTTTCCCTTCACCTCTGCAAACTCAAACAATAGTCAATTTGCAAACAAGCATACAATCAATCAGACAATCAATCCTTGATTGTCCAAACACCTTTCAGACAAGCAATCTTTGCTCTGTCAATCAAGCATTTGATTTGATACCACTTGCTCTGGTATAACCAGTTTTGATATCACATTCTTGAAGGTGGGGTTAACCAATATTAGGCTCTAATACCACCTGATCTGAAAATGGGGCACTAAAGGCTTCTTGTGAGATTACAAGAACCTTTCCCACTTCCAAAGCTTAGTTATTCCCAAGACAACTATGATTGACTAATGTGGAACTAATAATGTGCTTGACAATGAGGTGTATGCTTATGTTTATTTTAACTGATTATATGCTTTAAAATATATTGTTTGTGTTGATATGTGAATACATGTAACAGTGCAGCAAATAACAAACACATGGACAGCAATATTAATTTGGAGTTCACCCAAAACTCTTGGGCTACGTCTCCTTGAGCTCTAGTCAACTCAACTAGGCTCTCTGGGATTATGGCAATATTTCTTTTACAAGCTCCACACTCAACTCCATTGGTTTACACAGAACTCAGTGGGCTTAAAACACCATCTTATCCCTGGCTCTTGAAGCTCTTTGGCTTTCTGGCTCTCAGCTCTGGCTCTGACTCTTGCCTTCTCTGAGCTCTCTCTCTTGGCCTCTGCGTGCATCAATGGTTCGCTTGACCTCCAAGCGACCTCTTGCAACCTTCTAGCGACCTTTTTGCAGCTTTGTTGCCTGTCAATCGTGCTCTCTGGGATTATCGCTCTCTCAGCTAACAACTCTCCTTCAGCGAACTCCAGCTCTCGCCAACCCCTATCACTTGGGCCTTCTAGCTCCTTTGAGGCATTTTCCCGGCTCTACGGCTTCCCCAGCTATTTCTCTGCATGTCATTACTCCCCTGCGGCTCTGTGGCTTCTTTGTGCGTTGTCTGTTCGACTGGCCATCTGACTCTGTGGCTCTGTGGCTTCAACACATCATTGTCTGCCAAAAACACCCGCTTTTAGTGTGGCACAATGATCAGGGGCCGTTACAAAGGATTCGGGGGCTTCCCTCAGGCGAAAACCCGAAAATGGATAAAAATCCAATACACAGAGAATTTTCCGAAAATACACTATCAAGCATGAAATCTGGACTTGAAATTCCATTAAATCGCCCCTATAAACCAATCGGGTCCGCCATTTTATCACAATTCGCTATCGCATAGCAAAATGATCAAAAAACCCAATACACAGGAAATACAAAGAAATCTCGTGTTTCCGGACTTCAAATTTTATGCAATTGGGTCCGGCCCTTATCGGCCTATCGCTATCACAAATTGCATTGGCCCTATTATCTGGGTTCGACGATCGTCGATCGCCGATTGAATCTAAACCATTGATCTCATTTCAGATCCGACGGTCTAGATCGCATCGCATATCGCTATTGCATCGGCCCTTTGTGTCGGGGATCGCCGATCTCTCGACCTTAATTAAATCTTGGCCGTTGATCTCATTTCCGATCTGATGGCTGAGATCGCATGCTGCGGATCGACAATCACATGTTGCATATGGTATCGGCCCCTTTATATCGCTGTGATGCAATGTTGCGATGCGATGTTACGATGCGATATATCGCAATCACATGTCGCATAGCCCCGGGGGTCCTTCCCTTATCTCGTGGCATTGCCGACATCGATCCGCCGATATTGGCAATCGCATCATCGCCTTGCCTAGGGTCCTAACATCGAGCGAAGGCCTACCTCTGACCTGATATGTCGGAGATCGGTGATCAGGGGTCCCTTCCGCCTCCGCTTTAAGTCCTCCTCTTGGACCATCTCCGATGCGATTTCCCTTTATAAGGTTTTTTTGCCATTTTTAGAAGATTTTTCCTCTTTTTCAAAGGACAAAGGGCAACTTCTTTCTGCAATAACTTCTACATCCAAGGTCCTTTTTAGCCAAATTGCATTAGATTCAAAATGAAAAGATCTACGCAATGGGACTATTTCCAAGAGCATCCTTAGACTTTCATTTTCCTCTGTGAGGAACACTTAGACTTATAAGTCTATCCAAAATCCATTTTGGATCATTATTGCAGTTGTCCGCATCAATAATTACCATCTCCAGTACTCTGCCATCAACATTGGTCAAATTGCCCTTTGGTAAGTCATTCGAAAAAGGAATATTGTTTTTTTTTATTTGGCAATCATAAGTAGTTAATACATCAATTTGTTTTTGCGGCCGAGGATGACCTTTTCATTTAAGTTGAGGGGGTGACAAATCATTTCGTGATCCCTCACATAACTCGGTTTAAAGTGACATTATCGATTAATCATTACCACTCTGCATGATTGATCACCTCATTAATTCAAATTGTATCTAAGTCAGATTTCCATACCCTTCAAATTAACGATGAAATGATACCCCACGTTGTGTAACTTTTCGATTTAATATCCTTTCTTGCCGCCATGATATCCACCCTGAAATAAGCTCTAGACCCTCACTGCACATTCTTTAGGAATTGTGACAGTAAGCAGGCAAAAATTCATAAGCGTTGGTTGCAAAAATTAGTGTGAGGTTGGTAACAGTGAAGGATGGGGGGAGCAACGGTAATACATGAACTAGATTCCACTGAAGCTTTGGAGAAATTCCCCAAAGCACATCAAATCTTCAGGGAAGTAGGATGGATTGAATTTTTCGAGCAACTCAGGGGGTCAGATGAAAATGTTGCCTTGGAATTCACTTGAAATTTAAACAGGAATCAAACGAAGGTTAAAGGCCTAAGACTGGAGGTCACAAAAGAAGTAATTTCCAGAGTAATAGCACTTCGACCCGAGGGGAAGAGGTGGTTCAATCGGAAATTTAATGACCCCAGTCTTAAAGCTGAATTTTTGCAGGGGGAAGAACAATTGGTTAAGAAAGGAAGAGGAATCAACTACCTTTCCCTTCCTCAACCATGGAGTGATGTTGCCCTGTTTATCATTAAGTACATTACATGCGAGGGGCACTCGACGATAGTCTTCAACTATCATTTTCCGTTGTTGAGCCATCTTCAGCATGGGAAATTGGTCAATCTCCCCTATTTCCTGTTGGAAAATTTGAGACATATGGTTGCAGCGATAAAGGTAGACTCTCATCCAGAGAGTTGCATTATCGTGATGGATGCTCTAGAGTGCCAAGGAAGAAGTTGGGGAAATTTTGTTGGTGAAAGCACATAAGCTCTAGGGGAAGCTAACATAATTAACAAGTAGGGACAGTCTTCGAGAGTTAGAATCAAGAAAAGATCACTTGAGAGATCGGTGGGTGGTATAACACCAAAGAGAAGGGTTAAGGTTATCTCTCAACCAACACCCTCACCACCAAAGAAGAAACCAACACTCTCGCCACCAAAGAAGAAATCATAACCCTCGCCCCCAAAGAAGAAATCAAAATCCTCGTCGTCAAGGAAGAAGCCAGAACCCTCACCTTCGTCTAGGAAGAGGCCAAGTGAGCAAGAAGATCAAAAGGAGAAGCAGAAGAAGAGGAAGCAGACTAAACAAGAAGATGCTTCTTCACCTGGTAAGGACGAAACCAAAACCCTCTTGCTTATTATTGAGGAATTAGAAGCATAAAATAAGAAATTAAAGCAACAATTAGGGGGAAGAAAATTGAAAATGAAGGTTCTGAGTCTTGAGACATTAGCTGAGGTAGTTGATAAGTTAGGATCAAAAACCACCCAGGGACCTGTATGTATAACATGTGCAGAAGGTTTGGCAACAACATGGTATAAGATATGCATTGTAGACACTATTTATGAAGGAACCCAAACAAAAGCATGGGAGGCTCACACAGAAGAACCCGTTGACAATGTTCTTATTACACAAGAGCCAACAGTTGTAACAAAGCACCCCATGAGTTTCAACCCAAAAACTGACACACAAGAACCTGTCAATGACGTTTCTATTACACAAGAACTAACAGTTGAGGCAAAGGTTTTTGGGGAAGAAGAATTGAGAGTTGATCCACAAGGACCTTGTCAATAAAGTTGTTCTTACACATAAACTAACAACTGAGGCAGAATGACTCAAACCATAGGATGTTGTTACACCCTCCACTACTATCGCACATGAAATTGCACAAGACCCTAACGTAGGGTGGTAGTTAGAATTTTTTTTTTGATATCAGAACTACAAAATTGGAAACAAATGGCACTTTTCCTTAAAAAGGGAATGATCTCTTTAGAAGAACACCAAAAGGTTATTCATAACCTCAAAGATCAATGGGCTGAAGAATTAATAACAGAAGAAATGATAAAGTGGGAAACAAGGAAGGTTGAAATGGAGAAAGAAAAACAGAGACAACAACTTCAACAAGAGGTTGCGAGGCTGACTGAGGAGAAAGGTCAAATGTATGAGTTAGCCTTGAACCTTTTAGGTTGCAGGTCACCATCTCCATCCTATCTGATCTTCTTGTGGGAATTTTTTTATTTTTTCCAATTGAAAGTTATTTATGAGAACAAACCCTACAAGAGTAATTCCACTGCAGGTATTTTGTTCATGTGATTTTGATGAGCAGAGTTTGTTATGTGAACTATTTTTACATAATATATTTGCTGAGCATTCTAGTTTACAAATGGTTGTAAATTTCACTCTTTATGTTGGAGATTTGCAGCTTTGGGCCTTCATATCTTTTATGAGGAATCAAATTGACTGGCACCTTGCCACAAAATCATCTGCTGTTAATGAAGAGAAGGAAACCTTGATGGTAAGATCAGAACCGAGCATGGCCACTACTATGAGGCGTGAATTTAAGAAATTTCTCAGTAACCCCAGCGTGATAGAACAAATACCCCTCTATAGGAGAAGGATTGTTGGATTTTGTTTTAATATTCATGAACAACTGAAAAGTCAGGCATTGGTTGTGAGCCTAAAATGGTGGGAAGCTTGCAGTGAGACATTGCAAGCAGGGGATCCCTTTGGATACCCCAATTTCATAATTGTTGTTACTCGAGTTCTCGAATATGTATGAATTGTTAAAATGATGGGAGCTTTTTGGATGGGGATCAGATTCAAGTTTCCTTTGATTTGGCTTCCAGTTTAAAATATCAGCCTCACTTTCACCTGGACAGATATGATGAGCGTTGATGGACAAGCCAACTTGTGTCTACTCAGGGGTACATGAAAGATAATGAAGACATTGTTGGCACTTATGATTTCACAAGACTGCATCAACAACATGCTAGTGTCACAATAGCCGAGGACCCTGAAGATTTTGAAGAATCTACATGAGGACATGCAGTGGCTTCAGTTGGGGGGAGATGTTGGGTACACTATTTAAGGATATTTCAGGCATCCTTTCCCCCGTTTTTGGCCATTTTTCTTGATTTGAACCTACAATATTCCTAGTCTAAAGTCACTCCCTTTGATAAAGAAACAATCTTTTCTTTGATGTATTATTATGTTGTTTTCTGCCAAATATTGAATGAAACAATGCTTTCTTTAGGATGACTAACTAGGGTGTCTTTGGAAGATTTCTTCAGAATGTTTTTCTTTCAGGTACTGCTGTAGCTAGTGATGGCCATGGATGAATGACTGTTGTTATTCCTTGCTGCTACACGGTTCAAGTTGTTGTTACACCTCAGGATTGTCATTCTCTGATGTTACACCCTGAATTGTCATCTTTTGTTGTTACACCATGAAGCTTCTGTTACACCGCACATTGTCAAGATCATAGTTGTTACTTTCAAAGACAATTGTCAAAGGGCCGTATAAAGTAATGAAAATATGTGCGGATATAACTATGTGTCTAGACAGGAGTGGTGTAACCACAATGATCTTTATTTAAACAACTTGTAACAATCTATATTTTTTAAATTACTTCTGTTAGCGTAATCAACATGAGAATCGCAGATTCTCATGACTGATTTGTTTTTCCAATTTTGAGACTCTGTAAAAGGCTTTATAAAGAGAGCTTAGTCTCATGTAAGGATATATACAGACAGTAGGACAAAGATATCGATATTCTATTTTTTGTACACTTCAATCATTCTTAATGCAAAGTATATCTAGTGATGTTACAAAAATTCTTATGTTGAGTTTTTAACTAAGTTTCCATTTTCTTCCTGCACCTTGCTAAGGATGAAGGGCCCTCCTCTTTAGCAGGGATCACAGTGTTGGTAGAATAGTTATTTCTTTTATGTGTTAAGTGTGGTTTTCTTATTATCGTTGTACATGTTCAGTGTGGGATAGATACACTTCTACTTTTAGATTTGTTGTATGTGTTGTTACACATGTTAATTAATTCTATGTTATTTAATTCTTGTGTTGTATGTGTTGTTACACATGTTAATTAATTCTTGATAGTGTATAGCACACCAATATTTATTCTGAAGCTTTTATCAAGTGTGGATTCTTTCGTCGACGAGTGTATTTCATTTATGCAGTGTGCTTCTTGATTTCTACAAGTTGAATTTCCATTCTGCAAGAGTATTTTAATCCCTGCAAGCGTGTTCAACAACATATTTTCTTTCCTGTTTCGCTTGGTTGTTAATGTATCAGCACAGATAGTGACACCTTTGAAATAAAAATAGTTACCCTGGTTGATAATTAATGGTTGTGGAAGTATTAAAACTGACCAAACAATCATCCTAACAAAATCTTCATCATCAGATTCGTCATCTTCATATGAAATCCTAATGTTGGTGGGGTTTTGTAAAAAGGTGAGTAAGACACCCTACTCGATGGTTATGAATCAAGCTATCAACAAAAGGTAAATAAGAATATAGTTATAAACCCTACTAGTATTCATGCAAATAAAACCCCAATTCATGTGAAATATAATATTCAACTATGCAAAAAAAAGGGAAATAAAACATTATTCAATGTGAATAAGAAAATAAAAAGCATAAACATTATTAATCAATGGAATCAAAAAGTATAATCAATACGTGGTAGAGTGTCTTGATGAAGACAAAAGGGCTCCAAAGCCCCTCCTTGGGATGAGTCTTTTGCTTACTTGGTGTGTTCCAACTCCAATATTGGGTAAAAGAGAAGGTAAAAATCTAGAATAATGAGGCAAGAGATTAGTGCTCTCAAGACTTTGTTGGTATTCCAACAACATAACCTTCCTTGGATGAAATGATGTGAATAGGTGACCCTAATATATTTATTTACAGGTGTATGGTGGAGAACCCTCTTGGCATAATCTTTTATGTAGTGGTTAAATATGTCTATATCAATACTTAATAATAGTAATTAGGGTTTAATGAGGCCCATATATAGCTAATATGACATTTCAAAGGCATGGGTGCATTTCCTAGGTCGAAAAGTAATTAAGAAATTGTATTTTTCTATGCAACACACTTTCTAGGCACCTTTTTGCACTTATTGTGCCCAGTTTATAGGCCATTATCTATGCTAGCCACTTTGAGTCAAACTTTGGGGTTGAATTGGATATTCCACAAGATTGAGGTCATGCAGTGATGGAATGGAATGGAGGATGAAGATTATGCATGGAAAAGTGATATATTTGGATAAAATTACCCAAAATGGCATAAGTGAGAAATTTTATAGTGATAATGATTTTCTCGCTAATGTATGAGCTTAGGAGAAAATTGTATGACCAAAATACATCATAGTGTAGGGTGTCCAAAGAAGGAGGATTTCCTAGGGAAGGGTGAAAGAGAATGACTTTCCAACAAGAAATTAAATGGGTGAGGTGTATACAAGATCTCAATAAGGATGAGGTGGACATACCCATGCTCATCAATATATCTCTAAATACTGATATAATGAGGGATCATTGCAAAGAATGGGCGAAGCCAATGATACAAAATGGTGTCACAAAATAATAGAAAAGAATCTGATCCATATTTAACACTCTTATGATAAAGTAGCACATACTTCCATTAGTGAGTCCACTTTTGAAACTTGTTTTGGATATTTTTCACCTTTGCTTCTAGATGTTGTGCATGAGCATCATGGAAGAGACGAGGAAGATGCCAGAGGATAAACACTAAAGTATGAGAAATTCATTAAGAAGATCATACAAATCCATTTGCAAGTACAAGAGAATTGGAAGAAATCATAAGAAAATGCAAGGACTAGGCATGGTCAATACAAATTTGAAAATGTATTCAATGTCGGAGTTTGAGTTTGGTTGCACTTAAAAAAGGAGAGGTTGCAGGGCCTTGGTAGAAAAGAGTAAATTCTCTAAAGTATGGGTCTTTTGAAATGTTGTAAAAAGTAGGAAACAATCATATGGACTTAGTTTATCTCCATATATTTTTTTTACTCAATAATGAATGTGGATAGTTTGAAATTTTATGTGCCATCTATGCTTGATGATGAAAATGAGTGGGCGGTCTTACCTTCCATAGAATATCTGTCACCAAATGCTCAGGCAAAGTTAGTAGAATAGAAGAGGACTAAATCAACCAAAAGGCATTAGCAACAACTTTGGTAAGTTAGGTTAAAAGTGAAAATTCCAAGCAAGGCCAAGTGGTACTCCAAGGTTAAAGTTGAGGAAATTTTTTATTATTTCATTTATTAAATGCTTTTGGGGACCAAAAGCCTCCCAAAATGCAGAGGTCTGATCTAGAGTGAATCACTATATAATTTATCATCCTTATCTAAACTTTTTGGGGTGAAGAAAGAGAGTCGTGGAATAATAGTGACCGTTTTCAGGAATGATATTAGAATCTAGTAAGAATGGAAAAATAAGTTTATTTTGGGTCAGAATTTTTGGTGTCAAAAAGAATTTCCATTATTTTAGCCAATTCCCTAAGGATAGTACATGCCAGTAGCTTCAAAACAAGCTACTATAAAATGAAAATAGGGTATATATGCAAAATTTATGTTCTTTGAATTTGACTTATGCTTTGACCACTATAATGCCATGTGGATCCACACCAATGCTCATTAGTGATGCTAGTCACATGTAGGATTTCAAGAGAGGTTCCAAAACCCTAACCATTATAGAATGCAACCCCTAATGCTAACCCTAATGACTATTAGGAATTACAGAATACTACGACGTGAGGAGAGAAACATGTTTTATTTCTATTGTAATGATTTATTATGCCATAGTGAGCAACACAAATGATTGGGCTATCAAAGTAGAGTAAATGGAGAGGGGAAATCTTATGGTAGATTTTAGGCCACAATGCTAATCTACTTCATGGTGAGTTGTTACCTTTCTTTATATTTTATATTATAAATCCAAGAATAAAATAGTAAGGAGACAATACTTCTTCCTTGTTGGGGTTTTCATCCTCACATGTTTCCCCATGATACATTTTGTGTTCAATATGTTAATAGTGTGTTCTTTTTACTCCCATACACCCATGTTTATTTTCTTAGTTATTTATTCATAAGGAAAGGAATATATTTCTAATGTTATAACTTGATCATAAATAATCTCCATGCAGTAGAATACAATCTCATTTTATTTATAGTAGCATACTAAGATTTGTTATGACGAATTGTCCATTGGACTACCAAAGACAATGGTACATATCAACTATTTTATGCATTGCTTTTCATTGTAGGTGTTAGCGCTTGAAATTTCACCTTAGGCTGAGAAAGGTAAACCTCAAGGCAACATCAAACCACTTAGCCTCGTAGCTAGCCCTACGGGGCGGGAGAGGGCTCTCTCCGGTCTATCTCGATAAAGATCTTTAATGGGCGAGATAACCAATAGGGTAACACTGATTTTAGGCTAGTAAACTGATCAAAGGGTTGATTTGGGATTTTTAGGGTTTTTGGTGGCAAATTGAGGAGGTGGCAATTTTGGGTGCGGGGATTGGACACAGTTTCTGCAGGGGGTTCTTTGGGGCGAGGTAGGAGACAGTATTGATGCCTTTGATTGAGGTGGATGATTAAGAATGACAGATGAGGAGTTAAGGAGAGCAAACAATAACTTTGAATTCTCCTTAAACAGTAGAAAACATTGAAATTAAACAAACTTAAAAGCAGAGCATGACAATCATGAGTTCTACTTTAACACTTCATTTGCTTAATGTGCAGAAGGAAAAGAAAGGAAATGATTCACATAACACACTTACAAGTACATAGAGAAACACACCATCAATACATGTAACCACAAGAATCCCAAAAAGGACTGCAAAACCCTGGTCTTCCTTAGCCAAAAATTGCAGAGATACAGTGAATAATACAATGATAGCTTCTCCCTCAAGAGTCCAACCATGAAAATGAGCAAGAGAGTACATAATATAGACCATCTAACATCTTTCCCTGCCTCTAGGGGTCGAGCTCACTATCCTAGGAGCTGTTTCAACCACTTCTAAACTAAGCACTGAAAACTAGGCAATCAAAACAACTTGCCTCTATAAGCTAGGAAACCAATTCATTCATTAAATACAAGCTATTTCATGAATGAATCTTCTAGAATAGGTAAATAAGTGTCACATCAACATGAAAATACATAAATTACATCAAAGAGGGTGAAAAACCCCATCAAAAGTCAAAACTAGTAATAGCTGGGCGAATCCATGAGCTGTAAGTGAAAAATTATGAAATTTGCCTGATGGGTCGCGCGCCAAATCCTGACGGGTCGCGCGCCTTTGAGAGCACTTTTGGGGCACTTCCAGGTGTCCAAATGAGGCAAGAGTAGGCTTGTTGGAAAGGTCTGTGAGTCTACTTTCCAACCCAACTGGAATTTCTAAATTTGGTTGTCATTTGCCCCTCCAAAATTGCAATCTCCCAAGACTGCTTTCTGTGTGTCAAAAATGTGGCAGAAAGTCATTTTTTGCTTGTTTTTTGACTTTCTGGAGGCCCAAAACTTCATAAAATCTCTTGGCAATGGATGAGCATGTGTAACTTTTCATGACAAATCTGGAAATGCCGAGTTTTTGCAAAATAGAGTTGCCAAGTGAAAGGGTCGCGCGGGGGGTGAGACCCGTCAAGCGGAAAAACCTGTAAATTGCCTGAAAAAGCCAAAATTGACCCAAAACGCTCAAAATTTCTTGGGATTTGTGCTGTGACTGAACTATTTAATGCCTTGCTCCTTCAAGGAAGCCTCGGCCAAGATGTGGAGGGGATCAGGCCTTTTTCTCCTTTTTTGTGCTTTGGCCAACCGCCTTTGAAACACCTTCATCTTCGCCTTGTACACGTGCATCCGTGCCCAATAATGATTCTTCATGTTTCTAAGCAATTCCTTATCTTGGTTGGCCTTGGCCAACAGCCTCTCCAAATGAGCATTGAGCTGGATAAGCATAGACTCTCGCTCAGCGGGCAATAGATCACCGGGTCTTCTTCGATTCAAGTTGCGGTCACTACGAATCCTCCACAACTCATCAAGAGTTTGCTCATCCTCCAACTGTTTGTTGCGCTGCTCTAGATATGAGATTGTCCATTGTGTCCCCTCTAATCTCCTCTGCAATGCATCATTTTCAGCTCTAAGGTGCTGAATGATCTCCTTTGACTCTAGGCTAGGAGAACTGACATCAAGATCAATAAGCTCTATATCTGGAACACCTGATGGCCCCTCATCAATCTTGGGCTGCTTGCCCCTCTGTGCTGCCTGTGCTGCTGAAGAAAGTGAGGCCCCTTCCACCTGCTGTGGAGATAACACTCGCTGAGCTGATGAAGAAGGCGAGACCCCTTCCACCTGATGTGGAGAAAATACTCGCCGAGTTGCTGCAAATAAGGCCCTTTGGCCTCTCTGATAAGTGACAAGCGGAGGAGAGCTGACATGGCTAGTCCCGGGGATATCATGCTGCTATGATGGTCCTCCCTCCTCATGAACAATCTCCGGGTGTGATGGTGGTGCTGTAAAGAACTCACGAGAGATGAATTCCTCCCATGTGATGCCCTGCTGAGCCAACTGATGTCTGACCACAAGCTGAATCAAACCGTAATGATAGAGGCTCCTATACTGCTGAGCTGGGCTCTTCCTCTGCATCAAAGGCACCATTCTCTCAATGTTCTGGCACATGAAAACATGGATGTTCATCATCCGTACCCGTGTGAAATGCATCAATAGGCGAATATGGTACGAATATATCTGTGAAAATCTGCCCTCACAGGTGAAAAAGAGCATGATAAGCCTCATCATGGGAGCAAACTCACTCCTCAAAAATCTGAAGGGAAATACACCCGTCAAATGTCTCATGAATGCAGGTCTAATGAAAGGCTCAAACTGAACACTGTCCAACATCCTGCGCTTGTTCCACACCTCTCCGACATTCGGTATCCCTGTGGCTTGAGCAATCATCTCGGGTGTCAATGTAAAGTCCACCCCGGCAAGGTTGACATGTCCATCATGCAAATGTAAAACAAATAGGCGAGCCAACTCTCTGTGATGCTGAATCCGAGAGATCCTCTCGCAAAACTCATAACAAGACATATACCGGAAGCATGAGACTGCCATAGGACAAGCCTGTAAATCTGTCAAAGAAGTGGGCTCCTCTCTCCTATGATGACCACCCTTTCCACCCTTGTGAGGCCTCCTCTGTTCCTCAAACTCTGAAGCTGATGCATGGTCATCACTTTGTTCATAACTAGTTTCGGTTTCTGATATTGTTTTAGGAGCAAAATGGCTGAAATGTACTGCTGTTTCTGCTTTATAAACTGCTGATTGAAATGCTGTTTTCAAGGGGACAAGGAGCACGAGGGGAATGTTAGGGGAGGGACAATTTAAAGGGAAAATGGGAATAAATATATAAAACAGGGATTTTGGGAAAAATCATTGCAAAACCATTGCATATACACCATTATACAAACGTATTAACATGGATATTATTAGAGGTAGGGTTAGGGTTTGGTTTTTACTTGTTAGGGAAGAGGGGTAGGGTTTAGGGCTTTTCACTAATTTTGCAAGGGAAATTTACATGAAATGTCAAGGAAAAAGAAATGGGAATGGGGAAAAAATGATTACAAGGGAATACCTTAAAACAGCATAAAACCCTAGCCACTTTTACAATTTCAAACTACAGCAACATGGAGCTTTTCTCTTGCACATGGAGATCTTTGAAAATGTACGCATGATTTCCTTTAACCATAACAGGCAAAATTTTTTTTAAGCTTGAGGGCCTACCTCACACAATCCGGCGATTTTGTGGCTCCTTGGTGAAATTTGTAGGCGGTTTTATAAGGAGGGCGCTGACGGGTCGCGCGCCTCACCCAACGGGTCGCGCGCCACTGACGGGTCGCGCCCGTTATAAATCTGCACTGTCGGAGGGCGCTGACGGGTCGCGCGCCTGTCCAGCTCAAAAACTTCGTCCAATCTCTCGCCCAATCTCTCTTGCAAGTGACTTGGATGCACAATGAGGCTCGATGGAGGGAGATTGGGCTTTTATAACCTTGATTTGAATTAATTTCATGCCCAAACCCACTTTATAATGTTTTTCTTTGACACTTTATAAACTTGATGTTTTTGGTTTCCTTTTATCCTGAAATTGACTAATTTGATGCTTTTGCTTGATACTTTTTGCAGGGATAACATCTGAGGGGTCTTGACAAGGGAGCCAGGGTTACATGCTGTCCTTTGAAGCCTTTTGAAATTTTACCATTTTTTACAAAATTTTGGAAAAATGACCCTGGCTTTAAAAACAGGGTTTTAAAATCCAAGGTGAAATTTAACTGTACAAGATATAATCTTTCGAAGAAATACTTTGAAAATCATCCCTCTGGCTTGCTGGGCACTTATTGACCTTCAGAGACATGACCTTGAAGACAATCTTGACCAAAACCCTAGACCTAGAATTTGACTTCAAGACAAGACAAGTAAGCTTGACAAAGTTTAATGACTGAAACAAGCTGATCCAGCAGTGCCAAGAGGGGGACAAAGACACCAGCTCCTCCATCAGGGTTATGGCATGCCTAACGGGATGCAGAGAATGACACTGATGAGACACCTACCTATGCAAATGCAAAGAGCTTTGATCGCTGATGGAGGGCTACTAGACCGACTCTAACAGTAGGGTCTATTTTTAACCTGGACATTTAGGTACCCATTATCAAAAGGTTAAGGCGTCAAGCTCCTCCCAAACAAAAAAAATATAGATTTCGTAAACTGACTCGGGGGAAGGGCTCCAACTCAAACCTTCATTCGATAGAATAAATCCTACAAAATATTGCTATTGTAGTTTCTAAGTCTAGTCATAGGTTGACCATGTTCCCCCTTAAAAGGGAACGTTACATTCCTTATGGGGATATCGAATATGCAACAAAGAACCAATCCTATTAATAGAGGTCGAAATCTCATGGGAATAAGCCTATTGCTTTTAATGAAGGTTGCACTACAATTAAGAAGAAAAAAGGGGGAAATGAAATCCCATTTCAAATTAATTACTTTTGTAATCTCCTATGGAATCTCTCCTCTAGGACACAAGGTTTGTAGTTTATCCATATGGCTTTTTAAATATAGTTGGTTAACATAGGCAAATGACTCTATTCAACCTAGGATATTACAATGAAGTAGATATGCCTTACATGCTATACAAACACCGTTAACTAACTATATTTGAGGGTATCTATTATGTCAAAATTGCCTCAGACTTTCACCAAAGTGCCATATGCATTAAATATGTCACTTAGACATGCGTATTAACCCATAAAGGGCAAACATGTATCTATGAAAATTTAAGTTTCAATGGGAAATAGCAACAACTTTACTTATTAAGAAAAATAAAACCCTCTTTAACATCCATCCATGAGAATTGAAAATTCTTAAAACTTAGATTATTAATTTTTTTCTTAAAAATTCAATAATTTTATGAAGTTTAAAGAATTCAATTGAACAATAATTTCATAAAATTTAAAGAATTCAAATCTAACAATAATTCTATAAAATTTTAAAGAATTCAAATTGAACCAATACTACTACAAAGATTAAATATATTATTTTTATTATTATTATTTTTTAATTTTATTATAAAAATATCAAATCAATAATTTATATATATATATAAATAAAATTACATTAATTTTTTTTAATGAAACGTTTACATATTTATAAACGTGGGAAAGATTTAGATTTGTAACCTTAAAACTTGAAATCAATTTTCTTTCCAGTAAAACAGAATTGGAATACAGGGATATTGCATCGGGATGGAATCAATTAACACAGCGAACTTGCTTTTGATGAAGACCAAAAGAAAGCGAACCTATTTGTCCAAGACCTTCCCAGTACATTCCATGTTTACTGCCATTTTAATTATCGCTATGGTTTATGATTACTGCCATTTTAATTATCGCTATGGTTTATGAATGAAGACCAAAAGAAAGCGAACCTATTTGTCCAAGACCTTCCCAGTACATTCCATGTTTACTGCCATTTTAATTATCGTTATGGTTTATGAAGCGAACAGTTTCCCTATAGTTATTCTAAGTGGCTTACAAAATCTTTGTATGTATTATGGAAATTTACTGCTTTGACAATCTTTTTATACACATCCCACCATTCTTTTGTTTGTAAATGTTTCTGTACGTTTTGAAATTTATTATTGGAAGCTAAGGACAACATGTTTTTGAAATAGATTGGGAGCTCATAAGCAAACTGGGCGGCCTTATCCAGAGGGGTAAACGTGAGGTAGGAGCGTGGTCGCGTTTTGCATTTGCTTTCACGACGAAATGGGCTTGGCTTCGATTGCAATGAGCTCATACGCGCCTCCAAACTATGCACTGAATTTGAATATTTCCAAGGTCAGCAGATTAAGCAGCTTAAACAGCAACTTCAGTGGCACAATTTCGTTGAGAGTAAGTATGCCTAAGAGCGTTTGCAGTTACAGGCCCGTTAAGGCCGTGATGATGGCAAAGAGGGAAGAGGAACTCAAAGAAATCAGAGCAAAAACCTCGGAGGAAATCAATGATGAAGTAATTGATCTCAAGGGAGAGCTTGTCATGTTGCGGATTAAGAAAGCCACTAGGCAGGAGCTCAAATCCAGCGAGTTCGGCAGATTGCGGAAGAGGGTAGGCATTTTACATTAAAATTGCATTTCTAAGAGGTATGTTTTACCATTTGGAGGATGGGTTACAACGAAAGTGGGCAGCTCAGTAAGCCCTGGTCACCCAATTGATTGAACCCCATATATATTTCAATCAATTGGGTATATAATAATAATAATAATCTAGTTAAGCCAGAGCGTGTATGAAACTTTTTCAGATAAATGATCCATTTTTATGCAAGATTTGACTACATACATACTATGAACCTGTGACTTTTTAAGAGAAACCACATGCTCTTTTTATATATATGCTGTGAAATCTTGTGGGTGAATTGATATAATTCCATGGGAAGTGAACTACTAGCTCTTTAGTTCCAGCGTGTACATGTATTCAAATAAGGGATCATCAAATATCCAGCATTAAAAAATACAATTCATATTCACAAACCTTGACCAAGATCCTGAAAGCTACACAGAAAATATGAACTTCTATGGGCATACCTCTTTCATAGTCCTGTGGGAATTTACATATTCAGGTAGATCACATTCTCTTATCTAACTTCACGCAGAATGTTATGAGCCAAATATGAAATCTGATGGCCATTTTTTCGAAGATCTGTAAAATTGATGGGGTCTAACAGCAGCAAACAACAGCAAAAGAATCAGCAGTAATAGTCCTAAAACCAGCAATAGCAGATTCATCAATAACAACAGATATGCAATTTTCCGAGAGCAGATTCTATAGCCCTAACAGTAGAAGAGAAACTGACAGTAGCTACTAGTAACAGCACCTGAATGCTCTAAGTCCCCGACGCATAAGTCTGAAACTGCCTGAGAATGTATGGACCCCACCTCAGGCGGCAGGCCAAGTCCAAGGAAGTATGGAGGTTGCTCTTGGTCCAAATAGTCTCTTCCAGCACTTCACAAAAGCCCCCTACTGTAATGCCTAACAGACATTTTATAGCGAGTTTTTTTTTTAAGAGAAGAGGAGTTAGTTCTTCGATGAATGGCACTTATGAGTGGACTAAACACTAAATATAAGGGGAGTTATAAAGGGTGTCATGAGTGAGAGGGATGTAAATGTTGGCTATGCATAACAGCAGCTATTGATGCGAGCATGCATAACAATAGCCATTAACGTAAGCAGAGCATGTATTAGCAACTTTTTTTAAAGAAAACGTAAAAAAAAATGCTTCCAAGAAATATTATCACTAACACAGTGGGTTATTTATAAACATTGTAATACGCTCCCTCCTTGAATCACAGCATTGGGTGTTGCAGTACTTCAATTCATTCTCATGTAGCATCTTTTGAGGCCAATCCTTTGACTGTAAGGTTCTCTACATTATCTTTGTCCACAATTTCTTATTCTATATTGTCATCTCCTCAGTTCTTAAGAAAAAATTTCACTGCAACCATTGCACGCTCCTGATTGTCGATAGCTGAAACAATCAGGTGAATAATGCAGTCAAACCTATGTTGCATGAAACTTCTAGGAACCTGACTTTTTGGGACGTCTCTGTACCCGAAACTCTGAAACTCGGCCGAAACTTGACCGAAACTCGACCATAATGTGATTATCTATGAGAGTTAATATAGACTTGGTTTTCCTTCTAAATTGTCATCTATGGGTCTTATTCCCTTTTTTCTTGCAAGATTTTTTGTTATTCACTTATTTATACCTTTATATATATATATATATATATATATATATAAACATATATGACGTGTCAGACGATGTTTTGACCGATGTTTCCATTTTTGGGAGGTGATGTTTCTAAACTTACCCGTTTTGGAAACTCTGAAACGTTTCAACACTTCGTGCAACTTAGAGTCAAACACATTGTGCATGTCAACTTCAAAGGATCTCCAGTGAAAAAGAGATTTGTGGATAGTACATGCTGTGACAGTTCTGCGCCAACTGAAGCCAACTTTCTTGGGACACACACTTGATGAATGCATCATGATTTTCTTGAAGTCTGTTTTTTTAGGGATCTTTGTGGTTTCCAACCCTTTTTCCACATCTTAACAACCAAAGCAACACGTTGCATATTTTCTGCAGCTGAGGATTCCATATTTATAAGGTGATCATTTTGTAGACCATGCTGAAAATGTAGCGAACAAGGTCTTCTGGCTTGTGCCTTAGTCAGTGAAGATCTCGTTTTGTCCTTCTCCCAATTTGAGTGTGAGCTCATAGGATAGACTTCAATTGTGGTGGGTTAATTTCCAGTTTTGGGAATAATCATCATGAGTTCATGCGTCATGTTGGAGCTTCAGTTAAGTGGAAGTCTTCATAAATTTAACTACAGGATTGGTTGGCAGATTGAGTTCAGTTAGAACGAGTTGGGTCTTCAGTCTTGATTGAAGCAAGCGCGAGTTAGATCTCCAATGTTGTTTTGAGAGAGCATGAATTAACAATTCTAGTGATGATTGGAAGGAGAGCGAGTAACACTCTCAGCTAACTTGCTATTAGAGCTCGAGTTCTATATTTGAACTAGCCTAATTTAGTATGGATTGAATCTATAAAGGAAGGACGAAGGCACAAGTAAATAAAAATTGTTTTGTGCACGAAGGATTGTGACAAGACAAGGCTCATGACTAGTGTGAGAGAGCCTTGATTGTGGAGCTCATAAATTGTGTCCTAAAGAATAGGAGCGCAAGTGCACTAGGATTTAGGAGTTGATTGGTTGTGCATAGAAAGGAGTCGGGGTCCTTAAAAAATAGGAGCACAAGCGTGTTATGAAATAGGGCCTGGAAGTGCGCTTGGAAGTAGGAGATCAACATAAGGGATGAGGAGGCCAAGGAGGAGTAGAATTGAGGCAAGACAACAGGGTTTGCAGAGCAAGTCAAGGAGGCAACAGAAGGATCAATTGTGTGCAAGAGCCAAGATCAACTTTTGATCAAGGAAGGCCAAGATCAATTATATTAGTTGAGTTGTGTGAGAAGCATAAAACTTTCTTAAAGAGAGACAAAGTGCTTTGTAATAGATTCATTTGCTTCAAGGACAATTGATAAAATAGCCACGTCAAGCAAGTAGGTTTTCCCTATTGCGTTCTTGAGAAAAGTGTGTCAATTTGTGCTTGTGTTCTTATCTCTGTGTTTCTATTCCACTACATATGAATTATTAAGAGATTCTGTATCTTGGTGAAAGTAAATTAGTTTCAGTTTTTAGTTATTCATCTAAGTAGTTGTAGATTTTCATGGAAATTTAACAGACCAATGTTATCAGAACTAGACTGGTCATTGAACCAATCAACTCCAAAATGTGAACTAGACCAGCACCATAAAAAATTGGACCAAAAAACCAATCGACCAAAAGTACATAAAAGATTGAAATTTTGAAAGAAACATATATATAGTCATGTGCATCCATATGAATCCAAACTATTCTTCAAAAATATGCTAAGTTTCTCATCCATATGGAAATGGTGCATATAACCAAAAAAGCACTAAGTGCAATTCATCTATGAACCAAAAATACATCAACAAGATGCTCTAAACGGTTTCTAGAGTCCAAAAAATTCATGCTACAAAAAATAACTACATATCATCAAAATCATTGCCTATATTGGGATCCTCATCATCAATATCACCCTTTAAGCATTGAAATAATATAGAAAAAGCTGAACATGTTATATCAATGATTTTGTTTGAGTGATAGGTACCTTTTTACTAGGGTCATGACAAAGAAGTTCAACAATCAAAGGTACCAACATCGAGGTTGTCAGGCTAGGAGGTAACTCCTCAAATGAATTCTGTTTATTCATTAAGATTACTCATGGTTATATACAAGAGAGAGTGACTCTTGGGCTTCACCTCCCGATGACTCTTCATTTTCCATTATTTACAAATGTTCATCCAATCCCAATGATTAGGTGTCAACATTCCCCCCCTTAATCTGAAGGGATGTTGGTGAGTCCAAGCATCGTTCTGAATCTTTCAAACTTTTCTCTTCCAAGCACTTTGGTGAAGATGTCTGCAATCTGCTCATTAGTGGAACAATGGCATAGATGGATTGTCTTGGCCTCAACATGATGTCGAATCAGATGGTATTTTGTATTGATGTGCTTCGTTCGATCATGGAACTTTGGGTTCTTGGCCAACTTTATTGCAGAGGTGTTGTCAATCATGAGTGGAGTTGAATGTACTTGTTTTACCTGCAAATCTTCCAGAATTTTCCTGATCCACACAATTTCTTTTGTTGCCTCAGCAGCTGCCACATATTCTGCCTCTGTTGTGGAATCTGCTGGAACTGATTGTGTGATCTCCAAGAGACAACTCCTGATCCAAGACTCATAACATAACCTGAAGTAGATACCCCAATTTCTTTGTCTCCGTCAAAGTCTGAATCAGAGTATCCAATCAAGCTGAAGTTGCCCACCTGTGTGTACTTGAGTCCAAAGTCTTGGGTTCCCTTCATGTACTTTAGAACTCTTTTTACAACAGACCAATGTCCCTCACAAGGCTTTTGCATAAACCCGGAGAGGATTCCAACAACAAATGAAATATTTGGTCTGGTAGTAGTCAAGTAGTTCAGATTTCTTACAAGCTGTCTATACTTTGTTGCATCCTCAAATTCTTTTCCTTCAATGGATGTGAGCTTTAAGTTCTGTTCCATTGGAGTAGTCAAAGGATTGCACTCAGCCATGCCAAACCTGTTTAATAGATCTCCAATGTACTTCTTTTGAGAGAGGAATATATACTTCAGATGTTGAGTTACTTCAATACCAAGATAGTAGTGAACATAGCCCAAGTCATTCATTTCAAAACCTTTCCTCAATTCCTTCTTTATGGATGCAATGTAGCTCTCATTGTTCCCTGTCATCAAAAGATCATCTACATATACCACAAGATATACAACTGTTTTGCCAACTTTCTTGACAAACAAAGTTGCATCATCAAGATCATAATGTTTGAAGTTGAGTTTCAGAAGATGCTCAGTTAACTTTTCATACCAAGCTCGCGGTGCTTGCTTGAGGCCATACAAGGATTTCACAAGTTTGCATACTTTATGTTCATGTCTTTTCACAACAAATCCTTCTGGCTGGGACATAAAAACATTTTCTTTTAGATCTCCATTCAAGAAAGCAGTTTTTACATCCATTGGATGGACTTTCCAATCGTTTTGAGCTGCAAGAGTGTCTGGATGTAGCCCATTTTGCTGTGGGGACAAAAGTCTCCTCATAATCGACCCCTTCCTTCTGTGCAAAACCTTTTGCCACAAGCCTGGCTTTGTGCTTGTCAAGTGAGCCATCAACTTTATACTTGTTCTTGTAGACCCACTTGCAGCCAATTGGTGTGGTTCTCAATGGAGGATCAACCAGTTTCCAAGTGCTATTCTTTATCAAAGCATCATACTCCTTTTGCATCGCTTCTTTCCATTCATCATGAGAAGCGACTTCTTTGAAGGAAGTTGGTTCAAAATCTATAGACAAATTTAGTTTACAATCATAAGAAACATCCATATCAATAGGTGAATCAGAATCATCTACATCACCTCCATTTTTCCTGGTTGAATTTCTTGTTCTTGTCTTTCCAACCTCATCAGGATGAACACTTTCAAGTGTCTTTGTCAGCCATTTTGGGGGACCTTTCTGAGATGGTCCAGGCTGCTCAGTTGACTGAGTTGGGACTGAATCAAGATTGAGTCTCCCAATTCTGTCAATCACATCACTCAAAGTATCATCAGTGGTTGGAGCTTCATGTGGGGGAGAGAGTGCTTCAGAAGAAGATTCCACAGATTGATCCAGTATAGGAATCCCCCCTTCAAGATGTGGAATCTGATTATCAAATTCTTGAAATTATTTTGCATGTCCGAATCTATCCAAGCGATCAAGCTGTTGCTCAACAACATTATCAACTTTGGAAGATTCACGAAAGATTACATCTCTAGATACAACAAACTTCTTATTAAGTTCATCATAGAGACGATATGCTTTGGAGGTATTTGAATACCCTAAGAAGATACACTTACGACTCCTTGCACCAAGTTTGTTTCTTTGTACCTTTGGTATCAGGGTATAACAGGTGGAACCAAAGACCCTGAGATGCTTTACCGAAGGAATGTGGCCATACCACATTTCATAAGGAGTCTTATTTCTAATAGCATTAGATGGACATCTATTCTTTACATATACAACACATAGAACTGCATCAGCCCAAAACATCAATTTTACATTTTTGGAAAGCATCATGGAACATACCATATTTAAGATTGCCCTATTCATTCTTTCAGCTACTCTGTTTTGTTGGGGATTATAAGGCACAGTTGTTTGATGTTTGATCCCATGCTGGCGAAGATAGTTTTCAAATTCATTTGAAGTGTATTCTTTTCTATTATCAGTGCGAATAGAGCCAATATGAGATTGTGCATCATTTTCAATCCATGTATGAAAGTTCTTGAATGTTTGAAAAACATCATATTTGTTCTTCAATAAGTAAACCCAACATATTCTGGTGTAGTCATCAATAAATGTCATCATATATTTATTTCCATTTGCAGAAGGAATGGGCATTGGACGCATAAATCTGAATGAATGAGTTCAAGTTTTCTATGTGCTCTAGAATGTGAATCATGAAAAGACTGTTTGCTATGCTTTCCTAGAATACAAGCATCACATTGCTTAAGTTTCCTAGGAATTGTAGGAAAACCAGTAACACCATTTTTCTTCAACAAGCGAACGCTGTCATAGTTCAAGTGTCCAAATCTAGCATGCCATAAAAGACTTGATGGAAATGTACCTTCATCATAATGAGAACTGTATGAGAAATTTTGTGCACGAGTAGAGGTACCTTGCAGCTTCAGAAGTCTTTCTTCTTCTATCCCTGTCATGACAAGTGAGTGATCTGATACTTTTTTGACCTCAACCTTGCCATCAAACATATGAATGGAGTGTCCTTGCTGGCAGATGTGGACCAAGGCTAGCAAGTTTCTCCTCAACTGTGGGAGATATAAAACATCATGCAGAAGAAAGTCTAGAAGACCATGCAATTTGAGCTTGATTGTGGTAAGCCCTGATGAATTGAGTTTTGATTTGTCTGCAAAGTATACTGCTCCATCAACATTGTCAGTAAATTTTTCAAAAGAATCTCTTTTAATAGTCATGTGGCAAGTTGCTCCTGAATCAAGCAACCAATCATTTTTCCAAGAAGCAAGTGAAGCATTAAACAAGTCTTCATTTACTCCAATATTACTATGTGCCAACATAGTGAGTGGATTCAGGTGCTTTACCTTTCTCTTTGTCATTGGTTTTACCTTTGGCTTGATTTCTTTCCTGCTCAATTTTGTCCCAAGGCAACTTGCATGTGGATGCATCATGTGATCCATCTCTATTGGAATGTATGTGATGAAGATCAAACTTTTCTCCTTGAAAGTGTCTGCCCCCCCCTGCCTCTAAAATTTCTTCTTCCTCTTCCTCTTCGACCACCTCTTCCTTTGGAAGAATCTTGAGCATGATCCTTCTCTCTATGTGCAAGACACACAACGCCTTCAGAAGACTGAGGAGTTGTCTTTTTTCCAAAAGCTTTCTCTCTCTCAGCAAATTTCTTCATAAGGGAGTCAAAGATAATCTCTTTGAGGTTTCCATTTGCTTGCAATGACTCAAGGTAATTTGAATAAGTCGGATAAAGTGCCTTGAAAAAAGCTATCAGAGGAATGTCTAGTTCAACATTAGTGATTTTGATATCATGCATAATAGATCTTACTTCTGATGCTAGAGCAAGAGGATCATCATTTTGTAATTCTAGACTGAACAATTTAATCATCAATTGGACAACTTCAAGCTCAAAGTGTGAGTCATTGAGTTCCTTCAACTTCTGTAAGGTCTCAAAAGCATTTGAAAATGGTGAAATATCGCGACTCACCTCTTCATTTACAGATGCTGCAATCAAGGCATAGGCCTTGCTGTTCTTGTTTTCCCAAATGGCAAATTTGTTGTCTGAGGTAGGCTTTGCAGGTTCATTATCTCCTTCTCCTACACAAACTCCTTTCCACAACTCATTGAAAATGAGAGTGTGTTTGAGCTTCCAAGGCCACTCTAGATAGTTCTCCTTGCTGGTGAGAACCACTCCCATGATAGATATCAATGAATGCATTTTAAAATCTGTGTACTATAAAAAAAATGTACTTCTGCTCTTGCTGTGTAAAAAAACAAATTGCACTGTAGTGGCAATACTGTGAAAATATAATTCTAATATGTATATAATAGAGATATATTTGGGAAAGGTATTATACGGGGGAGGTATTATTTAAGGGAGGAATGGTTCGCTAGAGTGGTTTGGTTAATGAGCCCACAGAGGGCGGTTTAGGGACAGCGGACAACATAATTTTGTGATATATATATATATATATATATATATATATATATATGCAACGTTATATAACAGAGTGGATAGGCGTGATATAGCGGAGATAGGTTATATCCGGAGTATGGAGGGAGGTATTATCAGGCATATGGCAGCGATAGCGTATGGGCAACAACATGTTTGGAGTTTGCGTTTGGAGGCCGAGGGAGAGTTGAAGCCAAGTGGGAGGGAGCACTGAAGTTGAGGGGTGAGAATTGTGGGGAGGTCTGAAGCCGAGGGGTGAGAACTGTGGGGACTGCCACAGTGCGTATCAACCCGGGGTCGACTGTGTAGGAGTATGGGCGGTGCGAAAGAGGGCGGAGGGCCGAGGTATAATAGTGTGGTGTATTCGTTGGAGTCGAATATGCAGTGCGGAGCAGTGAGGATGTTACGTCTACCATGACAAAAAATTAACACAGTCTACCATGACAGAGCAGAGCCACGAAAACTGTGGACAGAGGAGCACTGATACAAGGATATTTGGGATTACGAGGCCTTTTGAATGTCCTTGGTCGGTGAAAAATAACATATGTTTGAATCTTTCTGCTTTTCCTCTTCAAACTACTTGCTCCAGACTTCACAGCTTCCGTTGCACCACGATGTCAAACCCATAAATTTCTTCAAAAAACTGAATGATATTACCTTTTTTTAGCCCCACCAACGTTCAATCCTCCACACTCATTGCACAGTCTCTATAGTCTCCACGCTCACGGTTATGCAAGGCAGGAAATGCAAGACAAATTTTTTGTCAAAGGAGAATAATGCCAGACAATGACAAGAGTTACAACACAACAACTAATTTTGGGAACTAGCTCTGATACCATGTCAGGCTAGGAGGTAACTCCTCAAATGAATTCTGTTTATTCATTAAGATTACTCATGGTTATATACAGTAGGGAGTGACTTTTGGGCTTCACCTCCCGATGACTCTTCATTTTCCATTATTTACAAATGTTCACCCAATCTCAATGATTAGGTGTCAACAGAGGTACATAGAGAGCTTGGTGCTCTTGATTAAATGCTAGTTCCATACCCTCATACATGAGAGAATCCAATGGAAATGTTGCATTCCCACCAATCTTGAAATGTTTCACACTGTTAAGTTTGCTAAATTTTAAATGGGATCTAAACTTCTATTTTCTCCATATGGAATCTAATGAGGTTGGAACCACTCTCAAACATCCTGAAACAATTAATGGTAATGTTAAAAATTTAAATAAAAGCGACATTCTCCTTTATCTTTTGATGGGCCCCATCAATAGGTAAATTATAAGGCCCATTTTGATACCCTCCAGCATATAGTTTCTTTTTTTCTCACATTAATTAACATCTTTTTGGCTATAATGCGCTTAATAGGAAGATTAAAGGATGTTTGTCATACTTTGTGGCCTAATGTGGTTAATGTGTAGGAAAAATAGCATTTTTGAGTGCATTTACTATGCAGAGGCATGTTGGAGGCACCTAAAGGAGATGTAGGAGGCTTGTCCCCTGCATTTACTCTCCTTCAACTTGACTTGATCCCTAAAATCACTCATCAACAACTTGAAGTCTACTAGCAGCCAATGAACTCAAGTAATTGCGAGGATCAAAGGGAACTAGATCCAATTTTTTCGATATTTTGGAGGGAAGCAGTCCTTCTTCCAAGGAGGCTGCCGCTTAGTCATCTTTGTATAAGTAAACAAGCCTAAGGGCTCACTAGGATTCAAATTTTTGGGAGCAAGGAAGAGCTAAGAGCTTGAGACTGTCATTCTCATTTTCCTTTGCATGATGTACTTGAACTTTATTTTATGCCTATGAAAAATTTATCGTTGGCTCACATCTAGGTTTGTTTCAAAGGGTTGAGTTGCCCTGGGTTAGGGTCCAACCCAGAGGCTCCAGTCTCTGTGTATCTTATCTATGCATAATTTTTGGTAGCAGCGTTCCCTTCTTTCTTAATAGAAGTTTACTTGCAAGAAAAATTGTTGTTGCTAGCTTCATTACCACCTCTCTTGTGGGAAGTGTGGTTGAAGAGTCTATAGTAGTAAACCAAAAATATGTGGTTATTTTCCTTTGCAGATTGCTAGGCTTTAGATCATTGCTCTCTTACATACTCTGTTTTTGCATATGTAGGAGTTAAATCACATTCTTCTTCAAGCTTTCATGTATGTAGGTCAGATGCATGCTGCAAGATAGATTGACTCTTAATGAAATAAAATTCAACTCATCCTTTCCTGTTTGGTTTCATAAAATTCAACTCATCATTTCTTGTCAAGTTCATTTTGCTGCAATTTGATCCTTAGTTTGGCATTCTTTTAAAGTACAAAAAGGGATTGATCGTTGGTTTGCAGGTACTACTAGTGGCTTGCAAGGTTGGCATACTCATCCTACATCTCTCTTGTCATCATCAACCTCTTCCTTGTCATATCACATTGCCCTCAAAACTCTGCCACCGAAACCACATTGAAGGACATTGTGAGTATTTTCTTTTGTGCAAGATGGGCCTCTGAGAGGTGCTAGGCTTGGAAAAGGCCTCATACAACCTTCATACACCCTCATCTACCCTTTCCCACCTTCAGAACACTTTTTCCACCCTCAGGATGCTCACGGATCCAATCCTGTAGCAAAACAGGGCAATCTTGTAGCATCCTGTAGAAATCCTATAGCAGTCCTGTAGCATTGTCCAAAATTGATCAAATTTGCTCTAAAAGCTAGATTTTTGTCTCTTAGGCTTGAATAATGACCCTTAGGCTCTGAACCCATGATTAAGGAGGACCAAAGACCACTTTAGACCTGCCTTTTCTTCACTGCAAGTACAATTTTGTAATTAGGGTTAGAGGACATATTTCCAAATTTGAATGGTAATGATGGTTTTCTTATGAAATGCACATGGACTTTGTCACTAAAGCTAAGTTTCTTTGAAACAATGATAAAAAGGGTGATTCATCAATGCAAAGTAGATTAGGCCTTGTTACCCACCATTTTGTGGGTAATATTCCTAAGAGAATTTTTTCTCCAAGATGGTCCTTAGCCGATAGCCAACAGTGCCTTGTAGCAACCAGCTATCTCTTTGTGCCATTTCTCCGCCACTTGAGCCAACCATGTGGTCCCTCACCCATTTGCCATGATCCTATGTTTGAAGGTGGGTCTCCTGAACCTAAAGGTATGCCTTGTCATTTGGAAATTGTGCGGTGTGGTTTGCTTATCATGGACACTTCTGGGCATGGATTAATGGGGAGATTCGACAGAAGGAATGGGCTAGGTCTGTGCTTTTGTCCCCTAGCCCCCTTTTAGGTATTAACCTTGGATTCTAGTCCCGTGGGATCTCTTTTACTGACCATTTGGCTCTAGGATGGTATTTCATGGGAAACCCTGATTTTGGTTGCATGGTCCCGCTCCCTTATCCGCTTATATTACACTCTTTCCATTCAATATCATCCCATTCATCAGTTCTCCCACCTGCGTCCACATTCCTCCACTAGGTCCACATAGGGTTAACATGCCCCTTCCCCTTGCCCACACCTTGGGTCATGGCCTGGAATGAAGCCTGGAGGTTGATGTAGCTAAAAAGAAAGATAAAAGCATATATGGCCACATTCAACAGGAAAATGTACCACAAAATGCAAAAGATGGCCGGGACAAACACATTTAGCACGTGGGAAAAAGCCGATAAATGAGCTCTACCCCATCATCATGGCCATCACCCTGGTTCCTACAGGTTCTATGAGCCTCCTTCACCATATAGGAATCCATGATTGTCCCAACCCCTGGTGAGCAATGAACCGCCCCACCTTAAAAGGGGATATTCACTACTATATCTTATACATTATGCTCTTACCCCTTCGAGCCCAGAGCAATTAATCAAAATACTCATAAAAAGGCAAAAGACATATAAAGAAAGGTGGAAAAATCAAGGTCGGGGCACCTCATGTGCCACAATTTATCCCTCCTACACATTATAAATCCAAGTGTGGGCTTCCCTCTTATTAGCTACCCTTGTACTCCAGCATGTGACACAATGCTGCCCCTTCTCATCCCTTATTTCATTCACCTATTTGTCACATGCCACCACCTTTTGAAGGACGTACCTTGACTATATTATCCCCTTTAGAAGTAGAAACCACCTAATGGGATTATTGGTTAACCCCATTTGGAATTAAGGAGACATTGGCACATCTCGAAGCCCATTATGGAAGGGCAGACCATTATGAAGTCCCCACTTGTGGTCCATGATTGGTAAGCTCATTTACTCGATTTTTCTAATGACTTGTTGTACTGGAAGGCTAGGGGACGCATTGGATCTTATGCAGGATTGCAGATGGTCTCCATCTTGGGTTTGGTCTCCCTATACGAGGTCCTAATCCTTCAGAGGGCTACATTGGCACATGTAGGGTGTGCGTTGAGAGCCATGGGCCTCCACAACAACAGATAGCACTCCATGGATCCCCACAGCCATTCAGAGATTGCTCGTGGTTCACTTATTGGACGAGGAAGATGCACTTGATCCATCATGCCCAGTTGGCCCTAGATTTGCACCATACACTTGGCAGATGATCCAAGACTTGCACAATGATGTGGCATCACCTTCACCATCATCCTAGCCCTTGCAGGCGATCTACAGGCATCTTCGATTTGTGTGGAGGCCCATGAGGACACTTGTTTGTCCCCACATGTCATTTGGAGCACCATAGGTTATAACAAGGGGTCACCCCCTTGTCCACTGCTATTGAGGATCCTACTCTTCATTGCGGCACCAATGGACCTCATTAGGCCTCTTAGAGGGCCCTATGACATCATAGATTATTATTTGACCTCTTGAGAGGCTTACATTTTCATTTATGAGCTAGTTTGGCGGGCTTGTCACCAAAAGTTGAGTTATTAGAACTTTTTTTTTTTTTTTGGGCTTATGTAGGCCAAGGAGGCTAATTCGAACTCCTAAGTTGTGCATAAATACTAGTGAGATGAATTCATTTCTCATTATCACTTTGGGATTGGATCTTTTCTCTCTCTTGAGAATTTCACACTTTTTCTAGAGGTTGAATTGGAGCTTTATGGATGAATTTTGATGTGTGTATATTGGTCTATCTTGTCTTGGAGCTTCTCTTTTGTCAATTGTGGATGGTTGGATATATTCTGTTACATGTAACTACATGATTTTAATGTTATTCTTGTTTTACTTTGTCGTATACTTTGGAATGGGATTTTTGCTACTTTTAAGGCTAACTGTTGTATGCATTCACTGCTTTAAATTGTGGAATTTTGTCTCTATTATAGCATCTCTCAATGTATGGGCCATGTAATGTGAATGAAATCTCCTAGGGGTAATTCTATCAACAATTCTACCTTGATAAGCTATCTCCTTTGTACATCGAAGTATAAACACTGCAAGATTGCTTCACTTTGACTTTTAGAGGGCTAGCAAAGTGGTCTTGAGGCCTCCTTGACTAGGAATCAGAGATCCTCACTCATATTCATCATAGATTCCATTCTCCCAAGACTAAGGCACTGATCGACCAAGAGGTGGTGACCTAAAATCATATCTTTATACCTTTTCCTAGGTCTAGCCAAGTTGGGTCACCTAGGGCATCATTTTCTTGGCAAATTACCCATCCAAAAAATTTGATCTCTTAGGGTCTCTTGCGTTGGTGTTTCCTCAAGACCTCCTCCAAATTTGAGGCCATTTCGATGGTGGATTTGTGAGAAAAGTCAAGCCCTAGCTTCGGTATCAAACTTTTCCCTAGCATCCTCAAATGCTAGTACCTTATTGGATCAATTCAAACCTTTAAGTGGATATTCTTTATTTGATCCATTTCCATACCTTGTCCAGGTTAGGGACATCATTGGTTTCCATACTCTTTTTCCCTACCCTAGACTGGGTCCACTTGGTCCCGTGTGGTCCCGTTCCTTTAAAAAAACAATTCTTCAAGGACCATCCGGGATACCAATTTCAATAAGGATTTTAGGGATTGGAAAATTCCTTCACAAGTCATATCCCATAAACCTTACCCTCAAATCCTCCCTTCCTTTCCCTAGAAGACATTGTACCTTGCTTAGAAAGCAAGCAAGCTCTATCCTTCTAACTCTTCTGGGAAAGGGATTACTCGGGTCACTCCACATCCTTTCATTGACTTATCCTTCATCAGTGACTCCATAATATACTGGGTCTCCTCCCATCAGTGGAAGTCCGTAAATAGAAGTGAGCCTTAGCTGAGGTGACAATGGGCTAAGTATCCATTTGTTGCCCTCTGCATTTTCCCTTTAGGGATCCCCCTTAGGTCCCCTACTAGTTTGAGCGGTAACAAAACTTTTTCAACGTCTCAATCACATATTTACCTTGACCTAGATATATCTCATTAGGTCCTTGCCATACTTCCAACCCCAAATAATAGTGCATCAACCCTAGATCCTTCATATCGAATTCTGATGCCATTTACTTCTTGCACTCTTGAATATGACCTTCCACACCTGTCATGAGAAGATCATCCACATATAAAAGAATGATTACCGACTCATCCTTCACAACCTTAATGTAGAGATTTGGATCATCAAAACTTTTCGAGAAGCCCAATCTTTGTAGATATGAGTCCATCCTTGCATGCTAAGCCCTTGGTGCTTGCTTAAGGCCATAAAGTGCCTTCTTTAGCCGGCAGACATGAGTCTCTCTATCATTCACTTCAAATCCCAAGGGTTGTTCTATATAGACTTCTTCATCGATAGTACCATTCAGGAATGCCATCTTGACACCCATTTGATGGATGTTCCATCCCATCGATGCGGCCAAAGTGATCAATGATTGTATAATTGTATACCTTGTTGTAGGTGCAAATGTCTCTTAATAATCGATGCCTTCTTATTGTGAGAACTTTTCGAGAAGCCCAATCTTTGTAGATATGAGTCCATCCTTGCATACCAAGCCCTTGGTGCTTGCTTAAGGCCATAAAGTGCCCTCTTTAGCCTGCAGACATGAGTCTCTCTATCATTCACTTCAAATCCCAAGGGTTGTTCTATATAGACTTCTTCATCGATAGTACCATTCAGGAATGCCGTCTTGACATCCATTTGATGGATGTTCCATCCCATCATTGCTGCCAAAAAGACCAACGATTGTATAGTTGTATACCTTGCTGTAGGTGCAAATGTCTCTTAATAATCGATGCCTTCTTGTTGGGAGAAATCCCTAGTTGCTAATCTTGCTTTATATTTACCAATACTTCCATTTGCTGCATGTTTAATCTTGTAGAGCCACTTGGAAGTTACCACAAATTTGCTTCAGGCCTAAGAAAGATTTCCTAAACAACATTCTTCATTATTAATTGATATTCTTCATTCATGGCATCATTCCATTATTGACGTTTGACATCCTCTTCAAAGGTGGATGGTTCTGCTTTAATTAACTTTGTCATATAGGCTGCATACCATGAATATATTTTAGGCTTCTTACTTTCCCTATATGTACCCTTGGCTGCTCCACGTCCTTCTGCATCTAGAAGAGTATACTTCAACCAATTAGGTCTTTTTTTGCTTCAGGGATAATAACTTGTTGCACAAGTTCACTGGGACCTTCTTCTTCATGATTTGAATCCTCTTCCTCCCTAGGACATTCTTCAAATATTGGGAGTTCTTCATCATCAGAGTCAATTGGGAAGTCCTTTGATTTCTTAAATGCAATACTTTTATCAAATATCACATCTCGGCTTACTTCAATTCGGTGTCCTTCCTTTATGTAGATCCTATATGCCTTAGAAGAGTTACTATAGCCAACAACTACACCCTTCATGCTTGAAGGATCCAACTTCTTTCTCTTATCCTTCAGAATGTGAATGTAGACAGGACAACCAAATATTCTGAGATGGTCTACACTTGGTTTCTTCCCAATGAATGCTTCTTCAGGAGTCATGTTGTCTAGAGATCTGTGAGGACTTTGATTTTGAATGTAGACAATAGTCTTTGTTGCTTCTCTCCACAGAAATTTCGACAAGTCTTGATCATGTAACATGGCTCTAACACTTTCCTCAATTGTGCGATTCTTTTGTTCTCCTACTCCATTTTGCTCTAGATTATAGGGAACTATCAACTCCCTTTTAGTTCCAGCCTCCTTACAAAAAGCTATGAGCTCCTTTGTGTTGAGAAATCCAAAGTGTGGTAGTTAAATGATTTCTCTTATTATGACATAATCTTGTGATGTTTTTCATTATTATTATTTGTTCTTTCGAATTATCTTTTCTTATCATCAAGATAAATGCCAAGCAACAAATAGAAGAGAACAAAAGATGTAGGCACACTGCTAGGGCAAAACCCCACTTTAGGGGAAAACCCAGTCAAAATTCTTCCTTCTGTAGATTCAAGATGAGACGACCAAGACCCTTACAACCTAGACTAGAGACTCCCTCCATCAAGTGATCCTTGTTTGATCTTCTTCAGTTTGTCGTTCATGTCACTGTGTGAGTACCGAGTCCTTGTACTTAGATGGTACTGAATTCTTGTCTCTGTGGCAGCACTGAAGCCTTATCACTGTAATAGCACCGAGAACTTGTTCCTGTGGTAGCATCGAACCTATTTCACTGAGATAGCACCGAGATCTTTATCATTGCACCAAGACCTTGTCATTGTGGTAGCCTCGAAACCATCTCTTCAATATATAGCGAAGTTATATCTTCATTACACTGTGCTTTCACTGAAATGCTAATACTCTGCCTTCACGAAATGCTAAGACAGTTCCTTCATTGAAACGCTGAGACTATGCCTTCACCGAAATGCTGAGACTGTGCCTTCACTGAAATGCGAAGAACCCATTCCTTGGAAAGATCCGAACTGTCTCACTATATTGGTACCAAAAATTTTCCTCTGAAATCTGAACTTGTTATCCCTGTGTTGAGCGAAGTGCTGGTGCTTGTATATATAGTTGTCTCCATGAGAAATAGGCCGACATGATTGCTTGAGCAATTGTGTCTTCATTTAAGGTTAGGACGATTTGAGTTCATTGAGGGAATCTGACTTGATGATGATTCTTTTGAGGCCGACTTGAAGGAGACTTGATGGAGGAGTCTTTGACCAAACAAACTTTGACTTTTTGACTCAAGTAAATAATCCCAAAGCATACAATGGAGGCTTGACCTATAAGAATTGACCCAAGCATGAAACCCATGCTTTAACAAGTTAATTCAATAATAATAAAAATTCTTTTTGCTTTTCTTTTAACAAATATATATTACGTTTTGACTTCAAGTACAATGAAGACCGAATCTAGTTACATTCTTCAACACTCCCTCTTAACTAGGGAGGTATTCATATTTTCATAGAGGCACATGGAAGATCTCAAAACACATCATCTATGAAGAGGTTTAGGCACCACAATGCCATGGTCTAGATTCCTGACCAAGGAAATCTATCCATTTGTCTCTCAACAATTTAGGCATCGCAATGCCATGGGCTAGATTCCTGATTAGGGCACCCTCCTGTAACCTACAACAGTCCAACAATCAGCCCATAACTCACCTTGAATTATGCGACCTCCCTTTCTTTACAGTGTAGGTGACCTCGCTGGTTGAGGAGACACCTACAGCTCCATGTAGAGGGCTGTTTTGACCAGCAAAACAATGCTTACAGGCCTGCAGCTTTCACATGGACCTTGTTGCCTCTTCAATTAGTCACAAGGGTGACCTTAACGTTCCTTCTCCTTCGCTGAAGTAGGCCTTGTATAGCTGTGTTCTAGCCCAGCTCCTAAGCCCTCCTAACAGCAGCTCAGTCCTCCAAAAGACCCATGACTTTGCTGCTGCTAGGACCTATTAGGGCAGCATATATCCTTTTCTTGACTGCGGCTAGGTTACCCTTGAGATAGCGTAGGTTAGGGCTGCCCTAGGATAGTGTTAGGGCTGCCTTCCATCTGCGTCTAGGGTTGCCTTCTAGGACTGCGTTAGGGCTGCCTTAGGATAGCGTTAGGGCTGCCTTAGGATAGCGTTAGGGCTGCCTTCTATCTGTGTTAGGGCTGCCTTCCATCTGCATCTAGGGCAGCCTCCCATCTGCGTCTAGGGCAACCTTTTTTCCTCCAACGTCTAGGGCTTCCACTCCTAGATTTCTCTTCCACTAAATCCCAAGACAAGTGGAGAGAAATCAAGATAGAAGTGTGTGTGAGAAATGACTTTCAAGTCATCTCCTTTTATCCTAAAACGTTGAGCACGTGGGGTTTATTTGGTTGCTGGCCGACCTTGACAAATTGTCTTATAACATAAATAAATTCATAACTCCACGAATACTTATCAGAATTGGATGATCTTTAGATCAATCCTACACCTCTCGATGAGAGGGATCCAAGAAAAATATCAGCTGCCATAAATAAGATGTGACCCACATGGAGTTTGGCTCTAGTTGCCAATTTTAACACTCCCTCTCAACTAGGGAGAACTCCATTTGTTGATCGATATTTCTGACTATACTATCTTTGCCATCAGTGCCCTGCACTGGTCTGCTTTGCTCTGCTGAACCATGAAGAAGAAGAATTGATCGAGAATGTCTCATACCATTCTCTACTAACCCAAAGTCAGTTTTATTGATCCTAGATCAATATCACAAGAGAGTGTTTGAAACCACTCATACTAATCCCAGATCAATGGAGGTCATCCTAGCATTGGGAGTACGGTAGATACAACGATGTATCCATCGATAGTACTACTATGGTCTCTAACTCGATTTCCCTGCTCATTGGCCAGATGAGAGGTACTTCCCATGAGTCCCAGACTACATGGGTAGGATGCCTCGACAGGGGAACCATTCATCCTGTCCCTAAGTCGCCACGGGGTATCACAGGGGAAGGCTGAGCCATTCACCCTGTACATAGCGCACCATTAGGGGAGGGTGAGTCGCCCTATGGTTGCTTGTTGCTCCAATAAGTACCCCAAGCCCCTCGGAGCTCAATGCATGCATCATGCAAGACCCTCATAAGAAGGACTCTCGACGACTCCAAGTCGTTCGGGAAAGTCACAAATTTGACCTTTCCCCGGGGCTTTGACAGAATGTCTGCGACCTGTACATCAGTCTCAATGCGATAGAGCATCCTCGCTCATCGACCTACCATATCCTAGATAAGGTAGTATCTGATGTCTATATGCTAGAGCAATCACAGAATATGGTATTTCTCAACAATCAAATCCCCCCTGGTTGACACAGAAGATCACAGTGGTATCCATAATGTGTACAAACAGCTCATTGAAGAGCTCCCACAACCAGGCAACTTCACACGAGGTCATACTCGTAGCTCTGTATTCAGGCTTAAAGCAACCATCTTCTGCTTCCTGCTCATCCAAGATATTGAGCAGAACCCAAAGAGAATCAACACTCAGAAGTGCTCTTGAGATCCTCTACACTGCCTGCCTAGTCAACATTCAAACAATCATGCAGCTTCATATTTCCAGCATTATATCTCAATCCATGAGAGATTGTGCCCTGAAGATATCTCAGAAGATTCTTGGCACCAATCCAATGAGGCTCAACCATATATGAGCTCATCATACCAACTGCAAATCATATGTCCAGACGGAAGTTCACCAAGAACATCAATGCAAATGAGTTTATGAAACTTAGAGGAATTTCCCAAATCTGGTCCGGCATCACTACCCTATAACTTCTGAAAGTTAAGATCCTCGAGGTAGTCACGGGTTTGCAGTTTACCATTTCACATCCGGAATCCAAGTCCCTCTTACTTTTGCAAATGAGAGGGTCTGCACTTGTCAGAAAGAGGTCGTCCTCAGAAGGTGCCGGTATGAGAGGTCTATCATCCACAACCTTCAAGCAATGGTTTGGATTGGCTTCACTCCTAGTGAATCTCAACTTCATCAGACAACTATCAATCCTCTCATACTAAGCCCGAGGAGTTTTGCTTCAAGCCATAGAGGGCTTTCTTCCACTTGCATACATGAGATTCTCGATCATGAATTTCAATCTCCTTTGGTTGTTCCAAACCTGTGGACCTGCTACATGAGGGGAATGGTCCCCTTGTAAGATTTTCCTTCTATACATCTCGGACATGTACCTTCATGCTCTTCTTGGATTCAGGCATCCCTGTCATCATCTGACTCACATCAGGTAGGGTCCCATAATAAGTAGACCTTTGGTGCTATAGATGAGATGTGACAACTGACATGGTCCCCAATGGACCTCCTGCAACTTGATACAACCCTGAACTCAAAAGCATCTTTGAAAATTCCATTTTCAAATATGACCTTTCCATCTATGAATGCTACCCTGAAACCTTTGACTTCCATTGCCGAAATGGACACCAGGTTCTTGCAATCAGGTACATAAAAGAGATTCTGTAAATGAATCGAGTTACCCTCATTCAATTGAGGGGTAACATTCCCTACACCCTTTCTGGAGACTGGGATAGGTGGCATCGACTCCAAGGATAATCCCACGATTGTTTCCATCTCTACTAAATTAGAGAGATCACCCTTCTATCCGATGAAGTGCCTTGAAGCACTATAATCAATAAGCCAGATTCTCAAAGAATCTGAAGGAGAGGGCCAATACAAGATAACACTTCTTTATCTTATCATAAACAACATTTGATTCTTCATACCTGGGATTCCTTGCTTTCTTTGAAGAGTTGGCCGTTTCCTTGATGACCTGCATTACCTATCATTCCTTCGATCATTGAAGATGTCCTTGGAATGATTGTTATCTTCATCAAGAGATGTGTCCCTGCCATTTGGACACTCCTTCGCATAATGGCCGAACTTATTACAAACAAGGCATTTGTCTTTCTTTCCACCCTTAGATCCAGACTTCCTAATGAAGTGGTCTTTAGGTAGGCCATTAGAAGCTTCCGCTGCGCCATTATGATACTATTCTTTGCTTCGATTTCATCCTTGGTGAATTTGAAGAGGGATGAGGAATCCACTGATCCTTTTGTCCTTTCCCAACTGTCTTTGGTGATTGCTCTTTCACTCTTGCTTGGGCTTTGTTTACACTTCAACTCTGATACCATGTTAATTTTAGGTATGTTCTATGCTTAGAGCAATTTATTTCAATTTTCACAGTTAACCCAATATCTTTTCCAGATTAGCAATCACATCAGCATTAAAGTAAACTGCAGATAGAACATAAACATAAATCGTATAAGACAAGCCAAGACAAGAGGACACAAGATGTGGTGCTAGCCAAGGACAAACCCCAATGTGGGGAAACCCTAGATCAATTTTTCTTATATGTTCTTCAATAGTTCAACAGAGAGAGAGAGAGAGATAGTACATTTACAACAGAAGTGAACACTTAGACTTATCTAGATAAGAGCATAAATCATCTCTAAGAAGATGATACATGAGATCAGTTGAAGACATGCTGCTTCAACTGATTCTCCAAGGTGACTCCTTCACCTATCACTGTGCTACATTTCATCATCATGCTGCACCTCACCGTGCTGCACCATGCTGCACTCATCATCATAATGCTGGACCTCATGACTGCAACACCTTATGCTGCACTGCTGTCCCATGTGCCATTGATGAACCATGTTATCATAGAACATGTCTCATGTACTTGCAGCACCATGCTTGCCACTGCTATCCATGTTGTCCACGCTTGCCATGCTTACCATGCTTGCCATGTTGTCCATGCTTGCCATGCTGCACCATGCTTGGCATGCTACACCATGCTTGCTGCTGTCCATGCTTGCTGTTGTCATGTAATAGCTGTTGTCCCACTTTGCTGCCTTGTCATAGCTGCTGTCCCACTTGTGCCACTGCTGCACAATTGTCATTGCTGTCCTATGTCATTGGGCTGTCCCATCAAAGTTGCCGTCCCAACATGCTGCTGTCCCATTGTCCTATTTGTTAGTGACATTGCAGCTCCTATGTGGCAGTATCCAACACCTTTGTACTGTTGTTCATGGACAGAATTCGGTCACTGGTTAGGGCACCCTCCTGTAACCTACAGCAGTCCAATGATCAGCCCATAACTCACCTTGAATTATGCGGCCTCCCTTTCTTTACAAGGTAGGTGACCTCGCTGGTTGAGGAGACACCTACAGCTCCATGTAGAGGGCTGTTTTGACCATCAAAACAATACTTACAGGCCTGCGGCTTTCACACGGACCTTGCTGCCTCTTCAAGTAGTCACAAGGGTGACCTTAACGTCCCTTCTCCTTCGCTGAAGTAGGCCTTGTATTGCTGCCTTCTAGCCCAGCTCCTAGGCCCTCCTAACAACAACTCAGTCCTCCAAAAGACCCATGACTTTGCTACGGCTAGGACCTATTAGGGCAGCATATATCCTTTTCTTGACTGCGGCTAGGTTACACTTGAGATAATGTAGGTTAGGGCTGCCTTAGGATAGTGTTAGGGCTGCCTTCCATCTGTGTCTGGGGCTGTCTTCTAGGACTGCGTTAGGGCTGCCTTAGGATAGCGTTAGGGCTGCCTTCTATCTGTGTTAGGGCTGCCTTCCATCTGCGTCTAGGCCTGCCTTCCATCTGCGTCTAGGGCAACCTCTTTTACTCCAATGTCTAGGGCTTCCACTCCTAGATTTCTCTTCCACTAAAACCCATGACAAGTGGAGAGAAATCAAGATAGAAGTGTGTGAGAAATGACTCTCAAGTCATCTCCTTTTATACTAAAACGTTGAGCACATGTGGGGTTTATTTGGTCGCTGGCCGACTTTGACGAATTGTTTTCTAACACAAATAAATTCATAAGTCCATGAATACTTATTGGAATCAGATGATCTTTAGATCAATCCAACACCTCTCGATGAGAGGGATCCAAGAAAAATATCAGCTGCCATAAATAAGATGACCCACATGGAGTTTGGCCCTAGTTGCCAATTTTAACACTTATGTTACTGTCTTGTAGAGCGGAGTTATATCCTTGAACTTGTAGCCTTCCTTCTACGAACCGAGTCTAAAATGATCCGAATTATCTTACTCCTTCACTATCATATTTGAACTGTATACTGAGATTTGCATTTGAGCGAAGTCCTTGATCTTTAATACAAATGCAAACAAAACCTTTCACTGAGAATACTTCAAAGATGTATAAGTGGTCTTCAAACTGCCTTTGATCATGACCTTAGCTTTGATACCATGTTGAGAAATCCAAAGTGTGGCAGTTAAACGATTTCTCTTATTATGACATTATCTTGTGATGTTTTTCATTATTATTATTTGTTCTTTCGAATTATCTTTTCTTATCATCAAGACTAATGCCAAGCAACAAATAGAAGAGAACACAAGATGTACGCACTCTGTTAGGGCAAAACCCCACTCTAGGGAAAAACCTAGTGAAAATTCTTCCTTCAGTAGATTCAAGATGAGACAACCAAGACCCTTACAACCTAGACTAGAGACTCCCTCCATCAAGTCATCCTTGTTTGATCTTCTTCAGTTTGTCATCCATGTCACTATGTGAGCACCGAGTCCTTGTCACTGAGATGGTACCGAATTCTTGTCTTTGTGGCAGCACTGAAGCCTTATCACTGTAATAGCATTGAGACCTTGTTCCTGTGGTAGCACCGAACCTATTTCACTGAGATAGCACCGAGATCTTTGTCATTGCACCGAGACCTTGTCATTGTGCCGAGACCCTGTCATTGTGGTAGCATCGAAACCATCTCTTCAATATATAGCAAAGTTATATCTTCATTACACCGTGCTTTCATCGAAATGCTAATACTTTGCTTTCACGAAATGCTAAGATCATTCCTTCACCGAAATTGCTGTGCCTTCACCGAAATGCTAAGAACCCATTCCCTGGAAAGATCCGAACTGTCTCACTGTATTGGTACTAAAAATTTTCCTCTGAAATCCGAACTTGTTATCTTTGTGTTGAGTGAAGTGCTTATGCTAGTATATATAGTTGTCTCCATGAGAAATAGGCCGACATGATTGCTTGAGCAGTGGTGTTTCCATTTAAGGTTAGGCCGATTTGAGTTCATTGAGGGAATTTGACTCGATAATGATTCTTTTGAGACCAACTTGAAGGAGACTTGATGGAGGAGTCTTTGACCAAACAAACTTTGAATTTTTGACTCAAGTAAATAATCCTAAAGCCTACAATGGAGGCTTGACCTATAACAATTGACCCAAGCATGAAACCCATGCTTTAACAAGTCAATTCAATAATAATAGAAGTTCTTTTTGCTTTTCTTTTTGACAAATATATATTACATTTTGACATCAAGTACAATGAAGACCGAACCTAGTTACATTCTTCAACACTTTGAAGTGTATTCTCATCCATTATTAGATCTTAATTCTTTTTGCTTTTCCTCTTGAGAAATATATATTACATTTTGACTTCAAGTACAATGAAGATTGAACCTAGTTACATTCTTCAACACTTTGAAGTGTATTCTCCTCCATTATCAGATCCAATGTCACATGGTTCAAGTTCGAATTCAGGTTCGGCAATGATTAGGTTCAGTTCGAGTTTGAAATTTTTGACGGGGTTCAGATAAGGTTTGTGATTATGTTCGTTTATATACATTTTCGATATGTATAGATATATTAACTTGAAAATGAAATATGGGATAAAGTTGTAAGAAATCAACATCAATAAAAAAAATGCTATCACGAACATGGAAACTGCAAGGATAGATTACAAGCTTGAGTTGTGACATGAGGTTATGACTTTTGATCTATGGACTTGGTTAATGGCCATGAGGTTCGATGAGGTTCATGTTGATTTGGGGTAGCATCGGATGTGCTCTAGCCACGAAGTTTGGTGGAGAGGTTCGGGCACATGAGATCTCCAATACCCAAAAAGGGTTTGGGCAGATTTTAATCAGATCAGGAGATATTAAAATAATTAATATTTTTAATGAAGTCCCTAAGTCTAAACTTAGGGAAAATAAAATATTAATGTGTATTAATATGAATCTGTGTTAGAATGGTCCAAAAAGACATGGATCAAGCCAGATCTAATCTTAGCCATTGATTAAGGACTTAATCTCGGCCGTTGAGATGTCAACAAGAAAAGTATAAGAGGAGGCTTGAGGGTCACTTGGAGAACACAATAGAATGATCAGTCATTTTATTCTCTAGAGCGGGGTTTGCTAAGAGAGATAGAATCAGTGATCGGGAGAGCAGCTGAGGGGCATTGAGTACAGAGAAACAGAGAAGGCAGAGATTGTGCCGGGAGAGCAGCGCAACAGCCAAGGAGAGTGATGCAGAGCCAGCAAGGGCTCACGCAGGGCCATGCAGAGGCAGCCAAGTGCTGCGCAGAGCACCAGAGAGGCCAGCGTGTCTGACGCAGAGGCCTAGAAAGCTGATGCAGGGCCTCCTGGGGCTGACGCAGGCCAAGAAAGGCTGACGCAGGGCCAGCGTGAGACAGAGAGGGGTTGACGCAATCTAGATTGGGCAGACGCTGGGGTTGTAGAGCAGTTTTGTGCTGAGGAGCTGCTGGAAGGATTTTCCGGGGTTTCAGCGAGGAGATTTCTCTCAAACTGTGAGGTATAGCTGCTAAGGAAATTCTTTGTTGGGTAGGCTAGTTTCAACACCTAGATTGTACTCTGATATTGCTTAATAAAAAACCGTCAGATCGCTGCACTGGTTTTCCCGCATTGGGTTTTTCTGGGGACATTGGTACAAAAATAATGGTGTCATGTGGTGTGTTTGTTCTTGTTTCTTTTAGTTTCTGATCTATAATATGTTGAGCATGCACTGGTGTTTATTTTCAGTATTTATAACTTGTTAAAGAAAAATAACAAGTAGGCAGGAATAAATCAGAAAAAGTGCATGAAGGGTTTCTAAACTAAGAAAACTTAGAAACTTCAACTGTTTGCTGAACCGCAAAATATTTTTAAGGTTCGCCAATATTCGAACCTCAAGGTTGAAGTTTGACGAACCTTGTGACATGGATCAGATCTTAGTATCTTAATCCTTCTTTCTGTGAGATTTTCTACCTCTACTTTCAATTCTTGAAAATTTTCAAATACTTCATCCTTGGACTTCAACAAATAGATCCAAGTTTTCCTTGAGTGGTCATCAATGGATGTTACATAATATAGACGACCTCCAAGAGACTTTGTAGACATAGGACCACATGCATCAAAATGAATGAGATCCATGATTTCTTTTGACCTTGAAGCACTGCTTCCAAATGGTCTCTTAACATTTTTCCCTAATGCACATCCCTTGCACACTCCTTCATGATCCTCTTTGAGTTCAGGGATGCCATTCACCATTGAATTTAGAGTTGGTAGGGTTTTGTAGTGAAGGTGTCCAAACCTTCGATGCCAAAGTTCACATGGACTTACATCAATGTGAACTAATGCTTGAGAGGGAGGTGTTAGCAACCTATAGAGTCTTCCTTCACGAATCCCAATGAATATTGCATTGTTGATGCTAGAGACTTTGTCCCATACCACAACCTTTCCATCTATGAAAGCAACTCTATCTCCCTTATCTTCTAAACATGAAATAGAAAGTAGATTCTTTTGCAAACTTGGTATGAACAATATGTTGTTGAGATGAATATTTCATCCATTCTCTAGCTCTAGTGAGGTTGATCCAATTCCTCTTATAGGATATCTCTTCTTCTCACCAGGTTCAACTGAATAGGAAGATTTTCCTCTTGATAAGGTAATTAGTTGCTTCTGCTCACTTGTCATATGTCTGGATGCTCCACTGTCAATTGACCATGTGTTTTCATCTTCAAACTGTTGAAAAATGTGTAACTAGGTTCGGTCTTCATAAATATGAAATGTACTTTTGATTCTTGTATTTTGTAAAATGAAAGAAAAATTATTATTGATATTTTTGGAGCATGGGTTTTATGCTCAAGGTATTTTATTTTAGAGGTCAAGCACCCATTGAGTGCTTCTAGGGTTTGTCCTAGGTCAAGAAGTCAAAAGAGTCATTGTCATAAGTTGAAGACCCCATTGGGCACATTGTAACTTGTAAAGAAAATTATTTTTGTTATTAAAAGTGTGAAAATACCCTTCAAGGCCAAGTCGGCTTGACAGCTGAGAAGTCGGCCTATTATGAGGAGCCTCGTCCACCTTAAGAAGCCTATATAAAGGAGGGAATTCGAACTCCTTGAGACACATTCATCACTCACTCATCCAAGCGAAGGAGAAGAACAAGAAGGCTAGCGAAGAAGGAAGAGGACGAAGAAAGATTGTTTTTGGACTAATTCTCTCTCACACATGTGAAGAAGGAAGGCTAGGGTTTGCTACTTCAAGGTCGAAATTCTCTATCAACTGGAAGAGGATCAAAGTTGTTGGAAGGACCTAATAGGTCACCTTCTAGTCCTAGACAAGGAAGCGAGGCAAGCGAAGTTGCTGGTAGGCCTTGGAAGGCTAATTTTGCTTACACATGTGGATGCAACAGAAGTTGCAGGGGGCCAAAAATTTCAGACCTGCAGTGGAGGCCAAATTTCTGAAGTTGGGGGTCGAAGTTGTGCTACTGGAAGAGATTTCACTGAGTTTGACTTGGACAAGGGAAGCACATCATCAAGAAAGGTTGGACTTGGGCTTGGAGGGTATTGGTCATAGTCTAGAGGTCTTGGAATTTGTCAATTGAAGAATCTATAAAAAGAGAAGATATTTTGCAAGTTTTCCTCTCAAGTGGAGAGGTTTTGGCTTTCGTTTGTAGCCTACAATATGTGTTCTTGTGTACTACTGTTCTTCTTGTTTTGGTAGCTGTTTGATGATATACGAACATAATAATAAGTAAAGAAGCTAATAAGTAAGAAAAAGTAAAAAGACATCACAAGTAGTTATCATAGAAAGAGAAATCATCCTAACATCTGCTCTATAGATTTCTCAACATGGTATCAGAGCTAATGTTTGCTGAGGGCATAATGAAGATCTCTACTACATTGAAGAAGTTCCTAAAGAAGTGTACGAAGGTAGCAAGTCATCTCAAGAACGACATCAAAGAAGTATGGGATCTCTTATTTTCTCCTAAGAAGGAAGTGACCAAGACATCTACGAAGTATGAAGGACTATTCTCAGCACTCATTGACACATTTCAATATGAGAATATTCGGATAATCGATAGTGCAGCATCAAGACATATGATAGGTCAACACAAGCAATTGAAGACATTATTAAAAGGGAAGTCCTCTTACTCTGTAGAACTTGATGACAATAAAAGCTACCCTGTAAGAGGAATTGGATCAACTTCCCCTGAACTGGAAAATGGAGGAAACATTCATCTCAACAATATCTTATTTGTCCCAGGTTTGCACAAGAATTTACTTTCCATTCCATGTCTAGAAGACAAGGGTGATAGAATTGCTTTCATTGATGGAAAGGTTGTAGTATGGGGTAAAATCTCAAGCATAGAAGATGCAAGTATGATTCGGATCCGTGAAGAAAGACTTTATAGACTGTTAACTCCCCTCGCTCAAGCTTTGGTTCACATTGAAGTTAGCCCATGTGAACTTTGGCGTAGAAGATTTGGTCATTTTCCTGACAGAATCTTACCAACCCTAAATTCAATAGTGAATGACATCCCCGAACTAAAAGAAGATCAATGAGGAGTATGCAAGGGATTTGCATTGGGTAAGAACACCAAGAGACCATTTAGAAGTAGTGCTTCAAGGTCAAAAGAAATCTTGAATCTTATTCATTCCGATGTCTGTGGTCTTATGAACCCAAAATCACTTGGAGGTCATCTATATTATGTCACCTTCATAGATGACCATTTAAGGAAAACTTGGGTCCATTTGATGAAATCCAAGGGTGAAGTATTTACCAAATTTCAAGAATTCAAAGTTGAAGTAGAGAACCTTATGGAAAGGAAAATCAAGATATTAAAGTCTGATAATAGAGGAGAACGCACATCCAAGGAAATTATAGCCTTTTGCAAGGAGTCTGGCACTAAGAGGGAGCTGATAGTCCCATATAATCTCGAGCAAAATGGAGTTGCAGAATGAAAGAATCGGTCCATTGAAGAAAGTGTAAAAGCTATGCTACATGATCAAGATTTGTTGAAATTTCCGTGGGGTGAAGCAACGAAGACAAATGTATACATACAAAATCGAAGTCCCCACAGGTCACTAGCTAACATGACTCCTGAAGAAGTATTCACTGGGAAGAAACCAAGCGTGGATCATCTCTCAAGTCTATATTCATATACCAAAGGACGAGAAACAAGTTGGATCCATCAGGCATGAAGGGAACATTTGTTAGCTATAGTAATTCTTCTAAGGCCAATATGATCTATGTAAAAGAAGGACACCGAATAGAAGTCAGTCGAGATGTGATATTTGACGAAAGTATTGCATTCAAGAAATCAAAGGATATCCCTATGGATTCTGATGATGAAGAACTTCCGTTATTTGAAGAGGAAGTTACTAGGGAAGAAGAATCAAATCATGAAGATGAAGGTCCCAGTGAACCTATACAACCTGTGGCAATTCCCAAGACTAGAAAGAGACCTAATTGGTCGAAATCTACTCTATTGAATGCAGAGGGACATGGAGCGGCTAAAGGAACATTTAGGGAAAGCAAGAAGTCGAAAAGATATTCTAGGTATGCAACATATATGACAAAACTAATAGAAGTAGAGCCATCTTTGAAGAAGTCATCAATCATCAAGAATGGAAAGATGCCATGAATGAAGAATATCAATTGATAATGAAGAATGGGATATGGGAGATCGTACCTAGGCCCGGAGACAAGTCTGTTGTCATGTCCCTTCTCAAATGTATTAGTCACGGGGTGTAGCTACACATTTTTGGCATCATTTTTGGCTTAGGAGGAGGACCCCACACGCAAACTTTAGGAACTATAGGGGAATTCGACTTTATTTTGGCAGGTAGTGGAATGTGGGGGGCCACCCACATGAGTAATTCGAACTTGGCCATTGCATGAGCTTGGAGGGAATCGAATTAGTGGAAGGAGGGGCCCACATGAGGCTACGGGGGCCCAAGGTGATAAAAGGAGAAGGAGCTCTCATTTTGCAGGATCTTGATCATTTGCAAACAAACACACCTTTGTACGCTTTGCTGCTTAATGAGTCTATTGACTGTTTAGCCACGAATCTTCCAAGCAGGAGATTCAACCTCTTCTTTGGGGGACCATCCGTGCTCGCCCTAGGGAGGCTGTTCCACAGGGATTTCTGAGAGTTCAGCACAATCACACCCTTCAGCCAGCAATGCAGAGTAGGGGACTGTGTATTTTCGGGGTAGCCAGAAACATGCAGGAGGAGATAGAGCCAGCAGTGAGGTCCATAGCTTGCTGGGAGTTATGGGAGCTGGGAAGGCTATTTGTTGAGGGCATTTTCACTGGGTTTTGCAGCCAACTAGACTGGTGTTAAAATTGGCAACTAGGGCCAAACTCTATGTGGGTCATCTTATTTATGGCAGCTGATATTTTTCTTGGATCCCTTTCACCGAGAGGTGTAGGATTGATTTAAAGATCATCCGATTTCGATAAGTATTCATGGAATTATGAATTTATTTGTGTTATAAGACAATTCGTCAAGGTCGGCCAGCAACCAAATAAATCCCACATGTGCTCAACGTTTTAGTATAAATAGAGGTCTCCTTCAAGTCATTTCAACACACACTTGGGGTCTCTTCCTCTCTCTACTTGTCTTTGGGTTTTAGTAGGAGAGATCCTAAGGGATAACACTGCCCTGATCCAGAGGGCAGAAAGCTAGAATTGCCAGAACTGTCGGAAAAGCCGGAACTGCCGGAAAAGCCGGAACTGTCGGAAAAGCTGGAACTGCCGGAAAAGCTAGAAAATCCGGAACTGCCCGAAAAGCCGGAACTTCTAGAAAAGTCGGAAAAGCTAGAACTGCAGGAAAAGCCGGAACTACTGGAAACACCGGAACTGCTGGAAAAGTCGGAAAAGCCGGAACTGCCGGAAAAGTTGGAATTGCCGGAAAAGCTGGAACTGCCGGAAAAGCCGAAAATGCCGAAAAAGCCAGAACTGCGGGAAAAGCCGGAAAAGTCGGAACTTCCGGAATTGCCGGGAATTGCCGGAACTGCTGGGAACAACCGGGAACAGCTAGAACTGCTGGGAACTGCCGAATAGCCGGAGCATCTGTCTCCGAAGGAGAGCAGCGTGCAAGGGACAACTAACTAACATTGGGACAGTTGTATGGTACTTAGCAGCAAATACACCAAGCATGCAATGTTACAGCGAGCATGCAAGGGACAACTAGCATGCAACATCAAGCATGCTAAGGACAACAAGCATGCTAGGGACAACAAGCAAACAAGGGACAACAAGCAAGCAAGGTGCAACCAACACATAGGTCAGGATGGCAACATGGTGCAACAATGGCACATAATGCAGTACAGTGATGGGTACAATCATGATTAATGAAGCGTGATGAGATGCAGCATAGTGATGATGGGTGCAGCATGGTGCAACGCGGTGAGGTGTAGCATGATGACGAAATGCAGCTCAACGATAGGTGAAGGAGTCACCTTGGAGAATCAATTGAAGCAACATGTCTTCAACTGATCTCATGTATCATCTTCTTAGAGATGATCTATGCTCTTATCTAGATAAGTCAAAGTGTTGACTTCTGTTTTAAACATACTATCTCTCTCTCTCTCTCTCCACTGAACTATTGAAGAACATATAAGAAGAATTGATCAAGGGTTTCCCCACATTGGGGATTTTCCCTGGTTAGCCCCACATCTTGTGTCCTCTTGTCTTGGCTTGTCTTCTACGATTTATGTTTATGTTCTATCTGCAGTTTACTTTAATATTGATGTGATTGCTAATCTGGAAAAGATATGGAGCTAATTGTGAAAATTGAAATAAATTGCTCTAAGCATAGAACGTACCTAAAATTAACATGGTATCATCACTGAGGTGAAGGCAATGCCCAAGCAAGAGTGAAAGAGCAATCACCGAAGACAGTTGGGAAAGGAAAGGAACAAAAAAAAAGGATCAATGGATTCCTCATTCCTCTTCAAATTCACCAAGGGTGAAGTTGAAGTAGAGAATATTATCAGAATGGCGCAGCGGAATATGGCCTACCTAAAGATCACTTCATTGGAAGACCGGATCTCAGGGTGGAAGGAAAGGCAAATAACTAGTTCGGCCATTATGCGAAGGAGTGTCCGAATGGCAGGGACACATCACTTGATGATGATAACAATCATTTCAGGGACATCTTTAATGATCAAAGGAATGATAGGTAATGCAGGTCATCAAGGAAATGGCCTACTCTTCAAAGAAAGCAAGGAACCCCAGGTATGAAGAATCAAATGTTGTTTCTGATAAAATAAAGAAGCGTTATCTTGTATTGGCCCTCTCCTTTAGATTCTTTGGGAATCTGGCTTATTGATTGTAGTGCTTCAAGGAACTTCATCGGATAGATGGGTGCACTCTCTAATTTGGTAGAGATGGAAACAATCGTGGGATTATACTTGGAGCCGATGCCATCTGTCCTGGAAAGGGTGTAGGGAATGTAAACCCTCAATTGAATGAGGGTAACTCGATTCATTTACAGAATCTCTTTTATGTACCTGATCGCAAGAAGAACCTGGTGTCTATCTCAGAAATGGAAGTCAAAGGTTTCAGGGTGGCATTCATCGATGGAAATGTACGTGTTAAAAAAAAAAATAGAATTTTCAAAGATGCTTTTTCTCATGGGTTCTAGGTTGGCAATTTGTATCAAGTTGCAGGATGGTCCATTAGGGATCATGTCAATTGAATTATCGTATCTATAACACCGGAGGTCTACCTATGGGGCCCTACCCGATGTGAGTCAGATGGTGATAGGGATGTCTGAATTCAAGTAGAGCATGAAGGTACATGTCTGAGATGTACTGAAGGAAAATCTTATAAGGGGACCATTCCCCTCATGCAGTAGGTCCACAGGTTTGGAACAACCCAAGGAGTTTCGGATTCATGATCGGGAATCTCATGTATACAGGTGGAAGACACCCCGGGCGTAGTATGAGAGGATTGATAGCTATCTAATGAGATTCACTAGGAGTGAAACTGATCCAAACCATTACCCGAAGGTTGTGGATGATAGACCTCTCATACCGGCACCTTATGAGGACGACCTATTTCTGGCAGGTGTAGACCCTTTCATTTGCAGAAGTAAGAGGGAGTTGTATTCCGGATGTGGAATGATAAACTGCAAGCCTGTGACTACCTCGAGGATCTTAACTTTCAGAAGTTATATGGTAGTGATGTCGGACCAAATTTGGGAAATGCCTTTGAGTTTCATAAACTCATTCTCGTTGATGTTCTTGGTGAACTTCCCTCCAGACATATGTTTTGCAGTTAGAATGGTAAGCTCATATTTGGTTGAGCCTCACTGGATTGGTGCCAAGAATCTTCTGAGATATCTTCAGGCACAATCTCTCATGGATTGAGATACACTGTTGGAAATATGAAACTGCATGATTATTCGAATGCTCACTGGGTAGGCAGTGTGGAAGATCACTAGAGCACTTCTTAGTGCTGGTTCTCTTTGGATTCTGCTTTGATATCATAGATGAGCAGGAAGCAGAAGTCGGTTGCTATAAGCACTGTCGAGACCAAATCAATGTTGCACGAAGCGGGAGCGAAGCGGAAGCGCGGAGCGCGGAAGCGTCATTTTCCAAAAATCTAGGAAGCGAAGCGTCCGCGGAAGCGTCTGCTATATATATATATATTTTTATATTTTTTTGCATTTATACTCAAACCAAACATCCCAAATACCAAATTAATTGTAGAAGACATGAAAACATGCATATTTTTGCATAAATCAAGATAGATATGGCATCCATGATTCCATTGTAGTTACTAGTATGTACAACAATCATCTATATTCTAGCTATTACAAACATACATCAAATTTTTAAGCATATTATAAAACATAAAACATTTAAGCATATTATAAAACATAAAACATAGAGCATATTATGATTTATCTAGCAAGTGAGCAACTGTCAACATTTGTCATGTCCAAAATTCAAATAATAATGTTTACAAAATATGTCACTTGGTCACCGCCAAGCCAAAAAGGTTCAAAATTCAAATTCACAAGTCTACAAGTCTAATGAGTAATCTATGACAAAAAGAAGTAGATTGTGAATATATCTACTAATCTCTCCTCCTTCCACCACGAATAGAACGTGATGGCGGGCCTCCACGTGGTGGCAATGAAGAAGATGGTCCCTGTGTAAGTCGTGGCACTGGAACTGATGAAGAAGAACCCCCTGCCGTTGGTGTTGAACCATGGAACCTAGAAACCAAGGGACCGGATGGGGGTGGGGGTGGTGGCATATCAACACCCATGTCATCATCCTAGAATCGCTCAAAAAATTCATGCAAAAAAAAAACACTAGTTAACAAAAAAATTAAAAACATGAATTAGAGAAATGCTTTATAAGGGAAAATTGGAAAATTCATACCACAATGGACATACCTGGATAAGAGAATCCTCTAATTGCTCTAGTCGCAACACTCCATCCTCCAAATTGGGCTCCTCTGGATTCTTGTCCCAAGTCAACAAGTCTTTATTAGACTTTGCATCTTCACAGTAATGGGACAACAATCGCAAGTTGTAATGAACATAAACCAAGCTCTCTGCCCGGTCTAAATTCAACCTGTTCCTTTTAACACTGTGGATGAAAGAATAAGAGCTCCAACACCTCTCTGCAGAAGAAGTGTTTACCACCTGTGATAGCACCCGCAATGCCAAACTCTGTAGAAGTGGAGTAGGCCCTCCATGCATGTTCCACCACTCAAGAGCAGAAAAATGCTCTCGATCTTGAATTGCATGCATGCTCCCAAATGGACCAGTGTTGCTCGTATAGTTGCTCACCTGTCTCCGTACCAATGCAGCCTCCTCATTATCAGGGATTAATCTACTCAATGCAGCCATATATTTTTCGTGAACCTCTTTATCTTGGTGTGGTTTTTTCTTGACTCCCCCCCCAGGTGCTGGTTTTGAAAGCCATGATGGATGATAGTATTTAGGTGTCAAAACATATGCTAATGCATGCAATGGAACATTTAGCATATCCCATCGTTTTTCCACCTCTTCACGAATATAATTGTACAAGGTGGTATCTCTAGGCTCAACAATGTCTTTAATCTGCCCCAACATGCTATCCATTTGCTCATACACCTCCCCAATTACTGGTCGATCTGAATCTGCAAACTTGATCATGTAATAAATTGGTTTGGTGAATTGCAAAACATATTTAACCTGTGACCAAAAGTAACTGTCAAGAACAGTGTCCTTGACTTCATTAGCACCATCTGTGTCAGTGTTAATTTCATCCCATGTTTCAGCACACACCAGATTAGTTAAAGCTTGTCTCACCCTCACTAGCCGCCTAAAGGTGAGGTAATAACTAGCAAATCTTGTCTTTGCAATTTTAAGCAATTGCAACTTGGAGTAAGTGCCATAGAAGTAGTTTACCCTTGTATGCCCTGTGATGAATTTAATGAGCTGCTTCCCTTTCCTGTAAACCTCAGCAATCCACCCACAATCTTTGTGTTTCACAATATCATGCATCAAAAGGTTCAATGTGTGAACCAGGCACCCAGACCAAAAGATGTGTGGATGAGTACGCTCAATAATTTTTCCTGCTAACTTACAATTTGCTGCATTATCTGTGATCACTTGAACCACATTATTCGGACCAACATCTTTGATTGATTTCAATAGGAGATCTGCAATGTTTGGTGCAGTTGCACTGATGGAGGAGGAGTCATGAGATGCAATAAATACTGCACCACTAGAAGAAACACCAAGAACATTTATCAAATGTTGGTTTCTAATATTTGTCCACCCATCTGATACAATGGATACCCCAGAATCCACCCACTCATGTGTAAAACGTGTCAAAGCTCTTTGAACCTTAGCTTTTTCTCTTTCTAATAACACTGTTCTAGCTTTCTCATAGTTGGGGGCCTTGTATCCTTTTGGGGCTTCATTGATGGCCTTTACCATTTCATGCCAATAGGGAGAGCGAAGCACATTGAATGGTACACCGCAAGCACAAAGAAAACGGACTATCTTTCCATCCACATCATCCCTCCCAGCAACATTAAGGAAATCCCCTATTGTTTTTCTACCTCCAGAGGTTGCAAAAGTACCATGAGGAGATGGGCAACTACCAAATTTAGAGGTTGCACTTGATTCAGAATGAGTTTTTTGTTTCTTGTTTTTTCGTTGTGCAGCCATCTCTATTTTGATGTATTTTTGTCTTTGTTCACTTGAAATGTTTGGGCAAATGGTTACCCCCACAGAACCCTTTTTTTCATCACTGTCTAGCACCCCACAAAGATGCCTCCTCAGACGGGTATATGAACCCGTATATGGTTTTCCTCCATGACAACCATGAGGGCACATCCATTTGTAAGATCCACCACCCTTTCCCCCTTCAAGTTTGGTCACATAGTTCCACAAGGGATTTGATGTACCTTTCCCATCTTGTGCTTCAGTGTCCTCTTCAAGTTCATCCCCTTCCTCTTCAAACCCTTCCTCCTCATCATACATTGGGTCACTACTATTAGGACCAAGTTCATCCCCTTCCTCTTCCCCTCTATTCCTCACCCTTGCCATCATTAAAACCAAGAGTGGAATGATACATAGAAGCCAAAAGAACACCATCTTGGAATATGGATATAGGTGGTGGACAACCTGTAAATAAAGGAGCAAGTAGAAACAATGGGAAAGAGTAGGAGAGGGAGGAGAAAAATACAATTTTTTTTTCAAAAAAACAAGGGAGTTTGGGGTTTGAACTTACCTCTTTAGCTCTTGTAGATGAAGTCCTCCAAGCTCTTGCTCCAAGCTCCTCCTCCTTCTCCTAGCTCCTCCTTCTTCACTCCTCCAAGCTCTCCTCTCTTCTCCTCTCCTTTCCTCTCTTCTCTTCTCCTCTCCTCTCTTCTCTTCTCCAACTCTCATAAACTCAAAGTGAGAAAATGAGAAGAGAATGGGGGCTTTATTCTTTTCTAAAGTCACCCTAAACTCACCCTAAAGTCACCCTAACCCACCCCCTCATGCTAGTTAAGTTAAATTTTAAAAGAAATTAAAAAAAAAATACGTTTAATTCGCTGCCTCCGCGGGTTGCGCCTGGGTGGCGTGCGCTTCCGGGCAGGTTGCGTGGCGCCACCCCTTGCCCGAATCGCCTCCCGAACCGCGATTCCGGGGGGCCGCAACCTCAAATGGCAGGAATCGTTTTTTTAAACCCGGAATCGCGCCACCTCAAAAACGGAATCGCGCTTCCTGTGGGGATTCCGGATCGATTCCGTACGATTCGCGATTCTGCCTTTGGATCCGGGGGGGGGGGGCGATTCCTGCAACACTGGACCAAATACATAACTACGAGTATGATCTCGTGTGAAGCTGCATGGTTGCAGAAGCTCTTAAGTGAGCTGTTTGTACACATGATGAATACCACTGTGATTCTCTGTGACAACCAGAGGTGGGATTCGATTATTGAGGAATCCCGTATTCGATGATTGCTCCAATAGATAGACATCAGATATTGCCTTATTTGGGATATGGTAAGTCGATGAGCGAGGAGGCTCCATCGCATTGAGACTGATGTACAGGTCGCAGACATTTTGTCAAAACCCCAGGGAAAGGTCAAATCTGTGACTTTCCCGAACGACTTGGAGTCGTTGAGAGACCTTCTTATAAGGGTCCTGCATGTTGCATGCATTGAGCTTTGGGAGCTTTGGGGGGCTTGGGGTACTTACTGGAGCAACATACGACCACAGGGCGACTCACCCTCCCCTGGTGGTGCATTATGTACAGGATGATAGGTTCAACCTTCCCTTGTGATACCCCGTGGCGACTGTGGAACAGGATGATTAGTTCTCCTGTGGGCCGGGATGATTAGTTCTCCTGTGGCAACTGTGGAACAGGATGATTAGTTCTCCTGTGGGCCGGGATGATTAGTTCTCCCATGGCAACTATGGAACAGGATGATTAGTTCTCCTGTGGGCTGGGATGATTAGTTCTCCTGTGTCAACTGTGGAACATGATGATTAGTTCTCCTGTAGGCCAGGATGATTAGTTTTTTCCGTGGCATCCACTGGACAAGATGATTCGTTCTCTTGTGGACAGGGTGATTAGTTCTCCTGTTGAGGCATCCTACCCATGCAGTCTGGGACTCATGGGAAGTACCTCTCATCTGATCAATGAGTAGGGAAATGAGGATAGGGACCAGTGTAGTTCTATCAATGGACGCATCATTGTATCTACCGTACTCCCTATGCTAGGATGACCTCCATTGATCTGGGATCAGTATGAGTGGTTTGAGACACTCTCTTGTGACATTGATTTGGGATCAATGAAATTGATCTGGGATCAGTATGAGTGGTTTGAGACACTCTCTTGTGACATTGATCTGGGATTAGTATGAGTGGTTTGAGACACTCTCTTGTGATATTGATCTGGGATCAATAAAACTGACTTCGGGTCAGTAAGAGTGATGTGACACACTCTCTTCAGATGAAACTGACTTCGAGTCAGTAGAGAATGGTATGAGACATTCTCGATCAATTCTTCTTCTTCATGGTTCAGCAGAGCAGAGCAAAGCAGAGCAGAGCTTAGCAGATCAGAGCAGTGCAGGGCACTGATGGCAGAGATAGTATAGTCGAACATATGGATCAGCGGATGGAGTTCTCCCTAGTTGAGAGGGAGTGTTAAAATTGGCAACTAGGGCCAAACTCCATGTGGGTCATCTTATTTATGGCAGCTGATATTTTTCTTAGATCCCTCTCATCGAGAGGTGTAGGATTGATCTAAAGATCATCCGATTCCGATAAGTATTCATGGAGTTATGAATTTATTTGTGTTATAAGACAATTCATCAAGGTCGGCCAACAACCAAATAAACCCCACATGTGCTCAATGTTTTAGTATAAATAGAGGTGGCCTTCAAGTCATTTCAACACACACTTGGGATCTCTTCCTCTCTCTACTTGTCTTTGGGTTTTAGTAGGAGGAGAGATCCTAAGGGATAATGCTGCCCTGATCCAGAGGGCAGAAAGCTGGAACTGCCGGAAAAGTCGGAATTGCTGGAAAAGCTGGAACTATTGGAAAAGCCGGAACAATTGGAAAAGCCGGAACTGCCGGAAAATCCGGAACTGCTGGAAAAGCCGGAAAAGCCAGAAAAGCTGAAATTGCCGGAAACGCCGAAAACGCCAGAACTGCCAGAAAAGCCGGAAAAGCCTGAACTGCCGGAAACACCGGAACTGCCAAAAAAGTCGGAAAATCCGGAACTGCTGGAACTGCCAGGAATAGTCGGAACTGTCGGGAACAACCAAAACTGCCAGAACTACTGGGAACTGCCAGAACAGCCGGAGCATTTGTCTCCGAAGGAGAGCAGCATGCAAGGGACAACTAACTAACATTGGGACAGTTGTATGGTACTTAGCAGCAAATACACCAAGCATGCAATGTTACAGCTAGCATGTAAGGGACAACTAGCATGCAACAACAAGCATGCTAGGGACAACAAGAATGCTAGGGACAACAAGCAAGCAAGGGACAACAAGCAAGCAAGGTGTAACCAACACATAGGTCAGGATGGCAACATGGTGCAGCAATGGTACATAATGCAGTATAGTGATGGGTACAATCATGATTAATGAAGCGTGATGAGATGCAGTTTGATTTAATGCTGATGTGATTGCTAATCTAGAAAAGATATGGAGCTAACTGTGAAAATTGAAATAAATTGCTCTAAGCATAGAACATACCTAAAATTAACAATTGGGGAATCAACAGTACGGATTTCTGGGCAGAGGGATTGCGCAGAGGCCTCTGACAACTATTTAGTGGTGCTTTGGAGAGCAGTCATTTTGGCCAAGTATCATCCTGGGAGCAAGGAGTCAGTTAGCACAGGTGAATCCAACATTCTAGTGGAGTTTTAAGAGGGATTTGTAGGTTGTTTCTTGCAAGTCGAATTTGGTAGCAGCTGCTGGGAAGAGGCTCCAAGGAGGCCGAAAATCCAAAGTCAAAACCAGAGAAATTCCCTTCTGGGTTTTATCCAAGGAGTTTGGGGCTGAAAGGACAATTTTCTGGGCGGTTTTTGGGCACATTCCAGCAGGTCAAAGTTCAGCAGGGCAGTAATTTATTAGGAGAGCGCAGTGCAAAGTGGTGCAGCAACTGGGCAGCGTTCAACTCAACTATTTCATCACCTGGGTTTTGTCAAGCTTGTCCTTGAGACAAACCTAGGTGCACCATTCCATTTTACATTGTACCCAACTCTATGATTTTATAATGTAGGGTTTAACAGTTCCAGATTTATAGCGTTTTCATGGATGTCTAATGCATGTTTTTATTTTTATGCTGCTGCACTATTTATTTGTTTAAATATCTCTCATATTACTACCTAGGAACTTTGCAGTGGTATCAGAGTCTAGTTCTTGGCTTAGCTGTGGGGTTTGTTTCCTATGAGAGAAGAGGACCAACAAAACATCACCTACCGTAGGTAGAGGTACAGGAGCAGAGAAAGGGAGTTAGAAATTACGCCAGATACGGAGGAAAGAGGGAAAGCAGTGGCTGGAGAGGAGGAAATGACAAAGCCCAAGAGCAGGGAGGAGATGGCTTTCGATAGCCTCTTGAGGGCCTTGAGTGACTTGGCCAAGGGGCAGAAAGACATGTTGGAGGAGATCAAGTCACAGAATAGGGATAGGGCCACGCTTAGAGGGTTTCTATGTGGAGAAACTTCCAGGGCCTCAGCCTTTCGATCACCCCTCACCAGCAGCGCAACACCCTTCAATTAGTGTGCTGACTAGGGCTACACTACCTTCTTTCGTGCCAGTGGCACAAATCGAACCAGCAAGGGAGGAAGACACTCCTCAGATGGGGGATTACTTTAGAGAGTGGCAGGCGATGGACGAAGACTTCAAAGAAGCCCTCTCCTTCAGAGATTACTGCAAGCTCAAACAGAGTGAGAGGAACAAGGGGTACGGAGGAAAGGGACCCAAAACTACGCGCTGCAGAGAACTATAAGGAGGATGTATTTCCCTACATTTGATGGCACTGCCAAGTGCATAGCTAGGGCTTGGGTTGAAAAGATGGACACATACTTTCAACTCAACCGGATGACGGAGTAGGAAGCCATTAAGATGGCAGTGCTGCACTTGGAGGGGGAAGCCCATGACTGGTGGTTTCACGACTTGACCACTTTGGGGCATGCCCAGATAGTTTCTTATGAGGACTTAACCGAGAGGGTGGTGGAGTGATTTGATTAGAGGGATCTGAAGGCATCTTTCAGGGAGCTGACACAATTGCGCTAGACAAGAAACCTAGAGTAGTACTTAGATTTTTTGCGTGTGTCAGTTATGGTCCCGGATTTGTTCGAGGCAAGGAGGGTATACACCTTCATTAAGGGCTTGCTTGAGCCCCTGCGTGGACTGGTGAAGTCACGTAGAACCTCCACGTTGTAGGAAGCGGTTGTGTGTGCCAGAGATTTACAGGGGGCCATCCCCAAGACTAGAGCGCCATTTCTTGCACGGACACCTTTTCCACAGAAGGGGCAGGAGACTAGATCCCCACCACTGAGGACCACACAGGGGAGGGCATGGAAGGACCTTCGGAGGAGGAAGCTGTGCTTCACATGCAGAGAGCCCTGGGCACCTGGCCATAGGTGCACTGCAGGTAGAGCACATTACATTGAGGTCTTTTCTGACAGTGACCAGGAGGACGAGGTGGAGCAGGATTGTGGTGGGACAGATGGAGAGAGTCCAGCAGACAGAGGGCCACCACCACCACCTCCACAGGGAGGGGCATCTCTTGCCCCATCAGGAGGAGTCCTTGCTTCTTTATGCGGGATTCCTAAGTTTTTGACACTCAGGATCAGAGGCACTGTACAGGGACAGAGGGTGTCGGTGCTGGTGGACAGTGGGGCTACCCACAATTTCATAGATGCACAACTGGTCCAGAGGAGGGGCCTCACCACAACAGAGTTTGAGGGGTTCTCAGTCCTAGTGCCAGGTGACCATACTATCCAGTGTACCAGATACATGCCCTCCTTGACAGTAGTTATGGGGAACTACTCGATGACAGACCACTTCTTTGTGGTCGATGTGCCAGACACCAACGTGGTGATGGGTGTCCAGTGGCTGTATTCCCTTGGGTGAGTCATGACGGACTGGAGGAAACCTGAGATGGAGTTCATTGGGCCAGATGGCAAATTGGTGGTCTTGAGAGGCATGCAGTCTTATCCACCTCAGACAGTTTCGGCCCACAGGATGGAGGCAGATCTCCGGCATGGGGACATTGCATGGGCAGTCGAGTTGAGGATCTCAGAGGTTGGGGGACAGGCACAGCCACCACCAGCAGACATACAGGCTTTACTGGACAGGTATGCGGTAGTGTTTGGGGACATTCCACCAGGGCAACCACCAGATAGAGGATTTGAGCACACCATTGAGCTGGAGCCGGGTATACAGGCAGTTATCACTACTCCTTATAGGCACCCCAAAGCCTATAAGGACGAGATCGAGAAGGCCATCCAGGAGTTGCTGGCATTGGGCCATATCAGGCCAAGTTCCAGTCCTTTCGCTTCTTCAGTAGTGCTGGTGAAGAAGAAGGATGGAAACCTCTGGATGTGTATTGACTACTGAGCCCTTAACCGGAAGACTCTTAAAAACCAGTACCCCATTCCTCGTATTGATGAGCTGATGGATGAGCTTAGAGGAGCCAAGTACTTCTCTAAGATTGATCTGCGTTCAGGGTACCACCAGATCAGAGTACGGGAGCAGGACATCCCGAAGACAACTTTCCGATGCCACTACGGGCACTTTGAGTTTCTGGTCATGCCATTTGGGTTGACCAATGCTCCAGCCACATTCCAGTCTTGCATGAACCATATCTTTCGGGGACAGCTGAGGAGGTTTGTGCTGGTGTTCTTCGATGACATCCTGATCTATCACTGGACATGGGAGGAGCACCTCTAGTACTTAGAGGAGGTATTGCATTTTGGAGGAGCAGCAGTTCTATGCCAAGCTCTCCAAGTGCGAGTTTGGATTGACAGAGATGCTTTATCTCGGGCATATCATTGGAGCAGATGGGGTGAAAGTGCACGAGGAGAAGATTCGGGCCATCCGGGATTGGCCAATACCCCGAGATGTGACTATGCTGAGAGGCTTCTTGGGTATTTGCACTTACTACAGGAAGTTTGACAAAGGGTTCTTGTAGCTGGCAGCACCTTTGACTGACTTAACCAAGAAGGGCACCTTCGCATGGACTGATGGAGCACAAGCCGCCTATCGTCTCAAGGAGGTGATGAGTAGTTGCCCTGTTTTGGCACTCCCAGACTTTTCCCAGCCATTCACGGTGGAGTGTGATGCATCAGGCGTAGGAGTTGGAGTCGTGTTGTGACAGGACGGGCATCCCATAGCTTTCGAGAGTCGGAAGCTCCTACCGCATGAGGTTGGAATATATGACAAGGAGATGCTGGCCATTATGCATGCATTGGCCAAGTTTCGCTAGTACTTGGTGGGCAACCGGTTCCGAGTGAAGACTGATCACAACAGTCTTCGACATTTCATGGGGCAGCAGGGCCTCAACGACAGGCAACAAAGATGGGTCAGCAAGGTGCAGGCCTATGATTTTGACATTGAGTATGTGCGAGGAAAGCACAATGTGGTGGTCGATGCTCTATCCAGGAGACCAACAGGGTTATCTCTCATGAGCATCTGCCAGGATTGGAAGGCTCAGTTGTTGGTGGAGTACTCCAAGGACAGGAGGGCATGCGAGGTACTGGAGGGGACACATGCAGATGAGCGTTATCATGTGATGGATGAGGTCATCTATTACAAGGGGCACATTTACTTGGTGCCCAACTCGCAGTTGAGGGAGAGGATACTCCAGGCAGCTCATGATTCACCATTGTTCGGACACTAGGGGTTCCGGAAGACTTACATGGCTGTTCGGGAGAGGTTCACATGGAAGGGCCTCAAGGAGGACGTGCTGCAACACGTACGAGAGTGTGAGGTCTGCCAGCGGAACAAGGGGGAACTGACTCACCCTGTAGGGCTACTACAACCACTTCCCATTCCAGAGGGGAAATGGGAAAGTATTTCGATGGATTTCATCACTGGGCTCCCCGTGGTATAGGGGAAGGATTGCATATATGTAGTGGTCGACAGGTTGACCAAATTTTCCCATTTCTTCGCCATCCCCACTAGGTACACGACTGCACAAGTTGCCGAGTTGTTCTTACGGGAGGTTTTCAAGCTCCATGGGCTCCACAAGAACATTGTGAGCAACAGATTCAAGGGTGGCTTTTGGCAGGAGCTCTTTAGGTTGGTCGGGACGGAGCTCACTCCTAGCACCAGTTACCTCCCTCAGATGAAAGGCCAGACGGAGAGGGTCAACCAGTGGTTGGAGGGGTACCTAAGGAACTATGTTTTGGGTCAGTAGAGGACGTGGATTCAGTGGTTGCACTTGGGCGAGTCTTGCTACGACACCATGCACCACCATGTCTGTCAGTATGACTCCTTTCTGTGCCTTCTATGGATATGATGCACTGACTTTTGCTGATATTGTTTTTGGAGAGAGCCAGGCCCCAAAGGCCAAAGACTGGATCCAAGAGAGCCAATATATCCTTAAGGCTTTCAAGGATAATTTAGTGACAACCCAAAATCAGCAAAAACTGTATGCAAACTAGCACAGGATAGAGAGGCACTTTGAGGAGGGGGACTTAGTATACCTCCGATTGTAGCCTTGCAGATAGTCTACACTGAAACAGAAGGGGACCGAGAAGCTACAACCATGCTTCTAAGGGCCATATCGGGTGACTAGGCGGGTTGGCGAGGTGGCTTATGAGCTGGAGCTGCCTCTGGGGAGTAGAATCCATAATGTGTTTCATGTCTCATGCCTAAAGAAGGTGCTGGGACAACAAGTGACGACAATAGTTGATCTACCCCTGCTGGATGATGAGGGCCATTTGGTGTTGGAACTAGAGGCCATTTTGGAGAGCAGGGAGAGGAGACTGAGGAGCAGGACCATCAGGGAGTTCTTGGTACGCTGGAAGAACTTGTCGGATGAGGATGCCACCTGGGAAGGTGAGCACATATTGGAGCACCCAACTTTGAGGTTGCTTGAGGGAGGACTGTCATGTCCCTTCTCAAATGTATTAGTCATGGGGTGCAACTACACATTTTTGGCTTAGGAGGAGGACCCCACACACAAACTTAGGAACTATAGGGGAATTCGACTTTATTTTGGCAGCTAGTGGAATGTGGGGGCCACCCACATGAGTAATTCGAACTTGGCCATTGCATGAGCTTGGAGGGAATCAAATTAGTGGAAGGAGGGGCCCACATGAGGCTAAGGGGGCCCAAGGTGATAAAAGGAGAAGGAGCTCTCATTTTGCAGCATCTTGATCATTTGCAAACAAACACACCTTTGTACGCTTTGCTGCTTAGCGAGTCTACTAGTTGTTTAGCCACGAATCTTCCAAGCGGGAGATTCAACCTCTTCTTCGGGGGACCATCCGTGCTCGCCCTAGGGAGGCTATTCCATAGGGATTTCAGAGAGTTCAACACAGTCACACTTCAACCAACAACGCAGAGCAAGGGACTGCGTATTTCCTGGGCAGCCAGAAACACGCAGGAGGAGTTAGAGCCAGCAGTGAGGTCCATAGCTTGCTGGGAGTTACGGGAGCTGGGAAGGCTATTTGTTGAGGGCATTTTCACTGGGTTTTGCAGCCAGCTAGACCGGGGTATCAACAGTACGAATTTCTGGGCAGAGGGATTGCGCAGAGGGCTCTGGCAGCAATTTCGTGGTGCTTGGGAGAGCAGTCATCTTGGCCAAGAATCATCCGGGGAGCAAGGAGTCAGTTAGCACAGGTGAATCCAACATTCTAGTGGTGTTTTTAGAGGGATTTGCAGGCTGTTTCCTGCAAGTCGAATTTTGTAGTAGCTGCTGGGAAGAGGCTCTAAGGAGGCCGAAAATCCAAAGTCAAAACCATAGAAATTCCCTTCTGGGTTTTCTCCAAGGAGTCTGGGGCTGAAAGGACATAATTTTTTGGGCACATTCCGGCAAGTCGAAGTTCAGCAGGGCAACAGTTTACTGGGACAGTGTAGTGCAAAGTGGTGTAGCAACTGGGTAGCCTTCAGCGCAGCTATTTCATCACCCGGGTTTTGTTAAGCTTGTCGTTGAGACAAGCCCAGGTGCACCATTCCATTTTACATTGTACCTAACTCTCTGATTTTATATTATAGGGCTCAACAGTTCCAGATTGACAGCGTTTTCATGGATGTCTAATGCATGTTTTTATTTTTATGTTGCTGAACTATTTATTTGTTTAAATATCTTCCATATTACCACTTAGGAACATTACATCTGTGGTAACTTCCAAGTGGATTTATATGATAAAGCATGCGGCAGATGGAAGCATTGACAAATATGAGGCAAGATTTGTGGCTAGGGGCTTCTCTCAACAAGAAGGCATCGATTATGAAGAGACATTTGCTCCAACATCAAGGTATATAACTATACAATCACTAGTCTCTTTGGAGGCATCGATGGGATGGAACATTCATCAAATGGATGTCAAGACTGCATTCCTAAATGGCACAATTGATGAAGAAGTCTATATAGAGAAACCCTTGGGATTTGAAGTCAAAGATAGAGAGGCATATGTTTGCAGGTTGAAAAAGGCATTATATGGCCTTAAGCAGGCACCAAGGGCATGGTATGCAAGGATGGATGCATACCTACAAAGATTGGGCTTCACAAAGAGTTCTGCTGATCTGAATCTCTACATCAAGGTTGTAAAAGGTGAGCCTGTGATTATTCTTCTGTATGTGGATGATCTTCTCTTGACAGGTGTAGAAGGTCGAATCCAAGAATGCAAGAAGCAGCTAGCAACAAAATTCGATATGAAGGATCTTGGGCTGATGCACTACTATTTGGGACTAGAAGTTTGGCAAGGACTTGATGAGATCTATCTAGGTCAAGGGAAGTATGTGATCGAGATGTTGAAAAGGTTTGACATGATGGATTACAAACTAATGACAACCCCGATGATCACAAACTTGAAAAGACTAAGGAGTTCCAAATCAAGCCTAGTGGATCCAACCAGGTATAGACAATTGATTGGCTCATTGATGTACTTGGTGAATACTCGACCAGACATATGCTTTGTAGTGAATGTTCTCAGTCAGCCGCAAGTGGAGCCAAAGCATGATCATTAGATAACAACCAAGCACATTCTAAGATATCTGTAAGGAACAATCCACTACTGTATGAAATATGAAAGAAGGAATGATGTCCACTTGATTGGATATACATATTCCGACCGGGGAGGCAGTGAGCAGGATGGAAGGAGCACTACATGAGGATGTTTTAGTTTGGGATCTTCCATGGTCTCATGGATGAACAAAAAGCAAGAATCAATTGTTTTGAGTAGTGATGAGGCTGAATATATTGTAGCCTGTGAAGTGAGCAGAGAAGCAGTTTGGTTGAGGAAGCTACTGTCCGACTTATTTGAAAGACCAATGGACCCTAAAGTGATACATTGTGATAATATCAGTTGCATAAGATTGTCTGAAGACCCAATGTTTAATGGAAAGACAAAGCATATAAACAACAAGTATCACTACATTCAGAAGCTAGCACAAGATGGTGTGTTGCACCTATAGTATATCTCCAATGATGAGTAGGTAGCTGACATATTGACAAAATCTCTTCCCAATAAGAAGCTTGTGTATTTGAGAGACAAGGTTGGTTTGGTTGATATATCCTTTCTAGTTGAGAGGGAGAGATAGGCAGATCATTCTTGTCTTCACTTGGGAAGACATAATGGAGGATTGGGTAAACATCTAGCACCCGATACTCTTTGAGGATGAGGTAGGGCATCCAAGATAAGACTAGTCGAGGATCGATACTCTTTAAGGACTAGCTATCCAAGATAAGAATAGTCTAAGGAAGGACATACTTTGTGAACACCTGGGTGGGGTATGTGCCTTGAGAGACAATGATGATGGTGTCTATAAATCATTGGTCTCTTCAACATTGTGCTTGATCTTGTGGAGAGATAGAGCTATTAGTCAAGGCCTTGCTATGTGACAATGTTGGTTGTTATGATGCTAGACAGATGGGTTACCATTTCGACTCTTTGTTACCCACCATTTTGTGGGTGATATCCCTAGGAGAATTTTTTTCTCCAAGATGGTCCTCAGCCGGCAACCCCTTGCAACCACCAACTAGCTCGTTGTGCCATTTCTCCACCACCTGAGCCAACCATGTGGTCCCTCACCCATCTGTCATGATCGTATGTTTGAAGGTGGGCCTCCCGAACCTAAAGGTATGCCTTGTCATTTGGTAATTGAGTATTGTAGTTTACTTATCATGGAGACTTTTGGGCATGAATTAATGGGGGGATTCGGCGGAAAGAGTGGGCTAGGTCTGTGCTCTTGTCCCTTAGACCTCTTTTGGATGTTACCCTTGGACCCTAGTCCCATGGGATCTCTTTTACTAACCTTTGGGCTCTCGAGATGGTACTTCATGGGAAACCTTGATTTTGGTTGCGTGGTCCCGCTCCCTCATCCACATATATCACTCCCCTTTGACGCATTATAACCCCATTCATCATTTATCCCACTTGGGTCCACATAGGGTTAGCCTTCCCCCTCCCCTTGCCCACACCTTGGGTCGGGCCTGGAATGATGCCCCAGAGGTTGATGCAGTTGAAAAGAAAAGCAAAAGCATAATTGGTCACCTTCAACAGGAAGATGTACCACAAAATGCAAAAGATGGTCGGGACAAACACATTTAGCACATGGGCAAAAGCCAATGCATGAGCTCTACTCCATCATCATGGCCATCACCCTGGTTCCTATAGGCCATAGATGAGCCTCCTTTATCATTCATGAACCCATGATTGTCCCAACCCCTGGTAGCAATGTTGCACGAAGTGGGGGCGAAGCGGAAGCGTTTTTTGGAAGCGGGGATGCGGAAGTGTCATTTTCCAAAAATCTAGGAAGCGAAGCGTCCGCAGAAGCGTCTACTATATATATATATATTTATATTTTTTTGCATTTATACTCAAAACAAACATCCCAAATACCAAATTAATTGTAAAAGACATGAAAACATGCATATTTTTGCATAAATCAAGATAGATATAACATCCTTTGTACATTAATGATTAATTTTCGAGCATCAACCATTTAGATGCATCAACCATCTAGAATCTAGATTCTTCTCCTCTTGTCTAGCCTTTGCCTCTACCTTGATTGTCTAGGGATATTAGTCAACATTGCCCAATTTTGATCAAACTACCTAATTCAAGACTTAAAATATGGTAGAAAAAGCTTAACATGCTTGATCGATGATTTTGACTTGATTGAAAGGTAATTTTTTGCTAAGGGCATGCCGCATGACAAAGGAGTTCAACAATTAACACCACCAACACTAGGGTACATATAGGGCTTGGTGCTCTTGATTAAATGCTAATCGCATACCTTCATACTTGATATAATCTAATGAAATGCCACAATCCCATTGATCCCGAATTCCTGAAAACTGTTAAGTCTGCTGAATTTTGAATAAGATATGAAATTCTATTTTCTCCATATGAAGTCCAATGAGGCTGGAACCACTCTCAAACATCCTGAGTCATTTCATGGTAATGTTAAAAATTTAAGTAAAAGGATGAAAATGAAAAATAAAGGAAAATGTCACTTTTACTTTGAGAATTTAACATTACCATGAGGGGGCATCTGCTATAATTATATTTTTTTTTGCCTTCATTCGTCACCCTAACCCAAGGTGGACCCACCCCCAACAAGCAAACTCACCTAAAATTAAAAAAAAAATTGAAAAAAAAAACGATTTTCTAAACGCTTTTTCGGAAGCGTATGCTTCCTCCTCCGAAGCGCCATACGAAGCACGCTTCGGCACTTCCGTACCAAGCTTCCGAATTTCCAGGAAGCGGCAAAAAATTCGGAAGCACGCTTCCGGCCAAGCTTCCTAGGCGCTTCCGTACGAGACGCGCTTCGGGGCTTGGAACCGGGGGGGGGGGTGCTTCGTGCAACATTGCCTGGTAGGCAATGAACCGCCCTACCTTAAAGGGGGTATCCACTACTATATCTTACACATCATGCTCTTATCCTTGAGCCTCGAGTAGTTAATTAAAGAAAAATCATAAAAGGCAAAAGGCATATAAAGAAGGGTGGAAAAATCAAGGCTGGGGCACCTCATGCACCACGATTGCTTCCTCCTATACATTATATACCCAAGTGTGGGCTTCCCTTTTATTAGCTACCTTTATACCCCAGCATGTGGCCGAGGGCTGCCCCTTTCATTCCCTACTCTATTAATCTCTTTATCACATGCCACCGCCCTTTAAAGGATGTACCTTGGACATACTATCCCCTTTAAAAGTAGAAACCATATAATAGGATACTTGGTTAACCCCATTTGGAGCTTAGAGACACTAGCACATGCCAAATCCCACTATGGAAGGGCATGCCATTATGAAGTGCCCACCTATTGTCCATAATTAGTAAGCTCTTTTACTCGATTTCCTTTGATGACTTGTTGTATTGGAAGGCTACGAGACGCATTGGATCTTATGCAAGATTGCAGATGGTCTCCATTTTGGGTTTGGTCTCCTTGTACGGGGTCCTAACCCTCCAGAGGGCTACATTGGCACATGTAGGGTGTGTGTTGAGAGCCATAGGCCTCCACAGGAGTAGACAACACTCCATGGATCCCTAGAGGTGGTCAGAGATTGCTTGAGATTTACCTAATGGACGAGGAAGATGCATTTGGTTCATCATGCCCAACCGACCCCATAGTTGTACCATGCAGTTGATAGATGACCCAGGACTTGTATACTGATGTGGCATCACTTATATTATCATTTGAGCCCTTACGGATGGTCTGTAGGCATCTTCGATCTACTTGGAAATCGTGAGGTTATTTGGGTACCCCCACACCCATTAGGAACACCATAGGTTTATTGTTTAGAGAACAAGGGGCCACCCCTTTGTCTATCACTTTTGAGAGTCCTATTCATTAGTATGGCACTTATGGACTTCATCAGGCCTCTTGGAGGGCCCAACGACATGTATTATTCATCATTTGACCTCTTGAGAGGCTTATTATTTTGTTTTTGAGCTAGTTTGGTGGGCTTGTCACCAAAAGTTAGTTATTTTGCACTTTATTTCATTTTAGGGGCTAATGTAGGCCTAATTAGGTAATTCGAACTCCTAAGAAGTGTATAAATAGGAGTGATGTGAATTCATTTTGAATCATCACTTGGATTGGATCATTCTCTCTCTTGAGATTTTCGCTATTCCTTCTTGGTGGACGAAATTGGAGTATGGATGAATTTTGATGTTTGGATTACATTTTCTTGTCTTGGAGCTTCTTGATTGGCAAATCTATTGATGGTTGGATATATTCTCTTACATGTAAGTATGAACTTAATGCTATTTTCTTTTACTTTATCACATGCATTATAATGGGACTTTTCACTATTTTAGGGCTAATTGTTGCATGCATTTACTACTAAATTGTGGAATTATGTTTCTATATAGCATTTCTCTATGTATGGGCCATGTATGTTGAACGAATTTTCCTAGAGATCGAATTCATTTTGATAAGCCATCTTGATTTGCAAACGAAGTATAAATGCTTTAAGGTCACTCTCCTTTGCCCTAATGCCAAACGAAGTTGTCCTTAGAGCCTCCTTGAGCTAGAAACGAAATCCATTCTCATTATTCATCTTGACTCCATATCCCCAAAGGAATTAGGCATTGGTCCACCATAAGGTGATCACCCTGAAACCATTTTTCTTCACCTTTTCCTCCTCTCTAGGTCTACCCACACTGGGTCACCTAAGGCATCATTTTCCCGACAAAATACCCATAGAAAAAGTTTGATCTCATGGCCTCTCCTGCGCTGGTGTGTCCTCAAGGTCTTCTCCAAATTTGAAGAAATTTCGACGGTGGGATTGTGAGACGTCCCAAGCCCTAACCTTGAGGTCAAATTTTGCCCTGGGTTTCCCTAGGCTAGCACTTCATAGGATCATTTTGACATCTTTAAGTGGATATACGAATATAAAAATAAGTAAAGAAGCTAACAAGTAAGAAAAAGTAAAAAGACATCAAACTGGCAATTTTCATAGAGAGAAATCATACTAACATCTGCCCTATAAATTGCTCAACACAAACGCACCCGTAAGTGCTGAGAATAACCCTTTGTCTGTTGTAGTGGAAGTCTTGGTCATACGATTCTTCATAGATAGTAGGAGATTCCAAAAGGCTTTGATGCCTTGCTTGAGGTGGATTGCCATCATAGAGAACTACTTCAATGACTTCTTCAAGTATGTAGTGATCTTCATCATGCCCTTTGTCAACCTTAGCTCTGATACCATGTTGAGAAATCTATAGGGTTGCAATTAGGATGATTTCTCTTAAACTTGATAACTACTTGTGATGTCTTTTTACCTTTTTTTTACTTATTAGCTTCTTCTCTTATTATTATGTTATTGTTATCATTAAATAACTTACACAAACAAGAAGATCAACAATACACAAGAACACAAGATGTAGGCTGCAAACCAGGGCCAAAACCTCTCCACTTAAGAGGGAAACCCACAAATCTCCTCTTCTTATAGGTTTTTCAAATGACGAATTCCAAGACCTCTAGATCAAGACCAATACCCTTCCAAGACCAAGCTAGATCTTCTAGCTGATGTGTTGCTTTTATCCAAATCAAACCTACTCAAATCTCTTCCAACTGCACAACTTCGACCCCCAGCCAGTGTCAGAGGGTTCGCCGACTTTGAACCTTGAGGTTTGAAATTCGGCGAACCTCAATTTTTTTTTTCAAATTCACATAAAGTTCGATCATGTTCGGTTCAAGTTCGCTTTTTTGTTTGCGTTATTTTACGGTACCGAGTTTGTCGTCCGCCATATTTTAATTTTGGAGTTCCTATCGATTATTTATATTCAAGTCACCCCACTAACTCTGTTTGAGTCATTAAGCGTTTAGATGAAGGGTAACTTGGTTAGGGTCGTTAAGCACGTAGACGAATGGTTTTTATGATAGTCCATAAGGTAATTTATGTTCAAATTTTACCATCACGATGAAAATGTGCACAAATATAACCTTATGCTGTATGAGGGCCATCATGCGTCCAGGAGCCAATGATTTTACATAAAATATACGCTAAGAACCCATCGATGGAGCTGCACTCGCACATAGAGGAATAACATTTTGATAGGTTATGCAGAGGAATGACACTTCGGTAGGTTAGGGAATAAGCTTTATCGTTTTTTTTTTTAATTTGAATCACATCAATATAGTTTTATAATTTGCTGTAGATACATATTGTTTTATATATTTAAAAAAATAACATATTAATATTATAATAAATTATTTATTAAATTTAACTTATTTAATTTCTTTTAAATTTAATATCTTATAATAAGATAATTTTATAAATAATTTGTTATATATTGTTTCATATATATTAAACATAATATTTTAATATTATAATGAGTTATATATTAAATTTTATGTTTTATAAATATATGTGTGAGCACGGGGCAATTTCATTTATATTATAAACATTAAAAATTTAATATATAAATATTATATTGGGTTATATTTTAAATTTAGGAAAATTATATATATTTGAATTTAATGGCAAAACTCATAAGAACCTTATCAGAAAATTCGAATTTGAATCGAACTTAATCGTTGTTGAACTCGAATTTGAACCCGAACCATGTGACGTTGTCCCCAGTTATAGAATTTTGGTCTCCACTGCGGGTTTGAAATTTTTGACCCTTGTAACAACTACTGCATCCACACGTGTGGGCAATTCTGGGGTTTCCAAAGCTTTCTTTGACCTTCGCTTGGGTTGCTTCTTCTTCTAGGGCTTGTATGTGACCTAATAGTCCCTTCTTCGACCTTCTTTCTGCAATTTCCTCGACTTTGACTTTGCAGCACCAAAATCCTACCCTACCTTCTTTGCATGTGTGAGATAGTGAGAGAGAAGTAACCCAAACCTTCGTCCTTCATCCTTATTCACTAGCCGCCTTCTGCTTCCTTCGCTTAGATGATGAGAAGTGAGTGAGTGTCCATAGGAGGTTGAGTTCCCTCCTATATATAGGCTTCCAAGGAGGACAACATGCCCTAATGAGGCCAACTTCTTAGTTGCCAGGACGACTTGGTCTTGGAGGGTATTTTGACACTTTTAAATACAAAAATAATTCTTTTGACATGTTACAATGTACCCAATGGGGTCTTCTTCATATGACAATGACTCTATTGACTTCTTGATCCTAGGACAAACCCTAGAAGCACTTAATGGGTGCTTGACCTCTAAATAAAATGATATTGAGCATGAAACCCATGATACAAAAATAACAATAATAATTTTTCTTTCATTTTACAATATACAAGAATCAAAAGTACATTTCATATTTATGAAGACCGAACCTAGTTACACATTTCAACAAAATATCCCTCTCTTCCAGGCCTAGAGGCTATATACCAAGGGGCAAAGAATGGCTTGGAGCAACTTTGCTTCATTAACTAGAGGAGGACCCAAGGTCCTTGGCCATATCAACAGGGCATGCAGGGTGCACAATATCCTCCTTACAATCCAAATCAAAATGCACCTTTCCAGCCTTGGTACCCTCCAACTCATCCATCATGGTCCATGCCCTCTCCTTGGTCCTATACTCCTTAGTACCCTCCTCAACCTGTCAACCCACCTTTCTATCCATATCAACCTTAGCCTCCTCAATGGGGCAACCCTTCACAAGGATGGAGGCCTCAGGCAACCCAACCTCTTGCCTTAATGCCTCCTCCTCAACCTCAACCAAAACTACCTCACAACAACCCACCTAAGCAACCTCAAATGCCTGCCCAACCCAATCTAAACCCAAACAATAAGTAGGCACAACAGGTCTACAGTGGGGAAACATCCTATCATACTTATGCTGTGGAAATCCAGGAGATCAACCTTCGGTCTGGGAAGGTACTTCCATATTCTCACTCACCTTCTCCACCTAAAGATCTTGAATAAGGGAAGGAGGATAGTACCCCCCAAGCCAATGCACCTCCCTATCCTGAAAGGTTGGTCCAACCTAAACAGCACACCCCAAAAGAAGTTGAACTTTTGGGAGAATTGAAAAAATTGTGTTAAAATACCCCTTCTCCAGGCCATCAAAGATGTCCCCATTTACAACAAGCTTATCAGGGAAGAATGTTTCAAGAGGTCTAGGAGAAGAAAAAGAGATGCTCCCACTATCAATGTTGTTGGGCAGTTGTCTGATCTAATGCTTGGGAGGGTGATCTCCCCAAAGTATTTGGATCCTGGTAGCCCAATAGTGGATGTGCACATTAATAACATTGTGGTCCCTAATACCTTGATTGACCTTGGCGCTACAATCAATGTTATGACCAAGGAAACCATGCTAAATCTCAACCTTTAAGGAGCCTTGAGGAAGACCACTACAGTATTGCAGCTTGCAGATAGATCCACAATATCTCTTGAAGGAGTTATTGAGGATGTGATGGTCTCTATCGACTCTTGGGAGTATCCCACAGATTTCCTTGTCCTCCAGCCTAAGACCAAGTTTAATGGTTACCCTCTCATCCTAGGGAGACCTTGGTTGGCCACTGCTGATGCTTACATTAGTTGCAACGCTGGGAACATGATCATCAAGAATGGGCATCTCTCAAAGCAACTTGTATTATATCCAATGTTCCACCAAGTCTCCGGGATGGGGAGACGCGGGTGCGGGGAGACGCACAAGGGGGACGTGTGGGAGTACCCTCAAATTTTAGGGAAATTTAGGGGGGGTGGGGGGACGTCGGGGTATATAATTTTTTTTTCCTTTTTAATATATATATATATTTCAAATTCATATTCAATAATGAAAGCATAAATAGAATGATACATACATAATTGAATTAAAAAATGAAATACATTGATCCATACTCATCATCCTTACTAATACATACATGATTCATCCATAAACCATGAGATTCAATAATGAAATACTCAGATCCATATTCAGTATTCATTATTCACCATTCTCGAATCTACATTGATTTAAAAATTAAATTCATCATTCATCATTCTAGATTCTAAATTGATTTAAAATTAAAATTCATCATTTATCATTCTAGAATCTAATTAGTACTAAGCAAAATAGACTATAATAGATACTGAAATCTAAAGACTGGAATAGTAAATTGATATAACTAAAACTCAAAAACAATGGAGTGATGAGTCTAAAAGTCACTCTAAAGTACACAGAGGGCTTGGTGCTCTTGATTAAATACTAATTCCATACCCTTGTACATGACAAAATGCAATGGAAACATTGCACTCCATCGAATCCTGAATTCCTGAAAAATTGATCTAAAGACTGGAATAGTAAATTGATATAATTAAAACTAAAAAAATGGAGTGATAAGTCTAAAAGTCACTCTAAAGTACACAGAGGGCTTGGTGCTCTTGATTAAATACCAATTCCATACCCTTGTACATGACAAAATGCAATGGAAACATTGCACTCCATCGAATCCCGAATTCCTGAAAAACTGTTAAGTCTGCTGAATTTTGAGTGAGATCTAAAATTCTACTTTCTCCATATGAAATCCAATGAGGTCAGAACCACTTTCAAACATCCTGAGTCATTTCATGGTAATGTTAAAAATTTAAGTAAAAGGATAAGGGAGAATGTCACTTTTACTTTAAGAATTTAACATTACCATGAATAACATAGCATTAGTAGGGAAATATGGTCAAATACTACGTTTTCCCTGTCATAAGTCATTGTTTATAAGCAAATTTAAGGGGGGACGCTCGGGCATCCCCCTTTTGGGGAGTTGCGTCCCCCACACTAGGGAAACGTCCCCCCTGTGTCTCCCTGCATCTCCCCAAAAGGGGGACGTGGGGAAACGTTTCCCTAGATGTCCCCCATCCCGGGTGCGAGGGGTGCGTGCACCCGACCTTGGGGGACGCGTCCCCGTGGAACACTGATTATACCCCCTGCTCAACCCTATGTTGAGCATGACTTACCCTTGTGGATAGAAGATGAGGAAGAAGAAGACCTTTATCAGTCATCCCTCTACCCAGTTTGTACACTAGACCAATGTTGCACGAAGCGGGAGCGAAGCGGAAGCGCGAAGCGGAAGCGCGGAGCGCGGAAGCGTCATTTTCCAAAAATCTAGGAAGCGAAGCGTCCGCGGAAGCGTCTGCTATATATATATATTTTTATATTTTTTTGCATTTATACTCAAACCAAACATCCCAAATACCAAATTAATTGTAGAAGACATGAAAACATGCATATTTTTGCATAAATCAAGATAGATATGGCATCCATGATTCCATTGTAGTTACTAGTATGTACAACAATCATCTATATTCTAGCTATTACAAACATACATCAAATTTTTAAGCATATTATAAAACATAAAACATTTAAGCATATTATAAAACATAAAACATAGAGCATATTATGATTTATCTAGCAAGTGAGCAACTGTCAACATTTGTCATGTCCAAAATTCAAATAATAATGTTTACAAAATATGTCACTTGGTCACCGCCAAGCCAAAAAGGTTCAAAATTCAAATTCACAAGTCTACAAGTCTAATGAGTAATCTATGACAAAAAGAAGTAGATTGTGAATATATCTACTAATCTCTCCTCCTTCCACCACGAATAGAACGTGATGGCGGGCCTCCACGTGGTGGCAATGAAGAAGATGGTCCCTGTGTAAGTCGTGGCACTGGAACTGATGAAGAAGAACCCCCTGCCGTTGGTGTTGAACCATGGAACCTAGAAACCAAGGGACCAGATGGGGGTGGGGGTGGTGGCATATCAACACCCGTGTCATCATCCTAGAATCGCTCAAAAAATTCATGCAAAAAAAAAACACTAGTTAACAAAAAAATTAAAAACATGAATTAGAGAAATGCTTTATAAGGGAAAATTGGAAAATTCATACCACAATGGACATACCTGGATAAGAGAATCCTCTAATTGCTCTAGTCGCAACACTCCATCCTCCAAATTGGGCTCCTCTGGATTCTTGTCCCAAGTCAACAAGTCTTTATTAGACTTTGCATCTTCACAGTAATGGGACAACAATCGCAAGTTGTAATGAACATAAACCAAGCTCTCTGCCCGGTCTAAATTCAACCTGTTCCTTTTAACACTGTGGATGAAAGAATAAGAGCTCCAACACCTCTCTGCAGAAGAAGTGTTTACCACCTGTGATAGCACCCGCAATGCCAAACTCTGTAGAAGTGGAGTAGGCCCTCCATGCATGTTCCACCACTCAAGAGCAGAAAAATGCTCTCGATCTTGAATTGCATGCATGCTCCCAAATGGACCAGTGTTGCTCGTATAGTTGCTCACCTGTCTCCGTACCAATGCAGCCTCCTCATTATCAGGGATTAATCTACTCAATGCAGCCATATATTTTTCGTGAACCTCTTTATCTTGGTGTGGTTTTTTCTTGACTCCCCCCCCAGGTGCTGGTTTTGAAAGCCATGATGGATGATAGTATTTAGGTGTCAAAACATATGCTAATGCATGCAATGGAACATTTAGCATATCCCATCGTTTTTCCACCTCTTCACGAATATAATTGTACAAGGTGGTATCTCTAGGCTCAACAATGTCTTTAATCTGCCCCAACATGCTATCCATTTGCTCATACACCTCCCCAATTACTGGTCGATCTGAATCTGCAAACTTGATCATGTAATAAATTGGTTTGGTGAATTGCAAAACATATTTAACCTGTGACCAAAAGTAACTGTCAAGAACAGTGTCCTTGACTTCATTAGCACCATCTGTGTCAGTGTTAATTTCATCCCATGTTTCAGCACACACCAGATTAGTTAAAGCTTGTCTCACCCTCACTAGCCGCCTAAAGGTGAGGTAATAACTAGCAAATCTTGTCTTTGCAATTTTAAGCAATTGCAACTTGGAGTAAGTGCCATAGAAGTAGTTTACCCTTGTATGCCCTGTGATGAATTTAATGAGCTGCTTCCCTTTCCTGTAAACCTCAGCAATCCACCCACAATCTTTGTGTTTCACAATATCATGCATCAAAAGGTTCAATGTGTGAACCAGGCACCCAGACCAAAAGATGTGTGGATGAGTACGCTCAATAATTTTTCCTGCTAACTTACAATTTGCTGCATTATCTGTGATCACTTGAACCACATTATTCGGACCAACATCTTTGATTGATTTCAATAGGAGATCTGCAATGTTTGGTGCAGTTGCACTGATGGAGGAGGAGTCATGAGATGCAATAAATACTGCACCACTAGAAGAAACACCAAGAACATTTATCAAATGTTGGTTTCTAATATTTTTCCACCCATCTGATACAATGGATACCCCAGAATCCACCCACTCATGTGTAAAACGTGTCAAAGCTCTTTGAACCTTAGCTTTTTCTCTTTCTAATAACACTGTTCTAGCTTTCTCATAGTTGGGGGCCTTGTATCCTTTTGGGGCTTCATTGATGGCCTTTACCATTTCATGCCAATAGGGAGAGCGAAGCACATTGAATGGTACACCGCAAGCACAAAGAAAACGGACTATCTTTCCATCCACATCATCCCTCCCAGCAACATTAAGGAAATCCCCTATTGTTTTTCTACCTCCAGAGGTTGCAAAAGTACCATGAGGAGATGGGCAACTACCAAATTTAGAGGTTGCACTTGATTCAGAATGAGTTTTTTGTTTCTTGTTTTTTCGTTGTGCAGCCATCTCTATTTTGATGTATTTTTGTCTTTGTTCACTTGAAATGTTTGGGCAAATGGTTACCCCCACAGAACCCTTTTTTTCATCACTGTCTAGCACCCCACAAAGATGCCTCCTCAGACGGGTATATGAACCCGTATATGGTTTTCCTCCATGACAACCATGAGGGCACATCCATTTGTAAGATCCACCACCCTTTCCCCCTTCAAGTTTGGTCACATAGTTCCACAAGGGATTTGATGTACCTTTCCCATCTTGTGCTTCAGTGTCCTCTTCAAGTTCATCCCCTTCCTCTTCAAACCCTTCCTCCTCATCATACATTGGGTCACTACTATTAGGACCAAGTTCATCCCCTTCCTCTTCCCCTCTATTCCTCACCCTTGCCATCATTAAAACCAAGAGTGGAATGATACATAGAAGCCAAAAGAACACCATCTTGGAATATGGATATAGGTGGTGGACAACCTGTAAATAAAGGAGCAAGTAGAAACAATGGGAAAGAGTAGGAGAGGGAGGAGAAAAATACAATTTTTTTTTCAAAAAAACAAGGGAGTTTGGGGTTTGAACTTACCTCTTTAGCTCTTGTAGATGAAGTCCTCCAAGCTCTTGCTCCAAGCTCCTCCTCCTTCTCCTAGCTCCTCCTTCTTCACTCCTCCAAGCTCTCCTCTCTTCTCCTCTCCTTTCCTCTCTTCTCTTCTCCTCTCCTCTCTTCTCTTCTCCAACTCTCATAAACTCAAAGTGAGAAAATGAGAAGAGAATGGGGGCTTTATTCTTTTCTAAAGTCACCCTAAACTCACCCTAAACTCACCCTAACCCACCCCCTCATGCTAGTTAAGTTAAATTTTAAAAGAAATTAAAAAAAAAATACGTTTAATTCGCTGCCTCCGCGGGTTGCGCCTGGGTGGCGTGCGGGTGGCGTGCGCTTCCGGGCAGGTTGCGTGGCGCCACCCCTTGCCCGAATCGCCTCCCGAACCGCGATTCTGGGGGGCCGCAACCTCAAATGGCAGGAATCGTTTTTTTAACCCGGAATCGCGCCACCTCAAAAACGGAATCGCGCTTCCTGTGGGGATTCCGGATCGATTCCGTACGATTCGCGATTCTGCCTTTGGATCCGGGGGGGGGGGCGATTCCTGCAACACTGCACTAGACACTGCTGTGGGAAGTAGGTAGCTAGATGAAGATGACCTTATTGACCACTTCTTACAAAATCAACCTCCTACTGCCATGCCAATTGATGAACTAGTGGAAGAATCCTTAGAGCAACCTAAGAACAATCCATGGACCGATCTATGCTTTGCCGATTTTGATCTAGATCATGCCAAGGTTGTGGAAATCAACCCATCCAAAACTCTAAAGATCAACCCCTCCCTCTCAGCCGAGCAAGAAGAGCAATTATGCATTGTGCTGAGGCAACATCTTGATGCCTTTGCTTGGGACTACAAAGAAATGAAAGGGGTGCATCCCTTAGTTTGTACTCATCATATCTACATCAAGGAGGGATGCAAACCTGTGTGCCAACCCCAGAGGAGGATGAATCCTTCCCTTAAGGATATTGTAAAAGAAGAACTGCAAAAGTTGTTGGATGCAGGGTTCATATACCCCATTTTAGATAGTGAGTGGGTGTCCCCTCTTGTCATAGTACCCAAGAAAAATGGGAAGTGGAGGATTTGTGTTGATTATAGAGAACTTAACAAGGCTACAAAAAAGGACCATTTCCCTTTGCCTTTCATTGATCAAGTCCTAGATGGCCTTGCAAGGAAGAAATTATTTTCCTTCCTAGATGGATTTAGTGGGTATAACCAGATTCAGATCAACCCTGAGGACCAAGATAAGACCACATTCACATGTCCATGGGGGACCTTTTCCTATAGGGTCCTTCCATTCGGTTTGTGTAATGCCCTTGCTACTTTTCAGAGGGCAGTTTTGAGTATATTTGCTGACCTTGTGCATGACACTGTTGAGATATACATGGATGATTTCACCCCTTATGGGAGTGATTTTCTGGAAGCTCTTTCTAATCTATGCAAAGTCTTAAGGAAATGTATTGAGATGAATCTTTCATTAAGTCCTGAGAAATGTGAATTTTTGATGAATGCAGGGACTGTCCTAGGCCATTTCATATCCAAGGAGGGGATCCAGGTTGACCCCAACAAAGTTGCCATCATTAAAAGAGTCCCTACCCCTAAAAAAAAGGGATGTCAAAAGCTTCCTTGGATTGGCTGGGTTTACAGAAGATTCATGAAGGACTTCAGTAAGTTGGCCTCATCCCTGTTTGGATTGTTGGCTAGAGATTCGAACTTTTGTTGGATAGACAAGTGCCAAGAGGCATTTGAAAAATTGAAAGAAAGTTGACCATTGCACCAATCCTTAGAGGCCCCAATTGGGCATTGCCTTTCCACATCCACACAGATGCATAAGATAAAGTTGTAGGAGAAGCGTTAGGACAAGTGGAAGACAAATTCCCCTATGCTATATACTTCATCAGTAAGAACCTTTCTAAAGCTGAACTCAACTATACAGTCACTGAAAAAGAACTCCTAGCTATGGTGCACTCTTTGAATAAGTTTAGGCACTATATCACTGGATATCAAGTCTTTGTTCATATTGATCATGCAACCATCAAATATTTAGTGAATAAACCTGATGTCAATGCTAGAATCATTAGATGGTTGTTATTATTGCAACAATTTGATCTAACTATTGTTGACAAACCAGGGAAAGAGAATGTGGTTGCAGATTTTTTGTCAAGACTAACCTTGCTTGCAGGAAATGAGGAGATGGTAGATGATCAACTTCCAGATGAACACCTCTTTTCCATCTCGGTGCTATCTCCTTGGTTTGCTGATATAGCAAATTACTTGGTTGCTAGGAGGTTCCCTCCTAATCTATCCTCCAAGGAGAAGAGAAAGATTGTTAGGAAGAGTGCCCCTTTCACCTGGATTGGGGGAAATCTCTTCAAGTTGGGGCCAGATTAGATTCTGAGAAGATGTGTAAGAGAGGAGGAGGTCTTTGACATCCTCTCAGCATGCCATGATGGCCCCTATGGGGGCCATTTTGCTACTAGGAGGACATCCTTCAAGGTTCTACAAGCTGGCTACTACTGGCCTACTTTACATCAAGATGCAAAGAGGTACACTGCTAGATGTGATGAGTGCCAAAGGATGGGCAAGCCTACACCCAAGGATGAGATGCCCTTGCAACCTCAAGTGACTCTGGAGCCATTTGAGAAGTGGGGCATGGATTTCATTGGGCCCATTGATCCCCCATCTAGGCAAAAGAGGTATATCATTGTGTGCACCGATTACTTGACCAAGTGGACTGAAGCAATGGCAGTAAAGGCAACAACCAAGCAGGAAGTGGCTGAATTTCTAACAGAAAACATCTTCTACGAGTTTGGTTTTCTGAGGGAGTTGGTCACTGTTCAAGAAGGACAATTCAACTCAAATTTGATAGAAGACATCATGGAGCAACACCACATCAAACATATGAAATCCACTGTCTATCAGCCTCAGGAAAATGGGCAAGTGGAGGTCACAAATAAAGCCTTGGAGAACATTTTGACCAAGGTTGTCAGCAACAACAAAAGGGATTGGAAAAACCGACTTGTAGAGGCCACTTGGGCCTATAATACCACCTGGAAGACCACCACTGGTTTCACCTCATTTGAGCTGGTTTATGGAAAGAAAGCCATGTTTTCCATTGAGTTTGAGTACAATACCTTGAGGATGGCAACATAGTTGGATTTAGACCTCACTGCAACACAACAAGAAAGGCTGCTTTAGCTCAATGGTTTGGATGAGTTCAAATTGTAGGCTCTCATGCACACTGAGGTAGTCCAACTACAGAGGAAGATTTGGCATGATAAACACATTAGGGAGAGAGCCTTCCAAGAGGGTGATTGGGCCCTTCTGTATGATTCAAGGTTCAAGGATTTCAAAGGGAAATTGATGACAAGGTGGTTGGGCCCCTATCTAGTGGAAAAATGTTATGAGAATGGATTTGTCCAAGTAAGAACAATTGATGAGGAAGGCATTCCATTGCTTGTTAATGGTTATCGGTTAAAGTTATACAAGAAGCCTCTGTCAAAAGAGGAGTTTACTAGTTCAATAAGTAAGGATCTGAATGTAATTGGGGGCCTTACAATCCTTAGTCCATCCAACCTCTGATCAACAAAGGAAAGCAAAGAAAAAAAAGAGAAAAAAGAGAAAAAAGAAAAATAAAAGGCCTAGGTGAAAACCTCCATGAGACACCTTGTTGATTTTGGGTAGCATCGGATGTGCTCTAGCCTTGAAAATTGATGGAGAGGCTAAGGCACATGAGATCTCCAAGACTCAGAAATCGTTTGGAGAAATTCCATCCGGATGAGGAGTTATTAAAATAATTAATATTTTTAATGGGTTCCTAAGTCTAAACTTAGGAAAATAAAAATATTAATGTGTATTAATAAAATATGGGTGAGAAAGTTCTAAGTGACGAGGATCAAGTTAGTTCTAATCTTAGCTGTTGATTAGGGACTTAATCTCGGCCGTTGATTTGTCAACAGGAAAAGTATAAGAGGAGGCTTGAGGGTTAGTTGGAGATACACCAAGTGATCAAAGAATTCGATTTTCTGGGGCAAGGTTTGTTGAGGAAATTGAGTTAGTGATCAAAGTTGCAGTGAGGGGTAGTTCAGCAAGGGATTTTCATCCGAGGCTGAAGAATACATAACAGAGAGGCAACGCAACGTCGGGAGAGACAGCGCAGGCCATAGAAGGGCTAACATAGAGGTTGAAGAGATGACGTAGAGGAAGCAGAAGGCTGATGCAGGTGATGCAGAAGCCATAGAGGCTGACGCTGGGCCTCAGAGGCAACGCTGGGGAGATTATGTGGGGCAGACTGAGAGCAGATCAGCAGATTCTGAGCTGGGGAGGGTGACAGAAATCTTGGAGGAGTGATGCAGTTCTAGAGCAGTGCTTGGAGTAGCTTTCGCTGTCAAGCATAGGGAACAGCTAGAGTCGATGTTGGGGTTTGATCATCCGGTTGTCGATTTGCCAGAATATCTGTCTCTGGATAGAGGTACTACTGCCGAGGATATTCTTTGTTGGGTGAGCCACATCTGGCACCTTAGTTGTATTCAAGAATCTGCTTAATAATACAAACCCTCTATATGCTGCACCGGTTTTCCCGAATTGGGTTTTTCTGGGGACGATTGTCCCAAAAGAACGGTGTCCCTTGTATTATTGTCTTAGTGTATTTCAGTTCGTGATTTATATATTTGGGAAGGCTGCAATATTGCTTAAATCGATGTTTATAAAATTAAATAACTTGTTAATGCAAAGAACAAGTAGGAGATTGTAAACTAGTAATTGCAGTAGGGGTTTTAGATGTGTTAGATTCAGGAATTTTCACATGGTATCAGAGCGATTGCAAATTAGAGGCGACTGAAGACACTAGCCGAGAAATCTGACAATTTGCAGCAAAAAAGCAGCTATCCTGAGAGACAACGCTGTTCCAGAGCTGAAGAGGCAAGAGGAGTGACGTAATGCAGAGAGTGTGACGCAGAGGAGGAGTGACGTAATGCAGAGAGTGTCAGCGTTCTGAGTTGGGAGGGGAAGAAACAGTAGTTGGGAGGAACCCATGTGGTAGCTGCGTCAACATTCTGAGCCGGGAGAGGAAGACATAGTAGCTGGGAGGAGCCCATGTAGTAGCTACGTCAACATTCTGAGCTGGGAGAGGAAGACATAGTAGCTGGGAGGAGCCCATGTAGTAGCTGCGTCAGCCATCAGGGCCAACACAGAGGCAGAGGAGGGCAGATCAGTGTCATGCAGAGCCACGCCATCTTTCTAAGCTAGGAAGGATTGACGTAGTTGGCCGGGATGAGCATATTCAACCCATGCAGAGATTACGCAGAACCTGAAGGGCTCAAATTCTTCGAGTTGGCGGGGCTAAGGGAGCTGTGCAGATTTTGATTTGTGGAGTTGGTGGGACATTGTTTCTGTGAGGACGAAACAATGTTTAAGGAGACTGAACCAAGTTAGAGGGGACCACTACCTCGACAGATTTCTATCCAAGAAATTTAGATCCGGGTTGCAGCGGCAAAGGAGGATTGGAGAGGAGTGATTCGACAGTTGGCCAGAGGATTTCCGAGAGGGAAATCAGGACTCAAAGGGAGTCTAGAGAAGAGGAGCAGAGATGGTAGTGAATGGATTGAGGGATCATGACAGATTGGACGAGGCTTCCAATTTTGTCATCTGGAAGGCCAGGATCCTGGCAATCCTGGATAAACATCGCATCAAGGACTATGCCTTGAAAACAATAACTATCCCAGTTGACCCTGATGCAAATGAGAAGTATGAGGAGGCCCAGGCGAAGGCGAAATGCATGATCCTAGACAGAGTCAAGGATCATGTAATACCACATATTGCTGAGAAGATAACAACAAGGGAGATGTGGGAGACCCTGACCACCTTATACCAGGTCTTTTCTGTGCAACGAAAGATGTTATTGGAGAATCAACTAAGGTCATACTAGATGCAGAAAGGGGAGGAGATAGATCCCTTCCTTCTCAGGTTGCAAGGGATTTGCGACCAGCTTACTTCCGTGGGGTCTACACCGAATCTAGTGTTCATGGTCAGGGCTGCCTTGAATGCAGTCTCCGAGGAGTGGGAGACATTTGTCCAAAGCATTTTGGGCAGAGCTACTCTCCCCGGTTGGGAGGAGATGTGGGCTGCTCTTCGACAGGAAGAGCTCAGGAGATTGACCAAGGCGGGGAGTAGTGATAAGGTAGTTCGAATCAAGGAGGAGGAGGATGCAACTCTCACAATCAGCGGGACAACAGGGGGTGCAAAAGAGGAAGAAGAAAGACATCTCCAAGGTCAAGTGCTTCAATTGTGGGGAGCTGGGACATTATGCCTCTTAGTGCCCCAGGAAGAAAGGCAAGGGAGAAGCTTTTGACTCAAAGGCTGCTCCAGCAAAGGCGGAGAAGGATGTCGAGATTGATGATGATTGTGCCATGAGTGCTCATGCGCCTCTAGAGAAGAGGTGGGGAGACATGGAGCTGTAGTCGAGAGGACTACAGAAGAGGGGCAGGATCCTTGAGGTGCCCAAACTCTTGGATCACATACAGCTACGGGAGCCCTTAACGATAATAGCATGATGATAAGTGTCGGGTGGAGCAAGGTGTGATGGAGTGACAAGGCAGTGCTAGAGTGCAAAAGTCTGTAGTAGCGCAATGGAGGTTGCAGTAGCGCGAGAGGCACAAAGGTATTTGTAGTAGCGCAGTTGCAGCAGAGGGAGCACAGGATAGCAGCAGAGGGAGCTTCGGCATCACGAGGTATCCAAACTGACCAAGATGTCAACATTTGGGTGAAGTCAGTTACTTACTTCTCGGTAACTAAGTTGCAGTGCAACAATTAGCAGTGGCAGTGTTATGGGTAGCATGATGCAACATGTTGAGAGGGAGCTGTAGTACAGATGTAGTAGTGGCAGTGGCAGTGGTACAGGAAGCAACAATGCAGTGGATGTGGGGCAGCAGGCCAAGCATCAACACAGATGACCGATGCGGAGGATCAGTGTGATGCTTCTATGGTGAAGCATTGCTAGAGCACATTCCTCACTAAGAGGGAGTGTTGATTTTGGGTAGCATCTGATGTGCTCTAGCCTTGAAAATTGGTTAAGAGGCTAAGGCACATGAGATCTCCAAGACCCAGAAATTGTTTGGAGAAATTCCACCCGGATGAGGAGTTATTAAAATAATTAATATTTTTTAGGAAAATAAAAATATTAATGTGTATTAATAAAATATGGGTGAGAAAGTTCTAAGTAATGAGGATCAAGCTGGTTCTAATCTTAGCCGTTGATTAGGGACTTAATCTCGGCCGTTGATTTGTCAACAGGAAAAGTATAAGAGGAGGCTTGAGGGTCAGTTGGAGATATACCAAGTGATCAAAGAATTCGATTTTTTGGGGCGAGGTTTGCTGAGGAAATCGAGTTAGTGATCAAAGTTGCAGTGAGGGGCAGTTCAGTAAGGGATTTTCATCTGAGGCTGAAGAATACATAGCAGAGAGGCAACGCAATGCCGAGAGAGACAGCGCAGGCCCTAGAAGGGACGATGCGGAGGCTAAAGAATACATAGCAGAGAGGCAATGCAATGCCGAGAGAGACAGCGCAGGCCCTAGAAGGGACGATGCGGAGGCTGAAGAGCTGACGCAGAGGATGGAGAACACTGGCGCAGGTGACACAGAAGCCGTAGAGGCTGACGTTGGGCCTCAGAGGTAGCGTTGGGGAGATTTTGTGGGGCAGACTGAGAGCAGATCAACAGATTCCGAGTCGGGGAGGGTGACGCAGATCCTGGAGGAGTGACGCAGTTCCAGAGTAGTGCTTGGAGCAGCGTTCACTGTCCAACATAGGGAACAATTGGAGTCGCTATGGGGTTTGATCATCTGGTTGCCGATTTGTCGGAATATCTGTCTTCGGATAGAGGTACTACTGCCGAGGATATTCTCTGTTGGTTAAGCCATATCTGGCACCCTAGTTATATTCAAGAATCTGCTTAATACTACAAACCCTCTATATGCTGCATCGGTTTTCTCGAATGGGGTTTTTTCATGGATGATTGTCCAAAAATAATGGTGTCCCTTGTGTTATTGTCTCAGTTTATTTCAGTTCATGATTTATATATTTGTGAACGCTGCAATAGTGTTTACATCGATGTTTATGAAATTAAATAACTTGTTAATGCAAAGAACAAGTAGGAGATTGTAAACCAGTAATTGCAGTAGGGGTTTCTGATGTGTTAGATTAAGGAATTTTCACACACCTAAGGTCAACTATAGGGTTGAAAACTTCCATGAGGCAGCCCAATAGCAAAAAAGAGAAAAAAATAAAAGGATCCCCAGGTGAAACCTCCTTTGAGGCACCTGGGGCAGACCTATAGATTGAAAATCTCTTTAGAGGCAGCCTGCAGGTCTTAGAAAAAAACAAAAAAAAGAGAGAAAAGATGGAAAAAAATGAAAAAGAAAAGGAGAAAGCAACACAGAGGTAAAGGAGCCCTTACACTAGTTTTGGTAACAAGTTTTTTTGCAGGGTTCAAGTCATGATCAGAGAACAACAATCAAAGGAAGCAGGGGGTCCACATCCCACTTTTCCACCTCCCAAACTAGCCTCCTGCATGTCCTTCATCATTCCACTCATCTCCCTACATTCCTCCATCATCAGGAAAAACATCTCACTTAATTCTACCTCAATCCTCTGAATTGCTGCAGGATTGTCCTGAACTACTACAGGATTGACTAGAATTGCTACAGGATTGAGATCAACATAAGTAAAGGGTCAGATCTCATGTTTTGCTTGCGGAAACGAAAGGAGTTCACCACACCTCCATTATATTCCATCCACATCATTTAGCCATTTTTCCATCCAAAACTTCACCACTGTTCATGAAAAAAGTTCCATTTCAGCCCCGTCTTCATAGTTTTCACCACCATCAGAGTTTCTAGTCCCTGCAAATGGGCTCACCATGAGTTATCTGAGATTTTGAATGCATTTCATGAGGGATGTTGTGATTTTGGAAGGGTCTGTGTGACTGTTACAGGAAAGGATCCAATCTTATAGTAGCCTGCACAAACCCTACAGAACCACAGTTGAAGACACCTGACAACTCTAGAATGAAACCTTGGCCATCCTGAAGCATTGAGAGACCATCCTTGAGATTTTGGGAAGCCACACCACTCTTGAGGAGTAGATACAGAGTCACTGATCACCTCCAATAGCAGCTGATCGATCCTTGAAGAACTTGCATCAAAAACATCACTCAGTCAGGCACCTATTAGAGAATATTCATAATATATATATATATATATATTTTGTATAGAGGACCAGTGCATGAAAAACTAGCATGAAATATAACACCTCCATAGGCCAGCAGATCGATCACTGAAGCAACATGCAAGCATCAACAACAACTCGACATCACCAGGTAGGCTCAGGTATGACACTCCTCACCTCTTCCTTTAAGCGCATAATGGTTCAAAAGTGTTTTTAATGGACGGGGACAAATTTTATAGGCTAGAGGTGGCCAGTGAACTTGGCCACCCTTGGATAGTTAAAGTGCAGTTCACTCACCTTCCATGCAATGTGGAAAAGTCAAAACAAGGGGGTGATAATTACGAGGGATAGGGACCAATTGTCCAAAAAAGGAAATGCGTGTATGATAGGTAGGGACCAACTCACAAAGCACGTTGAGCCCACTACCACAAGAGGAAATAAGAAGGACAGACTTGATTCCATTTGTACTTAGAAGCTCATTCCCAAAACGGTTGGAGAGGCCCACTAAGACATCGAGAGTTAAGCTACCTACGAATAGGGGTCCCCTTGGGTGCTACAGAGACTACAAGGTCGGCTAGCAGGTGCTATAGGATCAGAGGCAGTTGCTACAAGATCGCAGAAATTGCTACAGGATTGCAGAGCAGTTGCTACAGGATCGGGCTGAGAGGGGAAAGAGGGTTCAAATTAACAAAAATTTTCCTCCAAACACCCACAATCATGAAGAAATCACCTAGGGAAGGGTAAGTAGTGTTTTTCTCCTCACCTTTCATGGTAAAAAAATGAAATGATTTGGTTGAAATTCTGCTTGTACAAACATCCTGTAGCAAACCCTTGCAAAATTGAATTTCTCTTAAAAAAGTCTTTTTTTTTATATGAGGAAGGCAAGGTGGCAGTAGAGGTAGTTCACTTGAATTTTGGCATATAATTCTCCTCCCTCTGACTAGAAGAAGATTACCAACTCTCTCACCTCTGTCTTGAAACCCTAGGTTGCTCAGAACATAACCCTTCACAAAAAATTCTTTGAGAAAACTTGAGGAAGCAACAATAGGAAACATGGGAGGGGGTTTCAATAGAAGGGAGCCCACAGACACTAACAGAATCCATCAACATCCTCCTGTCAGAGATATCTTCCTAAGCCACCAATGGATGGGGTTCTTTGAAAAATTAAAGGGGTATGATGATGAGATAACCCATGAATTTGCCATGGCCCTTCACTCTCAAGGGGAAGATAGTGCCACCACTGTTGTAAGGGGACTTTCCATCCATTTGAATGCAAAGCTCATTAGCAGAGTCACCACCATTCCTTTAGGAGTTAGATGGGGTAAGGAAGATAGGACAGAAGCCATCACAGCCAAGAAAAATTTCTTCCTCCCTAAAGAAAAGTCAGTTGAAGACAAGAATGGAGTTAGAAGGGAGAGCCTTCCTTACCCTTGGGATGAAGTGGCCTATAGCATCCTAAAGTACATATCTTGTGAAGGAAGGTTGAGTGTTGTGTATGCCTATCAATTTAGACTACTCTATGAGCTGAGGTTCCAAACAGAGTTTCCCATCCCAAGTAGGCTCAGTATCCCACATTTTCTCCTTCAGTCCATGATTGAAATGAGCTAGAGGGTGAGAGAAGGGAAACACCAGTACATTGCCCATCATGGCCTCATAAGGCTCATTGTTATGAATGCCTTAAGTCACCTCAGGAGCCCTATGCTATGGATTGATTTTGTGGACATGGATAGGGAGGCCTTCATTGAGACACAAGCCCAATCTTTGACAGAACATGAAGATACCACCAAATCTATCGCTGCTAAGGAAGAAGCCTGAAGGTGAACAAGAGGAGGAAGAAGAGGTTGAAGAAGAAGAAGAAGAAGAAGCTGAAGAGAAGGAGGAGGAAATTGAAGAAAAAGTTGGAAAAGAAAGAAAGGAAAAGGAAGGGAAAACAAAGGCAGTAGAAGAGACCCTTGGGGAGCCCTCTAGACCTTAGAGGAAGAGAAAACAAAAGTAGTATGTAAGCGTCTCAGGAGGGGATACAAAACAAGAGGTGGCTGCCACCCTAACAACCCTTAGCACACCCATCAAACCCAAAAGGAGGCAGCCCAACCAGGGCCCCTTATACTTCAAAAGGAGGAAAAGCACTAGGATCAAACAAGGGAAGCCTCAACCTCCTTCAATAGTCCCAATCACAATTGAGGAATCTGTTAGCCACCGAGGAGAATTGGGACGAGGCAAAAGGAAAATTGAGGAAGTCACCTCCCTCAAAGCCAAGGGAAAGCAACCTCAAACATACCAAAGGAGGCCAACCACTAGGGAAACTAAAGTCAAGCAGTCACAAGAAGAAACTTCCTTGCTACAAGAAAGAACAAAATTGCTACAGGATAAGGAGAAATTGCTACAGGAAGGGACAACAACACCTCAGGAGGGAGAAGGAGGTCCACAAGAACTCCAAGAGCCTGATCCACAACCTGATCTTGGATCCTATTACAAGTTTGTTGAAGCAGGAAGAATTATACCTGAAAAGTTTGCAATTCCCCTCCTATTTGAGTTAGAAAAGGAGAGAATCCGAACTCACCGGTGGATGTAGATTGCCAAATCAAAGAAAGTGGAGGATGTAGGCCTCATGGAGGAAAAGATGCAACAAATGGGTAAGGAAATGGCTGACTTAAGATTCAAAGATTCAATCAAGAGGGAGCAAATGCAACTAGAAAATCAAAGGTTAAGAGAGCAACTATAGGAAAAGGAGGCACAACTTGCCACCATGGCAAGCTTGTCCATAGAGGCCATCTAATTCAGGCAGCCATCCAAATCATATGCCATCTTCCTCAAAGAACAATGGCTGCAATTTCAAATCAAGACATTGGCACAATATGGCTCTCTCCCATTTCAGGATTATAGGAAGTTCATTGACTTCTGCCAACAAGCAAGCATTGAAGATAGGGCCAAATTAGCTGAATTCTACATGCACAACATGATCCTCACAGACATGAACTTTTGGGACCCCAATTCAAGGTTGGGAGATGCACAACTAATGGCCCTATCCTCTTGGCTTGTCCATGAGGAAGCAAGGGTTGAGGAAGTGAAGAAAGTTATGGCCAAGGAAGCAAGTGAGCCTCTATATATCAAAACAGAACTAACAAGTCCCAAGGCTGTCATAAGCAACCATAGCCTCATCTCTACAAACCCTAAACTAGCCCCTCGCTACCTGGAGAAGCAAGAGCAAGCCATCCTTCATTTTGAAGACATTTTTAGGCTTTTGGGGATTGAGAGTTTGTAGGTCTGCCAGAGGAGATGGCATGCTCTGCCCCACAGTCTATAGATCAAGGAATACCACTCCCCTGAGAGGTTGAGGAATGCCCTAGAAAGGACCCCACTCTATAAGAGAATTGTTCAAAGATTGAAGATCAATTGGATAGGGCTAAAGCTCAGTCCTCCCTTGCTATTAGGCTTATAGGAGAGAAGAGATCAAGCAGAGGAACAAAGGGAGTGGGCAACCATAGAGGCAAATGCAGGTTTTTATCCACAAGAGGGCACACCATCTGAGGTTCCTTGGGATGTCAGAGAGGCCACTAGGGCCATGCATGAGCTACAAATTAGTGAGTAAGTTGCTTAGAGGGTGAGAAACACCTTCAGCAGGGGGTGATGATGGGCCCCATCAATAGGTATATTATAAGGCCCATTTTGATATCCTCCAGCCTATAATTTCTTCTTTTCTCACATTAATTAACATCTTTTTGGCTATAATGCACTTAATAGGAAGACTAAAGGATGTTTGTCATACTTCGTGGCCTAATGTGGTTAATGTGCAGGAAAAAGAGCATTTTTGAGTGCATTTACTATGCAAAGGCTTGAGGCACCTAGAGGAGATGTAGGAGGCTTGTCCCCCGCATTTAATCTCCTTCAACTCGACTTGATCTCTAAAATCACTCATCAACAGCTCAAGGTCTATTAGTAGCCAATGAACTCAAGTAATTGTGAGGATCTAAGGGAGCTAGATCCACTTTTTTCGAGATTTTGGAGGGAAGCAATCCTCCTTTCTAGATTTTGGAGGGAAGCAGTCCTCCTTCCAAGGAGGCTGCCCCTCAGTCATCTTTGTATAAGTAAACAAGCCTAAGGGCTCACTAGGATTCAAATTTTTGGAGCAAGGAAGAGCTACTAAGAGCTAAGAGCTTGAGATTGTCATTCTCATTTTCCTTTGCATGATGTACTTGAACTTTATTTTATGTCAATGAAAAGTTTATTGTTGTCTCACATCTAAGTTTGTTTCAGAGGGCTAAGTCACCTTGGGTTAGGGCCCAACCCAAAGGCTCCAGTCTCTCTTTGTGTATCTTATCTATGCATAATTTTTAGTAGCAACATTTCCTTCTTTCTTAGTAGAAGTTTACTTGCAAGAAAAATTGTTGTTGCAGGCTTGATTACCACCTCTCTTGTGGGAAGTGTGGTTGAAGAGTCTACAGTAGCAAGCCAAAAATATGTGGTTATTTTCCTTTGCAGATTGCTAGGCTTTAGATCATTGCTCTCTTACATACTCTGTTTCTGCATATCTAGGAGTTAAATCATATTCTTCTTCAAGCTTTCCTGTATGTAGGTCAGAAGCATGCTGTAAGATAGATTGACTCTTAATGAAATAAAATTCAACTCATCCTTTTGTGTTTGGTTTCATAAAATTCAACTCATCCTTTTGTGTTTGGTTTCATAAAATTCAACTCATCCTTTCTTGTCAAGTTCATTTTGCTGCAATTTGATCCTTAGTTTGGCATTCTTTTCAAGTACAAAAAGGGATTGATTGTTGGTCTGCAGGTACTACCAGTGGCTTGCAGGGTTGGCATACTCATCCTACATCTCTATTGTCATCATCAACCTCTTCTTTGTCATCTCACATTGCCCTTAAAACTCTGCAACCAAAACCATATTGAAGGACATTGTGAGCATTTGCTTTTGTGCAAGATGGGCCTCTGAGAGGTGCTAGGCTTGGCAAAGGCCTCATATAACCTTCATACACCCTCATCTACCCCTTCCCACCTTTAGAACACTTTTCCACCTTCAAGATGCTCACGGATCCAATCCTGTAGCATCCTGTAGCATTGTCCAAACTTGACCAGATTTGCTCTAAAAGCTAGATTTTTGGCTCTTAGGCTTGAATAATGACCCTAAAGCTTTGAACCCAGGATTAAGGAGGACCAAAGACCACTTTAGACTTGCCTTTTCTTCATTGCAAGTACAATTTTGCAATTAGGGTTAGAGGACATTTCCAAATTTGAATAGTAATGATGGTTTTCTTATGAAATGCACATGGACTCTATCACTAAAGCTAAGTTTCTTTGAAAACAATGATAAAAAGGGTGATTCATCAATGCAAAGTAGATTAGGTTTGATTCTTGAATTCATGCTTTCTTAGGGTTTCAGTTACAAGCACTGTTGTTGATAGATTAATTTCCTTTTCAAAGCAACTTTTTCACATTCTGCAATTAGACTAATGATTTACATTTATGCAAGTAGCATAGGGTTTACATTTTGCAAATAGGTTAGTATTTCTCATTTTTGCAATTAACACAATCTTTACATTCCTACAACTAGAGTTAGTCTTTACATTTGGATGAATAGCATTTTCATTTCTGCAAGTAGAATGATATTTCCATTCCTGCAGTTAGAGTAGAACTCTCTCTCTTTTCATGCAATTCCCTTCCTTGAGCTAGTTGAAAGAGTGGTCTTTGTATGCCTTGATCTGGTCCATTGCTTGAAGGTGGCATGAGTAGAACTTGACCTACTGTGCATATAGCACTGTCACCTCTTAAGTTTGTACAAACCCCGGGTTGATAATTAAAGTTGGTAGCCTTGGGAGTCTCAACATTCTTGTTGTGATATTGAGGCTCATCATCTTTCAAGCAACATTCTCCTTTGTCTTTTTGTCATGTCCCTTTTCCTAGTGATCATTGTAGGGGAAAGTTGGAAACAATTTATTTAATTAGATTAAAATGTGGTCAGGAGAATAGGGGGAACTTTATAAAGTCACATTATTATGTATTTACTTGCCCATGGTATTGGTGCTCATGGATTACTTGCCCATGGTATTAGTACCCATGGAATACTTACCCATGGTAGTGGTATCCATGAAGTACTTATCCATGGTATTGGGATGGCCAAACATTATAAAAGGGGGCTCAAGATCATTCTTTAGGCATGTCTAGATATCTGATGGATTGTTTACTTTGACTCTTGGATGTTGCTTGAGGGTTTATAACCTTGAGCATGATCGTCTTTGGTGGAGCCATTACCCACCCTAGTTGATTAAAATAACAAAATTTCTGTGGTGAAAGACTCCACCTAGCTAGTCTTGAAGGAGGAGCCATCCAAATTTCTCATTGGACATCAATGAATTCATTGGAGAGGTCATTGTCAACCATTTATATCTTCAACCATTTGTGCCATCTTTCTGGTGTCTTAATAGAATTATCATGTATATTCAAATTCATATTTAATATAATAATGTTGAGTTTGTTGCTTGTGTTCACTGTCAATCGAGGGTTTCATGTTAAATTGTATGCGATATGTTTGACGAAATGTCCTTACATTAATAAATAACAAAAAATTATTGGCAATGTCATTTTTGCAAAGTGCTAGTTAAAAATGCCTCAATGGTAATTGTGAAGATTATTGCGAAATCTAGTTTCGGACATTACACTTTCATTTTTCATCTTTTTACTTAAAGATAAAATAGAATGTCACTTGAAAGATAAATGATAATGCCACTTGAAAGGTAAAGGAGAATGGCACTTTTACTTTAAGAACTTACCATTACCATTAATTACGAAGGTGAGTGAAATGGAGGGGTGGGGATCTCTTTAAAATTTAAATAGCATTAGTAGGTCCCTAGGGTTAGGTATTGTGCTTGCAAATTACTTATGGTATTGCTTTAAAAAAAAATAGGTTTCAATGGTTCTTGGTTGTACTGTATGACATTGTACGAAATTGGCCGATTTAGTGCTTTAAGGCCGATTTTGTATAGAACCAGCTGATTCTGGTATAGAAATAGCTATCTTAGTACAGAATTGGCCAAAAATGGTTCAGAGCACTCGGTTGGATTGGTTATGTCTCCAATTCGTTTGGACTAGCCAATTCCACCGATTTCAATAACATTGCTCCAAATTGTTCTCTAATATTGAATCTTTGATTTGTCTTCGAAAGCTCAAGGTGTAGACACAACCATAGTTCACTATTGATGAAGAGATTGATTCCTAGATTCAACATCTACTTCCTTTTATTCAAGTGTTTTAACCTATCCTAGAAAATCTCTAGTTGTTGATATGACCAAGTCTCGTCGACAAAGTACTTGATTCTCAGATTCCAAGTTTGACAAATTTTCTTTAAACCTTTGTAAAGAATCTTGAAGTTGATCCTACATTTGGCTTATGGTTTTTTGATTGTTCGATCCTTTCTTCACTATCTCCTAGTGCTTTGTAATATTTTCTCTCAGCTTGATCAGTACCCTATTGTAGTGACTCTACTAAAACCTTGAGTTCCTCATTTTCATTTGTGAGCTTCTCAACCTTAGCAATACCCATAATACGTATTAGCACTTAATACTGGTGGAGTTACAAAGGATATTATGAGTGAGAGGGACATAAATTTTAACAACAACAACCATTAATGTAAGAATGCATAACTGTGGCCATTAATGTGAACATGCATTAGTAACTCTTTATGAAAGAAGAGAAAAATGATGCTCCTAAGTATTTTTTTCAAGTAACAGGGTTTTGTATTCATCAGATACACCTTTACCCTTACAACCTTAATACAATCTAGAAATTTCATAATCTATCAAAGCAAGAGTGGCAAAACAGCGAGATCCCAAACCGCCCAATAACCAAAATTGACAATATCTTCCTACTCCAAAATTTGCAGGAATAGAGTCTGATAAACTGCCCAAACAAATGATTTGTCTACAAGTACTTTAACCATCTTGCAATCATGTGCTTTTACTTAATGTTTTGGGCATTCTAACCTGCATTAAAGGGTGATCTGGATAATTCACTGATTTTGACTGTGAACTTGTTCTCTCACTTTACCGGGGAAGTTAGTTTTTGACCCTAGTCCAATGGGACATCCTCTGAGGCCGTAGGGTTATAGGAGGGGAACTACTTGGAAGACTTGGATTGAAGTAGTGTGTCCATGATATTCCATACTTATCACTTCCCATCATTCCTCAGATTTCATCTCCATTCTTTGGGCTTGTGGTCATTGGGATTGGCACCCTCTTATCCTCATCCGTGAGTCTAGGCCGAAAACTTTGCCTTGGAGGTTGATGTTGCTAAAAGAACATTAAAAGAATAAAATAACCATAATGAAAGAAAAAGAAAGCTGAAATTAAAAAGATGGTTGGAACATTAATTAGCGTGTGGGAAAAAGCCTAGCATGAGCTCTTGCCTGATCATTAGCCATTAGTGATCACCCAGTTCCTTGAGCACTTTATGCTCCATCACATAATAATGGAACTCTTGCATGTCCCACCCCTGATGAGTGAAAAATTGACTCATCATTAAGGGGTAAACAAATGCTAAATCATTAAAAGCAAGTTTGAGCTCCTAAGCTATGCTCCCATTTAAAGCATTATAAAAAAGAAGTAAAAGGTGCACTAGAGGGGTGGAAAAAGCAGGTTGAAAGGGGTAACTAATACCTCCATGATTCCTCCTTCCATACACCTATACATTCAGGTTGATGGACCTCCATCAACTGGTCCCATGACCATGGCACCTTGCCCTGAAGTCTTTCCCCTCCATTGCCACTATTATCACAACCACCTATTGATTGAAGGGTTGACCTAGGACTAATGTTATCGAACCAGATAGGAACTAGTGGAACCTGTTGGTTTGACCGGTTTGGGCCCAAAACCAATTTGGTTCGTGCTTCGGAACTAGAATAGACTAGTTAGGTACGGAACTGACCTATTTCACTAAATCCGTCGGTTCAGAACTGGTTTCCTGCAGTTCGTACTTGCGCAGGCCAACTTAAAAAATTTGCCTTTTTATTTTTATTTTTTTTTCATTTGGTTGGCCCACTTCTACTTTTCCCCCTAGGCTAGCCTAATATTCAAGCTTATGGCCTTAGTATTGCTATGAAATTCATGATAATGTTAAATTCTTAAAGTAAAAGCGACATTCTCCTTTATCGTTCATTTTCATCCTTTTACTTAAATTTTCAACATTACCATGAAATGGCTCAGGATATTTGAGAGTGGTTCCAATCTCATTGGATTTCATATGGAGAAAATAGAATTTTAGATCTCACTCAAAATCTAATAGACTTAATAGTTTTTTAGGATTTCAGGATTGGGGGGATTGCAACATTTCCTTTAGATTTTGTCATGTACGAGGGTATGGAACTAGTATTTAATCAAGAGCACCAAGCCCTCTTTGTACTTTGATGTTAATGGCATTGGTTGTCGAACTCCTCTAACATGACTTTACTAAAAATGTACCCATCACTCAAACAAAATCTTGACTTGAAATGCTACATTTTTTCTATCTTATTCTAATGCTTTGAGGGTTATACTGATGATGAAGACCCCAATATAGGAAATGTTTTTGATGATATGTAGGTATTTGTTGTAGCATGATTTGTTTTTGGATGCTAGAAGCTATATAGAGCCTATTTGTTGATGTATTTTTGGTTCAGAGATGGATTGCGCTCGATGCTATTTTTTAAGTGCACCCTTACATGCTATATAAATTATACATTTTTCTTATTTGTGTATAAATGGTTTGGATTCATATGGACGCACATGAATATATATGTTTTTCTTTAAAATTTGAATGTTTTATGTGTTTCTAGTCAACTATTTTTTGGTCTGGTTCTTTTACCGGTTCCGATCAGTTCTCGGTTCACAAGGTTTTCCGGTTCAGTGCTAATAACATTGCCTAGGACATGTCACCTCCCCTTAGGGGTTGGAACACATAATACGATTGGCTATTTAGCCATCCCTAACATAAGTAGGGAACAATTTTATAGGACTTGGTCTAGTTCGATATTTGAAGGTGATCTCAGTTTGAAGTGTTATTATGCCCTTAACAATTAAATATGATCCACTATGATGCATCTATGGTCATTTTCCCTAATTATTGGTGGATTTCACTTGATTTTGAGATGGTTTTGCCAGGTGGTTCTTCACATAAAACATAGGCCTTTGAGGGCACCTTACATCACTGCATTGCACAACATGCCTTGGCTGTTTTGCACCTTCCAGATAGTATTGATGACCTTGCAGATGCAGTGTCGCCCCTCCATAGTAGAGCATTGGGAACTTTGATAGTTCCATATGATGATTGAAACCCCAGAGTACCCCTAGATGTTGAAATGCTGAGTTCCTCTTGCTTGATGTTGGATTTACTTGATACTGTACCTAGCGGACCTAGGATGCCCCTAGGTTGGCCTTGACATTGTTTGATGGTTGTTGCTTGTTTTGGAGTTTAGATGATGATGGTCATCCCTTGGATGACAAGGGAGGACTTGTACTCATTCTTGGAGCCCCAACACTGGAGAGAGATAGTGCCACGTCACCTATCTAGCCCTTGAGAGGTGGACGTAGGGAACCCTGAGCACGGTTTTTGGACAAGGAGGTATTTTGAGGCACTTCTTGAGGCTTCCCCACAATATTTGGAGTTAATTGTGTTGATGGGGCGTCTCCTTAGCCCATTCCATGCCTTTTTGTGTGTAATATCCCAAACGGGATATTTGACTAATTTTGCAGAAATTAACTCAACCTGAATTTCTCCATAAAATTACCATTCATTTAACAGAAAATTGCCATGTAAAAAAAATTATAATCAATAGAAAATGACAAAATAACAACAAGGTGAATAGGAACAATCTCAACTTTTATTATAATGGATAAATCGGGTTTACATGCATATACAACCAAAATAGTTGAGATGAAAAGTTGGCCTCCAAGATAATCTGCTGCACTGCACCGACCCTCCCACTGACATGAACTGCACTGTTAAGCTCTCCTGTGAATTCTGGATGAATTCACCAAGGGGAGATGGGTACTCGCCCAATCTCACTGAGTCACCCAAGGGTTTCTGTATTGGGGCTACAAATGAAGTAGAGAACTGGGTTCTCAACCTCTCATACAAGAAGAAAGATCAAATCCAAGATGTCCTCTAATGGCCTCCTCCTGCTTTTTTTATGATCTGATGGACCCCTCTAGAAGCTCCTATTTTATTAATATTTTAATCATTGATCACATTTCCCCTTTTTATTTTTAACTAAAATATCTTTTTAATGATAGAAAATGGTAAATTGGCCACCATATCTCCTCATGCCACTGAAAATCACTTCTAACCATCCCATCCTGTAGATCTTCTCATCTCGGTTCCAACGAGCTATTACGCTAAGGTGTTCCCTCAAGTATTCCTCTCAGAATGCCAACTTAAGCATAATTAATTGAGTTAGGCACAAAATAATCCTGTTTTACGAGAATTATCAAAATGCAATGGAACGTGAAGCAAGCTGTGCGGAATCAATCTTGACGATGGAATATGGTAAGTGAACTCCTCCATACTCCATAAAACATCTCCAAAAACCCCTGGGCCTGTTGATGACGTAAACCTGCACCTGTGACCAGTCTGCCTCCAACCTTGAAAGTCCACCCTAACCATGCCATAAGGAACACCAGAAAAGGAACATCACAAATCCTCTCGCCCCAAGATTGCTTGCCCTCGAGCAATTTAAACCTGTGGACCAGTCTGGTGGCCCAATGCAATTGAGACCCAATTCCTGGATCCTAGACCAACCTTTGACTGTCATCAACAAATCCTTGTGGGGCCCAATGCCACCAAGAACAGGCATCAATTCTCAATGGCCCTTGCTGCACTATGCCCCAGACTGAGAATATCGTGCCACCAACAAGATACCAACTCATGATCTCCCGCAATCCATCCCGTGGGAAGGATCAGATGCACGCGCACCTATATATGGTACGAGTCCACTGCGCTGCACCATGCTCAACTCATGCAACTCTTCCCAACAAATCAACTAGATATGTCTAAGAATCCTTGCCTGTCTCCCTATAAGTGGGCCACCCATGCTATACGCCTTGTCTATGTACTCATGGAGAGGGCTGCTGCTTGGAAATACTGTAGCTTCGCTAGCTGCCATTGCATCGACCCGCACCTTGTTAGTGGGTAGACCTGAAGATGGATGCACCACTGTCTCCAAAAGAGCCTCCCTCATCTGATAGAAAACTCCATGCTCCACCGGTCCACTCGTGACCTGCAAAACTGTCCTGTTAGGTCCCAACGCCTCCTGGTGACCCATATCTGCAAATACTACCTCCCTGGTGGTCATCGGTACATCTGCCTGCTCCTCATTAATGGCTGCCCCCAAGGATGTTTTCTCATCCTCCTCCATCATGGGCTCAACATGAACCACCAATTGACTCTCCAAAGATGAGCCATCATGCGCATTGTGCTCCACTATGTGCTGCTCATGCTGAATGGGAACAAGCCGCTTCTCATCAATTTCCGCTACCAAACATGGTCGCATCTTTGAGCTGTTGTCAACAAATCCCTATGACTGCTCGTGCTACTTAGAGGTGTCCATGGACTCAACTATAGAAGAAGAATCCTCATCTTGAAAGTCAGAAGGAATCTCCTCTTGATCTCCCCCTGTCATCTCCTCGGTGTCACCCATGCATGAGTGGTTAGGTCCCCAAGGTCCCTTGCAGATGAAGCAAAGATCCTTCCTCCTCAGCGCATTCTTGCTACATGATCCACCAAACCCGAGCAACTCTTCCCTGGTCAACTGTCTTTTGAACAACCCAATGTTTTGCTCAACCAACTTTTTGGCTAGTTCATAAGCAACAAGTGAGGCCAACTGTTCTCTCCTCCAAATGGTCAACAATCTAGTTCGCAACTCCCTGCAAGTGGCATCATGACCTTCCATACATGAAGACAAAATGGATTGCACGTGTTATAACCGCATTAGGATGATGTTTCCTAATGCTGAAGAAGCATTGGAACATTTGGAGAACCAGGCAATCACACTCCAAATCAAGCATGATGTCATAAGATCTAACCAGGGCCATGACTATCCTATTCCCAAATGTAGGCCCTCACTGTTATCCAAATCCTGAAAGGTCTTTACTATTAGTTTGAAGACTCTCCTCATTATGTCATCACTGTAAGGAGGTATAGGTGCGGTCAACATCATGATACTGTTGAGATAGGAGGCAACTGGAAGTGTGAGCCGTTCACAAGGGTACTCCAAGAACTTGCTTTGTTTTAGGGAAAGCATAGTTGGTTTTAGGGCCCAAATTAGTTTCTTCCACTCTAATTGTTGTACTTTGGAAAGGAGTGCGTCCAGTTCTTCTAGTTTCAAAAGAGGTTTCACCATGACCCTCGTGTGTTTCAAATTGGTCCCAAGTTTAAAGATTTTGTGTCCCAACTCATGCTCTTTTTGTGGCTTCTCTTGTTGTAGCATAGTATCTCCTTGGAAAAAGATCTGTTAATTGTTGGTGCTAGTTTATTAAAGGAATTTATAAAGGTTTGATCCATGTTTTAGTTTAATGATGGCAAGTACATCAAATTGACTTATACAAGACTTGACTGGCAGCACAACAGAAGTACACAATAAATATGACCGACTGACTCAATACATAGACTTATCATATCTTACTAGTAGCATACATGGCATATCTATTAGCAGTGTGCTCTAACACTTATGACACAATAATCTCTCCAGCAACACATAGACAATACAAGGCTTACCCAATAAGGGCTTTATCTTCATGCTCTATCTCAGACCTTACAACAATAAAAAGTCAGCTAAGAAATGACAAATTTTGGTAGCATTCAACATACCAGTCATCAAATGTATACATGGAATATCACATAGTTCTCTCTGTGCAAATTCTAACAGCATCATGTTAGTTTCTGTAGCATCAGATGTGTTCTAGCCTTGCAATTTTGTGGAGAGGCTAGAATGCATGAGATCTCCAAAACCTAGAATTTGTTTTTGGAAATTCCGCCTAGAAATGACTTAATTAGATTATTAGTCAGTTTTTTAATATTTCCTAAGTCTAAACTTAGGGAATATGACTAATTAATCAGAATTAATTAAGTTATGGTGTGAATGTTCTAGAAACTCACACGGATCGACTTCAAGTTAATCCTAGCCATCGATTAAGATCTAATCTTGGCCGTTGAAGTCTCAACAGAGGATTATAAGAAGAAGTCGATGGGGCTTGGAGAAATCACTTGTGCAGTTCGATTTCATGAGCATATCAATTTCCTGAGTAGCAACATTCAGTTGCCGGAGAGAGAGCCAGAGAAATCGAAGTAGTGAGAGAGGGGCAGGGATAGTGAAGCTGGAGGAAGGATTCCAGTTCCGGTGAGTGCATTTGCAGAGAGGCAGAGAAGCCATAGTGAGGCTGACGCAGAGCAGCGCAGTAGCCTCTAGAGGAAAAGTCGAATTGCTGGGGAGAAGCAAAATTTTAGTGCCAGAAGCTGGGCAGAGGTTCCAGAGGCCATGAGAGACGTTTTTCTAGACAACAATTGGTCAGACGTCTTGAGGAGAAGCTGTTCCAAGCTGAGAGCAGCAACAACTACGCTAGGGTGATGCAGTGATTGCGCAGAGGCAGTTTGTGTTGATCAGTGGTTGTCATTGATGTCAACCCAAGCAACACTAGGCGCCACCCTGATCTTGCATGGGCATTTTGACTTGACAACTTACTGTATTATGAGTCAAGGATCTTCTAGATGGATTCTACTTGTCGATATGTTTCTGTTGATCTATGGCACGCCATGTAATTCTTCACGATTTGAGAGATATTCGTGTTTGAAGTTAGTAACCCCAGTTAGTGGGCTAAATCCTATGGGGTTGTGGCATGATACTCATAATTGGTTGTGGTCATTGAATAATCAATAATTAATAATGTTTTTTTTTTCTCCTAAATTCCTTCCAACGTTCACTTGTTGAGGATCCTCTTAACTCAAGACATTCATATAAATAGTGACCCTCATATCCTCCTCTAGTTGGGATTTTGTGGCATTTTCGCTATAACCTTTTTTCTGCGAAGCTTCAGAAGCTGAAATTAAAACCCATTTGAGCCAAAATCTTGATGAACCTCGTGACCGAATTTCAGATCTTGGTTCGCTATATTTTCGGAGATATGATCTGAGGAAGTTAGGGTTTTTGCAGGCTCCTGAATTCCATGTCAAACAGGTGACGTTGGGAAAATCGTCATAACTTTCTCTCTGAGCATTGGATTCAAATTTTGTAAATAGTCACAGAAAGAGAATGGACTGTAGTTTGTTGGGTATCGTTTTCAGGACCGAAGGTTGCAACAGTGACACATGGCACTTTGTACAAGTTCGCTCTACTGAACCAGGCTATAATCAGGTCATCGTGGAAGATTGGGCATAACTCTTTCTTGAAGAATCCAATATTAATCAGACCTATGGGGTTGGAAAGAGGACTCAGAGGGATATCATGGGACAAAATTTCAGACCCTGGAGATCCTAAATTACATAGATACAACAGATTCAATATCGAGCTCCTAGAAGGCAAGAAAAAACATGGATTCAAGGATCACTGCAGTAAGGACCACACATCAACAGTCAAGGGTAAGTCTCCTACAACAAGGTATGTATGATTAGTGTTTACATTTGAAAAATGAGTATCATCTCCGACATATGTTTTTGCAGGACAACGTAAGTACATACAGTGTCTCGGTTATATCTCTATGTCTCTATATGACACAATTAGTTTTTCGGATGTCCTATTCTGGATACTACACATTTTATGTTACATATTCTTGATGCTACACCAAGTTTGCTAAATCTATATGATGTTGTAAGTTCATGTTACTTGTCTTGTCATAGTTGGTAGAATGGTCTCTGTTGTTGTACTTAGAACTTGGTCCATCACAAGTCTAGGGTCTGTCATCAGTTTTTATTGTATATAACTTTAGGTCAGTTTTGGATATAGTCTTGCATAGAGTCTAGGCCTATATCAAGAGTGAGACTCTTTGTCTACTGTTGCAACAAGTCAACAACAAAAGTGACAAGCACACTTTAGGTACACATTGTAATTTTAATTTGTATTTATTCATTATTATACACTTACATGTGTTTTGCAGGCAGAGGTAAGTTGGGTATTTTGTTTTGTTTTGGAATTGGTTTTGCCGGGCAAATTTTGCATATAGGTAGAAGAAGATTCAAGGACAACTTCAAGCAAGAATTCAAGAGCAGAAGTATCAAATCAAAGGAAGCATTGCAGCGAGACATCCTTTGAAGACATGACAACCATTCATATATTGTGAAGAAGTGTCAAGGCCAAGAGTCATCATTGTAAAGTTGTAAAAGAGTCATTTGTAAAAGTGTCATCATTGGAAGAGTCATTATTGTAAAAGAGTCAATCTGCCTAGAGTCGAAAAGGCATTATTGGGAGGTATAGGAGTCTCTGTTGGGATGATGTCATGGTTGGGTTGCAGGTCATAGTGTGATTGGGTGTTCGGTCAAAATCATTGTAAATCATATTGTATTGTGGATCGTTGTCCCTGGTATGGGAATCCACACTCTTGTCTCATTTCAGTCATTATAGGGTGGCAGGGAGGTGCTAGGCTGGTGCATGAAGTCGCCTACAGGTTGGAGCCTGTGAACACTTCAGGGTGGTAGGTTGGTCTAGGATGTTGGGGCATCCATTCAGTTGACTACTGAAGAAACTAGGGCGTTGGGGCGTCCTTCCAGTGGGAGTTGGAGAAGAATGATTTTCTAGAATTCTAGGAAGTTGTTGCTTTTATTTTAGTTGGGGCTGAAGATTAAAGAATTTATTAGAAAAGCGTTTAGTGGTTTTTGACCCAGAGGGGGTTTTCCACCTAAAATTCTTGTGTCTACTTTGTTCTTTTATTTACTGTTAATACTGCATAAACATTAATAATAATTGAAGATTAACTAATGCTCTGAAAAGATTTAAAAGTGCTAATTGCCAAGGAATACTGATCCACCCCCCCTCTCAGTATTTCCAACAATTGGAATCAAAGCTTGGTTCCTTCAATAGCAGTCTAACAACTGGAAAGAGATCATGGAGTATACTAAGAATAGAGTTCCTTTGTTTAATGGAAATGACTATGGACTTTGGAGTGGCTGAATGTTGGTTTATTTGCTAGTGCAAGGATACGAAGTATGGGAAATCGTTGGCAAAGGCTTCACACCGACCCAGGATGAACAAGGTAAGAAAAATATGGTATATGATGCAAAGGCTAAAGATCTTATTATCAGTGGGCTTATCGAATCTGTTTATCTTAAGGTATTGAGTTGCAAACTGCTAAAGAGGTATGGACAAGCTTGAAAATACGTATGTAGGTGACTCAAAGGTGAAAGAAGCAAAGCTTCAAATTTTCAGGGCAAAACTTGAGCAACTCAAAATGAGGGAAGATGAAGATATTGCTGCATACTTTCAGCGTGTTAATGAAACAACAAATACACTGGAAAGTTTGGGAGAACCGATTGGAACGAAAATTGTTGTCCGAAAGATCCTCAGAACCTTGCCAGCAAGATTTAACCCTAAGGTATCTGTCTTGGAAGATAGATCAAATTTGATTAATCTCAGCATAGATGAATTGCATGGAATTCTTATGGCATATGAAATGAGGATTGAAGAAGAGGATGGCACATCTCACTTAGAAACAACATTTTCCGCATCCAAGAAGAATAGTAAGGACAAGCAGACTCTGAAAGCAAAAACTTGCAATTGTAAGGATGAGGAAAAGGAAGAAGATGAAGAAGAATTCTTAGATAAAGAGTTTGCCTACTTCACGTGGAAAATGAGAACATGTACAGGAAAATTCAAAGGTAAACTTCCATTAATATGTTTTGATTGTGGTGAGGTTGGGCATTTTGTAGCCAAATGTCCTCACAAAAATGAGGTTATTACGAAAGGAAAGAAAAGTCTTAGGAAGTTCAACAAGCAAGGCAAGAAGAAATGGTTTAAGAAAAGTTTCTTCTCCAAAGAAGATAGCTCCTCATCTGAAGAAGACAGTGATAACGAAGAAGAATTCAATGGAAGAGTATTGTTTATGGCCAAGCACAATAAGCAAGAGGCACTTGACAAAGAAGGAGACGAAGAAGAAGAAATGACTGAGGTTGAATTTCAAAACAAAGTAATCAGGGTTATCAAAGAGCTCAAGGCCGAGAAGAAGCACGTCAACACTCTTGAAGATGAATTAAAGACAGAAAGGGAACAAGTCCTAAATCTTAAAATCAAGGTTGAAGAATACAAACGAATTGAAGAATCACTCAGGAAAGAATTAAAGGAAAGCAACAAGGAAAGAGAAGCATTGGAAGTTGAAATCGTTTCTTTACGAAAGGAAGTAAAAAATGGAAAAACTCTTCAAAACTATGCCAATAGCTCAAAGACTTTGGATGAACTCATCAGCAACCAGCGATCATGCAGTGACAAGACTGGTCTTGGTTACAAAGAAAAATTCGAAAAGGAGTCAAGTCCTTCTATGACAACTAAAGAAGATGGATATGCAAAATCTACCAAGCAGGTAGATCTCCTAGCTAGATCAAGAGATCAAGATTCGCAGGAAGAACCTTGGAAGACAATTCCTCGAAGAAGATTTCCTCCTAGGTATCAACCTATATTTTATGGTCATTGTTATTCATGTGGAAAGTTTGGACATAGAGCTGCAGAATGTCACATGTATGTTTGGAATGAATATAATTCCAGGAGATCTCTTGGAAATGGATATTCCAGAACTTAGCAGAATATCAACAGATATGATCATTTGAGAGATGATGTCGAATGTTACAAATGTCACAATTTTGGACACCTGGCCAAAGATTGCAGACTTGGAAGCTCTTCAAAGGAATTCCCGCAAAATTAGAATGAACAAGTATGGAAAAGGAAGACTGGAAGGTGTGCTCTCGCTTTCAAGGCTCAAAGCAACAAAAACGTATGGTATGTTGACAGTGTATTGCTCAACGCATATGATTGGAGATAGAAATAAGTTCATATCCTTGAAAGAAAAGAAGGATGGAACAATGTCTTTTGGAAATGACAGGTCTTCAAACATCATAGGAGCAGGTACGGTCACTCTTGGAAGCAAGGATGCATTAGCAAAGATGTGTTGTTGGTTGAAAATATGAATCACAATTTGCTCAGTGTTGGACATGTTAACCTTGCTGCCTACACCTACCTACAAGCTAGTGAGAAAAGCCTTCAACCCCACAAGGTGTGGTTGGTGGCAGGGATCTTAGAGAAGGGGCTATCAAACTAATCCCGACTCTCTCCGTTTGAGCTATCTCCTAGGTTAGCTAAGGGGGGCGGTCCCTAATGAAAAGTTAAGTTAAAAGGATTGGAGTTTCTAGGAGAATTGTTAGAGTTAAATATATTATTTCTTTAAGATTTATAAGCAAAACTGATATGAGCAATAACCATAAATACATAAGATAAGCATGAAATACATAAACAACTAGTGCCTTCAAAGTATTGCTCTTTAATAAATTAAATTGTATTTGCTTAGAATGAAGTGAAATTCTTTCAAATGGAAAGCCAAAATAATCCTGAAAAGTGAAACAATAAGTTGTTAGTACAAGATATTATAAATGCTTTCAAAATAAATAAGTCTACAAATAAAAGCATGGAAACTATCTTGCTCAAAAGGATACAAAAATAACTCAAATGTTAGACCAAGATGACAACATGCAATTAAGTTTGCAACCCAAAATAATAGTACTTGAAAGTGAAATCAACCATTTATGACAATAATTAAACCACAAGATGAGTCAATTTCCAAGTACAAGAAAAATTAAACTTGTTGCAAAATTAAAAGGAATTACAATGCTTGCATCCAAAGTGTCTCTTGAAATAAGATTTGCATGTGAGACTTTAAACCATCAAGATAGCAAGAAATTTAAAAACTTTCCAAACAAAGCAAATATGATGGAATGAGTTCTTGGTTTATTTTATTAATTAGTGCTAAGGCAAAGTTACAATTGAACTCTAGTCCTCAGACCTCATCCTCGCCCAAATGTTTGGATCTCACAATGAGGAGTCGACAGAGGTAGAGGGTTCCTAAAAGTCTTCAACCAACTTAATTTGGAAGTAAGTTTTAATGAGGCTTGGGGCCTTCCTATACTAAAATGCCTAGATGAAATGCAAATTGTGATAATTCCTCAATTTAAACTAATGCAAATGCAAATGCTTCAAAGAGAAATAGTTTGCGAACTTAGAGCGTATGTATGTGGGAATTGAAATACAAGATTAGTAAAAATTTTCATGTGGAGTGAAATGTATTGATTTTAAGCATGCACAATATGAAATTTAAAAGCTAGAAAGCTAAGAAAAAACTAAAAGGAAAATTAGGCCACCCACAAGAATCCCTCCTCTAAATGAGGAAGGGGGATGCCATGGGAAAAATCCCAAGCTCCCTTCAACAGAATCTGTTATTTTTTATTAGCGCTTAAACTGGGTAAAATTGCCTCTAAGAGGGTAGCCCACAATACGAGAGAGATCTTTACAAAGATGAGACTCTAACAAAGCTAGACTCTCTCCCCAAAAAATATAACAACAACAAACTTGAAGATGGAAAAACTCTCCAAAAGAGATTCACAAGGCTCAAAAGGCCCACGACCTAGATGAGTTTGCAACTCTCTCCCAAGTGCTTATGGCCTCCTTAGAAATCAGTCTTTGGACAACATGAGGGGGTCCTGCATACACACGAGTGAATAGTTTTCCAAAGCTTCTCCTCAAGCTCTTTGCTGTCCAATGCAAAAGACAATTTTTTTTAACCAATTGTCAGTGTGAAATTAGGAAAAAGAAACCAAAACTAAACTTAGAATTTAATTTACAAAGTACTAGCTCAAGTAATGGGAGTGAAACCCCATACTTGCCTAGCTTTAGAAATGACTCTTGAATAGGAGATATAACTTTGAAAGAACTAGAACCAAAGAAGTATTTTGAATTTTAAATGGATGATCAAGTAGCTATAGACTAAGAAAACTCCTTTTTGCTCTTCATTGGATGGAAAACTTGAAGTGAAAAAATCACTGAGTCTTGGATCGCTGTGATTCTAGGAGTGAGTTGATCTAATTGAGATTTCTTCCACTTCCAGATGGATTCCTGCACACAGTACAAAAGACCTTTCCTACACATTTGAATACATATTAGTTTGCACAAGATTAGAGCAATATAATGAATAAGATAAACCAAGCATTCCTCTTAAAATGAATTGGCAAGCTTATCCTTAGAATACTATTCTAAATCAATGATATGTGCAAGATAACTTGCACACATCAATCTAAGCAAGATGGCAAGCATAAACTAATATTAATTCAACATGGGAAAGAAATTAAACACATTAGTAGTAGTATGAAAGGACATCACCTCATAATGCCAAGATAACACCAGCTAGATATCCCCAAAGTCTTGATTGTATTAAGAAAGTATGCAAGTACAAAATGGCAGAGTTTCTTCAAGCCCAATAGCTTATTACATGATACAATATGAGAGCCCATGGCTCTATTATATAGAGAGTTGGGAGCAAATCCCAATGAAAAATGACAATGACAAATGGCATTGGAGCCAATCCCAATGAAGAATGACAATGACAAATGGAATTGGAGCCAATCCCAATGAAGAAGTGATTAAAAAAGTGGCATGAGGTGACAATCCCAAAGGGAAATTCGAATTTGTTGAATGGAGCTCCGATGCCAAGTGTAAAAATCGAATTCTGATCAGTGGACATCATTTTCTTCTTCCCTTATGTGCCAAATTCGAATTTTATGATAGAATGACAAGTGTATATGGGTGGTAACCCATGTGGGGACAATTTTCCACAAAAATCTCCACCAAATATTCTCCCAAATCCTCCAAAATGTGCATTAACTTCCCAAATTCGAATTTCCAAGTAAACAACTTTCTCCTTTAATGCCAGAAAATCAATTTTATTTGAGCACATGTCTTTTCCTTGAAGAGTTCACATTACCTTGGGACTTCACTTTAACTCCCCCATAATTTTCCACCTTATTTCCACAACATTTAGCATGTGTGGATATTTATTTTTCTCCACTTATTTAATTTCTGGCTTAATTAATTGCCAGATTTCCCACTAATCCTAGGAAAAGTGAGTTTTGAGGGTTCAAAACACATTTTTAACCCATCAAAGTGTGTCATAGTAGGAATTTGAGGGTGTGAGGTTCAAATTTCATTACTCATACCCCATACAACTTCTCTAAACATCACTTATTACATTACAAATACAATTTTATTAGCAATTTCCGCAGTGCGGAAAATCTAAAAAATTAAAAAATGATTTCCCAGACCTAACCAAATTCCACGATTTTTTTGTGTGTGATCTAGTATGGTAATATACATCGACTCTAGACACTAAGATGTGTTAGGGACTCAACCTTCAAACCGTCACCCCGGCTTTGGGGTAAAACGTGAGTGAAAAAACCTAAAAAATTATTTGCCTCTGAAAAAGAAGAGATAATTAACCAGATAAAAAAACACTCCAAGGTGTACTTGTTTGCTAATCGAGTCCCAACAGCGTAGGCCTGTTACAGACTCAAAAACTCATCATTACTAGTATCACTTATTACAATTCCCAACGGGGTGTGGAATCTAGGTACAAGAAAGATGATGAGAAGATAGAAGTAGAGTTCAAAAATTCTGTTGACTGATGATATCTGATGGTGCAAGTGTCCTCTGGATCATCCCTAGGCATGGAGTTTTCATATAATCATTAGGTGCCACTCCAGTGGTCAACATGACAGATGTGCGATCAATGACACACGATGTTATTCAACTCAAAGAAAAGTGAAATCAGGAAAGGCAAGTTTGGTAAAAATGTGGGTAAAACAAGCAGAGCTCCAAACGACATATATATTTTGGATGAGACATCTAAAGGGTGTTTCTTGGCAAAAGAAGACGAGAGCTAGTTATGGCACAAACGAATGGGACATATAAATTTCGACAATTTGGTCAAGATCAGCAAAAGGAAGCAGTTAGAGAAATGCCGAAAATCTCAAAACCTACCAATACGATATGTGAATCTTGTTAGCACGACAAACAGACAAAAGTCGAGTTCAAGACAAAGGAACATTTTGCGTCACGTCCATTGGAATTAATACATACTGATCTATGTGGTCTTATGAGAACAAAAGGTTTAGACGGTGAATTATACTTTATGTTAATGATAGATGATTACACCAGAATGACAACCGTCAGTTTCCTGAAGAAAAACTCTGAGGCATTCGAATGTTTCAAAATCTACAAGGAATTGGTCAAAAATGAAACCGATTTGAAGTTCAAATTTCTAAAATCAGATAATTGCAGAGAATTCACGTCCAAAGCATTTTAGCAACACTGTGACAAACATGGAATAAAAAGGCAATTCTCAACAGCCAGAACACCACAACAGAATGGAGTAGCTGAAATAAAAAACAGAACCATATAGGAAATGGCTAGAACCATGTTAAAAGACTCAAACTTAGACGATAAATTCTGGGTTCAAGCAATTGATATTGTTGTATTCATTATAAATAGAGGCCTGCTCAGGAACAATTGTAACATGACTCCGTATGAACTATGGAAAGGAAGACTAGCTAACGTCAAATACTTCAAAATATTTGGAAGTAAATGCTACATCAAAAGAGAAGACCAAAAATTGGGCAAGTTCGATTCCCGTGTTGATGAAGGTATTTTCGTTGGTTATTCGCGCAAAAGAAAGGCTTATAGATGCTACAATCTGAGGCAAAAACAAATAGTTGAAAGTATAAATGTTACTTTTGACGAAGACTGTGAGATCGTCTCTTCAAGCAAATCTGAGGGGCTTGAGGTAGAATCTGTGAAGGATGAAGAAGAAGCTCTAGAACAAGACCAATCAAATAAGGAAACACCAGTCAACCAAGAAGAAATAAGAAATGATCAGCAGGATGTACAAGAAGTTTCTCCAAAAGTTTCAAAAGAATGGTATCAAAAGAATCATCCGTCAAATCAGATCATCGGCAACATAAATGAAGGAATTGGAACCAGAAGAAGTCGACAACTTCGTTCATCACAACAAGCCCATCTTGCCCTTTTAGCGACTTTTGAGCCTAGCAATTTTGAGGAAGCTAGTCAAAATGAACACTGGGTAGCAGCTATGAATGAAGAACTGGATCAAATTGAGAAGAACAACACTTGGGAATTGGTTCCACGACCAAAGGATAAAAATGTTATTGGAACTAAATGGGTCTTCAAAAACAAATTGAATGAGGACGGACAAGTTACCAGGAATAAAGCAAGATTAGTCTGCAAAGGATATGCACAAGTTGAAGGAATTGATTTTGAAGAAAAAATTGCTCCTGTTGCCAGAATGGAAGCTATCAAGATGTTTCTTGCATATGCATGCTCGAGAAAAATCAAGGTCTACCAAATGGATGTTAAGTCAGCCTTTCTAAATGGTGAATTGGAAGAAGAAGTTTACATTGAACAACTCGAAGGTTTTCTGCTCACTGACAAAGAAAACTATATTTGCAGATTAAAGAAGGCACTATATGGTCTCAAGCAAGCTCCTAGGGCTTGGTATGCTCGTCTTGATAGGTATCTACATCAACAAGGATTCAAGAAAGGAAGCGCTGACAACAATCTCTATGTGAAAGTGGATCAAGATAACCTAACGATTATCGAGGTATATGTGGATGATATAATCTTTGGAAGCAATGATGACAGATTAAGTAAAGACTTTGCCACAAAAATGCAAAGTGAGTTTGAAATGTCTATGCTTGGCGAGCTGACATACTTTTTGGGGCTTCAGATTTCTCAGCAAGATAAAGGAATATTCATATATCAAACCAAGTACATCAAGGAAATGCTAAAAAAATTCCAGATGGAAGATTGCAAGCCAGTCCTTACCCCCATGATAACAGGTTGCAAGTTAAGCTTAGAAGATTCGTCAAAGGATGTGGACCAAAGGTTGTATAGATCCATGATTGGTAGTCTCCTATATGTGACAGCCTCCCGGCTTGATGTGATGCAGGCAGTTGGACAAGTAGCAAGATTCCAAGCAGCACCAAAAGAATCTCATATTATTGTCGTCAAAAGAATTCTTCGATATCTTAAGGGCACAACGGAATATGGTCTATGGTATCCCAAAGGAAATGATCTGGTTATCCAAGCTTATATAGATGTAGATTGGGCAAGAAGTGTTGATGATCGTAATAGTACCAGTGGAGCAACATTCTATCTAGGTGATTGTCTTGTTTCATGGTTAAGTAAAAAGCAGTGTTTAATCTCATTATCCACAACAGAGGTAGAATATATCACGACAACAACTTGTACACAAGTTTTCTGGATGAAGCAAACTTTGCAAGATCTTCAAGTCAAGTTTGATGAGCCTATTCCCATCTTTTGCGATAACACCAATGCCATCAGTATCTCCAAGAATCCTGTGATGCATTCCAAAACGAAGCACATTCCGATTAAATACCATTTCGTTAGAGAGCAAGCCACTGAAAAGAATATTAAGCTTGAATATGTTGGCAAAAAGGAACAAATTTCTGACATCTTTACCAAACCATTACCTTGTGAAGCATTTGAGTATCTTTGCCAAAAGCTTGGGATTCTCTCAAGTTCTCATTAGAATCTTTCTCTTATCTAACTAAGTAGAAAGGGGGAATGGAGGTGTGTACAGGTCCGCCGGATGACAGTTTGTTAGAGGGAGTTACCCTTTGCCATTGATGACAGAGGGGGAGATAAGGCAGTAGGAAGAGGTGTCATGATCGCAGGGGGAGTACTTGTGTTGCCATCAATGCCAAAGGGGGAGATTGTTGATCAGTGGTTGTCATTGATGTTAACCCAAGCAACACCAGGGGCTACCCCGATCTTGCATGGGCATTTTGACTTAACAACTTACTCTATTCTGAGTCAAGGATCTTCTAGATGGATTCTACTCGTCGATATGTTTTCGTTGATATATGGCACGCCATGTAATTCTTCACGGTTTGAGAGATATTCGTGTTTGAAGTTAGTAACCCCAGTTAGTGGGCTAAACCCTATGGGGTTGTGGCATGACACTCATAATTGGTTGTGGCATGACACTCATAATTGGTTGTGGTCATTGAATAGTCAATAATTAATAATGTTTTATTTTCTCCTAAAATCCCTCCAACGTTCACTTGTTGAGGATCCTCTCAACTCAAGACATTCATATAAATAGTGACCCTCATATCCTCCTCTAGTTGGGATTTTGTGGCTTCAAACAAGTCATCATGGCATTTTCGCTATAACTTCTTCTTCTTCTTTTCTTTCTTTCTCTTTTTATTTTTATTTTTAATTTTTTTTAATTTTTTTTTTTAATTTTAATTTTTATTTTTATTCTGCGAAGCTTCAGAAGCTGAAATTAAAATTTGAGCCGAAATCTTAATGAACCTCGTGACCGAATTTCGGATCTTGGTTCGCTGTATTTTCGGAGATATGATCCGAGGAAGTTAGGGTTTTTGCAGGCTCCCGAATTCCATGTCAAATAGGTGATGTTGGGAAAATCGTCATAACTTTCTCTCTGAGCATTGGATTCAAATTTTGTAAATAGTGACAGAAAGAGGACGGACTGTAGTTTGTTGGGTATCATTTTTAGGGCCGAAGGTTGCAACAGTGACACGTGGCACTTCGTACAAGTTCGCTCTACTGAACTAGGCTATAATCAGGTCATCATGGGAGATTGGGCATAACTCTTTCTTGAAGAATCCAATCTTGATCAAACCTATGGGGTTGGAAAGAGGACTCAGAGGTCTATCACAGGACGAAATTTCAGATCCTGGGGATCCGAAATTACATAGATACAACATATTCAATATCGAGCTCCTAGAAGGCAAGAAAAAGCATGCATTCAAGGATCACTGCAGTAAGGACCACACATCAACAGTCAAGGGTAAGTCTTCTACAACAAGGTATGTATGATTAGTGTTTACATTTGAAATATGAGTATCATCTCTAACAAATGTTTTTGCAGGAAAACATAAGTACATATAGTGTCTCGGTTATATCTCTATCTCTATATGTCACAATTAATTTTTCGGATGTCCTATTCTTGATACTACACATTTTATGCTACATATTCTTGATGCTACACCAAGTTTGCTAAATCTATATGATGTTGTAAGTTCATGTTACTTGCTTTGTCATAGTTGATAAAATGGTCTCTGTTTTTGTACTTAGAACTTGGTCCATCACAAGTCTGGGGTCTGTCATCAATTTTTATTGTATATATCTTTAGGTCAGTTTGGATATAGTCTTGCATAGAGTCCAGACCTATATCAAGAGTGAGAGTCTTTGTCTACTGTTGCAACAAGTGAACAACAAAGGTGACAAGCACACTTCAAGTACGCATTGTAATTTTAATTTGTATTTATTATACACATACATGTGTTTTGCAGGCAGAGGTAAGTTGAAGGGTATTTTGTTTTGTTTTGGGATTGGTTTCGTCGGGCAAATTTTGCATGCAGGTAGAAGAAGATTCAAGTACAACTTCAAGCAAGAATTCAAGAGTAGAAGTATCAAATCAAAGGAAGCATTGTAGCGGGACATCCTTCGAAGACATGACAGCCATCCGTATATTGTGAAGAAGTGTCAAGGCCAAGAGTCATCATTGTAAAGTTGTAAAAGAGTCATTTGTAAAAGTGTCATCATTGGAAGAGTTATTATTGTAAAAGAGTCAATCTGTGTAGAGTCGAAAAGGCATTATTGGGAGGTATAGGAGTCTTTGTTGGGATTATGTCATGGTTGGGTTGCAGGTCATAGTGTGATTGGGTGTTCGGTCAAAATCATTGTAAATCATATTGTATCGTGGATCGTTGTCCCTAGTACGGGAATCCACACTCGTCTCATTTCCGTCATTATAGGGTGGCAGGGAGGTGTTAGGCTAGTGCATGAAGTCGCCTACAGGTTGGAGCCTGTGAACACTTCAGGGTGGTAGGTTGGTCTAGGATGTTGGGGCATCCATGCAGTTGACTATTGAAGAAACTAGGGCATTGGGGTGTCCTTCTAGTGGGAGCTGGAGAAGAATGCTTTTCTAGAATCCTAGGAAGTTGTTGTTTTCATTTTAGTTGGGGTCGAAGTTTAAAGAATTTATTAGAAAAGCATTCGATGGTTTTTGACCCGGAGGGGGTTTTCCGCCTAAAATTCTTGTGTCTACTGTGTTCTTTTATTTACTGTTATTACTGCATAAAAATTAATAATAATTGAAGATTAACTAACGCTCTGAAAAGATTTAAAAGTGCTAATTGCTAAGGAATACTGAGTCACCCCCCTCTTAGTATTTCCAACAGTTGGGACGGCTCACTTGGAGTTGCAGTCAGTGTCGGGATTTGCTTGTGGAGTGAGGAATTTCTCCTCACTAGATTTTCTTGCCAGTATTTCTCTATAGGATTGCCAGTGTCAGCATCCAGATGTACTTAGTTTATTTCACTGCTGCGTAATGGTAAAACTGTCAACTGCTGCACCGGTTTTTCTGGGGACATTGATCCAAAAATAATTGTCATTTATGTGTGTGTGCTAGTATTTCTTCCAATGTTTATTTCTTCCTTAGTTTATTTTTGTAGGTTGTAGTGTGATTAATTCAGTGTTTGTTGAAGCAAACAGTAAATAAATTGTTAAGGATTAATTTAACAATTAGGGGAATTATACAATAGGAATCAGGTTCTCGATATTTCACATGGTATCAGAGCACAGATGATCAGCGGGAGAGCTCAGTATCGAAGTGATGTTCATTGAGGGGCAGCAGTTCAAAATCCTAGAGGCAGCGCAGTCACCTTGGCCAAGAGGTCGATTTCTTGAGGAGAATCGATTTTTCTGAGAGGGACAAAAAAATTATATCTTTCCAGATTGATGGTTTCCTGAGGCAGAGGGAGCAGCCAGTATTCTTCGCAGAGCAGATCTCTAGGTGGACGCAACAGTTTGCTAGTGCAAAGCTAGCGTCAGGAGAAAGAAGGGCACACACTAAGGGAAAATTTTCCTCAGCGAACTTCTAGTCTCAAGAAGTTTGAATTCCCTTGCAGATCAGCAGTCATTGTGAGCAGTTTTTCTCACTCCAGAAGGGAGTGCGATGGCCTAGCAACAGCTGAGCAGAAGGGATGAGGAGATTTTTGACATCATTTGAAATGGCCACTGCCGGATTACGAGATTAGGACAGGTTGGATGGTGCTTCCAACTATGTTATCTGGAAGGCAAGGATGTCCTTCCTTGTAGATGAATATGGCCTGAAGCCATATATTGATGCAGTGGTAGCTATTCCCCAGGATGCAAATCAGTGAAAGGAATACAGAAAGGAGATGGTGAGGGCAAAGAGGTTGATACTTGATGGTGTTCGAGATCACATTTTATCACACATAGCGGGCTAGGGAACGACCAAGGAAATGTGGGATACGCTTTCCACGCTGTACCAAGGCACTTCCGAGCGGCGAAAGATGTACTTGGAGGAGAAGCTGAGATGCATTAGGATGCAGAAAGGGGAACACATAGACCCCTTCCTCACCAGGATTCAGGAGATCCAGGATCAATTGTCAGTTGTTGGGGCAACGCCTCAAGCTATAGAGCCAGTGAAATTGGCACTAAACAATGTCTCTGAGGAGTGGCAAGTATTCGTCCAAAGCATTTTGGGCAAAGAAACCTTGCCAAGGTGGGACAGGATGTGGGTTGATTTGTAGTAGGAGGAGTTGAGGCGAGACCTAGTGAAGAGCTCCATCAGTGGCAGCAACAATGGATTGAAGCAGGTGAAGGAGGAGAATGTGGCCCTCGCATCGAACGGTTCCAATTAGGGACAGGGGGATCAATGAAAGAAGAAGAAGGACCTGTCGAAGGTCAAGTTCTTCAGATGTGGTGAGCTTGGTCACTATAACACCCATTGTCCTCCTATAAAGAAGGACAAGGAGGAGAAGCAGGACCAGTAGGCAACCTCAACAGAGATCGATAGGCTTTCCTCCAGGCTGGAGGAAGACTTCACCGTGTTTGTTGACATACACCCATGAGTGAAATGTGGTGACTTGGTGTTGTAGCCTCAGAGGACAATAGTTGGGCAGGATTCTTGAGGAGGTCCACCTCTTGAATCAATACCTTGCTATGAGGGCCCACAATATTTTGTAGCAGGATGGATCAGTGGCAGTATATGCAATCAGATGCCAGAGTGACAGATGCAGAGTCTAGTTTTAGTCAGATGCTGGGGAGCACAGTGCAAAATTGGCAGTAGTGCAGAGTCAATAGCAATGCAAATGCCTCAGTGACAACGCAGATACTAGCAGCAGTGAGAGACTCAAGTGTCAGATGCATTATACTGGTCACAGTTGATTCAATATTTAGGATGCTTTTCAGTTGCAGATGTTGCAGTTGTAGCAACAACAAATGAAGAGGAGTTGTAGTGCAGATGCAGTGTTGACAGCAGTTCAACAGTGCCAGTAGCAGCATAGATGCAATGGATATCAAAGTTGTGCAGTAGTTGGTGGGCAGCAAAAGCCAGACATCAATAATGTGATAGGAGATCATGCAGAGACGGGTGTTGCTACAGGAGACATCAACACTAGAACACATTCCTCGCTATGAGAGAGTGTTAGTTTTTGTAGCATCGGATGTGTTCTAGCCTTGAAATTTTGTGGAAAGACTAGAATGCATGAGATCTCCAAAACCCAGAAATCATGTTTGGAAATTCCGCCTAGAAATGACTTAATTAGATTATTAGACAATTTTTTAATATTTCCTAAGTCTAAACTTAGGGAATATGACTAATTAATCATAATTAATTAAGTTATGGTGTGAATGTTCTAGAAACTCACACGGATCGACTTCAAGTTAATCCTAGCCATCAATTAAGATTTAATCTTGGTCATTGAAGTCGCAACAGAGAATTATAAGAAGAAGTCAATGGGATGCCCCCCTGTAGATCTCTAGCACATAAGACTGCTTCCTGCAACGTGGAGGGTCTGCGTGACTTCACCAGTCGACACAGGGGCTCAAGCAAGCCCTCAATGAAGGTATACACCCTCCTTGCCTCGGATAGATCTGGGACCATCACTGACACCCGCAGAAAATTTGAGAAGTATTGCTCTGGGTTGCCTGTTTGGTGCAGTTGGGTTAGCTCTCTGAAATAAGCCTCTGGATCCCTCTGATCAAATCGCTCCACCACCCTCTTGGTGAAGTCCTCATAAGAAACTATGTGGGCATGCCCTAAGGTGGTCAAGCCATGAAACCACCAATCATGGGCTTCCCCCTCCATGTGCAGCGTGGCCATCTTAATGGTTTCCTGCTTTGTCATGCGGTTGAGTTGGAAGTAGGTGTCCATCTTCTCAACCCAAGCCCTGGCCATGCACTTGGCAGTGCCGTCGAAAGTAGGGAAATATATCCTCCCTATGCTTTTCTGCAGTTCGTAGTTCTAGGTTCCTTGTCCTCCATACCCCTTGTTCTTCACTCTGCTTGAGATTGCAGTAATCTCTGAAGGAGAGGGATTCTTTAAAGTCTTCATTCATAGATTGCCACTCTCTGAAGTAATCTCCCATCTGAGGGGGTTCTTCCTCCTTTGCAGGCTCGATTTGTGCCACTGGCACGAAGGAAGGCAGTGTGGTACTAGTTGGCACACTGACTGAAGGGCGCTACGCTGTTGGTGAGGGGTGACTGAATGGTTGAGAGGCCCCAAAAGTTTCCCCACACAGAAACCCTCTAGGTGTGGTCCTTTCTCTGTTCTGTGACTTGATCTTTTCCAGCATGTCTTTCTGTTCCTTGGCCAAGTCACTCAGGGTCCTCTAAAGGCTGTAGAAAGCCATCTCTTCCCTGCTCTTGGGTTCTGTCATTTCCTCCACTTTTGTCACTGCTTTCCCCCTGTCCTCCATCTCTGGGGTAATCTTTAACTCCCTTTCTCTGCCCCTGTACCTTTGTCTCCGGTAGGTGATGTTCTGCTGGTCCTCTTTTCTCATAGGAGACAATCCCCACAGCCGAGCCAAGAACTAGGCTTTGATACCACTGTAATGATCCTAAATAGGAATATAAGTGATAACAAGCAAATAATACATGCAACAAATTAAAAAAACGAAATATTCAACAAACACCCATCTAAAAGCTGCAAATGGAGAACTTCTGAGCCATTTTATTATATTTCTGCAAGTCAAATTCAATAGATGATAGAATGGTGTACCTGGGCTTGTCTCAAAGGACAAGCAGGACCAAACCCAAGTAGGAAAATGACTGAGTTGAAGGCTGCCCACTTGCTGCACCAATTTGCACTGCGCTGCCCAGAAAACCACTGCTCTACTGAAGTTCGAATCGCTGGAAGGCACACTAAAACTGCCCAGAAATTTATATGCTTTTAACCCCAAACTCCTTGGCCAAAACCCAGAAAAACCCAGAAGGGATTTTAGCTGGTTTGGACTTCTGATTTTCGACCCCCTTGGAGCCTCACCTCAGCTCTAGCTGCCAATTTCGACTTGCTGGAAACTGCCTGTAAATCCACCTGAAAACTCCTCCAAAATGTTGAGTTCACCCGTGCTATCCAATCCCTGACTTCCCGGATGATCTCTTGGCCCAACTCAGCTGCTCCCAAGTACCATGAAAATTTGTTGTGTGGCCTTTGCGCTGTCCCTCAGCCCAATAGTTCGAATTTCTGGAATGCTAGCTGTAAAACCCAACAAGAATGCTGGTCTAATGCTACTACCTTAGCTCCCCAACTCTCGGACAAGCAATCAGATCTCTGCTTGCTTCAATCTCCCTCTGCGTGTTTCCTGGTTGCCCAGAAATACGCACTCCTTGCTTCTGCGCTGGCTGCTGGTGTATGTCACTGCCTTGGAACTCTTGAAAAGTCTTGTGGAAAGCCTCCCTAGGGCGGGCACGAATGTTCCCCCGAGGTGGTGGTTGAATCTCTTGCTTGAGAGACTCGTGGCTAAACAACCGGTAGACTTGCTAAACAACAAAGTGTACAAATGAGTGTTTGTTTGGAAATGTCAAAGATGAGAAACAAAATGAGAGTTGATCTCTCCTTCTCCTTGGGCCTACTTAGCCTCACATGGGCCCCTCCATCCACCCATTCGATTTTCCCTCCAAGTATATCGAATGGCTAATTCGAACTCCCATGTGGGTGGCCCCCACATTCCTCTAGCTGCTAAATAAAGTCGAATTGGCCCCTTAGTCACTAAGTCAAAAGTGTGGGGTCCTCTTCCTTAGTAAAAAATGTGCAAAATTGGGTGGCAGCACCCTGTTACTAATGTTTTTGAGAAGGGACATGTGTTAAGTTATGGTATGTTCTATGCTTAGAGTAGTTTACTTCTTTTTATTATTATTATCCACAGATTAGCAATCACCTGTACTGTAAGTAAAGTGCAGATAGAACATTAAACGATCGACAGAAAACAAGCCAAGACAAGAGACACACGATGTCGCAGCTAGCCAGGGACAAACCCTAATATGGGGAAACCCTTTGATCAAATCTTCCTTTATCTTCAATAATTCAGCAGAGAGAAATAGTACATAATCTGATTTACATCAGCAGCAGCAAACCCTAGATCAGCGACATCAGTCAATATCTGTTAGATCATCTAGATCAGTGGCATTAGCGACATCAGTCAATATCTGTCAAATCATCTAGATCAGCGACATCAGCCAATATCTATCAGATCATTTAGATCTACGACATCAACGACATCAGTCAATATCTGTTAGATCATCTAGATCTATGGCATCAGCATCATCGGCATCACCAGCATCGACATCACCGGCATCAGCATCATCGGTATCACCGACATCATCACTAAACTAGGGCAGACAATATCTTGCAAACCAATCGTCGGATCGGCTTGATTCCTTCACCAAAAAATGCGGCCTTTAGAGGAGAGTCAGATCCACCTACAACGCAGTTCAGAGAGGGAGAAAGATGGTCAACGCTGGTCAAATTTCTGATCTGTAGTTGCAGCCCTAAATATGCATCCTTCCTTCCACACATGTGAGAGAAGAGTCTTTTTCTGCGTAGTAGGAGAAGAGCCTCTTTTCTGCACAGGAGAGAGAGAGAGATGTGATGAGAGAGTGTGTCCAAATGAGGAAAAAACCTCTTGTATTTATACACAACTGTTAATGATTGAATAGATGCGACTATTGGGCTTGTAAGCCTACATGAGTTGCTGGTCGGCTTGATAATTATTCCATAATCAAAATAAATTCATATCTCCATAAATACTTATTGGAATTGGAGGATCTTTAGATCAATCCTACACCTCTCGATGAGAGGAATCTAATAAAAATATTATTAGCCATGAATAAGATGACCCACATGGAGTTTGGCCCTAGTTGCCAATTTTAACCCAGTGACTGTGCAGAGGCAGTTTGAACGGCTTACTTGGAGCTGCAGTCAGTGCTAGGATTTGCTTGTGGAGGGAGGAATTTCTCTTCACTAGATTTTGTTGCTAGTATTTCTCTGTAGGATTGCCAATTTCGGCATCCAACTGTACTTAGTTTATTTCACTGCTGCATAATAATAAAACCCTCAGCTGTTGCACCGGTTTTCCCGAGTTGGGTTTTTCCGTGGACATTGGTCCATAAATAATTGTCATTTTATATGCGTGCTAGTATTTCTTCCAGTGTTTATTTCTTCCACAGTTTATTTGTGTAGGTTGCAGTGTGATTTATTCAGTATTTACTGTAGCAAACAATAAATAAATTGTTAAGAATTAATTTAACAATTAGGAGAATTATTTCCAGTTGCTGCAATAGGAATCAGGTTCTCGATTTTTCACACATCAAACAACTTTGACCAGACACATTACTTTCTAGAAGTTATGCAATCAATGATAGAGGTTATGATAAGGAATAGAATCAAAGAACATGACACATTCCTCTAATTGAATTCTATTGGGAAGACAATGTCCTCTTGATTAGTTCACCAACAATTTCAGTTTTGTTGATGGATGCAGATTGGATGTTAGAACTTGGTAAATGGATGACAACCAACAATGATAAGTACATGTGCAGATTATCAGTCCACAAGGACAATACCCCAACACTTGTTTATGAAGTACGCTGCCCAGGAAATATACACACTTGAAACAACCCTTGTATTTCCAGCAAACCCATGCAATACTTGTCACATAGATAACTCACAATCTTAGAAATTTGAGAGTGTACTAATTTGCGTGCAAAGATGTATGTTTCTACCCTGGAATGGAAATCTGCCAACTAGAAATGACTTGGAGATCCTCTTGGTCTTCCCCAAATCAGCTGCTAAGGTATATAGATACAAAATTTATCTTTAGAAAATGCCTCTGATCTGAAATATATGCACACGACCAACTAATGGGAAGGAAAATCAGCTCTATACAAGTTGTCGATTATTCACCCTTCGTGGAGCACCCAACAAACACAATTAAGACAATGACTACAACTGAAATATATTCGAACCTGCTAACAACAACGCTCAATCCTGACCACTCCAGGATAAGCTCCTACATGCATATGTTTGGTCTCAGAAAAGATGTTGGCTTTCGCCTCAAAAAGAATTCAAGCAGAGAATTTTGTAATGGAAATTCGGCCCTTCAGAAGTGAATGACACAGTCACAAAAACTCACACCTTCAAACCAGTGAGAGTCAATTTCCAACATTGTGTGATCTTGGTCTGCCCCCGTTTAATTTTTTTGATTTGACTCGGTTATTTCCAGCTCATATACGACCTCTTTAAGCTACAACAAACTATGTGGCCCAATGGATTTTTTGAGACATTGTGTATGTGTGATGAGTTACACCAAGAAATGGCACTTGGTCCCCATTTTGAAATGCAATTCACGCCCCAATCAAGTTAAACGAACCCTTGAGAGTGAAGATAATAAACCACAACCCAAACAAAATGATATCAAAATGCTAGATCAATTAAGAAATAGATGACCAAGGAATGTTAAATATTCTCGCTCTGCAATCACAAGAAATTCGTCCTTTTAAGAAACCCTTGCCCAAAATCGATTTCGTCCCTTTGCCAACTGTTGCGGCGTCGATGCTTCTGGTTCCTTCTAAGCTTCTAAGAAAAATGGGCTCGCGGCTTTAATTCGGCTCCAATTGGAAAGAACCTGGCCTCTATAAGAAAATGGAACTCGCTGAAAGGCCAGGTGAATGTGGCCTGTAATAAATCAAAGATCACGTATGCGAAACATATGCCCAAAAATAAATAAATTTGACGTCAGGGATGGATCCACTTTAGGTGCTAAGGGGCACAACCTTCACGAATTCGGCCCTTTAAACCCTCAGCACGTTGAAATTTGGATGCGGCCCCTCTTAAACTTTTAGTTTGGCCTTGAATTTTAATACGACCTCTTTCAAAATAATGACTCGGCCCCCTTTTAAATAATCGGGCCTTTTACAAAAATTTATATGCCCTCTCAATAATAACACTTGCTTTTCGGCCAAAAATTGGATTGCAAATCCCTTTATGGAAACTTAAGCTTAGCTAATATGTTGAATGATTATTAACAAGTCGACAAAATCAAAGAAAATTTGGCTAGCATTTTGTAGTAGAAGTTTTGTAGAATTTTCTGGTGAAATTCATTTCATGCATCAAAATTACGGCTTCGATAAATAGAGGGATTTGATCTTGCTTCATCTGGAAATAATTTTCTTTCAGCATCTTTGATATAAACACTTGAACAATCTGTAATTAAAACCCTCAGGCTGGTAGGAACACCCGCTTTGATACCATTGTAATATCCCAAACGGGATATTTGACTGATTTTGTAGAAATCTAACTCAACCTGAATTTCACCATCAAATAACCATTCATTTAACATAAAATTTCCATCTAAAAAATTTATAATCAATAGAATACGACAAAATTACAGCAGGGTGAACATGGACAATCTCAACTTTTATTATAATGGATAAACCAGGGTCACATGCATATACAACCAAAATAGCTGAGATGAAAAGATGACTACAAGATTATCTGCTGCACTGCACCGACCCTCCAACTGACATGAACTGCACTGCTAAGCTCTCCTGTGAATTCTGGATGAATTCACTAAGGGGAGATGGGTACTCGCCCAATCTCTCTGAGTCACCCGAGGGTTTCCGTCCTGGGGCTACAAATGAAGTAGAGAACCGGGTTTTCAACCTCTCATACAAGAAGAAAGATCAAATCCAAGATGTCCTCTAATGGCCTCCTCCTGCTCTTTTTATAGATCTGATGGACCCCTCTAGAAAATCTTATTTTAATCATTGAGCACATTTCCCTCTTTTTATTTTAATTAAAATATCTTTTAATAAGAGAAAATGGTAAATTGGCCACCATATCTCCTTAGGCCACTGAAAATCACTTCTAGCCATCCCATCCTATAGGTCTTCTCATCCTGGTTCCAACGAGCTATTACGCTAAGGTGTTCTCTCAAGTATTCCTCTCGGAATGCCACCTTAAGCGTAATTGTTAAAATTGGAAACTAGGGCAAAACTTCATGTGGGTCATCTTATTCATGGATGATAATATTTTTATTAGATTCCTCTCATCGAGAGGTGTAGGATTGATATAAAGATCATCCGATTCCGATAAGTATTCATGGAGATATGAATTTATTTTGATTATGGAATTATTATCAAGCGGACCTACAACTCATGTAGGCTCAGAAGCCCAACAGTGACATCTATTCAAACACCAACGTTGTGTATAAATATAGGAGGACTTTTCCTCATTTGGACTCACTCATATCATCACATCTCTATCTCTTTACTGCGCAGAAAAGAGTCTCTTCTCTACTGCGCATAAAAGGGTCTCTCCCTCACACGTGAAGCCGGAAGCTGCTGAAATTGAAGCTGCAACTGCAGAAGTAAAGATTGACCTGCGTGGACTAGAAGATCTTCTCATCTGAACTGCGCTGTAGGTTCATCTGAACCTCCTTTGAAATCCACAACTTTTGGTGGTGGAATCAAGTCAATCCGACAGACGGTTTGCAAGATATTGATTGCCCTAGTTTGAAGCCAGAAGCTACCGAAACTGAAGCTGCAACTGCAGAAGTAAAGATTGACCTGCGTGGACTAGAAGATCTCCTCATCTGAACTGCGCTGTAGGTTCATCTGAACCTCCTCTAGAAGCCGCAACTTTTGGTGGTGGAATCAAGCCGATCCGACGGTTGGTTTGTGAGATATCGTCTGCCCTAGTTTGATGATAAAGCCGCTAATGCTGATGCTGCTGATCTAGGGTTTGCTACTGCAGATATAAATCAGATTTATTGTACTATTTCTCTCTGCTGAATTATTGAAGATAAAAGAAGATTTTATGAAAGGGTTTCCCCACACATTGTGGGGTTTGTCCCTAGCTAGCCGCCACATCTTGTGTCTCTTGTCTTGGCTTGTTTTTTGTCGATCGTTTAATGTTCTATCTGCACTTTACTTTATGTACATGTGATTGCTAATCTGTGGAATATAATAAGAAAAAGAAGTAAACTGTTATAAGCATAGAACATACCATAACTTAAGAGTAATTAATTGAGTTAGGCACAATAATAATCATGTTTTACGAGAATTATCAGAATGTAGTGGAACATGAAGCAAGCTGTGCGGAATCAATCTTGATGATGGAATATGGTAAGTGAACTCCTCCAAACCCCATAAAACATCTCCAAAAACCCCTAGGCCCACTAATGACATAAACTTACACCTGTGACCTATCTGCCTCCAACCCTGAAAGTCCACCCTAACCATGCCATAGGGAACATTAGAAAAAGGAACATCACGTTGTGGCATTTATTGCTCAAAAAGGATATGATGTCATGCTTTTGGAGGATATTGACCCATACATGGGCATTTATGGTGTTATTTTATTGTTTTGAGCTATGGGGTTGGCTTGTAACTCCTTGTCTTGACTCTTGTCAAAATTGTTTAGGGATTGTAGGCTTAATTTCTTGTAAAAGTGAATGGATAGGCCTCATATAAATAGAGGATCCCTCCACTTCATTTGAACATCATCATACATGTGAATTCAACTTCCTTAGAGAGAGTGCGAATTGCCTTGTCTATTTCGCTATTAGGTAAAAATGTGATTTTTGTAGAGCATCTTATTATTAGAGATTGATTTTGCGTTGGAGACATCTTTTTGGATTGAAATAAGGCTTTTATTGGAAGAATTTGTGAGTTTATTGCTGACTTTTCTATATTTTGCATGTGAATGAAATTATGCTAGGGTTTCTAAATGTTCCATGACTAAGTGCATAATCTTGGAAAAATTTTGCATATTAAAATTATTCTTCCTTGAAACCTATAGAAGAACTCCTATGGTGCATCTTCTATATATAATTACTCCCCTCACAAAAAATATAGCTAGGGTTTTACAAGAGGAAAACCATTTCTCCCCCCATACTACATTCAGTTTTCATCTTCCTTTAAACTTTGTTCTAAAACCCCATTTTCCGAAGTAGGATTAGGGACTTTCAAAGTTTGTGTTGATAAAAAATGATTAAAATTTAACTATTTTCTTTTCTTTTATCTCTCCTAGGCTTTTCAAGGCAAGCTGCTAGGGCTTTTCTAGGGCAGATTTGCCAATAAGGTAAGTTTGAGTGGATGCTTGTGGATGAAATTCCAAGGTTTGCCTCTATAAAACTTTTAAATGCAAAGTCTAGCATTGATTGTGGTAAAACATCCTCAAATAGGGCTGATGTCATCCTTTCCAAACTCCTTTGTGCCATTAAAACCCTAATCCCTAGCCAAGCTTCAACTTGAAGCCTATTTGAGGGTTTCCCCTATTACTTTGTTGATTTTAATCATTAAGGAAACCCTTTCTTTGACTTCTACATGCCTAGATACTCCTTTATCATTGCATATCAATAAGCCCTAACTTGTAGTAGTCCTTAGCTAATCTAGGGTTAGAATACTTGCTCCTTTATAAAGAAGATTTGAGCCTATTTCAGCTTTAAGGTATCTTTCCCTAGCCTATTCATATCACCTTGAGCCCTCTAATTAGAATACCCTTACAGGTGAATACAAGGAAGCCTCCTTGTGGTGACATTGCACTAAACCAGAGGTGGAAGATTGCTGAGGTGATAGTGGAAATCCTTCCTCATTGTTCTCATAGGTTCTAACCCTCGCCTTGCGAATGCTCCTCACAAGGCCTATTAGATTTTGCGGCAACAACCCCAATGTGTAGATCTCCAATGCCCTTGCTTGCATGAGAAATCAGGAACCTAGGTTTTGTAGCAAAAAACTTGTAGATGCCAATTGACTGCTCACCTATTGTATTTGACCAAGGAATGACGTTCAAATGCCTTTGGAAACTCACACATGCATTGAAACTAGGATGGCCCCCTTTGACTGAGCATATCTTCCTCCTAGATCGCCAATTCGGAAAATTTCTGAGGGGCATGGAAATAAGACAACTATGTGGGGAACAGGTAGGTGCCTTGGGATCAAAGCGATAATGAAGGGGAAAAGTACAATAAGTGATCACCTTTACAGGGCTAGACACTGAGTGGTCCTATAAATCATGAGTCCTAATATATCCACCTCTAGGATGCCTGCATACCATGATCCACCCCAGGACATAAGGATGTCCATAAAGACAGGGAGTTACCACCCAGCAGGGGGATGTCAACAGTGCCATAAAACTAAGCACCATAGAAATGAAACTAAGAAGACTGGCCATGACTGTCCGCACATTGGGGATCTAGGAAACACAAAGATCATCCCACAGGGCTTTTACAAGACTTTAGACTTGCATTCCTTGGGCTTAAAATGGTGCTGCCAAAATGAATATGCTCATATGTACCCCTGCTGAAAGAAGGTAACAGTTCCCATAAATCAGAAGAATACATATACATTGGTCAAGTTGGCATTTGAATGAGCTAGTACTCTTTATAGAATTGGAAAGTATTGTTTTTGTTGGAGTTTGGTTTGAAGATTGTACACAACATACTCATTAGCTCTTGCATTGTCAGTGATATTTTGATTTGTGCTGGTTGCACTTCACAATATGGGGTGTATGTGAGGTAATTGGCATGGAAATAGAGCACTACAAACAAATGCCTACAACGAACCAGGATGGTGTCTCAGTCTTGAGCATCTTGAGAGATCTACTTCAGTTTGATATCAACATGCAAAGGGGTTGCATCAAAGACAGTTTTCAGTGATAGAAAAATGTAGAGCCGTGATTATTATTACATTGTCAGCTGGTGGTTGGTTGTGTGCAGGTTGTACCAGAGAACAAGCCATCTTATCAGTCCTGAGTAGTGTTGCAGAGTAGTTGCACTCGGAACTGCAATGAAAGCAGAAACCTTGTAACCATTCTGAAGTGTGATATCTCTGTCCAAGACTGAAAACAGGGAATAGAAAGTGAATTCCGCGAAGTATCTCTGTCGATGAAGCGAGTGGGCTAAAAGTCCCTTGTTTTCGGATTAATACATGTCTATAAGATGAACTTTAATTTGTAAGCCTCTTCAAATGATATAATGTGAGCCTCTTCAATTGATATAATGTGATATGAAGGTTCTCAATACTAGCTTCTTTAGTTGTAGCTTTCTCCTACAATGTTCCCTTCCAACACACATTACTCTGCCTCACATATTTTTAGATCTTTGCTGAGTAGTTATTGTTTTAGCAGAAAATTTTGAAATGTTGCACGATGTTAGATCTCTGTTTTTTGTACTCATTGATTTCTCAGTGAAGCGAGGTATTGAACTGTTGTAAGCAGTATATTTTCTCACGCATGGATGTTGAACAGATTGCCCGGATGTTGACAGTCCGAAGAGAAAGGGAGATCGAACAGGGTATTAAGAAACGACTATCAAGAAAGATGGATCGTGCATGGAAACGTAGCATCACTCCCAGGCCTCCTCCATCTCTGCGGAAGTTACAAGAAGAAAAGGCAGCAAAGGAAGCAAAAGAAGCAAAGGCAGGGTTATAGTTAATGTTTGTGATCAAAACATCACATTTGAGAGCTATGAGAATGACTTGCATTTTCCATGTCACTGGAGATATACATTCTTTGTTTTACCTACGAAGTGTTGGCAAAAACACTGAATTCTTTTATCATGTTTGTTCAAAAGATTATTCTCTTTCGCGTTGGAATTGCTCTGTATGCTGTGAAAATTTCATGTACTTAGGCTTTTAACCTCTTGCATTCTAACTATATGGAATGAATCACAGGCATCAATGGGGAAATATCAAACTTCTTTCTCCATTGTTATTCTTTATGTTAGAATGTAACACATGCTAATTAATTACTTAAGTATGCTGTATCAGAATTCACATCTGCAAATATTTTGTTTCTGGTTTGGTAAATTGTAGGCTCTTTATTACGCTTGGCTCTTCTTATATTTAACGGTTTTGTATGCAGTATATGGGAATTTTTCCTTTTTCTGAAGATGTGGCAAATGAGATGTCAGATAAAAATTAATTGTTTGAATGCGGATTTTGACAACTGTTCATATAGTAGATAGACTTCCGGAGCTTCAGCCTACTTACACAGTTCAGCTCCAAGTCTATCTACAAAAATTAATTGTTTTCAAGTTTAATGAATGGTACTATTACTGTAGAAGTATATGTACATAATTTCTTTCTTGTTTCTGTGATCTTTTTTTTTATAGAAGCCATGTCATGAAGAAATCATCTGGACATGGTATGCCTTTCTAGCGAATAGAATATCTGCAGTGTCTAAAGCAAGTTACTCCATTTTGTGCCACAAGCAGGAAGGAGTAATTTGTGCTTGATAGTCATGTTGAGTGGGTCACAGGACTCAGCTGGGAGTTTCCACAGGGTACACCATCAATATTCTAAATAAAATTCATCTAGTGCTGTAGGGATGTGAAAATACACAAGACATCTGCCAACTTGGGTGCTTGGGAACATCTCTTTGCTGTAAACAAATGAATTTCTTCTCTTGTAAAGTCCTTCCATAGCCCATGCCTACACGTCATATGGATGATCCAAACTGGCTGATAGCACATTGGAGTCATCTGTGCTCATCTTAATGTTAGTTTTATGTGTAATTTCTTGTAGTGATGTTTTATCTTGAAGTATTGCTTGTCTTTTAATTTATCTATAGTGTCCCACTAGGTCATCGGGAATTATGAAAGGTGACAAGTGTATGATACGGTTATCTTGCATTTAAGGAACCTCAATTCTCTTGTTATGGATAAGCTGAGTTCTTCTAAACGGTATTTTTGTGTACTATAAGCAACTCCTTTATCAGCACAATTGAAATGCTCCTGCTTTCCATCTTTCTCCCATTCCATTTCTATCAATTTTGGTATTAGGGATTGAAGGTGAAGCCTTTCTAAGCCTCTTGCTTCTCATCTTTCCCCCACTCCATTTTGGTATCGGAGATTGAAGATTAAGCCTTTCTATCTCTTTTTTTGTTCCAAGGTTGCTTTTGTCATAGAAAAAAATATTAGACTTATATTAGCAAATTAATACATAGCAGTTGAAGGAAAATCTCTCTATTTTTAATACTAAACAGCGGAGAAAAGCACATGGCAGCAATATCTAAAACAAAAAATTACATATTTCAGAATCTATTCTTGATGCTTAATAAAGATTGTGAACAAAAAGGGAGAGATATACTGTCTATAATATGATCGAACAAAATAGCAGGCTCATCATTAAGCAAAGGAGCTAAGAGCCTGATGAGCTTGCAAGAGAGATATAAAACAAAAAATGGACTTTCTGATAGTATGAATGCTGCTTATGAGGAATCAATCGGGTGAAGGCACCTCCATGTGCATGACAGTCCAGCTGAACACAAGTAGCCACGTCTATCTTCAGCGCAATGATGCATGTATAGATAAATGAAACCTTAGATTGAAATCTCTTCTTGAGATTGTTCAGTACATCGTTGCCATTTTCCTAATACTCTGACGAGGTCACCTTCAATTTTTTGGTAGCCTTGCTGTATATGGCAATGGCTTTTTCTTTTAGAGCATCTAAAATACTGTGTTGCAAAATCATGTCTGTTTTGGAAAGATTAAGGATGAAACCAATTAACATCTAGTTTACCACCAAATTTAGATTACTTGCTAGCGTGAAGATATTCCTTCTATCCATAGAGGTGCCTGAGTTTGCTTTGTTTTCCACTAGGACCTCTTCATGGTGGCCTTGGTATCGATGTTAGTGTCTGAGTTAGCTTCCTTCTCCCCTCTTCTTTCAGTTGAGCATTTCGAGGCCTGCTTGTTAAATAACAAAATTTTCTGTCTCATTGGATTCATTTCAACTTTGTGTTGAGAAATCTAGGGCATTAGCATTAGGTGATTTCTCTTTCATTAGCAACTGCATGTGAATGCTTTTTACTTGTTTACATTAGGATCTTCTTCTTGTTAGATTATTAGTGTTCTTCTTCATCAAACAGTAACCAATGCATGAACATAAATAGACAAGAGACACAACATGTAGGCTATAAGCCAGGGCCAAAACCTCTCACTCTTTGAGAGGAAAACCCACACAAATTCTTCTTATAGAGATTCCAATTGACGAATACCAAGACCAAGACCCTTGACCGGTTAGCCACTCCAAGACCAAGACCAGGTCCTCTTCTCTCATTTTAACTTTCTTATCATTACCAAGATCTTCATCACTGCCTTGATACCGAGATCTTCATCACTGCCTTGACACCGAGATATTCACTACTTGACACTCAAATCTTCATCACTGCCTTGACACTGAGATCTTCATCACAGAGATGATACCTTTACCATAATAGTATCATCAACAAACTATAGTTACAACGGACTGTTATGTTATCAATGAGACCTTACTGCACTTTGATGTGACACCGAGATAGAGGTATACATCACTGTAAGGTAGGCCGAGTCCTTTTAATGAGACAGTCTTCTGCATTATTTCCGAACTATTGATCAAGGTGATCAAAACTTGTTACTGTGCTCACCCATCCGAAATATAGAGGGATCCGTATTCCCTTTGACTGTGATTACATCCAACCCATTTATTGTACCCATTCGAATCCTATCCGAACTCCTTTTTGCTTTCTCCACCAAAAATCTTAGAGATATGAGAAGTCTGCTCTATGGTAATGCGAGGAACGTAGCCTCATATATATAGTGATTCGTCCATATATTTAAGCCGACCCGATCATCTGAATGGGTGGTCTCCAACATGAGTTTGTCACCTTATTTAGAAGCCAACATGAAGTGAGGACTATGTGCTTGTCATTGGAGGGTTACAATCTTCTATTTATTTGACATATGCTCAAGAAGAGCTCTTCATATTTGACATTGACTCTTTGACTCTAATGATAAATCTTAAGGCTCTCAATGGGAGTCACTAATAAATAAAATCTCTTGCTCATGAAACCCATGAAGCAAGCTTTACAAAAATAATTTTATTCCCTTCTTTTCATCATTTACAAAAGTCACAATACATGTCATTATGAAGACCGAACCTAGTTACTTTTTACAGCACTCAATATGAAGAATTTCTCATAAGAAGAATTAGATTGGTAACCCATTTGTTTAGCATCATATCAACCAACATTGTCACATAGCAAGGCCTTGACTAACAACTCTATCTCTCCACAAGATCTGAGCTCAATGCTGGCGAGACCAATGATTTACAGACACTCATCATTGTCTTTCTCGGAACATACCCCACCCTGGTTCTCAGGGTGTGTTCCATTAGGACTGTTCTTATCTTGGATTCCCAGTCCTCAAAGGATATCGGTCCTCCAAGACTGCTCTTACCTTGGATGCCCTATCTCATCCTCAAAGAGTATCAAATGCGAAATCATTACCCAATCCTCTCATTCTGTCTTCCCAAGTGAAGACCAGAATGATGTGTCTATCTCCCCCTCTCAATTAGGGAGGACATATTCCAATAAAGGAATTTATTCATTCCTACACAAGGAATGTACCTAAGCTCCCTCTTGGTTTAGGAATTTCCAAGTTTCTTCCAAGTAAGAAACTTGTTTCCAGGCTCCCTCTTAATTAGGAACCTACAACAGCTTCATAGGTGGAGATAATGGGACAACCAATTGCTTTGAAGAACTCTTTCCTTCGATGTCATGTCTTTCTTTGTCATAGAGTCTTCATCTTTTGGGACTTCTTCATAGGTCACAAACCATTCGTCACTTTCATTCATGAGTCAGTCATGTCATCATTCCTTTCATCAGAAAGTGATCCATTAGTCTACATTTGGTCTTGCTTCATTTCATGCTGCATTCTTCATGTTGTCTTCTTCAGAAGGATCTTACATCCTTCTACATGGTCCTCTAGGAAGACATCCATAGTTCTTCCCTTGGCAGTCCTTCATAAGCCTATCTAGATATTTGTTCAAAAATAAGAAATGAACACTTAAATCAAAATTACCTTTGTGATGGTCTTTCATCATGACATCTTCCAGTGTGCATCAACATCCTACATACATGTTGACATATCTCCCAAAGATACCCATTGTCAAGGATTTCCATCTTTTTCAGACTTCCATTAGAGTCTTCATATCTTTCTGGGAGATTTCTTATTCAAATCTTTTGCTCTTTCAGATGTTGATTTCCTTTACCATGGTTGCATATCTCACGATCTCTTCCTTCCTTTCTTCACACGTTTGTTTCCCAAGAGTTTCCAATCAAAGTTCCTCAATTGTAGTCAACCACCTCATACTTAATATGATGACATATTATGTTAATTTCATCTAGTGTGACCCATGCCTTCCGACATCTTTTCATTTGAGGAGATTCCTAACCTTTGATCACGCTTCTCAAGATAGAGTCGTGTTCCATGTTACCTGCAACCATACAACATGACTATATAATATTGAAAACAAGCATACGTACCTCATTTACCTTTAGGTCATCTAGGCTTCTTTTCACCAACTTCCTTGATTGAAAAGATTTTCAACCCCTTGATTTGCTTTATCTCTTATGTCATCATACCATCATCCATGAATTCCACGAGTTGGAGTTCTTGATGAAATACTTGCTTCCACTCTAGATCGATAAGTCCTCTGATGCAGATTCTATTAGAGAATCTTGAGTGTTGAAATTTCTAAGTCTGAAATGTTAGAAATCCCTACTGCATTATCTGGTTTATTTCTCCTACTTGTTTATTCCATTAACAAGTTATTTATACATATAAATATTGAAAATAAACACAAATGCAACCTTAACTCATATACAAATCATCAATTGAAAATACTGAGACAAACACATAAGGGACACCGTTATTTTTGGACAATCGTCCCTGGAAAAACCCAATGTGGGAAAACCAGTGCAACAGTTCTAAGGGTTTTATTTTTATGTAGATTTCTTGAGTACAACTAGGGTGCTAGAAATGGCTCACCCAACAAAGATTGTTACATGACAGTAATACCTCTTCTCAAAGACAGATATTCAACCTCTCAGTTCTAGTCTGCCCCACGAAAAATCCTTCCGATGCTTCTGCTAGGCTTTGCGTTAGCCCTGCTAGCCTCAGCGTAGCTTCCGAACCCTCTGCGTCAGCCTTCTACTACTCTGCGTCACCTCTCTAGCCTTCTGTGTCATCCATGCAGGTCCCTCAGCCTTTGCATAACTCTATCTACCTCTGCGTAGCTCTCCAGGCTCTACGCTAACCCTCTGGCACTATCTCTGCTTTTCTAATATGTACTCACCGCCCCTCGCTGCAACATATCACTTATTCGAATTTTCTCAATAAACCCTGCTCCAGAAAATTGAACTGACTGATCAATCTTAGTGTATCACCCACTGACCTTCAAGCATCCTCTTATACTTTTCCTGTTGATTCTTCAACTATCGAGATTAAGTCTCTAATCAACGGCTAAGATTAGATTTGGCTTAATCCATGTCATTTAGAACATTCTCACTCAATTTTATATTATACCCATTAATATTTTAATTTTCCTAAGTTTAAACTAGGAACCCCAATAAAAATATTAATTATTTTAATATCTCTCCAACTGGGTGGAATTTCCCCAAACCATTTTTGGGTCTTGGAGACCTTATGTGCGTTAGCCTCTCCACCAATTTTCATGGCTAGAGCACATCCGATGCTACCACAAATCAACACTCCCTCTTAGCGACGAATGTGCTCTAGTAATGCTCCACCAATGAACATCACACTGATCCTTTCACACCGGTACCTGCGTTGATGCTTGGCCTGCTGCCCAACATCCAATGCATTGCTGCTCCTGTACTGCTACCCATGGCTCTGCCACTGCCACTGCTACATCTGTACTGCAACTCCCTCTCAACATGTTGCCCATGCTGCCTCTAGCACTGCCACTACTAACTGTTGCACTGCAACTCGGTTACCGAGAAGTAAGTAACTGATCTACCCAAAAACTGACATCCTTGTCAGTTCGGAAGCCTCCTGATGCTGAAGCTACCTTTGCTACTATCATGTGTTCCCTCTGTTGCCTCTGTGCTGTTGCAACACCTCTGTGCCTCTCGCACCATTGCAATCTCCTCTGTGCCTCTCGCACTACTGCACCTACCTCTATGCCTCTCGCACTACTGCAACCCCCACTGTGCTACTACAAACCTCTGCACTCTAGAACTGCCTTGTCGCTCCATCACATCTTGCTTCTTCCTGACATCTGTCATCCTGCTACTGTTGTTGAGGGCTCTCGTAGCCGAATATGATCCAAGAGTTTGGGCACCTCAAGGATCCCGCCCTTGGTATGTAGTTCTCTTGACTACAACTCGATGTCTCCCCACCTCTTCTCTAGAGGTGCATGAGCACTCATGGCACAATCGTCATCCGTCTTGACTTCTTTCTCTGCCTCAGCCGGAGCTGCCTTCGAGTTGGAAGCCTCTCCCTTGTTCTTCTTCCTGGGACACTGGGATGCATAATGACCCATCTCCCCACAATGGAAGCACATCACCTTGGAGATATCCTTCTTCCCCCTCTTCCCCTGCTGTCTGTAGATGCTAGAGCCTCATCCTCCTCCTCCTCCTCTTCTTGATTCGACTTCCCTTCCCACTACTCCCCGCCTTGGTCAACCGTCTGATCTCTTCTTGGCGAAGAGCTGCCCACATCTCTTCCCATCCTGGAAGATTAGCTCTGCCCAAAATGCTTTGGACAAATGTCTCCCACTCCTCGGAGACTGCATTCAGGGCAGTCCTCACCATGAACTCCTGATCCGGCGTGGCCCCTATGGAAGTAAGTTGGTCACAAATCTCCTGCAATCTAAGGAGGAATAGATCTATCTGCTCCCCCTTCTGCATCTGATACATCTGCAACTGATTTTCCAATAGAATCTTCCGCTGCATGGAAGTGCCCTGATACAATGCCATCAAAGTATTCCACATCTCCTTTGCTGTTTTCTTTTTAGCAATATGTGGTACGACATGATTCTTGACCCCATCAAGGATTATGCACTTTTCCCTCACCATTGCATCCTCATACTTCTCATTATTAGCTGAGTCGACTAGGATAGCCACGGTTCTCAAGGCGAAGCTCTTGTTGCGATGTCTATCCAGGATTGCCAGGATCTTGGCCTTCCAAATGACAAAGTTGGAAGCCTCGTCCAACTTATCATGATCCCTCACTCCGTTCACTGCCATCTCTGCTCCTCTTCCGGACTCCCTCTGAGTTTCAACTTCCCTCTTGGAAATCTCCCTCCAAGTCCTGATTTCCTTGCTGGAAATCTTTTTGCCAACTGTCGAGCCGCTCCTCTCCAATCCTCTTTGCAGCTGCAACTCAGATCTAGATTTCTTGGCTAGAAATCCGTCAAGGTAGCGACTCCCTCTACCTTGGTTCTGTCCCGTTAGGTACTGTTCTGCTCCGATAGAAACAACACCCCACGAGCTTCCCAATCCATAATCTACCCACAACTCCCTAGGCCCCGGCAACTGAAGAAACTGAGCCTTCCAGCTCTGTGCAATCTCGACAAAGGTTGAATCACTCCTCTGGCCAAATGCGTCAAGTCTACCTGGCTGAGTAGGATGACGTGGCTCTTTGTGAGCCTCTTCTGCCTCTGCGTTGTCCCTCTCTCTAGCTCGAAATGATGACGCAGGCCCTCTGCGTCACTCCTTTGCTGGCTTCTGCTTAGGAGAAGCTCTGTCTCTTGGGACAACTGCTGCAAATTTCCGATATCGCTGATGCCTTCAGTGCTATGATCTGCGACCCTCTCATACCATGTTTAAATTTCTTAGTCTGACACATTAGAAATCCCTACTACATTATCTGATTTATTTTTCCTACTTGTTTATTCCATTAACAAGTTATTTATACATATAAATATCAAAAATAAACACAAATGCTGCCTTAACTCATATAAAAATCATCAATTGAAAATACTGAGACAATCGTCCCCGGAAAAACCCAATGTGGGAAAACCGGTGCAACAATTTTGAGGGTTTTATTATTATGCATATTTCTTGAGTACAACTAGGGTGCCAAAAACGGCTCACCCAACAGAGATTGTTACACAACAGTGATACCTCTTCTCGGAGACAGATATTCAGCCTCTCAACTTTAGTCTGCCCCACGAAAAATCCTTCCGACGCTTCTGCTAGGCTCCGCTTCAGCCCTGCTAGCCTCATCATAGCTTCTGAACCCTCCGCATCAGCCTTGTGCTACTTTGCGTCATCTCTCTGGCCTTTTGCGTCACCCACGCAGGCCCCTCAGCCTCTGCGCAGTCTCAAGTTTTCTCTGCCTAGCTCTAGCTGCCTCTGCGTAGCTCTCCAGGCTCTGTACTGACCCTCTGGCACTATCTCTGCCTCTCTGCTATGTACTCACTGCTCCTTGCTACAACAAATCACTTGTTCGATTTTTCTGAGCAAACCCTGCTCCAGAAAATCGAACTAATTGATCAATCTTAGTGTATCTCCAACTGAGCTTCAAGCCTCCTCTTATGCTTTTCTTGTTGAGTCTTCAACGACTGAGATTAAGTCTCTAATCAATGGCTAAGATTAGATTTGGCTTGATCCATGTCATTTAGAACATTTTCACCCAGTTTTATATTAGTACCCATTAATATTTTAATTTTCCTATGTTTAGACTTATTAATACCCATTAAAAATATTAATTATTTTAATATCTCTCCAACTGGGTGGAATTTCCCCAAACCTTTTCTAGCTCTTGGAGATCTTATATGCCTTAGCCTCTCCACCAATTTTCATGGCTACAACACATCCGATGCTACGACAAATCAACATTGAGGATCTTGCATATCCTTAATCAACAAATGTTTCCCTTTTCACTAATGTATGATGAGACTTATCGTGGATGACTTCTTCCTTTGATCTTTCAATGAGGCCACCAATAGTTATATCCTTCAAAGTTGACTACCATAGATTTTGTTCCAGCGGTCCTTCATGATTCGCTATGGTGATGTCACGAGTTCTTGCTTCTAATGCTTCTCTTCCTTGGACTTCTTTATTTAAGCTTCCTCCACTTCTTCGATGAAATGGACTTCTTCTCTATTTTCCTTGTTATTGCCCTTCTTGAGTTTAGGACAATCTTTCCTGTAATGCTTATAGCATTGAATCTTAGCTATGTTTTTCTTTCTTTTCGGAAAATGTCTAAATACTTTTTGCCTTCAACCTGTCTTCTTCTATCTTGCATAGAAACCACAAGTTCTTGAATGGGATAGCCTTCTTATCCTTATAGACATTTATTCATCAGTTAGTGCATGAAGATTATCTCACCCCAGATCTTGCAATGTAGATCTTATGGCGATAACCTTTTATCCTTTGATACTTTCAATTAGTGTAGATGAGATCTAAGTGATGTGAACTTCTTTATTGCACCTTCAGAGAATAACTCTACTAGCCTATCATATATATCTCTTTGATATCTCCAATAATGCTATATAGGGATCAAGGATCTTTGAATGATTACATAAGAATCCCTTGAGCCCTTTGATCCCTTTCCATGTATTTAGAGGAGATCTTTTCATTGATATGTTCAATGACTTCACTTTCTTCAAGGACTATGCCTATCCTCCTTTTCCATGCAAGGAATTTCGATGACTCAGCCATCTTATAGATCTCCTTGCAAAAACGAAGTCATTTTACCAAATTGAAAAGAATGAAAGATACTTACTTGACAAGTGAAGATGAAATATTCTACTTGATCACTTTGATGATGGTTGAAGACGATGTATTAGTGCTCCTTTTGGATGATCTTCTTCCAAAACAAAAACCCTGCTTTAGTGGGAGGATATTGCTCCTTTTATGATGACAACGCCTTTTAGATCTAGCTCTCTTTATTTAGGGTGATAGATGAGGATGTTTTGCTGCTTCCTCAGATTATCTTCTACAAGGATAAGGAGGGGATCCTTTCTATAATGATAGGGAGCTTGCCTTACAACTTTGAAAATGTTGATAATGCCTTGCCTTCAAGATAATTTGATTTCTCTTGTAATGTAGATAAAAAATGCTCCTAGGGTTTTGACTCTCTCCATGATGATGTGATATTCAATTTTAAGTACTTCAAGCTACCTTGCTTTGTAGATAACTTGATTAGGGTTTTTGTGGTCTTTTGATGATGACTACAAGATCCAAAACTTTTGCTATTGTAGACTGCTTCTTTGATCTAGGGTTTGATTCTTTAATGTAGATCTTGATATTTTTCTTTGATAACCTTCAACTTGCTTTGATGCCTTTCTTGAAACTCAATCCTTGATTGTCTCTTTGATTATATGCCCTTCCTTTGACTTCAACACCTTAGCTCTGGTTCCATGTTGAGAAATCTAGGGCATTAGCATTAGGTGATTTCTCTTTCATTAGCAACTACTTATGAATGCTTTTTACTTGTTTAGATTATGATATTCTTCTTGTTAGATTATTGGTGTTCTTCTTCATCAAATAGTAACCAATGCATGAACATAAATAGACAAGAGACACAACATGTAGGCTATAAGTCAGGCCAAAACCTCTCACTCTTTGAGAGGAAAACCCGCACAAATTCTTCTTATAGAGATTCCAATTGATGAATACCAATACCAAGATGAAGACCCTTGACCTATTAGCCACTCCAAGACCAAGACACAAGTCCTTTTCTCTCATTTTAACTTTCTTATCATTACCGATATCTTCATCACTACCTTGATACCGAGATCTTCATCACTGCATTGACACCGAGATCTTCACCACTGCCTTGACACTGAGATCTTCATCATTGCCTTGACACCGAGATCTTCATCACATAGATGATACATTGATACCTTTACCATAATAGTATAATCAACAAACTGTAGTTACAACGAACTGTTATGTTATCAATGGGACCTTATCGCACTTTGATGTGATAGCGAGACAGAGGTATACTTCATTGTAAGGTAGGCCGAGTCCTTTTAATGAGACAATATTTTGCATTCTTTCTGAACTATTGATCAAGGAGATCCAAACTTGTTACTGTGCTCATCCATCCAAAATACAAAGGGATCCATATTCCCTTTGACTGTGATTAAATCCAACCCAATAATTGTACCCATCCAAATCCTATCTGAAATCCTTTCTGCTTTCTCCACCGAAATTCTCAAAGATATGCGAAGTCTATTCTGTGGTAATGCGAGGAGCCTAGCCTGATATATATATATATATAGTGATTCTTCCATATATTTAAGCGACTTGATCATTCGAATGGGTGGGTATCCTTAATGTGAGCCGACATGAGTTTGTCACCTTATTTAGAAGCCGACATGAAGAGAGGACTGTGTGCTTGTCGTTGGGGGGTTACATAGTCTTCTATTTATTTGACATATGCTCAAGAAGATCTCTTCATACATGACATTGACTCTTTGACTCTAATGATAAATCCTAAGGCTCTCAATGGGAGTCACTAATAAATAAAATTTCTTGCTCATGAAACCCATGAAGCAAGCTTTACAAAAATAATTTTACTCTCTTCTTTTCATCATTTACAATGTCACAATTACATGTCATTATGAAGACCAAGCCTAGTTACATTTTGCAACACTCCCTCTTAACTAGGGAGGTATTCATAATGGTACTTGGTCATTCTCAATCTAAATAATTTCTCATAAGAAGAATCATATTGGTAACCCATTTGTTTAGCATGATATCAACCAATGTTGTCACATAGCAAGGCATTGACGAACAACTCTATCTCTCCACAAGATCTGAGGTCAATGGTGGCGAGACCAATGATTTATAGACACATTCATCATTGTCTCTCTCGGAACATGCCCCACCCGAGTTCTCAGGGTGTGTTCCATTAGGACTATTCTTATCTTGGATTCTTAGTCCTCAAAGAATATCGGTCCTAGATGACTACTCTTATCTTGGATGCCCTATCTCATCCTCAAAGAGTATCGGATGCCAAATGATTACCCAATCCTCTCATTCTGTCTTCCTAGGTGAAGACCAAAGTGATGTGTCTATCTCTCCCTCTCAATTAGGGAGGACATATTCCAATAAGGGAATGTAATCATTCCTACACAAGGAATGTACCTAAGCTCCCTCTTGGCTTAGGAATTTCCAAGTTTCTTCCAAGTAAGAAACTTGTTTCCAGGCTCCCTCTTAATTAGGGACTTACAACAACTCCTTAGGTCGACATTGTTGAAGAGTCTAGGGAAAATGTAGTTAATGCGATTCTTCTTAGCTTGATAACAATTTGTGAAATGCTTTTACTATTTATTTTATCTTGATCTTCTTCTTATTATGAGTGTGTGTGTTTACTTCATCAATCTGCTACCAAAACAAAGAGACAAGAACACAAGAAGTTGGCCTTTTGCTAGGGCCAAAATATCTCCCTCTTGGAGAGGAAAAACTGCACATAATTCTTCTTATAGGGATTCTACTTGACGAATAGCAAGACCATGATCCTTGACTCACTAGGCCACTCCAAGACCAAGACACCAATTCTCTTCTTTGTCACTGTTGAGATCATCTTCATCGCTGCACCATCAAGGTCATCACTACTGCACCACTTCATTACTGTTGCAACATCTTTGTTGACCCTTCATCGAAGTCTTTATCAACTAGACCTTCCATGTTGAGATATGTATTGGAGAGATTCCTTTTGATCCATCGAGATCATGACTGTCTTATCATAGCCTTTACCGAGATCGTGACCATGTTAGGATCATGACTGCACCTTGACCAAGAATGTAACTATGTTCATTATCACTACAATCTTTATCGAGATCTTACTTGTCATGTCTATGCCGAGAATATATATCACTGTGGTATTATTGAGTTTCTTATCCGAAACTGTGTGAATATGTGAGTGTGTACAACAATGATCCTTATCCGAGAAACCAGAGGGATCTTCCTCCTAATCGAAACACTGTCCTGCACCTTTATCCACGATTTCTGTAACCCTTAACTTGACGGAGATTTCAGAGAGGAGTGAGAGGATGTCACTGTCTAAATGCGAGGGTGCATGCTTATTTATATAGTAGTTTGTCCCTGTATTTGAGCCGACATGTCCACCAAAAATGTGATGTCTCCTTTGTGAGCTGACTTGTCATTTATGTTTATCTTGAGGCCGACATGACTGCCTTTCTTCATCGTTTTGTTGGCAAACTTCTTCGTGCTTGCCAGTTGGAGGATTGTGCTTGCCTTGGAGTGCCTTTTAGACTAGTATATATTTTTACACATATGCTCACGAAGAGCTCTTTACATGTCTTTGACTTTCCTAGACCTATGGAATGAGCAAGAAACTCATTCTTATAATTTACAAAAATAATATTTCTTTTTCTTGACAAGTACAAAGATGTGAGCTACATTTGTAAATACCAAACCTAGTTACACTTTCTTCAACAGAGATAATGGGCCAACCAACTTCTTTGAATAACTCCTTCCTTCGATGTCATGTCTTTCTTTTTCACAAAGTCTTCATCTTTTGGGACTTCTTCATAGGGAACAGACCATCCATCACTTTCATCCATGAGTTAGTCATGTCATCATTCCTTTTATTAGAAAGTGATCCATCACTCTACATTTGGTCTTGCTTCATGTCATGCTGCCTTTCTCATGTTGTCTTCTTTAGAAGGATCTTACATCCTGCTACATGGTTCTCTAGGAAGACATCCACAATTCTTCCCTTGGCAGTCCTACATAAGCTTATCTAGATATTTGTTCAAAAATAAGAAATGAACACTCAAATCAAAATTACCTTTGTGATGGTCTTTCATCATGACATCTTCCAGTGTGCATCAACCTCCTGCATACATGTTGACATATCTCCCAAAGATAGCCATTGTCAAGGGTCTCCATCTTTTTCAAACTTCCATCAGAGCCTTCATATCTTTCCGGGAGATTTCTTAACCAAATCTTTTGGTCTTTCGGATGTTGATTGCCTTTTACCATGGTTGCATATCTCACGATCTCTTCCTTCCTTTCTTCACAAGTTTCTTTCCCAGGAGTTTCCAATTAGAGTTCCTCAATTGTAGTCAACCACCTCATACTTCATACGAGGACATATTATGTTGATTTCATCTAGTGTGACCCATGCCTTCCAACATCTTTTCATTTGAGGAGATTCCTAACCTTTGATCATGCTTCTCAAGATAGAGCCATGTTCCATGTTACCTGCAACCCTACAACATGAATTTATAATATTGAATACAAGCATACATACCTCACCTCATTTACCTTTAGGTCATCTAGGTTTCTTTTCAGCAACTTCCTTGATTGAAAATATTTTCCACCCCTTGATTTGATTGATCTCTTATGTCATCATACCATCATCCATGAATTCCACAAGTTGAATTTCCTGATGAAACACTTGCTTCCACTCTAGGTCAGTGAGTCCTCCAATGAGGATTCCATCAGAGAATCTTGAGGATCTTGCATATCCTTATTTAGCAGATGTTTCCCTTTTGACTGATATATGATGAGAATTGTCGTGGATGATTTCTTCCTTTGATCTTTCAATGAGGCCACCAAGAGCTATTCAAAGTTGACTACCATAGATTTTTTTCCAACAGTCCTTCATGATTCCCTATGGTGATGTCACGATCTCTTGCTTCTAATGCTTCTCTTCTTTGGACTTCCTTATTTTAGCTTCCTCCACTTCTTCGATGAAATGTACTTCTTTTCTATCTTCCTTATTATTGCCCTTCTTGAGTTTAGGACAATATTTCCTATAATGCATATAGCATTGAATCTTAGCTATGTTTTTATTTCTTTTCGGCAAATGCTTGAATACTTTTTTCCCTCAACTTGTCTTCTTCTATCTTGCATAAAAACCACAAGTTGAATGGGATAGCCTTCTTATCCTTATAGACAATTGTTCATGAGTTGGTGCATGAAATCTCACCCTAGATTTTGCAATGTAGATCTTATGACGATAACCTTTTATCTTTTGATACCTTCAATTAGTGTAGATCAAATCTAAGTGATGTGACCTTCTTTATCTCATCTTCACAGAATAGCTCTAGTAGCATATCATATATATATATATATATATATATATATATATATATCTCTTTGATATCTCCAATACTGCTATATAGGGATCAGGGATATTTGATTGATTACATAAGAATCCCTTGAGCCCTTTGATCCCTTTCCATGTATTTAGAGGAGATCTTTTCATTGATATGTTCAATGACTTCACTTTCTTCGAGGACTATTCCTATCCTCCTTTTCCTTGTAAGGAATTTCGATGACCCAACCAACTTATAGATCTCCTTGCAAAAACGAAGTCATTTTACCAAATTTATTAAAGAATGAAAGATACTTACTTGTCCAGTGAAGATGAAATCTTCTACTTGATCACTTTGATGATGGTTGAAGAAGATGTATTAGTTCTCCTTTTGGATGATATTCTTCCAAATGAAAGACCCTTCTTCAATGAGAAGATATTGCTCCTTTTATGATGACAACACCTTGTAGATCTAGCTCTCTTTGTTGAGGGTGATAGATGAGGATGTTTTGCTTCTTCCTCAAATGATCTTCTACAAGGATAAGGAGGGGATCCTTGCTGTAATGATAGGGAGCTTGCCTTATAACTTTGAAAATGATGATAATGCCTTCTTGCCTTCAAGATACTTTGATTTCTCTTGTTATGTAGATAAGAAATGCTTCTAGGATTTTGACTCTCTCCAAGATGATGTGATCTTCAATTTTAAAGTACTTCGAGCTACCTTACTTTGTAGATAAATTGATGAGGGTTTTTGTTGTCTTTTTATGATGACTACATGATCCAAAACTTTTGTTGTTGTAGACTGCTTCTTCGATCTAGGATTTGATTCTTTAATGTAGATCTTGATCTTTTGCTTTGATAACCTCAAACTTGCTCTGATGCCTTTCTTGAAACTCGATCCTTGAGTGTCTCTTTGATTATATGCCCTTCCTTTGAATTCAACACCTTAGCTCTGATTCCATGTTGAGAAATCTAGGGCATTAGCATTAGGTGATTTCTCTTTCATTAGCAACTGGTTGTGAATGCTTTTTACTTGTTTAGATTAGGATCTTCTTCTTGTTAGATCATTAGTGTTCTTATTCATCAAACAGTAACCAATGCATGAACATAAATAGACAAGAGACACAACACGTAGGCTATAAGCCAGGGCCAAAACCGCTCACTCTTTGGGAGGAAAACCCGCACAAATTCTTCTTATAGAGATTCCAATTGATGTATACCAAGACCAAGACCCTTGACCTATTATCCACTCCAAGAACAAGACACAAGTCCTATTCTCTCATTTTTACCATTATCGAGATCTTCATCACTGCCTTGATACAAAGATCTTCATCACTGTCTTGACACCGAGATCTTCACCACTTCCTTGACACTGAGATCTTCATCACTGCCTTGACATCGAGATCTTCATCACATAGATGATACCTTTACCATAATAGTATCATTAACAAAGTGTAGTTACAATGAACTGTTATGTTATCAATGATACCTTACTGCACTTTGATGTGACACCGAGATAGAGGTATACTTCACTGTAAGGTAGGCCAAGTCCTTTTAATGAGACAATCTTCTGCATTCTTGCCAAACTATTGATCAAGGGGATCCAAACTTGTTACCATGCTCATCCATGCGAAATACAGAGGGATCTGTATTCCCTTTGACTGTGATTACATCCAACCCAGTTACTGTACCCATTCGAATCCTATTCGAACTCCTTTCTTCTTTCTCCACTGAAAATCTCAGAGACATGCAAAGTCTATTATGTGGTAATGCGAGGACCCTAGCCTCATATATATAGTGATTCGTCCATATATTTAAGCCAACCCGATCATCCAGATGGGTGGGCATCCTTAATGTGAGCCGACATGAAGAGAGGATTGTGTGCTTGTCATTGGAGGGTTACATAGTCTTCTATTTATTTGTCATATGCTCAAGAAGAGCTCTTCATAGATGATATTGAATCTTTGAGTCTAATGATAAATCCTAAGGCTCTCAATGGGAGTCACTAATAAATAAAATCTCTTGCTCATGAAACCCATGAAGCAAGCTTTACAAAAATAATTTTATTCTCTTCTTTTCATTATTTACAAAGTCACAATTACATGTCATTATGAAGACCAAGCCTAGTTACATTTTACAATGCTTTGCAGCATTAAGGAAGAGACTTTTACTCTTAGGAATTTCTCCTAGAGTGCCTTTTCTAAGTAAATCTTTCCCCTTCATTTTGGTTTTCATGGATGATGTGGACTGGAATTAAGGGAGAAGAGAGAGGAGAGAACTAGCAGATTAAAACATTCTATTTTAGAGCTCCGAGAATGAGATGAAAACCAACTCTTTGTAGATGAGATGATGCAATTGACCCTATATAATCCCAACAAGTCACGACTTGCATCACTCTTTTCTCTTACTTGTGATTCCCTATTTGGCAGCCTTACATCCATTTCCTTCATTAACCAAGTTTTCTCTCCTGTTTCAAGCCATAATATTTGGATATTAGGGAACTTGCTAAGGATTTTTGGAGTCTCCTTCAACCTGGAGTGAAATTTGTTGGTTAGCATGCTTGTGGATTCTCTAGAACAAGACCTCAACTTTTGTTTTGTTATTAGTTATAGTGATTTTTGGGTAAATTGAGTAAGCCAAATTACTTACCCTATAATACACTTGTTAAAACCATTAGGGTTTGTTGATGCAAGGTTTCCTCATGAGGCTTTGTTGAGGCACGTTTAATGTGTCATGGAACATGAAATATCCAATTCATTTTATCATTTGAGGCTGCAACCTTGGTCTTTCCTTGAAGAAAAATAATAATACTCCATCTTCCAATTGTACACGATGGTGATTTCCTTAGAATGAAGAAGGGCGGAGGTTTGGTGATACCTAACTTTATGGTTTCCACTATTGCAACTTTATTTTCTTCCAAAGGATATTCTATGGGCTCTCTTTATTCTTGAAGATTCTATTATTCCTTTCATGCTGGGGTTTCCAACAAATAAAAGCACCATTGATGGTCCAAATGTTTCAGAGGTTAGTGATGTTTCGTTCTAAGGCCAAATTAAAATTAGATGATTAGGAGAAATTGAGGGGTTTGTTACCCACCAAAATGGGTATCCCCATAGGAGATTTTTTTTTCTCCTATCTTGGACAACCAACCGACCAACAACCCTACACATTGCTTAGTGATGATGATGTGCCGCATCCCTCCGCCATTTGCACTAGTCATACACCTCTCAAAATCCAACACTCCTCTTCAATGAAGGTGGGATACCACTCAACAGGTACTTAAGCCATTTTGCAATCTAGTGATTTTACTTAATGTTTTGGGCATTTTAACATGGGTAAATGAGCGATTTGGATGATTGATCGATCATGACAACAAACTTGTTCTCTGACCTCACCAGGGGTTTAATATTTAGCCTTAATCCATTGAGAACTTATCTAAATCCTTAGGGTTTTAGGTGGTGCACCACTTGGAAACTTGGATTGATATAGCATGTCCATTATCATTCCATACTTAACATGTTTTATGATCCCCTTGATACTACCTCCCTCCTTTGGGTTAACTATAATTGGTTTGTTTGGATTTGACACTCACACATCCACATCCTTGAGTAGGGTCGCAAAAATTTTCCTTGGAGGTTGATGCAACTGAAAAAATGAAAAAGCATAAGATGACCCCAACAAAAGAAAAAGAAAAGTTTAAAATGCAATTGATGGCTAGGACAAAATTGGCACGTGGGAAAAATCCTAGCATGAGCTCTTCCCCCCTCATTAGCTATCACATGGTTCTTGAGTACTTGATTCTCTATCTCATCATAAGGAACCCTTGCATGTCCCAACCTTGATGAGTAAGAAACTTTTGTTGGAAATACTGAGGGAGGGGGGATGGTGAATCAATATTTTAACAATATATTATTAATTTTTACTAGTTTTAACCATTACACCATTCATCATCAAATCATGAAAGAGCAACATAAAATAATACAGAAGAACCATGAAAAACATACACATGTGACACAAATATTTTAGGTGGAAACCATTTCGGGAAAAGACCAACGAACACTTGTCTTCTTTTTCTTCTTAATTCAATCTTCTTTTACAATGTACTGACACCAACCATTATGCAAGCACCAACTTGCGAGGCACCAACCTCAAACATCAACGAGCACCCACTCGCTTCAGGAACTGACCTGATGGAAGAGCCCACTTCCTACAACATTTGCAGACAATGATCTGCTGGGGCACCAACCCCCAAGTTGTTCTCATGCATGTGGAAATTCCAAACTGGAACCCTATTGCAACAACCAGAAATTATTTGCCTAATTGTTAATTAAAGTTAACAATTAATTTATTGTTTCCTACAACAAACACTGAATGACTCACACTGCAACCTACACAAATAAAACTACGGGAGAATAAATGTTGGAAGAAATGCTAGCACACACATAAATTTACACAGTTATTTTGGGATGAATTTCCTCGGAAAAACCCAACTTGGGAAACCAGTGCAACAATGAGGGTTTTATTTATTATGCAACAGTGAAATCTGAGTACATCTATGGAAGGCCAACTGGTAATCCAAACAACAAGAAAATTTGAGTAAAATACTGAAGGGAATTACCCTTCTCCCACAAGCAATCTCTCGCTGGACTTTTCCTATCAAAAACTCGGCCTCCTGGAGCACTGCATCAACCTCTGTGTTTCTCTGCGTAGCTGGATGGACGACTTGCTTTGGACTAGGCTATGATGAAATTTTTTTGCCTCTGGATGCTAAGAAAATCATCTCACTGACTCTCTCGGAATCCTTCTCGGCCTCTGGAACTGAGAACAATTTTTCTTCTTTCCAAATTGAACTACCTGACAAAGAAACTGCGTTGCCCCTCAATGCTTCCTCTCTGGGATAATTCGGCTCACTTACTGCTACCTCTCCGGATCTGGAAAGTATTTCCTCCAGATCACTGTCTTTGCCCCTCACTTACTCCTTCGATCTCATTGGCTCTTTCTTCGGCAACTGACTGCTGCTACTCTGGAAATCGATCTACTCAGAAATCCAACCTCCAGTGTATTCTCCAAGTGCCCATTGACTTATTCTTATAATCCTCTATTGGGACTCCAACAACCAAGATTAAATCTTAATTGATGGCTAGGATTAACTTGAAGTTGATCTGTGTGAGTTTCTAGAACATTCACATGTTGACTTAATTAATTATGATTAATTAGCCATATTCCATACGTTTAGTCTTAGGAAATATTTAAAAATCGGTTAATAATCTAATTAAGCCATCTCTGGGTGGAATTTCTAGAAACGATTTATGGGTTTTGGAGATCTAATGTATTCTAGCCTCTCCACAAAATTTCGTGGCTAGAACACATTTGATGCTACAAAAACTACACTCTCGCTTAGCGAGGAATGTGTTTTAGTGCTCTACTGCTCATCCTATAGCAACACCCTATCTCTGCATCATCTCCTGCCACGCTGCTGATGTCTGGTCGCTGCTACCCACCAACTACTGCGCAACTTTGATATCTGCTGCATCTGTGCTGCGTCTGATCCTGCTGAACTAGTGCCAACACTGCAACTCACTCTTCATCTGTTGCTGCTACAAATGCAACATCTACAACTTAAAAGCATCTTAAATATTGAATAAATTATGATTAGTATGATGCATCTGTCTCTCGAGTCCTAACTACTACTAGCTCCTGTTCTGTTTGCTGAAGACTTTGCGTTGCTGCTAACTTTGCACTGTGCCAACTGCACCGCTGTCAACTCTGCACTACGCTCCCCAACATTTGGCTGCTACTAGTCAGCAACTGTCCCTCGACCTTTGATTGCATCTCCTGCCACTAATCCATCCTGCTACTGAATATTGTGGGCTCTCGTAGCAAGGTACTAATCCAAGAGGTGGACTCCTCAAGGATCCTGGCCATCCATAGCACTCTGGGGCTACAAAACCAAGTCACTCCACCTCACTCTTGGAAGTATGTCAACAAGCATGGTGAAGTCTTCCTCCAGCCTGGAGGAAATCCTATCAATCTTTGTTGATGATGCTTGCTGGTCCTGCTTCTCCTTGTCCTTCTTCCTGAGAGGACATTAGGTGTTGTAGTGACCGAGCTCACCACATCTGAATCACTTGGCCTTCGACAGGTCCTTCTTCTTCTTTCTCTACTCCCCCTTTCCTTGACTTGGACCCTTAGATGCAAGAGCCACATTCTCCTCCTCCTTCTCCTGCTTTGATCCGCTGCTACTACCACTGATGGAGATATTTAGAAGAGCTCGACTCAATTCCTCCTGCTATAAGTCAACCCACATCCTGTCCCACTCTGGTAGCTTGTCTCTGCCCAATATGCTTTGGAGAAAGACTTTCCAGTCCTCAGAGACACTGTTGAGTCCCAATCTCACTAGATCTATAGGTTGAGGCGCTGCCCCAACAAATGACAACTAGTCACAGACCTCTTGAATCCTGGTGAGGAAGGGTTCTATGCCTTCCCCTTTCTACATCTGGATGAGCCTAAGATTCTCCTCTAAGTACATCTTCTGCTGCAGCTTGGAAGTTCCCTAGTACAATGTGGAAAGTGTATCCCACATATCCTTGGGAGTATCTTTGCCAGCTATGTGAGAAACAATGTGATCCTGGACTCCATCTAGGGTCAACCTATTTTCCCATGCCATCTCCTTTCTGTATTCCTTAAGCCGATCTGCATCTTGGGGCACTGCTACCATTACATCAATATATGTCATCAAGCCAAATTCATCCAGAAGGAAGGACATTCTTTCCTTCCAGATGACATAGTTGGAAGCTCCATCCAACCTGTCTTGAGCTCGAAGTCCGACAATGATCATCTCAACAAATGTCGAAAATTTCCTCTTCCCTTCTGCTCAGTTATTTCTAGGCTATTCACACTCCCTTCTGGATTGAGAGACTATGTTCATAACAACTGCTAATCTGCAAGGGAAATCAAACTTCTTGAGACTAGAAGTTCCATGAGGAATCTTTTTCCCTTAGTGTGTGCTCTTCTTCCACTCAACGTTAGCTATGCTCTAGCAAACTGCTGCAAAAATATTGCGTCCAACTAGAGATCTACTTTGTGAAAATACTGGGTTGCTCTCTTTGCCTTTGGAATCCCTCAATATGGAGAGATCGAATTTTTCTATTACTCACTCAGAAAAATCAAATTTCCTCAAGAAACTCGGCCTCTCAGCAAAGTACTGCGCTGCCCTCTGGTGCTTCGATCCGCTGCCCACACTGAACATCAAAAATCTCTCTTTCTTCTCTATTGAGTTATCCGATTGATCATTTGTGCTTTCATACCATGTGAAAATTCCACTGGAACCCTATTGCAAAAACTAGAAATTATTCACCTAATTGTTAATTAAATTTAACAATTTATTCACTGTTTCCTACAACAAATACTGAATGACTCACACTGCAACCTACACAAATAAAATTGTGGAAGAACAAATGTTGGAAGAAATTCTAGCACACACACATAAATTTACACATTTATTTTTGGACCAATGTGATGAACACCAATATTGCAGCAAGAATGCTGCAACTCTTGGGCTACCAACTTTACTTTATCAAACCGGGGTTCGTACAAACTTGGAGGTGACAGTGCTGTATACACAAGTAAAAGTGATGGTTCTACCTTTTATCACTGTTCAGCTAGCGAGAGACCACTAGGGTTTGCAAGATAGACTTCTATGGATTCAAAAGAAGCTTGGTTCCTTGATGAAAGAAATAGAAATCTACTCTAAGAGAGAACTGATCTACTACAATAATGAAAAAGACTGAAATTCAATGCTAAGGCACACCATTTCCTAATTAACTGCTAAGAGCTATGCTTTGCAATGATGCTAAATTAACATGAACAAAATGCTACTATCTTAAGCATGGAAGTTGAAAACATCAAACACAACTGTTATGCATGTAAAGGACTATAATAAATTTGTTTTGTCTTTTTATGTTTTTCATGAAAAATCAAGTGTGCAAACTAATCTCTTTTGGTGATGTGGCAGGTGGTTTAGGGATGTTGATGGATGGATGGAAGGCTTGGGGGAACCTTGGGTAACCTTGGGAGGCTTCCTAGAGGTTTTCCCTCAATTCGGCCTCAAAACATGCCACTATAGGAAAACCTATAGGATGTACTAGAAACCTACAGGATTCCATGTATTTCTACAGGATGCAGTCGTGATAAAAATGATGAGTGTTGGAGGTGATGGAAGGCTTAGGGAAGGTGGTTGATGGGTGGAATGGAGTGAGAAGAGACCTAGGATCACTCAGAACCCAAAACCAAGTTTAGGAGATGGTTGGATTTGCTCAAAATGCTTGAGGAAATTTATATGTAAAATGATGAAATTGGTGAATGTGTTAATGAAAACAAGGAATGCCTATGGGTGGATGAAGTTGGAAGGTGGTTTCTTGCTATGAGATCTCTATCTACTTCTGAAGCACCTGCTCTGCATCAAACATGTGAAATTTCCAAAAAGTTATGTAAACAAGAAGAATTCTCATGAGCTAAAAAAGCAGAATTTGATGAACTAACTGTCTACCTTATGCATGAAGAAATTGCTGAATAACATGGAATCATGGGTGAGATCTACTGCAAGAATGGAGATAGAAGTGATGGCAATGAAATCGTACTTTGCAAAACTGATCAAATGCTGGTTTAAGTACAACAAACTATAGATATCTTGAAAGAAATGGAAATCTGTCTTTTTGGGCTGCATAAGGGTCTTTTCCTCAAATCATGATCCCAAAAGGAAGAAATGAGGCCAAGACACCTACTGATAGCTTTGTGGAGCCTCTTTTATCCCTTCTAACCTACTACTGAAGTAAGGCACAAATGGAAGAAAACTAATAAACAATTAATCAAATCTACACTACTTGCAATGAAATACTTCTAAAAACAATTTAACCATGAATCTATGGAAGCTAAGCATAAAGATAAAAGAAGAGGAGCCTTTGCTGCTAGGGTTGGGCCCTAACCCAAGAGCTTCATCCCTCTGAGTTAACTCAATACTGAATCAAGAAGAAATTCATTCTTATTACCAAAACAAAAAATTCCATCAAAAAGTCTTCCACAAGTTTGGAGCTCAAAAATAGCTAGAGTTTTACAACAAAAATTCGAATCCTAATGAGGCTCTAGGCCTCTCTACTTATACAATTGAATTCCCCAACGACTTCCTTAAATTTAGGGAGGCTTGGCTCCCAAACTCGAGATGAACTAACTCTTTGTCTATCACTTGATCGGCTGCCTTCTAATATTCATGACTTGGCTGCTTGCACTTCGAGATGGTGGGATTAATGGAGGAATATTCGAATGGGGAAGGAGTAAATGAGGAGGATTTACCTCCTACAATCTCTCTCCCTTTTCCTATTCAAGTTTCAAACCTTAGTCTTTGCCAAAATTCCCTGATTTTCTCTTCCAACCCTACATTCAATGCATATTAGTCCACTAGGCATAATATCTCACTCTAACTCATCTCATTAAACAAAATATAATCAAAACATATAATAAGTTGTGAGAATGGTTGGTTTGACTAAGCTAGGAGGTGAATTAAGGCCCATATAATTACCCAATGATGAGGCTCATCATCACCCCCCTACTGAAATTGTTGCTCATCCTCTGAGCAACTCAATCAATATCCATGTCTTTCATAGCTCTAGTGGCATCCCTGGCATCCCATGCCTCTACTATCGTTTCCTCTTCTTGTTCATAGAAACCTGCTTTCTTTTCTACCTCCTCCCTTTTCTTCTTCTTCCTTCCTTCCTTCCTTCTAGCATTACCAAGAGAAGTGGTGGACTGAGTTTCAAGCCAATCCAATTGACTTTGAGCCTTTGCATAGATTGCTTGTACATGGGTGTCCTGTTCAGTGCTTCTCTCATTCTTTGAGGAGAGTGGTACTCTCTTATCTTTAAACTGTATGGCAATGTGTTCCATCTCCTCAGGAAAGCATGTATGCTGTCATCCCCTAACAACCTAAACATGTCCTCAAAATGTGAAATTGCTTGCTCTTGGGCAGCAAGATACCTGGGTGCAAGCTGAGGATCATTTGCAATTAAATTATGTGTGCTGATGAGGGCCATTGGATTGGACTGCTCAGCTGATCATAAGGGGATCTGTTTGTTCTTTTGCCAATATATTCTTCTTTTCTACAACCCTTTCTTCCTCATGGTTCATCCATGATGCCAAAGCCATCAACTGTAAATCTCCTAGCTTAGCATTAGGGTCCCATACATTCATGTCTATTAAGGCCATGTTATGCAAATAAAACTCAGACATCTTGGCCCTGTCTTCCAATGTACTTTGATCACAAAGATCAATGAACTGTCTATAATCCTGAAATGAAATAGTGCCTCTCTATGCTAGGGTCTTGATCTGGAACTGCAGCCACTATTCTTTAAGGTATAGGGCATAGGATTTAGCTGGCATCCTACACTGGATTGCTTCCAAAGAGAGACTGGCCATACATGCCAATTGGTTCTCTCTTTCTTGCAACTGTCCTTTCAACCATGCATTTTCTGTCTCTAACTGATTTCTCATTATGGCCTCTCTGTCTCTCAAGCTACTTAATTCTCTGCCCATCTCCTTGAGCTTCTCCTCCATGTGACCAATGTCTTCCACCCCCTTGGATTTGGCAATCTGCATCCATCGATGAGTTCTGGCTCTCTCCTTCTCAAGCTCAAAGAATAGTGGAATAGCAAATTTTTGTGGAATGACCCTGCCCCCTTCAATAAATCTGTAGTAGGAGTCAAGGTTAGGTTGGGGGCTAGGTTCCTTTAACTCTGGGTCCTCTTCTTTAGTTTCTTGCTGTAGGCTTCCCTCCTTATCCAATTTTTGAGTCTCCTGTAGGTTTAGTAAAGTATCATGTAGGACTGCTTCAGCTTCCTGTAGGTCCTGCTGTGTATACTATAGGATTACTTTTCCTTTGGATGAGGTGGATCTAGTTATAGGCATTCTCAGATAGGTGATAAGAGACTTAGGAGGAGGAATTTTCTCCTGCTGTTTATGTGAGTCCTCAATCACAATGGGAATTTTGGTTGGTGTTTGGGGTTTCCCCTACCTTATCCTTGTGCTTTTCCTTGTCCTGAAATATAAGGGGGTTTGGCTCTGTCTTTTCCATTTCTGTTTGATAGGGGTGCTAAGAGGAGTGAGGGCAGCTGCTGCTTCTCTCTCAATGACCTTTGGAGATACCCTAGGTGACTCCTCCTTATCTTCTGCCTCCCCTTTTTCATTTCCCTTTTACTCTCTGTTTTTCCCCTCTTCTTCTCTTTCTAGATCCTCATCTTGTTTATCAGTCTTCTTTGTCATCTTCCTCTATTTCCTCATCCTCTTCCTTCTCTTTTTCCTTTTCTTCCTCCTCATCTGTCTCATCTTCATCCCTCTCTGCTTCTTCTCCCTCTATTTTAGTTTATTCCTCATCCTTTTCACTGACAGTAGGACTAATGTCATATGTGAGGGCTTTGATATCCTCCTCTGTCTGCATGTCTATGAAAATTTCCCATTAGATAGGAATTCTGAGGTTGTGGAGGGCATCTTCTGATGATTCTAATTAAACCACAATGGGCTAACTGTTGGTGGTTTCCCTCCTGCACTTTTATGCTTGTGTCTATCAGTGATTGCAGAAGGAAGTATGGTATGCTGAGCCTGTGGTGAGGAGGTGTTTCTGCTCCAAACCTCAATTCTTCAAGAAGCCTAAAGTGATACCCATAAACCACACTATACCTACCCTCACATGATATGTATTTGATAAGGTGGTAGCTCACCTCATTCTAGGGGTATGGTAGGCTTTCTCTCCTTACTCCATTTTTGTCCTCAACGGGCTCTTCTCCCTCTAAAAATAACTTCTTCTTGGAAATTTGGCTATCTCCCTTGTCTTCCTTTCTCCAAGGCACTCCTAGGGGAAGTGTGGTAATTCTGCTTATGAGTTCAGGGTGAGCTCTATGGAGAGGCCTCTCACCACAACAGTGGCATGAATTCTGGTCAGTGGAATGAGGGAGAGAGAAAAATCTCGGGCCACTTCATCATCATACCCTCTTAATTTTTCAAAATACCCCATCCAATTATGCCTTGTGAAGATTTCTAACACCTGAGGGTGTTGGTGGATTCTCACAGTATTAATGGGCTCCCTTCTATTAAACCCCCTTGTCATTTTGTTGGTGAATTTGGAGGAGATGAGATGGTTGACACAATTTTTTTGAATGCAGAAGTAAATAACTGAAGAAAACTGTGGAGACAATTCCCTTACACAGCTGCCAAATTCACTCACTACTAGGGGATTTTTTGTTCAATTCACTTTGAAAAATGGAAGTAATTATAGAGCCTACCTCCTCATAGCGTTTGTTGTAGCCAACCCCCATGTTTTCCCCTCTGAAACTCCTCTCGGCCAATCCTGTAGACTGTCTATTTGTATCCTGTAGGTTTCCTGTGCGATCTTGTAGGATTTCCTGTGCAATCCTATAGGAAGTCTTGTGCAGGAAACAACTGGAATTTTCCTCTTCTGTAGGTTGCCTATGTATGAGAGTGACTTTTGCAAGATAGAGCCTCGAGGAAATGCATGCATGAGTGCATGGGGATCAACAAATATTTCCTCTTATGGTCGAGTTATGTGAGGTGGTGTGCTGGAAGCGGAGGTATATTTTATATTTTTGGACCATTGGTCCACACTACCACCTCATATTCCCCCTCCTTGTAATCAACTCCCAATTCAATGCCTCCGTAGACTTAATTGTTTTTGTCCTTCTCTTCTTTTTTTTTGACTTGACCGCTGCCACATGTGGGAGGACCAACTGTTTTGTCTTCGTCGACTGAACAAAGGTGGCCAAGTTAACTGGCCACCTTTTTCTTATAAACCAACTTACTCATAACCTTTACATCTTTTGACTACATTATGAAAATGAGAGAGTGAGCGAGATACTTACCTGTGGTGCTAATACCTTGCTGCAGTTGTTGAAGACCGGAGGTGCTTGTTGTGTATTGGCTGCATGCTATTTTTTGTTCCTCTTTTTATTGCTCTCTAATGATTCCTTTGATGTGCAGGTACTTGGTGTTGAAGATGATGGTGATGCTGCTGCTTTGGAGCTCCTTCTGCCCTTGGATCTTCATGCTGGAAGCCTGTTGCTACTCATGATTTTTATTCTATGGGATAGGCTGCTACAATATTTCCTTCAGGATGTCCTGTAGCTACTTCTTGCTCATAACTTTTAATCATACACTCTGCTGGGATGTTGAGGATGATGCCATGGATTGAGAGGGAGACTAGGAGTGTGGAGAATTGAGATATACTCGGTTTTGCTCCCTTCTGCTCTATGTTTCATTTTTTTTCTCTGTGTTTTCTCTTGAAGACTGTGAATTGTTTTTGAAAACTGATTTTTTTTATTTTTTATTTTCATTTTTTTTTTTTTTTTTTTTTTAATTTTTTATTTTTTATTTTTTATTTTTTTTTTTATTTTTATTTTATGATGAATGCAGGGGTGATTAAAGTGGAGAAAGGTATGGTAATGAAGTTGTGATGTAGGGATGTCATTATTTTGACATGGAGGGTCATTTTCTCGCCCTAGGGGTCACTTCCTGTAGGATTCCCGAGCCACTCTAATTCCTACAGGATCATCTTATAGGTTTTTAGAGGATCTTGTAGAAAACACAGTCCCCTTGTAAACTAAAGCAAAGGAGTGGAAAGATGAAAGAAATGGTGGAGTGATGAATGAAAATGAGTGGAAAAATAAAAATGTGAGTGAAATAGGTTCCTTTTTTATCCTCCTTTGTTCTCTGATCGTCCTCATTGCTGACCCGCAAATAGAAAATTTCTTGATTTTTTTCTCTCCTTTTTTTTTTTTTGAAAACAACTAGGCTGCCTTTGAGAGGTTTTCATCCTAGCTGTTTTCCTTGGGCACCTCAACAGAGTTTTTCACCAAGGGATCTTTTTATTTCCCCCCTTTTTTTGACACCATTGGGCCGCCCCAAGAGGTTTTCAACCCAATAGTGGGACTCAAGCGCCTCATGGAGGTTTTCACTTGAGTCCTTTTTTTTTTCTCAGTGATTTGATGAGGCAGGAGCTGAATCTTGCTCCACCACCATCACTGTTTTATTGATACCATCAATGAACTCTTGCTTTGACAATGGTATTTTGTAAACTTTCAATCGGTGTCCATTAACAAGTAAAGGAATGACCTCTTCATCTATGGTTCTGATCTGCACTGAACCATTATCATGACATCTCTCTATAACATAAGGTCCTAGCAATCTTGTCCTTAACTTTTCCTTAAAGTCCTCATATCTGGAACCATATAACAAGGCCCAATCACCTTCTTGAAATTTCTTATCCTTGATGTTCTTATCATGCCAGATCTTCCTATGAAGTTAGGTTACCTCTATGTGTAGGAGGGCCTGCATTCTGAACTCATCTAAACCATTTAACTGAAGCAATCTCTCTTTTTGTGCACTGCTGAGATCTAGATCTAGTTGGGCTACCATCCTTAATGTGTTATACTCAAACTCAATGGACAACAGGGCCTTTTTCCCATAGACCAGCTCATAGGGTGTGAATCTAGTGGTGGTCTTCTAGGTGGTATTATAGGCCCAGGTGGCCTCAACTAGTCTATCTGCCCAATCTTTCCTGCTGCTGCTCACCACTTTGGTCAAGATGCTCTCCAACACTCTGTTGGTCACCTCCACCTGCCCATTAGCTTGTGGGTGATATGGAGTGGAGGTCCTGTGCTTGATCTTGTGCTGGCTGAGCAATTCTTCAATCATTGGCTGCCCTGATAAGTGACTAGCTCTCTAGGGTATCCAAATTTGTAAAATACATGCTCCCTTAAGAACTCAACTACCTTCTCCTATGTTGCTGCCTTAATTGCCTTGGTTTCAGCCCACTTAGTCAAATTGTTAGTGCACACAATCATGTATTGTTTTTGCTTGGAAGGAGGTCAATAGGTCCAATAAAGTCCATGCCCCACTTATCAAATGGCTCGAAAGTCACTTGAGGATGCAGAGGCATTTCATCCCTTGGAGTAGGCTTTCCCATCCTTTGGCATCGATCACACTGAATAGTATATCTTTTCACATCCTGATGAAGAGTGGGCCAATAATAGCCTGCTTGTAACACTTTGAATGCTGTCCTTTTTGCTGTATAGTGACCTACACAAGGCCCATTATGACAGGTCAGAAGGATGTCAAAGACTTCCTCCTCCCTGACACACCTTCTCAAGATTTGATCTGGGCCAAGTTTGAAGAGATTTCCCCCAATCCAAGTGAAGGGGGCGCTCTTCCTTATAATCTTGCTTTTCTCTTTGGAGGACAAGTTTGGTGGGAACTGTGCAGATACCAAATAGTTTGCTATGTCAACAAATCATTGAAAGAGAACTGAAATGGTGAACAAGTGCTCATTTGGTAACTGGTCATCAACCATTCCCTCTTCACCTACAGGCAAAGTTAATCTAGACAAAAAGTCTGCAACAACATTTTCCTTACCAGGCTTATCAACAATAGTTAGATCAAACTGCTGTAATAAAAGAAACCATCTTATAATACGAGCATTCACATCGGGTTTATTCATTAAATATTTGATTGTAGCATGGTTAGTATGGAAAAATGTTTGATAACCTGTAATATAATTCCTAAATTTGTTCAATGAATGCACAAAATCTAGGAGCTCCCTTTCAGTCACTATGTAGTTCAGCTCAGGCTTTGACAGATTCTTACTGATAAAATAAATGGCATAAGACAATTTTTCATCTATCTGACCTAGGGATGCTCCTATGGCTTTGTGTGAGGCATCAACATGAATGTGAAAAGGAAGGGCCCTATTTGGGCCTCGAAGAATTGGGGCAGTGGATAACTTGTTCTTCAGGATGTCTAAGGCCTCTTGAATATTTTTGACCATATAAGCTCAGAGTCCTTGGTCAACAACCCAAATAAAGGAGAGGCCAACTTGCTGAAGTCCTTTATGAACCTTCGGTAGTATCCAACTAATCTTAGGAAACTTCTGACATCTCTCCGCTTTTGAGGAGGTGGGACCCTTTGGATGATAGCTATTTTTTTGGGGTCCACCTGCAGTCCTTGCTGAGATATTGAATGACCTAGCACGGTCCCTACAGCCATCAAGAATTCACGCATTTCGGGACTGAGAGACAGTTTCATTTCAATGCATTTGTGCAGTACCTTACCTAAGTTGGACAAAGCCTCCTCAAAATCACCCCCATAAGGTGTGAAATCATCCATATAGATTTCTACTGCATCATGGACCAACTCAACAAAGATACTTAGGACTGCTCTCTGAAAAGTGGTAGGAGCATTGCATAGGCCAAAAGGAAGGACCCTATAGGAAAAATTGCCCCAAGGACAAGTGATGGTGGTTTTATCCTGGTCTTTCGGGCTAATCTAGATTTGGTTTTACTTGTTGAATCCATCTAGGAAAGAGAAAAACTTTTTCCTTGCCAGGCCATCTAGCACTTGGTCGATGAAAGGTAGAGATAAATGGTCCTTATTTGTGGCTTTGCTCAACTCCCTATAATCGACACAAATCCTCCACTTGCCATTTTTCTTGGGAACTAACACCAAAGGGGAGACCCACTCACTCTCGGAGATATGATAAATGAATCCTGCATATAGCAGTTTTTGTAGTTCTTCTTTGACTATATCTTTAAGAGCGAGATTCATCCTCCTTTGGGGTTGCTAGACTGGCTTGCAACCTTCTTTGATGTAAATGTGGTGAGTACACATTGTTATAGACATTTTTGTGCCTTACAGCTATAAGCATGAAATGTCCATAATTCAAGGGATCCAAAGTCCCTAAAGATGTTGTTACAGCTCCTAAAGGAACAAGGTCAACCAATGACAGCTTCTCCCAGAAGTTCTCCACCAAAAACCACTCAGAAACAGTCAATTCAGGATCAATTCAGAAGCTCCACTAGCTGCCTGCGTTGAAAAGCACCCAAATTCACTGGCTAGGTGCGTTGCAATGCACTTGGATACACTACCCAGGTGCGCTGAGCGGGAAATGACAAATGGCAAGCTCATTCAACGAGGTGGAAAGACCATGGAAGCTTCCAGAATCTTCTCTAGTGACACTTGCCTCAATGAATTCGACTAGTAATGAGTAAGAGGCTCTCAACCTCCAAGTGGAAGCAAGAACTGACAGAGAGAAGCCACAAGTCAAAACATAAGCTGACTCATCCTCTCTGCTTACATCTATATATGGATCCCTCATCCCAGAGATCCGGAGGCTGGAATTTTGTACTTTGCAGAGAATTGCTGTTGGTTTGAGATTGAGATTAGTACATTGGGTGATTTATGCTTTGTTGGAGGAGAGGAAGGGATTCCTTTGCTGGGAGGTAGATGCTGGATCAGAACTCACTTGGTTGTATCTCCTCTTGGACTTTCTTATTCTATCAATAAACTATTTGAGTTTCTCCTACATGCTGTGTATCAATGATGTTTTGTTATGCTTACATGTTTAGCTTAATCTGATCTTGAGCTTTTTATGAATGTATATCTATATCTTCGTGTAGTTTCTCTCTCTTGTGATCTTACAGGAATTCGGTGAAGCTGGGCCGGTGAAGGAGCAAGGAGCTGGGAGCCACTGAAGAGAGGAGTGATTGGATCAACAAACTAGCGGAAGACACAGGTTAGTTACATCCTTTCTCCTCATTTACATTTCATAAAGAAGAAATACTCAATTAGTTTTCCTTGTTTGTTGCTAAGGCACTATCACACCTTAGAGTGGGATAGGGGCATTCTGAATGGATACTTTTCCCAACAACACACATTGAGGGGTGTACTCCCTGTTGGCATTATGATGTATGTATTGTACTTGATGGCAACCCACTTGTAGCAGAACAACTCTTTTGTAAATGGTAACTAGATGAATCTACAGAAGAGATATCAGATGTGATGAAATGTAGGACAGGAGTGTGTGATGAAATGCAGGGTAGCTTCAAGGAATCAGTTCAGAAAGAAACTCACTCAGATGACAGATCACAGTATTGCAGGTTAACAACACAGAGTTACATATCAGACTAAGAATGAAGAAAGAGATGTATACGTAGGTTCACCATTGACCAAGCCGCGTATACACGCGAGTTCACTGTATACAAGTTGCATATACGTACACACGTACTTTCACAAAAGGAAAAGCGCGTATACCTTGGAAAACTAAGTTTTTGGTTCAAAGTATTTGGTCCATGATATTTTGATCCATGGTATTGGTCTAAGGTATCAGGTCCGAGGTATTGAACCTAGCTATTTGATCCAAGGTATTGGTCCTAAGTGGTTTTGGTCCATGGTATTGAGAAAGGCCTAAAACTATAAAAGGAGGAGAAGATCATTAGGCCAAGGCACTCAAGAATTGAATATTTGATGAAGAGTGAGATCTAGTATGCAGGTTATTGGGTTATGGTGCATTGCTAGATCTGAACCAAGGAGGAACCTTAGCAGTTGATGGAGGATAAGATCTAATGATGGATTGGGATCTTAAGGCATAAAGTGAACTATCATTATGTGTTTTTGCTCATGAATATTCTAGATCTGAATACTGATGCATATATTATTCTATAAATGATATGATCTGGGTATAACTGAAGTCTGGTATAGTTTAAGAATTATGAATTAATAATTGCAGATGTATACGCTAGTTGGCTTTGAGGAAAGCGCATATACACGCAGGTTCGGCACAAGAAAGTAGCGTATACCTTATAATCTATGTTTTAGTTGCTGATGTTTGTTGTCGCAGTGTTCTGGGTTCTGGCTTGGGTTCTAGTTACTATATTTTGGTGATAGCATTCTGAAAGATCAGATTGATGGGTTGTCAAAGTGATTGATTGATTTGGTTGTGTTTGGTTCAATAGGAGATTGATTGATGCAGATATATTTGAATGACGTTGTTGATGGATCCAGTCTGAAAATTTATGAAATGTGGTCCTTGGAAAAAAAGAGAAGGTTGTAGCCTTCTGTAGGCCGACACCTACACACTAGTAAAAATATCAGCTAGTACAAGAGCTAGGGGGTTGTAGCTCCCTTCCAATAGAAGCTGGAGAATGAGAGAAGGTTGTAGCCTTCTGCAGGTAGAAGCCTGCGTACTGGTATAAGACCGCACTAGTACAAAATTGTAAACATAAATTCTCTTATTATTAAAAGAAGACAGAGACGATTGCAGCAGGTGGTTTTCACCCACATTGGGTTTCCACCTTATATCTTGGTGTTCATTGTGATGATCTGTTCTGTTTTTTATTGCACCTGGTTACTGTTTATATGGTTAATGAAGTTCTCATGCATTGATTAAAGATCATCATATGATGAATTAACTAAATCATAAGTTTGCTGGATATACACTAGTTGCATTAAACACAGTTGCTTATACACACGAGTTCCCTTAATTGAAGTAGCGTACATGAATTTGTTTATGGAAATATAAAAATTATTGATTTAATACTGATTCACTCCACCCTCTCAGTATTACTTCCAACACTCCCTTCATTTCTTTGTAACTCCAAGTGAAGGCATCCAGATGTTCCTTTAGCATGTTGCACAACTTCTCCTCTTGGAGAACAGAAAGAGATGGATTGATTTTCAAAGTTTTCTCACGACTAAATTCTATGGTTTTGACACGGAGAGGGTTGGAATTGGCCAAGTATAGATCAATTGGATGGTTGTTCTGGGTTTCCTTTACTACTTCTAGGGACAATGTATTGGGAGTTGGACTTTGGAGTAAGTGTTCAATCAAATCGTCTTCATCTTGTTGTCCTCCTCCCATGGTTGTTTCTAAGGTATACAATTAGGCAGTATAAACTTCATCTTCTTCCTCCTCTTCCAACCATAAAGGTAAATCATGCTGTGGAGATGGTTGAGCAGGAGGGTACAGGACTAACTGCTTGGACATATGCCCATTCTTGATGGTCATATTCCTAGCTCTGCAGCTGATGTAAGCATCGGCAGTGGCCAACCAGGGACTCCCAAGGATGAGAGTGTAACCAGTAAGCTTAGCCTTAGGTCGGAGAACTAGGAAATCTGCAGGGTACTCCCAAGAGTCAATGGAGACCATCACATCCTCTACAATCCCCTCAGGGGTCACTGTGGAGCGGTCTGCAAGTTGCAGGAATGCTGTGGTCTTTCTCAATCAACCTTGGAGGTTGAGCTTGAGCATGGTGTCCTTGGTCATCACATTAACGACAACCCCAAAATTGATCAAAGTATGTGGGACAATGGTGCCATTGATGTGCACATCTACTACAGGGCTTCTAGGGTCCAAATACTTTGGACAAATTACCTGCCCCAACATTAAGTCAGACAGTTGTCCAATGACATTAATGGTAGGGGCATCTCTTTTTAGCCTCCCTGGATGCTTGAAACACTTCTCTTTAATCAACTTGTTGTAAATAGGTACATTCTTGATGGCTTGGAGAAGTGGAATCTTGACACATAGGTTTTTCAGTTCTCCCAGGAGTTCAGTCTCTTCTAGGGTAGGCTGAAGTGGTTGAGTTAATCTCTCAGGAAAGGGTGGATTTACTTTAAGAATGCTTTCCTCTATATCTTCTTCAACCTCCATAGGTGGAGGTTGGTTATCCAGGAGAACTCTCCCAGATCTTAGGTTAATTTCCTGGATCTCCACAACATAAGCTAGATATGATGTCTTTCCACTATATACTTGCTATGCATATATTTTGTTCAGGTTCGGATTTAGCTAAGTAGGCGTCTGGGGTTGTTTAGGTGGAGCAGAGTGTAATAGCTGTGGTTGGGTAGGTGGTGAAGGCAATAAAGCTAGAACATTGTTGTACTGGGGCCTCCACCCCTGGGGCGGTGCATTCCACTAAGGTTGTGGCAGAGCATATGGTTGAAATGACTGGCTGGCTGGATGAGAATGATACTGAGATGAAAAGGACCAAGGAGGAGGTGTAGACTAGGAAGGATGAGCAGGGGGTCCCCAAGAAGGTATGGATGTGGTCTGGTTGGGGTTGTAATATGCATGGGATGATCCTTGCATGCCCTGCTGGTATGGACTAGGCCCATGAGGTCTCCTTTGGTTTATGTAACAAAGATGCTCAGTGACCCCTTCAGCTCATTGATATACAACTTTGAGTCTAGGCAAAGAAGGGCACTTATCTGTGGAGTGGTTTTCTTCACAGACTGACAAAATTTCAATAGAATTCAATGGACATTCATTCTTAGGGTGCCTCCTAGTGCATCTAGGATAGAAAATGGTAAAGGCTCTCTCTGCTTTCTCCTAATGTTCATAGTGTCCATCTGTAAGGAAAGGGTTTACAACATCTCACTCTTGAAATCTTCCAGCATGTTTCCAATTTCACCCTTGAAGGATGAATTGGAAGAGTATGTATTGACCATAGGTTGAATTCCCCTACCCTTTTTCCTAGTTGCCTTAGAATGGTTTCTAAAGACAGTCTTAATATCCTCATAGGGTAACTGGTATATATCTCCTCTTGCTAACAAGTGTAGGGTATCCAAAAGGTCTTCCCTTACTCCTCTAAGTAGGACTAGCTTCAGTGACTCAGGGTCAAGTGTGCACCTGGCCCTTTTGTAACTAAGCTGGAATCTTTCCTCATAATGCTCTAGGGATTCATCATTACTTAAGGTCATCCTAAAAATTTCTTCTTTAGTATCCTTAGACCTATAGTAGTCTCGATACTTTTTGTTGAAGGTTTGCTTGCATCTGAGCCCAAGTTGTGAAGCTATCCATAGGTAAACCCATGAACCAGTGCAAAGCTACATCCTTGAGGGTAGATGGAAATAGTTTCAACTTCTACTCATCATTTTTATAGTCATAGGTTCGGCATATAACAACAAACTCAAATAGGAAAGTGTCAGGATCTTCTGTGGTCAGGCCATGGAAATGAGGAAGGGAAGAGGGGCTTATATTTTTCATCTTAGTGTCCCCATTGGTTTCCCTAATGGGGAAGGCACCCTCAACTCTCTCTCTATTCCCTCTATCATTTTTGTTTTCAGCCATTGGCTCAGTAGGAATGGGTTCTTCTTCTTCCCCTGTAGGTTCTTCAAATATGTCTGGTTGCTCACCTAAGGGTTCCTCCAGTTCACAGCCATCGAAGAAGAGGGAAGGTTATCTGTTGGATGTAGTGGGGGTATTTGGCAAAAATTTCCCTAAGTTATCCCTATTCCTACGAGGCATGAAAGGAAATGTTTTTGGTTTGGTTTTGTGATTTTTTCAAACTTTGAAAGTGCTTTGCAGAACTGAAATTGCAGATTGAATGAAAACTACTGACTGAATGAAAAACTAATTGCTGAATTGAAATCTAACTTGCAGAATTGAAATTGCAAACTGAATGAGAACTATTAACTGAGTGAAAAGATTAACTATTTGCTTGAAATCTAACTTGCATGATGGAAAGGAAAGCAAAGAATGTAGAATGAAAAGGAAGAAAACTAAATTACTTTTGTAGAAATGAAACTAATGGCAGAATATTAGAACTAAGAAATAGAAGAAAGAAAGCAGTAACCACATATTACTCAGACACCTCCCTAGCAACGACACCAAAAAGTGACGAGCACCAATATTGCGGCAAGAATGCTCCAACTCTTGGGTTACCAACTTTACTTTATCAACCTGGGGTTCGTACAAATTTGGAGGTGACAGTGCTGTATACACAAGTAAAAGTGATGGTTCTGCCTTTTGTCACTGTTTAGCTGGCGAGAGACCACTAGGGTTTACAAGCTAGACTTCTATGTTTCAGAATAAGCTTGGTTCCTTGATGAAAGAAATAGAAATCTACTCTAAGAGAGAATTGATCTACTGCAATAATGAAAAAGACTGAAATTCAATGCTAAGGCACACCATTTCCTAATTAACTAATAAGAGCTATACTTTGCAATGATGCTAAATTAACATGAGCAAAATGCTATTATCCTAAGCATGGAAGTTGAAAACATCAGAGACAATTATTATGCGTGTAAAGGACTGTAATAAATCTGTTTTGTCTTTTTATGCTTTTCATGAAAAATCAAGTGTGCAAACTAATCTCTTTTGGTGATGTGGCAGGTGGTTTAGGGATGCTGATGGATGGATGGAAGGTTTAGGAGATGATTGGAAGGCTTGGGGGACCCTTGGGTGACCTTGGGAGGCTTCCTAGAGGTTTTCCCTCAATTCGGCCTCAAAACAGGCCACTACAGGAAAACCTATAGGATGTACTAGAAACCTACAGGATTCCCTGTATTTCTACAGGATGCAGCCGTGAGAAAAACGATGGGTGTTGGAGGTGATGGAAGGCTTAGGGAATGTGGTTGATGGGTGGAATGGAGTGAGAAGAGGCCTAGGATCACTCAGAACCCAAAACCAAGTTTAGGAGATGGTTGGATTCGCTCAAAATGCTTGAGGAAATTTCTATGTAAAATGATGAAATTGGTGAAGGTTTTGATGAAAACAAGGAATGCCTATGGGTGGATGAAGTTGGAATGTGGTTGCTTGCTATGAGATCTTTTTCTACTTCTAAAGCACCTGCTCTGCATCAAACATGTGAAATTTCCAAAAAGTTATGTAAACAAGAATAATTCTCATGAGCTAGAAAAGCAGAAATTAATGAACTAACTATCTACCTTATGCATGAAGAAATTGCTGAATAACATGGAATCATGGGTGAGATCTACTGCAAGAATGGAGATAGAAGAGATGGCAATGAAATCCTACTTTTCAAAACTGATCAAATGCTAGTTTGAGTACAACAAACTATAAATATCATGAAAGAAATGGAAATATGTCTTTTTGGGCTGCATAAGGGTCTTTTCCTCAAATCATGATCCCAGAAGGAAGAAATGAGGCCAAGACACCTACTGACAACTTTGTGGAGTCCCTTTTATCCCTTCTAACCTGCTACTGAGGTAAGGTACAAATGGAAGCAAACCATTAAACAATTAATCAAATCTACACTACTTGCAATGAAATACTTCTAAAAATAGTTTAACCATGAATCTATTAAACTAAGCTAAGCATAAAGATACAAGAAGAGGAGCCTTTGCTACTAGGATTGGGCCCTAACCCAAGAGCTCTATCCCTCTGAGTTAACTTAGTACTGAATCAAGAATAAACCGATTCTTATTACCAAAACATAAAATTACATCAAAAAGTTTTCCACAAGTCTGAAGCTCGAAAATAGCTAGAGTTTTACAACAAAATTTCGAATCCTAATGAGGCTCTAGACCTCTCTACTTATAAAACTAAAGTCCCCAACGACTTCCTTAAATTTAGGGAGGCTCGGCTCCCAAACTCGAGATGAACTAACTCTTTGTCTATCACTTTCTCGGTTGCCTTCTAATCTTCATGACTTGGTTTCTTGCACTCTGAGATGGTGGGATTAGTGCAAGAATATTAGAATCGGGAAGGAGTAAATGAGGAGTATTTAACTCCTACAATATCTCTCCCTTGTCCCATTCAAGTTTCAAACCTTAGTCTTTGCCAAAATTCCCCGATTTTCTCTTCCAACCCTGCATTCAATGCATATTAGTCCATTAAACATAATATCTCACTCTAACTCATCTCATTAAACAAAATATAATAAAAACATGTAATAAGTTGTGAGAAAGGCTGGTTTGACTAAGCTAGGAGGTGAATTAAGGCCCATATAATTACCCAATGATGAGGCTCATCACAATGTCCCTAGAAAAACCTGACTTGGGAAAACCATTGTAGCAGTAAGGGTTTTATTTATTATGCAACAGTGAAATTTGAGTACATATATGGAAGCCCAACTGGTAATCCAAACAACAAGAAAATCTAAGCAAAATACTGAAGGGAATTACCCTTCTCCCATAAGAAATCTCAAGTTGGACTTTTCCTATAAAAACTCGGCCTCCTGGAGCACTGCGTTAGCCTTTGCGCTGCTCTGCGTAGCTGGCTATATGATTGCTTTGAACTAGGCTATGATGAAGTCTTTCTGCCTTTGGATACTGAGAAAATTATCTCTCCAGCTCTCTGGGACTCCTTCCCGACCTCTGTAGCAGAGAATGATTTTTCTTCTTTCCAAATCAAACTACCTCACTGAAGCAACTGCGCTACCCCTCAGCGTTTCCTCTATGGGATAATTCGGCTCACTTGTTGCTGCCTCTCTGGATATGGAAAATATTTCCTCTAGATCACTATCTCTTCCCCTCACTCACTACTTCGATCTCAATGGATCTCTCTCTGACAACTGATTACTTCTACACTAGAAATCGATCTACTCGAAACCAAACTTCTCAAGTGTATTCTCCAAGTGCCCATCGATTTATTCTTATAATCCTTTGCTAGGACTCCAACAACCAAGATTAAATCTTAATCGATGGATAGTATTAACTTGAAGTTGATACATGTAAGTTTTTAAAACATTCACACCTTGACTTAATTAATTCTGATTAATTAGCCATATTCCCTAAGTTTAGACTTAGGAAATATTTAAAAATTGGATAATAATATAATTAATCCATCTCTATGTGGAATTTCTAGAAATAGTTTCTGGGTTTTAGATATCTCCTGTATTATAACCTCTCCAAAAAATTTCATGGCTAGAACACATTCTATGCTACAAAAACTAACAAGGCACCCCCATGAAACAAGCCACTGCTCCTTGACTAATAAGCCACCACTTGCCCTGAAGGCACCGACCTTCAAGTCACTTTGTGGACCTCGTTTCATATATTTTCAGATTGGATCCACCTCTTCTTAGTATCAATATAAATAACATCAAACCAATCTATTGAGTTTGTCAATTTGCAATACTAGTACAAGGTCACTAGCAACAATACCCTCTTTGCTCACAAAACAATTTACCAACAATAGCACTGTCAAACCTTATCCGACCTCAACAAATTTGTCCTCTCAACATCCAACAACACTCAACAACACTCTCTGCTCATCAATAGCATGAAAGCTTTGTAGAAACATAAACATACTCACTCAATAAAGGCTCGTACAACCATACCCTCAACAACATCAACAATACTCTCACAAGGCTATGACATACTAGTAGCTACATTAATACTCTCAAGCCACATACGCTCTGTTAAAAAATAGATGTCTTTATCAAACCAAGGCAACACAATACTCTCTCAATCCTTTGTAGTAATAACATATACAAATCTCATGCATGAAACCTTGGCAACATCAATAAATCAATTCCAACTCTTAAGCAATACACAGTCTTCAACCTCATTGTCAACAAGAAAAGCCCTGATCAACCATTATGAGCTTAGTGGGAATATTACAATTTTGGAAATCACTTATGCAGATCATACATTTGCAACAACAAAGAACAATACTCTAACTCAACATCGACACATCATTAGTAACTAAGCAATGTACCTTTGTAACCAAATAAAAAGCTTCAACAATTAACACTTGTCATCAACACTTATTCTTCAACAATACAATGTCAAGCAACATCTCAGTCAACCTTAAAGACATCTATAGACTTTATATCTTTAACAGTATCTCTATCAACTCCTAAGCATAGCAACATATTGGTCACTCTAACACCATCTTCATAAACTAGCCTCATAAGATTGATCCGTAGAAGTTTGATCCTTTGTAGTTTGTACAAAAATAACGTTACACATTAGATTAACTTAGGATACAATTGCATCTGATTGGTTAACCATACATCGCCTCAGGTCAAATTGTCAAATAGTCATGCGTACCCACAACCATATGCCTAAAATGTGACAGGTCAATTTTAGCACTCTACACATTAATTGGCTTCAAATCAACTTTAGATCACCAATACACGATCAATTAGTTTCAAAACACCATTGCACATTAGTTTGATTTGATTGTAGTTACCAAGAAAGTGAATGCAATTATACCCAATTTCTCACCAGATTAGAAAAGTCTCAGATTCCATTAATAGATTGTGATCCTTACTTATTATTCTAACTTGGCATACTGTCATTAGGACTTTGCTTCCCAGATTGAATCGATCCTTGATCATACATGCTCTTTGTACATATTCAACAAATGAGTTTGAAACTTTACTCCTTAATCCATTACATGACTCCACTAAATTGATCCATTGAAGACATTCACCATCAATTCATTGAGATCATGGCACACCGGTCATTTTAATCCCATAAATAGTTCTTTCAATATTGGCTGCAAACAGTTGTATAGGGCATAACATATTTTCATCTTGCAAAAACATTTGATCGCTACAACAACACTTGTATTCTCATTTGCCCCAGAACACGATCTAGAACTGAGAAAATACTAGATTTGCCATTATGTGATCAATGCCCGTGTTCTTCACACCAGATCAGAGACTTTGATCAATACAACAACTCCTGTACGAAAGATTGCTCCTAAAACTACATGACTAAGTGATCACCATAAGATTGATTCTATTCATTCAAACCATGCTACCAAGAAAATCAATTTGACAAAAACCATACACTTTATGCACCAAGTATAGACTAGAACAACAAAAATAAATACCATGCGATCGATTATATTTTAGTGCTAGACATAGATTGTGCCAGAATGATATGATCACTATCACACTATATTAACCTGCACCAAAACAATAGAAAACGAACCAAGTTGTGGTATTTTGATCATAATATGAGTGTTTTATCACACCACAACTACTGCCCACTCTTAAGATCACCAACTCGATCTTGAAACACTTTGGCTCACGATGAAACAGATATCGCTCAGGGCTCATTATTTCTCAATTCTTGTGTGTAAATGAAGAAATTCCCTTTATTTATAGTGATTATGTGGTCCTTGGGTCAACCATATAACGTTGCTTGGAGTGCCAACAATTGTCGCCGACTTGAATCGCGCCCTTAAACATAGTACCTTGTTTTATTTATATATTTATTTGAACAATGCTTGCTCATACAACCATTGGTGATACCCTTAAAATATGACTGCGCCTCATGAAACTATAACCATGCATGTTCTTTAATATAATTTTTCCCCATAAACTTGAATACTTTTTTTTGCCCCATAATCTTGAATAAAAAATATTCACCATATTTGAGTCCTCAAATGATGTATTTTTCAACCAACCATAACTATTTTTCTGGGAGGTGTTTTTCAAAGTATAATATACTGATGGAAATAGCTTGATGAGGACTACATGGTGGTGATGATATATCATGCAATTAATCATTCATTTTCCTTGACAAGAGTGGGGAAAGAGGGACTTCATGACTTGCTATGGTCTTCCTTTTCTTCAAGGGCTTCTTGTCCATTGGTACTTCCAATTAGTGCAATCAACTGATGTATATTAAAAGCAGGGAAAGAGGGACTTCATTACTTGCTATGGGATTCCTTTTCTTCCAGGGCTTCTTGTCCATTTGTACTTCCAATTAGTGCAACCCACTGATGTATATTAAAAGCATTCATGTCAAGACTCTCCTTCTTTGCTTCATTGCTTCTTCAAAGGATGTGCTCTTCATGTTGATCACCGACAATTCACTTTGATATCAATAACAACACCATTCAACAACTTACTCATCTTAAGGGGTAAAATAAATGCTATGTCAGAAAGAGAAAGCTTTTATCCTTGAGCTATGCACCATATAAAAACATTATTGAAAAGAATTAAAAGGCGAACCAGAGAGGTAGAAAGAACAAGCTGAGAAAAGGGGTAACTAATGCCTCGATGATTACTCCCTCCATTACATCTATACACTTAGGATGTGGATCTCCATTAGCTACTCCTCTAGCCATGGCACTTAGCCATGAAGTTATTTCCCTTCCGTTGCCACCTATTTTCACTAACACCTTTATATTGAAGGGTTGACCTTGGAAATGCCAACTCCCCTTAGGGGCTAGAAGCACTTAATAGGGCTGATTACCTAGACACTCCTACAAAGGTAGGGACCACTTTTACGAAACTTGGTCCAGTTAGATATTTGAAGGTGATCCCATTTGAAGTATTATTATGCCCTTAATAGTTAAGTATTATCCACTTAGATGCATCTATGGTTATTGTCTTTAATGAATGGTTGATTTCACTATAATTTTAGATGTTTTTTCTAGGTAGCTTGCACATAGAAGTTGAGGCCTTAAGAGCACTTTATTTAACTTCTACTCCACATGATGCCCATGCCATACTACACTTTATGAGAGAAAAATGACCTTGTAGATGTAGTGTTTCCCTTCTACAACAGAACTTTGGGCACTTTGATGATCTTGGCAGTTGATGGACACCACAGAGCATCCTCAACTGCCATAACATTGGGATTATCTTACTTAGCATTAAGGATTCTTGATGATGTACTGGTGGACCTATTGACCATTGAAGCACACTTGAAGACTCCATGCACAAGGATATGTCAGAGGATTCCTGCACTTGCAAAGTTCACATATCATCACAACTTTTAAGCTCTTTCTTCTCTCTTCTTCTTCATTGTACTAAGATTTCACAAGCCCTACGAGGTTATTGTAAAATGATGTTAGCATGATGAAATAAAGTCATGTAACAAGTGTAGGTAGCTTAGGACTTTGTTTTCAAGTGAGTTCACTCTTGGGAGTTTTTTTACTTGGTTAATTATTTGTGCTTTTTAGCGCCTAATAATTGAGTTTTTTCTCTTGAGCCCCAAAGCTGGAGTTGGACTTGATAGTGAAGCCTTAAGTGAGTCCTAATGTCTAGAGTCAATTTATGTTACCATGTTATATCACTCATAAATTTTTGTGGAATTTGATTAGGTCCAGGTGTCAATTTTTAATTTTTTAAAATCTCTCGCTTGACGAGAATTTTAATAAATTGTTTATGTAAATTATAATAAGTGATGTCTAGAGAAGTTGTAGGGGGTATGAGTGGTCAAAATTGGACCTCTCCTCAAATTTCTACTAAGACACACTGATGGGTAAAAAATAAATTAGAGACCCTCAAAACCCACTTTTCCTAAGTTTAGGGGAAAATGTGGCAATAAATTGGTCAAAATTAAATAAATGAGAGAAAATAAAGATTCTCTCCAAGTCAAAGGTGCTAAAAAATGAGGTGGAAATTCACCAAGACTTAAATTCAAGTTCCAAAATGATGTGGACTCCACCTAAGCCAAGAATCAAGGAGGAACATAGGCAAATCAAATTCCTTGAGAAGACCATGAGTTCCAAGAGACTAATCACATTTTTTAAGGAAGGGAGCTTGAGTTAAGTGATTGAGTCAAGAGTTTGGTGGATATGCAATTGGATTTGATTGAGATGAAGTGGAGAGTGGTATCCTAGCACTCCACTTCAACTATAGACTTGCCCCTCTTCCTCTTCAACGTGTTCCACATCAAGGATTTCGCAGTGCCTTTTGGGGGATTCGATTTACCACATGGAGGCTTGATGGATTGCATTGGGATTGTCACCATTCCGCTTGTCATATGGTTCATATCTTGAGATTATCACCCATTCTTCTATTTATATGAGCCTTTGGTTCTCATTGTAGCATCTTGATACGAGCTCTTGTGTTTGGGGAAGCTCTGCTCTTTTGTGTACTCATATTCTATTGCAATAAAAGACTTTGGGGTTCAACTATGAGGTGTTATTCTTCTATGGTTGTGGTATAATTCTTGATCACGAGCTTCATTTTTTATTGGTAATATTATGCTTATTATTTCCATATGCTTGTTAAAGATTTGTTAGTGTAGAGATATCTTGCGCTAACATTTGGTTAAGGAAATTGATTCTAGTTAAGGAACGTTTTAGTAGATTTTCATATAAATCTCTAAAATTTCCTTCTCATTATATTTTTCTAACTTATGTGGATCTAATATTTCGAATTAAAGTGTTCTAGAAAATTATTTTTTGGATCAATCCTCAAGCATGAGGGGACATTCTTGAAGGAATCAACCCACTCTTGAGCACGAACATGGAGGAACTCACATTGTGACATCCCAAAGTTTCATCATTCGATATGTGTTTGTAGGGATCCTTGGCATTGAATTGTAGTCAAGACTACTTCATTTAAGTCATTAAAGTTAAACATTTGTGCTTACATTGATTATATTTGCTAATAAGAGCATGTTGTTGACTAGGATAGGAGAGGAGTTCTTCTCTCATCCTTGATCTAGCTTCTTGTATATTATTTATAAAGTTTCTTGCATATTTCTCTCACCATCTCCTACTCATTTTTGGGTCATGATTTGCTAACTTTGAGGGCTTGTCTTTTAAAGATAGTCAAGTGTTGTCGAAGAGTATTTCTCACCCTTTTGTGATAGGATTGAGGGAGCGAAAGGGCTGAAACTATCTACCATTTTTGTAGGACCCTTAGCACTAATTTTGAGGCATGATCTGCTAGGCAGGAAACACTTGTGAGACATATCGTTCTGCTGGGTTGTGAGATTTTGAGGCTGCCTCATTCTCTTGCTAAGGCCATGGAATTTTGGGAAGAGGCACCTCCTTTCTCTTGGTGGAAAATGCTGCCACATACTTTTTGTCATAATAGTGATCAAAACAGCCCTAATCTTTCCCTTTATTGGCAGATTTCACCTTCTCAAGAGACTAGAGTTTCAATATATTCATTGAGAGGTCTCTCTTGTATTCCATTGTCAATTTTTTTGGTGAAATTTTGTCACTATTTTCTCAAGGATGGGTTCTATCATTTCAAAGTCAAATATTTATGGTAAAAGCCTTCTTGGAATTAGAGCCTTTCCTCACTATAAAGGGCTCTCATCATTGTAACATCAAGTTAATAAAAGACTGATTGTTCTTGAGGGAGCTTGGGAAGAATTTTCCCATGGTATCCCACCTCCTCATTTAGAGGGAGGAAATATTCTTGGGTGGTTGACTTTCTAGTTTCTAATTTTCTCAACTAATCTACTTGCATGCATCATTTCAGTTGCTAATATAATCTAGTTGTGCATTTTTAGCTCATAACCTCAACACATAACACTCTCTTATAGCACCATTTTCCACTCTTGGTAGATCTGATGCTCTGGTTATGGCCTAGGGCAACCCTTCCTTCCAGACTTGGTCCAAAATCTAAAAAACAATGTTTTATTTCCTATACGCTACTTTTCCCTGTGATAAAAGCATGTACACATGGGTCAACATATACCCAACCCACGTACATGTGTTAAAACACTTAAAAATAATAAATTTCCTTAATTTCAGGTGGAGTTCATGGGTTTTACCTATTACTCACCTCCTATAGCCCATGGCCCAACTATTTCCCAACTGAAAAAACTAATTTGGAGAAGTATAAATAAACCTCCATGGGAAGGCCTTAAGGGAGAAGAAATGAGATATTGATATTATAGTTGATTGATCCCTGATTGAGTTTGATGAAATTCCTGTGCTTCCTGCACTTCACAAAGCTTTAGGAAACCCTTGTTTCCTATTTTGAGATATCCTTCATCCTTCTTGAGATATCCTTGTGTATGATGATGGAGGAAGATTGCTGAGGCTGGGAAAGGATGGATCTGGAGGATGGTTCCGCTTGGAGCTGGAGGAAGACTTAGGTTGTAGTTTTCCACCTTTCTTGTAGCTTACATCAATAAAGAAATGTTGTTCTGTTCCTGATATTAAACATGTTTATGCATTGATCTATATTGTGATTTATTTATGAATCTTATATTGATGCGTAATTGTTCCATTTATATGATCTTAAGTATATATCATGAATATGCTTTACGTTTCTACTACTGTATATTCTTTGTTTGAATAATTTACAGGTTTCAAAGGCACCAGGAGAAGTAGAGGGTTTGCACCCTGCAGGATCTACCCAAACGTAGGACCTCTGGGTAAGGACACTTCTTTCCAGTTCAGTAGAATAAGCATTTAGATTGTTTGTCTAAGAATTTCTTGCTGTTGTTTGCCCTCCTCTCTGTTGGGGTTTTCAACCCAAGTCCCTAGGGTGTTCTCACCCGCAACAAAATTGGTGACTCCACAGGGGATAACATTCTTTTTATTCCTGGTTTGGGTTGTTTCTTCTTGATCAGGGTTTGTTTTCAAGTCTGATCTTCTGGATTAGGCATTGATTTTTTTTTTTCTTTTCTTAATTGAGCTTTGTATACTCTTCTTTCTTGGAGTACAATCACATATACACGCAAGTTTCCTCAAACAGACTCAGTATATGTGGGTTTCTTGTGTTAGAAACGCGTGTGCACGCCTCTATTTCTTTACACAGTCGCGTATACAATTTTTTGAATTGTTTTTTCAAATATTTTTGCCTAGTTAGGTTCATTTCCTGGTGAATTCTGTTGTTTTATGGTCATCCACTGTCTGAAGAACTCTGTTGTCCTGCAAGTTTTCTTTTTCAAATCTCCTTCTCGCGGAAAAGACTAGTTGGCCTACGATTGCTTGTTGAGCAATATTTTAGTTTGTGTCTTGGGTTCAAGGGTTTTGTTTGAAGTTCTTGGGTGTTCTGGTTTTCCAGAACAAGAAATTGATTTTGATTTCATTTGTAACCTAGATTTCAAGCTGCCTTGCTTTTCTTTCCCTTTTGATTGACCTGTTGCTTTTCGTGCTTTTTGAGTGTCTCTTTGGAAATTTTGAAAGTTTTTCTTTCTTGACATTTTGTCGATTTGCTGAAGTCTTTTACTGCTGTTCGGATTAGTTTGTGCGAGTTTGTAGTCCTTCTTGTTTCAAGTTTCATTTATTAATGAGTTTTATAACTTGCAAGGTATAAGGACTCCTTGTGCTTGTTTCTTGATCTTTGGAATTTGGTAGTTCTTTTTGTGACCTCAAAAGTTGCTTTAGTTTCCTTAAAAGAAAAAGATAAAAACATTGTTTTTTTTTCCAAGCTTTTGGATTTTGGTTTCTTTTGTTTTGTTGTTTTTGAGCAATTGTGATCTTTTTCAATTTGTTTTGCTTGGTTTTGAGGGAAATTTGTTATTAAAATTTTTCTCTCTTTTTATCAAGTTGGCTTATTGATCTTATAAAGAAACACTTTTGCTTCTTGTATGAGCATCCATTCACTATCATTATAGTTTGTATTAAGATAGTTTTCATTGCATACATTTTAGTATTTTTGTTAGCTTTTGAGTGTGTGGAGTGTGTTTTCCGGAAAATGAAAATTTGCTTGTACAAGTTTATTCGTAGAACTCTATAGAAATCCCGTTTCATTGAAGAAAATAACTGCATGCATATAGTTAAGTTTCTATTGGTTTCTTGCGCATCTAAAAAATCATAAATTTCACTCTCGTTTTACCCACGACTTAAAGAACAACCCTCTGAAATCAAGCGATTTAATAAAAGGAATTAGAACTTTTTAATTTGTCAATTAACAAACACCAACAAGTTTAAGTTCTTTAGCGCCTTGGAATAGGTGAGTGGAGAGTTAACTCTCCAAGGCCGCTCAAATTATCAAACATAGAAATTGAACAACGAGTGAAATCCAGTGTCATTAGAAAGACTAGGAAAGCTCCGTGACTGGGAGTCAGGCACGAGGGAGAGTGAAGACAAGGAAGAGAGATACCCCCTCTCCTACTTGTTGGATCCCGCCTCACGACTATTTTGCTAGGATTTTTGATACGAACTGGTGCCCATAGTTTCCATTCCTAGGGATCACACAGGTGGCTATGGAGGGGAATCCCATGGCACCTGAGGCAGACATTGAATCACATTCATCAGTACTTCTAGAGGGTACCCTTGCAAAGCTTGGGTGCTTGCACCGGCAAAGGCTTTTGTCTGGAGGTCAACATAACTATTTCTGTTACCTTCACTAGTAGGGTTGGGCCGTCATTATCCCAAAATATTTTCGGAAGGTCCCTTACTTCACTTTCTTGTATTTTGGTGTCTGGTCCTCATCACTTGGAGAGGAAATACTTGGAAGTTGCTTGATTGGTTGTATCTTTAGGGACTTTATAGTCGAGTGCTCTTTGATCTTTGTATTAAGTTGGATTTAGGTAGATTTTTCTTGTTACTTTTGGACTTTATATTCTGAGTGACAGACCTACCACTCTGCCAGTCTTGAAAGGCTTTTGACCTTTCTTTTGAAAGTTGTGGAGTTGCCTCCTTAAGGGAAAAGGTTTTGATTGTGCATCTCTCTTCCTTGGAAATTCATTTGTACATTTTCACAAGGGAAGGATTTGCGAATAAGTTTGGTATGGCCAATATTCCTATGGAAACCAAGCAAGGTACCCTTCCAAAGGGGGGTCCTTGTGCTTTTCCTTTCTTCGGAAATGTTGGTACCCCCTTGATGGCCACTTTAAATATTCCTGGATTGAATGTTCGACTACCAGTTTGGCTGTGGGCCACTTCAAATATTCTAGATGTTCTTGAAGCTTCTCAGATGAATTTTTTATTTCAAGGGCATCAAATGGGTGTTAATTGTTCATCTTCTTTAAAAGAGAAATCTAGTATTCCTCTTTCTCCTCCCTCTTGTAATAATATATCTAAAAAGAAGAGAAAGAGGAAGAGAAAGAAGAAGAATAGTTCTATCCAATCATCATCAACCTCTACGAGTCATGTTGGAGATGAGCCTTCAACCACTGCAACTCATGCTGGGGGCATAAGTCTAGTCACTAGAAGTCATACTAGCAATACAACACCAACCCCTGCGAGCCATGTTGGAGATGAGCTTTCAGTTGTTGCAAGTCACACTGGGGGCATAAGTCTAGTCACTGCAAGTCATACTGGCAATGGGTCACATACCTCTATGATCATACTTCTGTTGACTCACCTCCTTCTGTGAGTAGGGCTGGGGGCACAAGTCCTATCTCTCTTGGGAAAGAGTTGCTAACCTCTGCAAATCATGTTAGAGACTTTCCATCAACCACTGCTAGTCATGTTGGCAGATTGGATGTTGATAAGAAACCTAGGTGTGGAAGTTTTAAACCTAAGTTCCCTTGTAAGATATGCAAGGGAGACCATCTTAATCATTTTTTCCCTTGTATTCCAGAGGTACAAAGGATATGGTATGAGCCTAAAAGTTCTTCTACTCCTGAATTTGTTATGGTTTCTCAACAGTCTCATCAACCATTGGTTGATAATGTGTTCGAGCCAGTGCAATCTCTGGCTAATTACACTCCTCTTTTGGGGGGTGAAGTGCCCAACAACATAGTCTTTTTGATTTAAAGTGCAGAGTATTTTGGTATAGGGGGCATTCCGGTTTCTTCGAATGTACCCCATCCAAGTTCTAGGAGTGTCTCCTTTGATTGGGATAATCTTGTCGAGCCTTGTCTTCCTTCCACTGCACCTTTCCAGATAAAGGTTAGAGTTAATTCCACAAACGTCTATCGATGTATGGTGGATGAAGGATCCTCTGCAAGTATTATATCCTCCTTGACTTGGAAATATTTGGGTTCTGCAAATTTATTGGCATCTGATAATCAATTGTTAGCCTATGATAGATGACCTGGTGAATCTATAGGTGTTCTTTCTCAATTGCCTATTACTTTAGGTGGGAAGACTATTTTTATCGATATGATGGTGGTTGATTTCCCTTTAGACTTTAATATGCTACTTGGGTGTGATTATGTCTATGATATGAATGCTGTGGCATCTTCACTCTTTCGAGTGATGTGTTTTCCTCATAACGGGAATATTTTCACTATTAATCAGCTTGCATATGATAATCACCACCCTAATTCGAATTTACTAGAGAATACCCCTTGGTTTCTTCCAAGTATTCAAGTAGACTCTACCCCACCATGGGTGAATTATGTGGAGTTGAATCCTCAATGTTCAATTGCTTCTGAGAAGGATCCTTTGAACTATTATTTTCCTTCTTGGGACTTCGTCCCGGTAGTTGATTGAGCGATTCCTCCTATGGGGACATGGGACCCCTTAATTCCCTCTTTTGATCCTTTTAGTTCTCATGATTTCTTAGAGTTTGATTTTCCTTCATAGGAGGAACTTTTGAAGCCATGAGTTTTGAATACCAAAGAAGTCCTTGGCTTGATCCCTGCAAGGGGTTTGTCCTAAAGAGCTATTATGTGTAAGCCACAAGGCTATGTGGTTCCCTGTACCATATTGCATATATAAGGTACGCATTTTTAAGTTTTTTATTCTGTAAACACAAGCTTTTATCTGGAGTTTATATATGGGATGTATTAACTTCTTGTCTAGTGTTCCTAATTTTGTCTACAGAACTTGGAAGTTTTCTCCTTGGGACATTTTTATGGTTGATCCGTTCTGACAGGTATTGGTTCTTGAAATTGGCATATAGGTTAGGTTCTTCACCTGCATTATGAATTTACCAATTTCCTTTCCCATTTTTGCCTTAGGATCGACCCCACCAAGATATGATGTGGAACCTTCTCATTACTTAGAAGTGTCATAACTTGTGTGGTAGAGCGTACCTTATCATGGGCACCCTAGATAGTACCTTGTTGTCACTTGGCACCCATGATGAACTTTTGTTATTAGTCTCGGGAGTCCTCTTTAGTCCTGCCATGACTTGTGCATTGAAGACTCATTCGCTTACTTCTTCGCTATTTTTTCTGGCTTTATACCCTAGAGGCTCCTTTATGTTAAGTTGTACTACTGCATTACATGTTGACCATTTGCATCTTTTGGTATTGAGCCAGCTTCACTTGGACTTGTGTTTAAGCCACTTTTCAACCATGTCTTCTGTAAAATCAACCTTGCAATCACTTAGCCTTTGCAACTTGACACAAACTTTTTCCCGTGGAAAGAACATTCCTTTGAGTGTCATTGACCAGTTTCGCCACCTTGCATTGAGCATAGGAATGTTCCCCTCCCAGGAACTAGAACATCTGTTTTTTTGACACTTGTTCTTTCCATTATACTATAACATTATTTTATTCTTTTTCAGGCTTCATAAAATGAAAAAGACAAAAAAATTATATATCCAAAAAAAGAGCGGGAATAGGACATTATTTCCATATTTGATGGCATCGAGAGTCAGTTGTGTCGCCCTTGAACAAAGCACTTAAAAAATAAGTCTTTCCTCCATTGGGTTAGGCTTTAGTTTGACTTAGGAAAGCCTTAACCTTGTTATTGAGTTAGTTACTCCTCGTTATCTCTTCCAATCATATGGAGAGTTTGCTTATCGCTCTTGCATGACAAACTTATGCAAAGTTATCATATGCTGCCATGTAGTCACAGTTGAGTCGTGATTTTGTTCAAGGGAAGTAAACTTGAGTCGGTCTCTCTGTGATTTCTCTTGACCTATTTTTCAGTCGGCCATCCGTAGTTGTTAGAGTCATGTTCATTATCACATCAGCGATGTTGGCCCTTTGCTCGTGTTGGTTTGAGAAGGTCTCCATTGACTTCTTGCTGGTGGTTCTTGCTCTTATCGACTACGACAAATTGATTTGAGGGCAGATCTAGAGCCGCACCCTGGCCCTATTTTCATTATTGATAGGTCACCTTGTGCTCAGCATCGATCAATATCATGGGTCTTTGACTGAGTGGTTTCCCTTATGTTTGACATCAACTTTCATTATCACACATGGGGATTCGTGCAATACCTTGGTTTCCATTTGACCCTATTGGTGGATTCCTCACCTCTGTGTCAACTTTCATTATTGGTTGGTTCACAGGGTTTTTATCATGTGCTAGCTACATCTTGTGTATGCTAGAAACGTGCTTCGGTTGGGTTACTACATCTTTATTCGTCTGATTCCTTCCACATTATTGGCCTACGGATTACACTCGCGCTAGATTGATGAAGGATGCATTAATGCCTTCATTCTAGTGGATCTTTTCCCATCGACTTCAGCTCATTGCTCTGGGAAAGATATCTAGAGTCCATTAGGTAGTATCTTAGGGTTTGCAGTCATCAGTGGAAGATTCCTTCACTATCGACAATGGGAAAACATCATTTTCTCCTAGTTGATAGATTCTTCCAACTGTTCGACTACAACTCATTTATTCGCACTTGTTAGATTGTACTGGGTACCTTAGCTCTCATCATCATTATCGGTGAGTAGTCTCGCGTTTGTTAACAATATACATCAATGACCGGTAATCAAATGATTTCTCACAGGGTTGACTTTAGATTATTTATTCCCATTGTGTATAAATGTACCACGGCGGTCAGTGAAGACCTCGGGTTTGCATCAACATTTCTTGGTTCACTTGTCAATTGCTTCTGTTTCTGCTAGTTGACACCATCCACCTTATATGTTGTAGTTCCTTACAGTGATATCCTATATGTTGGCACCCGAGTTGCAGTGTAGTACCATTTATTCCACCATTTGACTTGGTACTTTTTGGATCAGTTTTATGACTTCAGTGATAAGCTTCATACTTCAGCATCATTGATCAACTCTTTATATGTGATATTCAGACATGTACTTTCTTGTTTATCATCGGATGATCCATTATGTATCTTCAGTTCCTTTATACTTGTATGCATATTGGATCCGATTTTGTACTTGACTTGCAAACATGCTTTACTATTTATGAGCATGGGTATGGCTGCCTCAGGTAGCAATTTCTTTTTGATCTCTTTCGCTAGCTTGGTAGGATGAATTCTGGTGAACTCCTCCATGGTCTCGGCATGATTCCTTCTATACACTTAATACATTTTGGCCATCATGTACCCCTTCTGACCTCATATATTAGGGGGCATATATTATAGCACCATTTACCACTCTTGGTAGATCTGATGCTCTGGTTATGGCCTAGGGCAACCCTTCCTTCCAGACTTGGTCCAAAATCTAAAAAACAGTGTTTTATTTCCTATACACTACTTTTCCCTGTGATAAAAGCGTGTACATGCGGGTCAGCATATACCCAACCTGCGTACATGTGTTAAAACACTTAAAAATAATAAATTTCCTTAATTTTGGGTGGAGTTCACGGGTTTTACCTGTTACTCACCTCCTATAGCCCGTGGCCCAACTGTTTCCCAACTGAAAAAACTAATTTGGAGAAGTATAAATAAACCTCCATGGGAAGGCCTTAAGGGAGAAGAAATGAGATATTGATATTATAGTTGATTGATCCCTGATCGAGTCTGATGAAATCCCTGTGCCTCCTGCACTCCCCAAAGCTTTAGGAAACCCTTGTTTCCTCTTTTGAGATATCCTTCATCCTTCTTGAGATATCCTTGTGTATGATGATGGAGGAAGATTGCTGAGGTGGGGAAAGACGGATCCAGAGGATGGTTCCGCTTGGAGGTGGAGGTAGACTCAGGTTATAGTTTTCCACCTTTCTTGTAGCTTACATCAATAAAGAAATGTGGATCTGTTCCTAATATTAAATGTGTTTATGCATTGATATATATTGTGATTTGTTTATGGATCTTATATTGATGTGTAATTGTTCTCGCGTTTATATTATCTAATGTATATATCATGAATATGATTTACGTTTCTATTGATGTATATGCTTCACTTGAATAATTTACAGGTTTCTAAAGGCACCGGGAGAAGCAGAGGGTTTGCACTTTGCGAGATCTACCCAAACGTAGGACCTCTGGGTAAGGACACTTCTTCTGAGTTCAATAGAATAAGCATTTAGATTGTTTGTCTGAGCAATTCTTGTTGTTGTTTGCCCTTCGCTCTATTGGGGTTTTCAACCCAAAACCCTAGGGTGTTCTCACCCGCAACACACTCACATTTTCCTATTTTGCAATCAAACTTTCCATTTTATTTTTACCTTGTATTGTGCAATTCATTTATCTAAGCTACAACACACAACAAGAAAGGCATATAATTTTAATTTTATTTGGCAAGCTAATGTTTTTTCATAGTTTCACGTTAACCATTAATATTTTATCTCAAGTCATATAGTTGCAATTTTATATACTTATTTTGAAGTTTCATGCTCATCTTGGTTTATTGGCAAACTTTATATCTCACATTTGAGCACATTTTGGAGAAAGTCTTCACAAGTCCATTTACTTGCAACTTAGCTTGAATAATCGAATTGCGCATCTTTTATTAGCTCATTCCATTTATAAGTAACTTATTAGATTATGATTTCATGCAATAATTGTCATATCATGTCATTTTATTTCTAAGTATGTGAGTTGGTATCTTTTTCTTTTTGTAAAGTTAAGCAGATTATATTAGTTTTGTTGTATAAAAATACATAGATTCCTCGGAGTCAATGTAACCTCCTGGAAATATTGCTTCCAATGGATATATTCACTGAAGATTGAGGTCGCTTGGCCAGTAGAACTGTCCTTGTAGCTCAATACTCTTTGGCATGCCCAGAAAGTCCGGTCAGCACAGAGCTGCGCTGTCTGAAGATTGTGATCGAGCATTCTGCAAAGTGGATTTTCATTTCCAGAGACCGGTGTGACGGGATTCTGCTTGATTTTGCCCAATCCTGTTGGTTGTGTTCTCCCTTGGGCGTGATTTGCTCATAATCAATTGGGCATTGATTGAGTTTTCCATGGTTTCCTGTAACGAGGACCCCTTGTGCCCTAGGCTTGTGCTTGCAGATCCGGTTGTTGGATATTGTGGCAGTTGTCTTTGAGTTCTCCCACCTCCTGATCCTGCCAAAGGCTGTGGTACTCTGCTAGATTGGAGTCGATCCCTTCATTTGCCAATGCATCAGCTAGCTTGTTTGCTTTCCTTCGAACGGCTTGGAAGGTGATCCCTTTCATGTTGCAGAGTTGGCCTTGGAGATCTTTTAGTATTGCTGACAGCCTCCAGCTTGGGGTTACTTTGTGCACCTGTGTGCCCATCTGAAGTTTCCTGATCAGCCTTATTATTATCTCTGAATCACCCTCCACTATCAGAGGTAGGAGTTTGTATCGACCAACCAGAGTGAGGCCTTGGAGGAGAGCGATTAGTTCTGCAGCGTTATTGGTGTTCACTCCGAGATTGCCGTGATAGATGAGGTGAATTGCTCCTGTGTGATCCCGTACTACTCCCCCATAGCCTGCCATGCTGGGTTTTGTCTTGAAGCCCCGTCGAAATTGAGTTTGAATGTGTTAAAGGGGGGCAAGGTCCATTTGTCCTATGTCGTTCCTGTTGACGTCTGGTTCCTTCCAGCAGAGTTGGTCCTTGTTTGAAGATGTAGGATCTGTATTATTCTTGCCTCGTTTGGAGATGTGTTGCCCTCTATCTTCTGTATGCCCATGGCGTTGACTGTTTCTGTGATGAGCAGTCGAACTTTCCTTATCAGCATGTGTACTCCTGTGGCTATGTTTTTGAATATTCTTGCATTTCGCTCTTTCCATAGGATCCAAACTAATGTGCCCGGAACTAGATTCCAGGCACTGTTGACTAGGGGATTGGAGGATATGGAAGATCTCCACTGGCTTAGTGAAATTTGGATGGAGTTTCTGTCTCTATCTGATTGTCTGAAGACCATGGCCATGTCATCCCACAGAGAGCAAGCCGTGGGACAAGTATTGAGCAGGTGATTGAGCGTTTCCGAACCATTCTCGCAGAGCATACATTGAGAAGGGCCTACAAAACCTCATTTCTGAAGGTTGTCCCATGTGAGAGCCCTGTTATGCAGGTCTAGCCAAGAGAAAAGTGTGATTTTTGGCCAAGTTCCTTTGCTCCATAGGGTTTTCCATTTGTGGTCTGATTGCTGATCCGGGGAGGCCGCCAAGAGCTTATAAGCTTCTTTGAGATTGAACGTGCCTTTGGGGTTACTTCCCCATCTTTGGATGTCCTCTTTGTTGGATCTGAGGATTCTTCTTTTGTCCAAGTCTTGTAGAAAAAGGTCTACATTCCTTGGGCCTGCTGGGGTATGCCATTGTTCTCTGGAAATCCAGTTCTGCCATATGGTTGCTTCGCTTGCTGGTTGCCAGTAGTTTTCTACCGTAATCTTGCCTTCCTCCTGCATGGCTCTTTTAAGAGTGTTCCAGTTTGGGTGTTCTAAGGTTGGAAGCTGCTGCGAGGCATATTCCCAGAATAGGGCTGTGTTGCCTTGGCGTACTTCCCAGAAGCTATGCTGCTGAACAATATGTCTATTTTCCCAGGCTTTGTTCCAGATTGGGGATCCTTGAGTGGTGCCTGTAAGCTGGATGAGGTCTTTGTCCCTGATTTGGGTTGTATACTTCGCTTTCCACAGGGCGCCCTAGAGGGAGTCAGGATTTTCAACCCATCTCCACCAGATTTTTGCTGCTACGGCCTTGCTTAATATCTCAGGGTCTCGGAGGCCCAAACCTCCCTCCATTTTTGGTTTGCAGATGTCTATCCATTTGAGGAGGGCCCATTTGGATTTCTTAGAGGGTCCATTCCAGAGAAAGGAGCGCTGAATGTTTCAGATGGTCTTGTAAGCCACCTTAGGGGCTGCAAGTGCTGAGAACATGTAGGCTGGCATGGTTTGAAGGATGGACTTTATCAATATCAGTATGCTGGCCATGTTTAGTGCCCGGTGGGTCTAGCTGCTTAGCCTAGCTCTCATTTTTTTGAGAAGGGCTTCCCAGTTGCTCGATCTGTAGGCATGTTCCGAAAGCGGTATACCAAGGTATTTGGTTGGAAGGGATTTCTTTTGAATATTCAGAATTCTGCTGAGATTTCTCTGCACAGGAATGGATGTGTTGAAGAAAAAAAGTTTGGATTTGGTTAGATTGATTTCCATACCTGAGGCTTCCGAGAAGGTTTTTAACACCTTGCTGATGGTGCGAGCTTCCTGTACTGTGGGGGCGCCCATGAGCATGGTATCGTCAACGAATTGCTGATGTGTTACAGTGGGTCCTTGGTGTATCAGTTTGATGCCTTTGAGTTGGTTCTGCTACTTTGCCTTGGTTAAGGATCTTCCTAGCGCTTCTGCCATTATGATGAAGAGAAAAGGAGACAGGGGGTCTCCTTGTCTTATACCTCTGGATGGACTGAAGGGTTGTAGGGGTCCTCCATTTAGTAGAATAGAGAAGAAGGCACCTGAAACCAGTTCCATTATCCAGTTTGTCCATAGCTGACTGAATCCAAAAGCTTGGAGGATTGCTTTCATGTATTGCCAGCTGATTCTGTCAAAGGCTTTGGACAAATCAAGCTGGATTAACATGCCTGGAGATCTGTTTGTTTTGAGAGAGTGCAATACTTCCTGGGTGAGGATTATGCTGTCAGTGATCTGTCTTCCTTCGACGTAGCCAATTTTCTCTTGAGAAATGATTGAGGGGAGGACGGATTTAAGTCTGTCAGCCATCAATTTGGAAAGGATTTTATAGAGGATATTGCAAAGGGCTATGGGGCGGAACTTGTCAGGGGAGTCAGCCTGGTTCGATTTGGGAATTAAGGTAAGGAAAGTGGCATTGATGGCAGGTAGGACTTTCCTGGTTCTGTGAAAGTTTCTTACAAGAATAAGAAGGTCAGCTTTAATAATGGGCCAGCACGCCTTGAAGAATTCAATTGTAAATCCATCAGGTCTGGGGGCCTTGTTCGTGGCCATGGAGAAGACGGTTTCTTCAATCTCCTGCTCAGTAAACTCTCTTAGAAGCAGGGCGTTTTGATCCTCTGTAACTAAGCTGGGTATGGCCCCCAAAATTTTCTTTATGGCTTGGGATCGATCTTGAAGGGGTTCGCTGAGAAGAGAGGTGAAATAGGAGTTGAGCTCAGATCCGATGTGATCCCTTGAGAAGACTTGATCACCATCTGCAGTCTTGAGGGATAGGATGCGATTAAAAGCTCTATTCTGGATGGTAGACTTGTGAAAGAAGCTGGTGTTGCGCTCGCCCTGTTTTAGCCATTGCACTCTCGATTTCTGTCTCCAGAGTAGCTCTTCCTGTTTTAGTCTTTCTTCCCATTGCCTTTGCAGAATCGATTCTTGAGTGTTCCGCTTGTCATTGGGCCCCTCTGTGATCAAAGTTTGCTAGAGGTTCGCCATTTTTACCTCAAGTTCTCTTTTGGCTTGAATTATGTCGCCAAAGGTATCTTTGTTCCATTGTTTGAGGTTGGTCTTTATGGTTTTGAGCTTTTGCTGGATTATGTACATGATGTTGTCGCTCCTTATGGTGGCTTGAGTCCACTAGTTTTGTATATTCTGCATGAATGATGGGTGCTCTGTCCAAAAGGCCTCAAATCTGAAAGGTCTGTTTTGGGGTTTATCCAAATTGGTGAAGTGGATCTGCACTAGCCAGTGATCAGATCCTCCTATGGGCAGAATGCTGGCCTCCATGTCTATGTTTTGCAACAGAATGGATTCCGACATGAGGAATCTGTCAAGCCTTGAAGCTATCTGTCGGTTTCCTCCTTGCTTATTGTTCCAGGTATGTAGACCATTGACGGTGGGGATGTCAATGAGTTTGGAAGCAGCAATAAAAGTGTTGAATGCTTCCGAGTCCTTATCCAATCTTCGTAGGCCTCCCTTTTTCTCTGCTAGATTGGTAATCATATTATAGTCTCCTCCTAAAATCCAGTGATCTGCCCCATGGTGTTGTCTGACTTCATCCAGGTCTAGCAGCATCTCCAGCTTTTCCTGAAGTCGTTGGGGTCCATATACATTGGTAATGCAAATTGATTGCCCTGAATCTGGCATGTTAAAAATCATCGATAGAGAGTGCTTGGTGGACAGAGCATTTTGTACTATGAATTTTCTTTTGTTCCAGAATGTGATCAACCCTCCTGCTTGCCCGATTGCATCTATGCTGATGCATTGATGACTGTTGGAAACAAGTTTTTTGAGAGTTTCTGTGCTCTTGGAAGAGCATTTGGATTCTTGCAGTAGGACGATGTCTGGGTGCTGTGAGAATAGGCAGTTTTTCAAGATTCTTCTTTTGGAGGTGCCGTTGAGCCCCCTGATGTTCCAGGTTGTGATTTTCATTGAGCAGTCTTTGGAGCAGAAAGGACCAATGCCCTGATTTTCCCCTCATTGATTAGGCGTCTGCCCAGCTCTTGTATCTGCTGTCTTGTGGATTTGTGCCCTCTTTTTCTGCCTGGTCCCTGTGGTTTATATTGATCCAGATCCATGTTGGCTTGTATACCTGTTTGGCTGCTATTTCCCCATTGCCTTTTGGCTGCATTCTGGTTGATGTATTCCAGCTGCAAGTAGGCCATTTCTATCTTCTCCAAATGGTCTTGAGGAATGGCATCGACTCCTAATTTGGACCATTGCTCGTTGACCTTTTGAAGATCTAGATCACCAAGGATCTCCTCTAGAGGATTGTTTGAGGGGGTTGTGGAGGGCTGATCTAATTGCATTTCTATGCGTTGTTGGGTTTGCGTTGAGGTTTGGCTGGTGATATTCTAGAGGGAAGAGGAGTCCTGTTGGTGTTGCGGTGCCTGGGCATGGGTTGGGTCAGAGGTTGAGCTTAGGGCTTTGGTGGTAGGCGTGGGTTGGCTTGAATCTGTTAGATCATGATTAGTGGGGGCCTGAGGAGCTGATGGGTGCTCCGATGAGTCAAGATTGCCCAAAATTTCAAAGCTATTTTGCTGGGTGGAGGTCTTATTAGTGGGGGTAGTGTTGGTGGGTTGTTTTGGAGCCTTTTTGCTTCTATTCCCTTTATTCTTTCTTGAAGCGGGGGTGAAGCCAGGTGCTGGAGTATCCACTTGTTCCTATTGTGCTTTGGGCTGTGGTTGATTGACAGGGCATCCGTGGCTGAGATGTCCATGTTGGCGGCAGGTTCGACATCTGAATGGGATATTTTCATAATCAATGGTTTGCTTCCAGTGCACTCCTCTGTGGATCAGCTCCATATGGCCTGGGAGGGGTCCTGAAATATCCAGGTAAACACAGATTCTAGCTTAAGCAGTGTACTTACCTTGTGATGTTAGATTTGAGGCTTTGATGAAGACTCCCAGCTGGTTTCCTATGGTCTCCAAGATTCGCTTGTTCCAGTAATCCACAGGCAGAGAGTGAAGGCGAATCCATACTGGAACTTTTTTGAAATCCTCCTGTTCTGGAGCGAAGTTTGGCCTCCAGTACGTGATGTATAGTCCGGCAAAGTTGTAGAAATATGGTCCTCCTTCGAAGATACGATCTCGGTCATCCCTGTGGGCGAAGATGATGGTGAAAAAGCTCCTCGATCCCAGCTGAAGCTCGAAATCCCCTTTGGGTTTCCATTTCTGGTTTATCCACCAGCATAGAGCCTTTTCGTTCAGTCGAACCCCCATGAATCTGCAGATCAAGGCGTGTTTGCTCATGTGGTCTCTATATTCGTCTATCCATGGATCTTCAATGATTAGTCTTGGTATTTCCTTCGAGATGGGTTTTCATGGGGACGATTCTTGCTCGCTGTGTCAATTGGGATTGTGCCCCGCTGATGCAGTTCCTTTTGGCTCCGATTAGTGGCTGATTCCCTCAGATCTGGAGCTGGTAGGGAAGTTGGGGGTTTCCATAGGGATGCTGCTGAAAATGAAAGGAGTAAAAGAAGGGGGGGTCGAACCCCCCCGGAGTTGTGCATGGAGCGAATCAGGTGAGAGCGCCGTTGTAGATCTGTCTTGTAATGGTTGGTGTTGCAGGCTAGCTTGCCGAGCCGAGCTCATGGTTCTGCAGGGTTTCAATCCTGCCGTCGCTCTTCAGAGGCCCGTGCTCCTATCATACTGATATGTGAGTTGGTATCTTAAGGCATTAAGCTAATCTCCATTTCATTGTTTCCATTAAGTCGTTGGTACATGTTTTATTGAATCTTATATCATCGTTACATCTCTATTGGAAGCACATTCGTATCAACATACCTAATTGGAAGCATCTCACTCACATTTAAGTATGTCACCTTGCATACTAAGTTAGACTTGCATATCTAAAAACTACCTCTAAGCATAAGCTTGGTTGAATAGACATTCTAGGATAAATTTTTGCGATTTTTCTTTCACTTGGTATGGAGTAAGGTTAAAATGCGTGACCTCTCAATTCTCTTGTGGCCGAGTCCTTGTAGGAACAAAGGCACGTGGATTGCAAGGATCCTCGGAAGGGTATTGTTAATGGTGGACTAGTGCCTTGTTAGACCATTTGTTGGAAAATACTTTGGGGGGGGGTGAAACAATATTTCTTAGCAATTAACACTTTTAAATCTTTTCAAAGCATTAGTTAATATTCAATTCTTATTAATGTTTATGTAGTAATAACAGTAAATAAAAGAACACAGGAGGCACAAAAATTTTAGGTGGAAAACCCCCTCTGGGTCAAAAACCACCAAACACTTTTCTAATAAATGCTTTAATCTTCAGCCTTAACTAAAATGAAAGCAACAACTTCCTAGAATTCTAGAAAATCATTCTTCTCCAGCTCCCATTGGAAGGATGCCCCAATGCCCTGGTTTCTTTAGTAATCAACTGAATGAATGCCCCAACACCCTAGACCAATCGACCACACTGAAGTGTTCACAGGCTCCAACCTGTAGGCGACTTCATACGCCAACCTAGCACCTCCCTGCCACCCTATAATGACCAAAAATAAGACAAGAGTGTGGAATCCCGTACCAGGGACAATGATCCACGATACAATATGATTTACAGTGATTTTCTTGTACTTGAATTAACACCAATCACACTATGACTTGCAACTCAACCATGACATCATCCCAACAGACTCCTATACCTCCCAATAATGCCTTTTCAACTCTAGGAAAATTGACCTTTTTTACAATAATGACTCTTCCAATGATGACACTTTTACAACTTTACAATGACGACTCTTGGCCTTGACACTTCTTCACAATATACAGATGGTTTTCATGTCTTTAAAGGATGTCCAGTTGCAATGCTTCCTTTGATTTGATACTTCAACTCTTGAATGCTCGCTTCATGCTATCCTTGAATATTCTTCTACCTGCATGCAAATTTGCCTAGCGAAACCCAATCTCAAAAGGAAAAACAAAATACCCTTGAACTTACCTTTGCTTGAAAAACACATGTAAGTGCATAATAACAAATAAATACAAATTAAAATTACAATGCATACCTGAAATGTTCTTGTCACTTTTGTTGTTGACTTGTTGCAGTAGTAGACAAAGACTCTCACTCTTGATATAGGCCTGGACTCTATGCAAGACTATATCTAAAACTCACCTAAAGATATATACAATAGAAACTGATGACAAACCCTAGACTTGTGATGAACCAAGTTCTAAGTACAACAATAGAGACCATTCTATCAACTATGACAAGACAAGTAACATGAAATTACAACATCATATAGATTTAGAAGACTTGGTGTAGCATCAGATGTGTAGTATCAAGCATATGACATCTGAAATGTGGTATCAAAACTAATTGTGACATATAGAGACAGAGATATAACTGAGACCCTGTATATTTTTACGTTGTCCTGAAAAAACATATATCAGAGATGATACTAGAAATTCAAATGTAAACACTAAATCATACATACCTTGTTGTAGGATACTTACCCTTGACTGTTGATGTGTGGTCCTTCCTGCAGTGATCCTTGAATGCATGCTTTTTCTTGCCTTCTAGGAGCTCGATATTGAATATATTGTATCTATGTAATTTCAGATCTTTAGAGTCGTAAATTTCTTCTTGTGGTAGCCATCTGCGTCCTCTTTTCAACCCCACAGGTCTGATCAATATTTGATTCTTCAATAAAGAGTTATGCCCAATATCCCACGATGACTTGATTATATCCCGGCTCAGTAGAGCGAACTTGTACAAAGTGTCACGTGTCACTGTTACGACCTTCGGCCCTGAAAATTCTATTCAATAAACTACAAGCCGTCCTCTTTCTGTGACGATTTACAAAATTTGAATCCAATGCTCAGAGAGAAAGTTATGACGGTTTTCCCAACATCACCTGTTTGACATGGAATTCAGGAGCCTGCAAAATCCCTAACTTCATCATATCATATATCCGAAAATATAGAGAAACAAGATCTGAAATTTGGTCACAAGGTTCATCAAGGTTTCATCTCAAATGGGTTTTAATTTCACCTTCTTAAGATTCGCATAAACAACGTTATAGCGAAAACTCCACTATGACTTGTTTGAAGCCACAAAATCCCTACAAGAGGAGGATATGAAGGTCATTATTTATATGATTGTCTTGAGTTGAGAGGGTCCTCAACAAGTGAAATTTGGAGGGATTTTAGGATATATTTTTATTATTAATTATTGACTATTCAATGGTCACAAAAAATTATGAGTTCCATGCCACAACTCCATAGGGTTTTAGCTCACTAACTGGGGTTACTAACTTCAAACATGAATATCTCTCAAACCGTGAAGAATTACTTGGCGTGTCATATATCAATGAAACATCTTGACGAGTAGAATACATATAGAAGATACTTGAATCAGAATAGAGTAAGTTTTCAAGTGAAAATTCACATGCAATATTGGGGTAGCCCTTGGTGCTGCTTGGGTTGACATCAATGACAATCACTGATCAACAATCTCCCCCTTTGGCATTGATGGAAACAAAAGTACTACCCCTGCGGTCATGACACCTCTTCCTACTGCATTCTCTCCCCATTTGTAATCAATGGCAAAGGGTAACTCCCTCTGAAAAACAACCATCTTGTGGACCTGTACACACCTCCACTCCCCCTTTCTACTCGAGTAGATAAGAGAAAGAGTCTAATGAAAACTTGGGAGAATCCCAAGATTTTGGTGAAGATACTCAAATGCTTCACGAGGTAATGGTTTGGTAAAGATGTCAGTAATTTTTTCCTTTGTGCCAACATATTCAAGCTTGATATTCCTTTCGACGACCTTCTCTCTAACGAAATGATATTTAATCGGAATGTGCTTCGTTTTGGAATGCATCACATGATTATTGGAGTTACTGATGGCGCTGGTGTTGTCACAAAAGATGGGAATAGGCTCATCAAACTTGACTTGAAGATGTTGCAAAGTTTGCTTCATCCAAAGAACTTGTGTATAACAAGTTGCTGCCGTGATATATTCTGCTTCTGCTATGGATAACAAGATTGAAGACTGCTTTTTACTTAACCATGAAACAAGACAACCACCTAGATAGAATGTGCTCCACTGGTACTCTTACGATCATCAACACTTCTTGCCCAATCTGCATCTGTATAATCTTGGATAACTAGATCATTTCCTTTGGGATACCATAGACCATATTCCGGTGTGCCCTTAATATATCGAAGAATTATTTTGGTGGCAATAATATGAGATTCTTTTGGTGCTGCTTGGAATATTGCTACTTGTCCAACCGCCTGCATCACATCTGGCAGGGAGACTATCACATATAGGAGACTACCAATCATGGATCTATACAACCTTTGGTCCACATATATTGAGGAATCTTCTTGTAACCTGTTACCATGGGGGTAAGGATAGGCTTGCAATATTCCATCTTGAATTTATTGAGCATTTTCTTAATGTACTTGATTTGATATATGAATATTCCTTTATCCTGCTGAGATATCTCGATAATTGTTAGATTTTCTTGATCCACTTTCACATAGAGATTGCTTGTCAACTTTTATTTTCTTGAATCTATAAGACGTCAACTATTATTCTCCCCCTGAACATGTAATGAAATTGCCATATTGTTCAAACTACTTTCCTGTCAAACGTAGACTTGTGTCATGTACTGTTGCATAGAATCCTCATCTTCAAATTTATAGGAGTCGATAAGCTGAATTGTTCAGAATAACGTGTCATTTAATGGATCGTCTTGACTCGAGTCATTAACTGAAGCAGCTGCTGATCCCTCATAATCCGTTACAAATCATGAAAGCATAACTGTTGGGACCTTATTGCCTTCTTGGTTTTCTTGGTCATCTTGTACTTGTTCATCCTATACCTGTTTTCCTTTCCAAACCTTCTTATTCTTGTCGTCAAGCTCTTCATTCATGGTTGATTCCATCTTGTGCCTGCATTTATGATCTATGTGTCCATAGTTATGACATTGTAACATTCGATGTTATTCATAGAAGATTCCATTTGGTGTTTATCTCATGATCCTGCAAATTTGCTTCTAGGGTTTTGCCGATAATAGTTGTACCTATCTAGAACTTCACAATCCCTATCCATATGTCCAAAATTGTTACATTTGTAACATTCGAAATCATCTCTCAATTGATCAAATTTGTGGATATTATGCTGAGTTCTGGAATATCCATTTCCGAGAGATATCTTGGAATTATATTCATTAAAAACATACATGAGACATTCTGAAGCTCTATGTCCAAACCTTCCACATGAATAATAGTGATGATAAAAGATAGGTTGATACCTGGGAGGAGATCTTCTTCGAGGATTTGTCTTCCAATGTTCTTCCTACGAGTCTTGATCTATCGATCTAGCTGGGAGATCTACTTGCTTGTTAGATTTTGTATATCCATCTTCTTTAGTTGTCATAGAAGGACTTGACTCCTTTTCGATTTTTTCTTTGCAACCAAGACCAGTCTTGTCGTTGCATGATCACTGGTTGCTGATGAGTTCATCCAAAGTCTTTGAGCTGTTGGCATAGTTTTGAAGAGTTTTTCCATTTTTTACTTCCTTTCGTAAAGAAATGATTTCAGCTTACAATGCTTCTATTTCCTTGTTGATTTCATTTAATTCTTTCCTGAGTGATTCTTCAATTCATTTGTATTCTTCAACATTGATTTTAAGATTTAGGACCTATTCCCTTTTTATCTTTAATTCGTCTTCAAGAGTGTTGACATGCTTCTTCTCGGCCTTGAGCTCTTTGATAACCCTCATCACTTCATTTGAAATTCAACCTCAGTCATTTCTTCTTCTTCGTCTCCTTCTTCGTCAGGTGCCTCTTGCTTATTGTGCTTGGCCATAAACAATACTCTTTCATTGAATTCTTATTCGTTATCACTATCTTCTTCAGATGAGGAGCTATCTTCTTTAGAGAAGAAACTTTTCTTAAACCATTTCTTCTTGCCTTGCTTGTTGAACTTCTTGGGACTTTTATTTCCTTTCGTAACAACCTCGTTTTTGTGAGGACATTGTTGACATAGATTGTCATTGATGTCAATATGGCAATATTCGAGGAGCCAGAGGAGGAAAAACAGAGCATATCGGAGGAGAAAACAGAGCTATCGGAGGAGCAAAACAGAGAGGAGAAAACAGAGCTATCGGAGGAGAAAACAGAGCCATTGGAGGAGCAAAACAGAGCTATCAGAGGCTTATCAGCCATATCGGGAGTAATATATGCCAATGAGTCTTATCGGGAGTAATACATGCCAAAGATCCAAAGAAGAGCGGAATACATATATATGTGGATGAGTTAAATGAGTGGAGCTAAAGAAGAGCGGAAGCGTTAAAAGAGGCGAAGCAGTATATAACATATGTATATGCAATACACATTATCGAAGGCATAGTTTACATGTATATCGATATACACTAACAGAGGTGAAAAGATATATATATTGGAGTATAGAGGCGGGGTATAGATATATATGTATATATCGGCAATATGATAATCGACGGGTTCTAATATGAGCCACTACCCACAACCCTCGACAACGATATATATGTGTGGATCCCATGAGACATATCTGTCTGGGTGTATAGATAGATGAAGTCTGCTAGGTGTGTCAAAGCATGGTTTTTAAGTGTATTTCATATATTCAGGCTTTAAGCCTTGCCACGTTAAAACATGCAAATTTTCAATATATATATATATATATATAGATATATATCATATAACTGTGATATGTTGCAGACCCGCTGCAACATTATGCAATGGTTTAATATTATATCGCATCCGCCCATCAAAACTCACATATCGCAATATACAAAGGGGTGTCACCCTTGAAAGCACTGATTGTGATATATGTTGCAGACCCGATGCAACATTACAGTTTGGCTCAATGCTATATCGCATCCGCAGGAGAATTGGCCATAGGCCATCGGCCATGTCATGAGCTCGACTTATAAAAGACCTCCGGAAGCCGCAACTGCCGATTGCGATTACATAAGCGGACTCGATGCAGTTATAGATGCGGGTGTAATAATTTTGAAGTCCGCCCTTAAGCGTTTTGGTTGGTTTTTTCGTATATTCCTGTGTATTTCAAGAAATGTATTGTCTGGGGTTTTTGAAGGCCAAAATGCATAAATAACGGTTTCGATAGTTGCCTAAACAATTCCGATTGCAATTGCAATGGTGACGTGGCATGTGGGGCCTCATTGTTGGTATTGTCTCTCCAATGAATTCTCTCCATAAATAATAAAGACTTGTGTTTGCATATTCTTATTTAAAAAAAAGGGCCTCTGTTACAGTTTTTTATGCAACAATTTTTCTCTATGTATTTGGTCCTTGCCGTTGAATCAATGTGTCCCAGGAGTGTTGGTGAGCATGAAGAAACTGAGGAAGCCGAAAAGCCAGGAAGCTGAAGGACAAGCCAGCGCAGAGGAAGCCAAAGCGCTGAAGAGGACAAGCCAGCGCAGAGGAAGCCAAAGCACTAAAGAGGACAAGCCAGTGCAAAGGAAGCCAAAGCGTCGAAGAGGACAAGCCAACATAGAGGAAGTTGAAGCAAGCGTTGAGGAAGCTGAAGAGGTAGCGGAAAGTGAAAACCAACAGTCAGAGGCATAAGGAATACATAAAAATAGGAAAAACAAGGAAAGGAGATGGTGTGTGTGTGAATAATCAGAGGGAGAGGAAGCCGAAGTTCAGGTAGAGGTAGGAGAAGCAGGAGAACGGGAGTGCAGCATAAGCTCAGCAGGCTTGGGAGCAGAGAACTACAACAAAATAGTTTATAACAGTTTATGATAAAGGGTTGGAGCCTCAGAACTAAAAGGATTGGAGTCCTTGGGAGTTGGTGCTCCTAAGTCCAGGATTGTTGCCTTGGAAAAGTAGAGTTGGTGCTCTGGAGGTTGGAGCCTCACAAATGTCCAAGTTGGTGCTTGGCAACTGATTGCAACCATTTATATATTGTATCTATTTCTTTGCACTGTTTGTGTTAATAGAAGCATTTATTCCATCTATCTATTTCTGTGTTCCATATATAAATGTTTTGCTGATAAAAGGAACAATTAAAAAGAAATATTGATTCATCCCCCCCTCCCCCTCTCAGTATTTCCAACAATTGGTATCAGAGCGGGCTTCTTCATATTAGCCTAAAAACTTGAAGAAGGAATCGTAGTCATGATGAGAAATCACGAAGCGTCAGGAAAACCTCCTCTGTTCGATAGCACCAATTTTGGTTTCTGGAAAAAGAGAATGACCTACTACTTAATGTCCCTTGGACCTGAAGTCTAGCATTCAGTTCTAAATGAGTACCCAATTCCTTCCACTCTTCCAATAGATCAAGACGAGAGGAAAGCCTACAATGCAAATGCAAAAGCCTTGAACTCCATCACTAATGGAATCACTGATTTCGAGTTTGCAAAAGTCATGAATTGTAACTTTGCCAAAGAAATGTGGGACAAGCTAATTAGCTTATATGATGTGGACTCAAAAGTCAATAAGGCAAAGCTTCAAACTCATAGGAAGAAATTTGAAAGTTGAAAATGGATGATGAAAGAGATATTGCATCATACTTTCTCTGAGTAGCTGAAGTGGTCAACTCTCTTAAAGGATTGGATGAAAACATTGAAGAAAGTACCATTGTTCAAAAGGTCTTAAGATATCTTCTAGATAGATTTGAATCCAAAAGAAGTGCCATAAGAGAAATAAAGGATTTAGATACTCTCAAGATGGATGAACTCCATGGAATCCTCACTGCCTATGAAATGAGAAAAAGTGCCTTGGTTCTATATGCTCAAAATAATGAAAATCATTGGTTTGTGGATAGTGGGTGCTCTAGACACATGACAGTGGACAAAGGGAAGTTTGTCTCATTGAGAAAAAAGGAAGGAAATGTATCCTTTGGAAGTGGATCTGCTAGAATTCTTAGAAAAGGAACTGTTACTCTTATCAATGGAAAAGGAAAAGCCCAAAATGCTCTGCTAGTAAATGGTCTCAAACACAACCTCCTGAGTGTTAGCCAAATCTGTGATCAAGGACATAATGTTGTCTTTAGCACCAAAGATTGTGAAATAAGGAACTCTTCCTCAGGAGAACTTGTGGCGAAAGGGGTTAGAAAACCAGACAACATTTACATTCTGAATAAGATCAAGAAGATAAATGCTACTTAAGTTAAACAGATGAAATTTGGTTGTGGCACAAGCGACTTGGACATACAAGATTCGAGAACTTGATCAATATCAACAAGACTAAAGTTGTACGAGACATTCCAAAGTTATTCAAACCAAAACAAGGAATATGTGGTCCATGTCAACATGGAAAGCAAACCAGAACCAACTGTTAGCTTTGCTATACAACAATGATTTTCTAAGGTCAGAGACACGCTTGATCTGTTTGGTTGTGCGCAGAAGGATTCCGCATCGGTCACTATCTCCTTTCTACCCCTATCCTGCTTATCCTCCTTCAGCTCTGTTTCCTCTGTTTTTCCTCTAAACTCTGCAAAATCACCCTTTCAAACCTTAAGCCCCGGGCTCTTAACCCATGAACCCGCGCCCATACGACCTTCTGCCACAATCGCAATCGCACATTAACCCTGCTGCCTCCATTTTCCCCCTTGACTTTCGTTGATGCGATATCGCGATGCGATCTAATCGCTATTGCAAATCGCATCCATGTGTGTGTATAAAGGCTCCCCTCCTTGACTTCTGCCGATGCAATACTGCGATCGCTCCTCCGCCATATAATCCACCCGTATGTGATCCAACAGCCCTCGTCCATCCCGATCCCATATCTCTCGATACCTCCTGCCAACAGATCTCCGTCGTCCATTCATTCGATCCAACGGCCGACGTTTGTTTTCACCCGCTTCCAAAGTGCCGATGTGATATTCATCGGCGATCGCAAGTCGCAGGGTCAGGGCTTGATGTTAATGTAGACCACTCCATTCCGCCAATGCAATATCAGGTGCCAGACCCAATATGACTCACCACTCCCTTGTATAAAGTTTCAAGTCCACTTTCCGCCTCTGATAGTGCATTTGCCTATACTCAGCCTTCCTGCCTTCGTGCTCCCGATGGTGTATTCCGCTGTCCATCTGTACAATCCAACGGTTGATGTCTATTCCTCGTCTTTCTCATTTGCCTACCACATAGTCCTAGTGTCCTCGACCTGTACCATGCTTCCGAAGGACAAAGGTGGCCAGTGTTAGTACCCGACGCATTTCATCTCCAACCACTGCATTCAAGAAACAGAATGGCCGAGAACGAGAAGGACCAGCCTCGAGCAGATCAGAGAATTTAACAGTTATGGAGCTTCACCCATATTACACTCTGCTTGCTCGAGAAGTACAGCAGAGCATCCTAGAAGATCAATTTCATTCATTAAAGCAGCAGATCGTAGCAAAGGCTCATTTTAAGATAGTTAATGTGGTTGGTGGTCCATTATGACCCCTCCACGCATAGAACAACAGAGCATTTTTGTAATCAAACTCTATATATACCCAAAAAACAGATGTAATCGAGGTGGATGAAGGTTGATGAATGTTATTCTGATGTAAGGTTCAACTTCTGGAGACTGTAACTACTGTGATACCTGCAGCGTCTGGTCTTCAGTTTCAGCTAATATAAGCTTCTTTTGCTGTTAATTGCTCACTTTCCACTTCTTCTTTGTTCCAAGCTGTGCCTGTTATACATTTTTCTTGAACTCTTGATGTTTGGCATTAGAGGGGCTGCCATCCCATCTTTGTGTTAAAGTATTGTTTACTTTAGTAAATGTGTTATTCAGGTTTCTGTTTGCTTAGTGATAGAGAGTTGTCATCCTGTCTGTGCATTAAGAAACAGATTTGCAGACCTTTTTAACTGGTTGCAGCCAGCCATCACATGGTCTTGTGCATCTACTGGTTTGGTCAGTATTCTCCATCTTCACCTACTCTTTAAATTGTGAGTGATTGGTGGTCTAAAGCCTTGTAGTCTGGGGGTGTTCACCCATTTCTGGGGTTAAGCATAGCAGAAGTGGTTATCTGGCTTGAATATGCATCATTCCTTCCATTCATCCACCATTTTCCAACATTTTTGTTGAGTTTGTAATGTTCCTGAGCATCTCCGATATACAACCTAGGAGAGTTTCTTGGGGCGATAACATTAATTGGCGTCGTTTCCGGGGAGAGGAGATCGATGCTCAGCTTCCCTGGGAGACGACACAGTTCCAGATTTTGATGATAGACAAAGTCTGGGCACATTTCTGGTTGTAATCATCTATCTAGCGACTCCACTGGAGGAAGGCCATCCTTTGGCGACTCCACATTGAAGTTCTGGTGCAGTCTGTGATGCATGCTCGAACAAATTTTCAGAAATCATCAGCTGAACCAGTGCCTGATTCTGAGAAGACCGTGAAGCAGATGAAAATATTGTAGAAAGGATCATCAGGATTAGGTAAGCCTTGAATTTTTTATGTATCTTTGCTAGTGTAGAAATACCTTCAGAGATTCATATAGCTCAATCATTCATTTCCCTTTCGGACCTTAGTAGAAAAAAGCATCCATGTTGTCCATCATATTCCTCTGTTTCTGTCATTGTTTTCATTTATTCATTCCACTCAGTCCACCAGTATCCCTTTCGAATACCTCAGTCATGGCAGGCCAACAAGCCCTTACAAAGATAGAACGAATAGTTGCTGCTAGGTATGGACCTTTAGTCTTGCCTACCCCTTTGAATGCCATGCCTGCAGGAGATTATCAAGAATTTATGCCAAAGTTTACTGGTGCAGAAGGAATATCAGCTGAAGAGCACCTTGAATCTTTTTATAGCTATGCTAATAACCTGGATATCAATGAAGAGGATGTTTGGATGAGGGTTTTTGTCCAAAGCCTAGATGGGGAGGCTAGAAAATGGTTTAGAGAATTACCCCCTAGGTCCATTGTAGACATTGATGCTCTAGATGATGTGTTCTTAAAGCACTAGGGAAACAATAAAGATCTGCTCTTTTATCATGATGAATTTGGGAACTTGCAGAGAGAAGATGGTGAGTTGTTGTCTGAATTTAACCTTAGATTTAATCATATTCACAGCAGAATGCCAGCTGAAATAAGACCTACCCCTTCTTCTGCTATGATTAATTATGCCAATGCTTTCGATTCTCAATTCTGCTTGCTGTTAAGAGAAAGAAAATGTGCTTCTTTGGCTGACATGTAGAGTGCAACCTTTGAAATAGAAGCAAACATCATTGCTGCAAAAAGTTTTGAAGGTGATGATGAAAGGAGAAGACAGGGATGTGAATCTTCTTCATCCTATGATTCTGAAATAGATGAATTGGCTAGGATGATTGAATTTTTGACCTCCGAAGCTTCCAAGCTAAAGGCTGAGCAGCATTTTGAGGAAGAAGGAGCCCATTGTTCCATTTCTTTTTCATCTTCAAATTCATACAGAGGAAAAAATGAGCATGTGCAGATTTTGCAAAGAAGAAGAGATACAAATGAAGACAAAGGGGTGAGGCCCCTTTTACAGAAAACAATTATGGAAGAAGTGTAACATGAGGAGGAGGTCCATGTTTTGGAAGGTGCTCCTTTCCTAAAAAGGGTTGCTTATGAGAAAGCAATATCCAAAGGCACTGCTCAGCAATTTTTTGTAGCTGCAGAACAACAAGTTGACCAGCAGTGGCAGCCAGCAGTAGATCCCTTCCTCCAAGAGTCTAAGCCCGAAGCCAGCCCATCTTCCAACGACTATGCAAATATGCAAATTGAACAACCTGCGGTTATCCCCAGTCCAGTGATTAAAGGGGAGAAGAAAGCTCCTCATCATCTTTTGTCCCTCTGTTTGCTCAAGTGACAATCCCTCAAAGTTGCCACTTGATCACTGAGGCAGAACATATTTCAATGCTCAAGGCTGAGACTGATCACCTCAGTTTTGATTTTTTGATGTCTGCTCAGATGTGTTAGGATATTCCGACACATAGGAAATAGTTAAGTACAACTTGGTCTAGTATAGATTTAGGTAAAGTGTGTTTCTTTACTATGTACATTTTGTAACTTACAATCCGACGGTCGCGATATGTAGTGATCCGACGGTTCATTCTCTCCTCGGTATTACCGACACTTGATCCGTGGCTTAACACCCGATTGGTCCATGATCTCTATTTAAAGAGCATGGAGGGTCATTTGTAGGGTAATCCGTCTATGAGAGAAGCATATGTAAATTTTCATTCTTTTATTAATAAATTGCCTGAAGTGGCCGCGTTGGCTCAGGCTGTGGACTGTTTCCCTCTTTGAGGGTTTTAACCACGTCAAAATACTGGTGTATTGATCTGTGATCTGTTTGTGAGCGGCGTCCTTTGGTGTTCTGTCTGAGGAACTTACCCTGTAAATTCGTACATGGTATCAGAGCCAGGTTGAGGGCCGCGTCCGTTGGTGATCCAAATCTGAAGCCGGTAGAACTGCATCCGACTACCGTTTCCTAGATCTACTGTTTCTGACTACTTTCGGGCCGAGAGAACTGCTCTGTTGTGTTGGGAGCATCTGTTCCAGTGAGGAACCCCTTTCGTTTCACGCGAAAAGGTTTCCGGTAGCCCTAGCTGCGTCATTTTTAAGATCTGGAGGTATACAGTGTTTATTTGCAGTTTATAGTTATTTTCTCTTTGTTTATTTCGATTTTCGGTTTATTTAGCTTTTTTTTATTACCGGATCTATTCCTTTCATTTCTGTGTATGCTCTTTACCCTGCGACTTTGTGCGATCTGGGCAAATCAGAAACAGAAAGGAAGGATTTTTCTCATGCGTATGCTCTTTTCCGCGCTGCGCCTTAGTGTGATCTCGGAAAATCAGAAACATTGAGGAAAATATTTAGTTTTCGGCTAAAGCTAACTTCCGTGTTGGGTTTTTGTATGTCCGTGTTGGGTTTTGTGTTTTTTGTTTTGTAGGGAAAAAGAGCTTTCTCAAAGCAAGCACGCAACCCAAAGCATCAACCCCCTCTCTCTCTCTCTCTCTCTCTCTCTCAAACTTTTTGTATAGCTCACTTGGTGCAAAGCTAATTTATGAGAGTAGAGGTCTTGGTTCTCTCTCTCTCTCTCTATAACTTTTTGTATAGCTCACTTGGTGCAAAGCTAATTTATGAGCGTAGAGTTCTTGGGTTCAAGTCTCCATTTTGTGGGGGTGGATTTTTCGTTTCCACACATTCCCGCACTTCGTCGGCGACTTCATCAAATTTTCTTCAAAAAGCCATAACTTCTTCATCCGGAAGCCGTTTTCAGAACCGTTTTTTTTTGAAACAGCCTAATTTTTCGAGATCTTTTCATTGAAACACTTAGTTTCAGCATCTATAGCTTCAGTTTTTTTTAAAATGGAAAGTCCATGCCAAGTTATTCTTGACAGCACTAACTACTTCCAATGGTGGTCCTACATTGTGGATTTACTTAGAAGTAAAGGTCTTTACAGAATAGCCACATGCCAAGAGACCAAACCGAAAGATGAAGACAAGGCAGCTAAATGGGAAAATAGGCAAGACCAAGCACGTGGGTTGATAGGGATGTCTATTTCTCCAGATCTTAGATTCCATATTGCAGAACTTGATACCCCTGATGAAGCAATGAAACATATTACTAAAGTCTTTGGAATTAAAAATGAACTTAAATCCCATCAACTTGAAAATGAATTGCTTACATTGGACCCCAATAATTTTTCTTGCATTGAAGATTTTTTGTCCAAGTTCAAGACCCTTAGACTTCTCTTGGAAGGTGTTAAGGTTAAGAAAGAAGATAGTAGCCTTATCTACTCCATTCTTACTAAGTTGGGACCAGCCTATTCTGTGTTTGTTTCCACCTTCCATTCTACAAGAGAAGCCTTCATTTCTCAAGGACAAACCTACAAGTTCCCTTCCTTTGATTCCTTTTGTGATTCTTTAATAAGAGAACAAGAAAAATTCTTACACCTTGGTCTTCTTCATCTTGGAAACTCTTCTAAGAAAGCGTTAGCCGCTCAACAGCAACCAAATCCAAAGAATCCTAAAAAGTTGTATCCTAAAAAGAATGGTCCTAAACCAAACAAGGGTCCTAAGCAATTTTAGCCTCAAAATGAAAAATCATTTCAACAAAATGATAAGACAAATAAAAACAAAGGGAAGAAGACTGATAGACATTGCAACTTTTGTAATCGAGATGGCCACTTAGAATCCAAATGCTTTAAGAAGATGGAAGCCTTGGAAGCAGCAATGAAGAAGCATAACATCCATTTGAAGCAATCTTCAACTTCAACTTCATCTTCAGGAATGGCACTTTCTGCATGTGGTTGTCAAGCATCTCGGTCTGGCTATGCACTAAATGTATCTTCTTCTTCTCATTCTCATGAGTGGCTCATTGATTCTGGAGCTTCTTATCACATGGCCAAAAACAAAGCCATGTTTTCTTCTTTAAATGATTGTAACACCAAAAATATATATGTTGGTGATGATAGATCTCTTAGTGTTGTAGGGACTGGAATTGTTCATCTAGACAATGGTTAGTTTAATGATGTATTATGTGTTCCAACCTTATCCTGCAACCTTCTATCTGTATATCAAATAACCCATTCAGGTGAAGGTAAAATCATTGAATTTTCACCTCACGATGTTGTAATTAAGGACCTAAGAGATCCTAGACAGATTTTAGCTACTGGCATTGCTGATGATTCTACAAGGTTGTATAAGTTTCACAACTTTGGGTCATCAAATCTTCCCTCAGTATTTGTTGCTCATAATGATGAAGTGAGCAAACTTTGGCATGAGCGATTTGGTCACTTAAACTATCGCTCTCTTCAGAATCTATGTAAAGAAAATATGGTGATAGGTCTTCCAATGGTATCTTGCAGAGATGGTGTTTGTTCCGGATGTGTACTCGGAAAACATCATCAGGACAGTTTTGAAAAACGTGCCTCTTGGCACGCCTCAGCCCCTTTACAGCTTGTGCATAGTGATTTATGTGGTCCACTTCCAGTTGCTTCATTCTCTGGCTACAAGTATTTCTTCACTTTCATTGATGATTTCTCCAGACGCACTTGGGTATACTTCTTAAAACTCAAGAGTGAAGTATTTAACATGTTCTTGGCCTTTAAGGCCTTTGTTGAAAAACAATCTGGACATCAAATTCTTAAGCTAAGATCTGATAATGGCGGAGAATATGTTAAAAACACATTCATCAACTTTTGCACTGAGAATGGAATTCAAATGCAACATACTGTTCCATATACTCCACAACAAAATGGTGCAGCTGAAAGGAAGAATCACACCTTAAAGGAAATGGCTAATTGTATGCTTCAATCTAAAGGACTTAGTCTTAATTATTGGGCAGAAGCAATTAACTATGAAAATTACATAATAAATCGCACTCCTACTAAGGTTTTAAAGAATATCACTCCAGAAGAAGCATGGAGCTCAATCAAACCAGATGTAAGTCACTTTCGTGTTTTTGGAAGTGAAGCATGGGCCCATATTCCAGATGAGAAACATAAAGCTTTAGAACCTAAGAGTGAAAAATGTATTTTTGTTGGATATTCTGAAGATGTCAAAGGATATAGACTTATTCCACTTAAGTCCAAAAATTTTATCATTAGAAGAGATGTAAAGTTTGCTGAAAATATATCGGCCTGCGAGCCTAGTTCGGCGGATGTGCCACCTCTCCCTATCTCTTCTACTTTTGAAAATATTTCTTCTTCAGATGATGAAAGCAAGGATGAAAATCCTCCCCCACCTTCTCAGGATCCTCCTTCAGCTCCTCAGCTTCCAAAATGGGTCCGTGCTACTCGGGATGCAACAGGTGATCTTGTTGGTGATCCTATAGATCAGCGACGTACATGTTCTTAGTTCGAGAGAGCCTCTTCTTTACTGGCTCAAGCTTCAGTGAATTATGATCCTGACACCTTTGCAGAAGCTTCAGGCCATCCAGATTGGGAAGCAGCTATGAATGAAGAATATCATTCATTATTGGCAAATGATACATGGGATCTTGTTCCTCTACCAAAGGGACGAAAACTTGTTAGATGCAAATGGGTTTACAGAACCAAGTATGGACCAGATGGGAAAGTTGATAAACATAAAGCTCGTCTTGTTGCTAAGGGTTTTTCACAAGTTGAAGGCATTGACTACACTGACACCTTCTCCCCTGTTGCCAAAATGAACTCTATCCGCCTTGTTCTTTCCCTTGCTGCTTCTTTCAAATGGGAAGTCCATCAGATGGATGTTAAATCCGCCTTCTTGCATGGGGACTTGCATGAAGAAATCTATATGGAACAACCTATTGGCTTTATACAAACAGACTCCAGCCTTGTATGTCGGCTTAAGAAATCCCTTTATGGTCTCAAGCAAGCTCCTCGAGCTTGGTATGCCAAAATGGATAACTTTCTTTTAGAATCTGGCTTCTCTAGGCGTCATTCTGACGATACTGTCTACACCAAGAAAGTGGGCGAGTCTCTTATCATTCTTGTTCTTTATGTTGATGATCTTATCCTGACTGGTAGTGATCCCAACCTTATAAACCATGTGAAGTCTAGCCTTAAAAGGAAGTTTGAAATGACAGACTTAGGACACTTACATTATTTTCTCGGTCTTCAAGTCTTGCAATCCAAGGAAGGTATTTCCCTTTCTCAATCCAAGTATGCCTGTGATATTCTACACCATTTTCACATGGAAGACTGTAAGCCAACCCCTTCTCCCTTTCAGTCTGGAGTCAAACTTTCAGTCACTTGTACTTCTCCTGAAGTTGATGCTACCTTATACCGTCAACTTGTAGGAAAACTTTTGTATCTAACCCATACTCGTCCTGACCTTTCCTTTGCTGTTGGCCTTGTTGCTCGGTTTATGCAAAACCCATGTGAAAGTCATTGGAAAGCAGCTAAAAGAATACTTCGTTATGTTCGAGGTACAGTTCAGTTTGGGATTCATTACAGTGCCGAAGCATCTCCTCTATTGGTTGGTTTCACTGATTCCGATTGGGCTGGTGACCCTGATGATCAGAAGTCTATTGCAGGTTATGTGTTCACTCTTGGTTTAGGACCTATTACATGGGCTTGCAAGAAACAAGGTGCCATTTCTCTTTCTTCAGCAGAAGCAGAATATCGTGGTGCCGTAGAAGCTAGTAAGGAAGCCTTGTGGCTTCGTCAGATCCTGTCAGAGTTTGGCTTTCAGCAGCAGCATCCGACTACACTTTGGTGTGATAATCAAAGTGCCATTCAGCTATGCAAAGATCCAATCCAACATCAGCGCAACAAACACATTGAACTGCACATGCACTTCATCAGAAAGCTCATTCACGACCATGTTCTTGAAGTGCAATATTGTTCAACAGATGATCAAGTTGCATACATCTTTACAAAGGCTCTCACAGAGGCGAAGTTCACTAAACTTCGATTTATGGTTGGAGTTCAGGAAGTTGTCACTAAGGGGGGATAGGCTCTAGTGCCTCCTTCCTTCTCCTATTGTGTCATATTTGTAAATCCTTCAATCCTATCCCAAGTTGTTCTTAAGGGGGGATGTTAGGATATTCCGACACATAGGAAATAGTTAAGTACAACTTGGTCTAGTATAGAGTTAGGTAAAGTGTGTTTCTCTACTATGTACATTTTGTAACTTACAATCCGACGGTCACGATATGTAGTGATCCGATGGTTCATTCTCTCCTCGGTATTACCGACACTTAATCCGTGGCTTAACACTCGATTGGTCCATGATCTCTATTTAAAGAGCATGGAGGGTCATTTGTAGGGTAATCCGTCTATGAGAGAAGCATATGTAAATTTCATTCTTTTATTAATAAATTGCCTGAAGTGGCCGCGTTGGCTCAGGCCGTGGACTGTTTCCCTCTTTGAGGTTTTTAACCACGTCAAAATACTGGAGTATTGATCTGTGATCTGTTTGTGAGCGGTGTCCTTTGGTGTTCTGTCTGAGGAACTTACCCTGTAAATTCCTACAAGATGGCCCTCACACAGATGGAAAAGGCAGCCTATCAGATGACAGAGGAAGAGGATGCGCAGTTTTGTGACTCTTCCTTGGATGAGGACTGTTCAAACAAAGATTCAGGAGCAGAAAATGTCTTTGTGTCCCCTGCACAAGAAATTGATGGTTCATCATTCATATTAGTTATGCAGACTGCAGATGACACAGATAAATACACAGTATGCATGAGTATTTAGCAGGTGTACAAAGGCTCTCATGAAGAACCTCCAAGGAGGAGAATACACAGAAGGGAAATGAAATTTGATCCATATCTTCCTGTCAAGCTCACATGTCCTAAACTATTTGAGGTGGAGGATCAAATAAATCCCGTCTTGCTGATATACGATGAACCGGATGACAGGCAGCAGTTTTGATGGCCCAACAAATGGGCAATTTTTGAAGTTTAAGTTTTTCAGGCTTTAATGATTGTAAGCAGTGTCTTATTCAGTTTTTAGTATATGCTTAGTTTGACTCCATGCCCAATGGATATTAGGCAAATATATTTAAAGCTGTTTTTGTATGAAGGCATTGGTTTGCAGGTTCTTGAGACCTCACAGGGAGGATCTCATCCCCAGAAGGAGCCAGTGTTAGCTTTACTATACAAGGAGGATTTTATAAGGTCAGAGATAGGCTTGCTTTGTTTGGTTGTGCGCAAAAGGATTCCGCATCGGTCACTATCTCCTTTCTACCCCTATCCCGCTTATCCTCCTTTAGCTCTATTCCTCTGTTTTTCCTCTAAACTCTGCAAAATCACCCTTTCAAACCTCAAGCCCCGGGCTCTTAACCCATGAACCCGCGCCCATACGACCTTCTGCCACAATCGCAATTGCACATTAACCCCGCTGCCTCCGTTTTTCCCCTTGACTTCCGTCGATGCGATATCGCAATGCGATCTAATCACTATCGCAAATCGCATCCATGTGTGTGTATAAAGGCTCCCCTCCTTGACTTCTGCCGATGCAATATTGCGATCGCTCCTTCGCCGTCCGATCCGCCCGTATGTGATCCAATGACCCTCGTCCATCCCGATCCCATATCTCCCGATACCTCCTGCTGACAGATCTCCATCGTCCATTTATTCAATCCAATGGCTGACGTTTGTTTGCGACCGCTTCTGAAGTGCTGATGCGATATTCATCGGTGATCGAAAGTCGCAGGGTCAGGGCTTGATGTTAATGTAGACCACTCCATTCCGCCAATGCAATATCAGGTGCCGGACCCGATATGACTCACCACTCCCTTGTATAAAGTTTCAAGTTCGCTTTCCACCTCCGATAGTGCATTTGCCTATACTCAGCCTTCCTGCCTTCTTGCTCCCGATGGTGTATTCCGCTGTCCATCTGCGCAATCCAACGGTTGATGTCTATTCCCCGTCTTGCTCATTCGCCTGCGACGCAGTCCTAGTGTCCTTGTCCTGTACCATGCTTCCGAAGGACAAAGGTGGCCAGTGTTAGTACTCGGTGCATTTCATCTCCAACCACTGCATTGAAGAAACAAAATGGCCGAGAACGAGAAGGAATATCCTCGAGCAGATCAAAGCATTTAACATTTATGGAGCTTCACCCATATTACACTCTGCCTGCTCGAGAAGTACATCAAAGCATCCTAGAAGATCAATTTCATTCATTAAAGCAGCAGATCGTAGCAGAGGCTCATTTTAAGATAGTTAATGTGGTTGGTGGTCCATTATGACCCCTCCACACATAGAACAATAGAGCATTTTTGTAATTAAACTCTATATATACCCAAAAAACAAATGTAATCGAGGTGGATGAAGGTTGATGAATGTTATTCTGATGTAAGGTTCAACTTCTGGAGACTATAACTACTGTGATACCTGCAGTTTCTGGTCTTCATTTTCAGCTAATACAATCTTCTTTTGTTTTTAATTGCTCACTTTCCACTTCGTCTTTGTTCCAAGCTGTGCCTGTTATACATTTGTCTTGAACTCTTGATGTTTGGCATTAGAGGGGCTGTCATCCCATCTTTGTGTTAAAGTCTTGTTTACTTTAGTAAATGTATTATTCAGGTTTCTCTTTGCTTAGTGACAGAGAGCTGTCATCCTGTCTGTGCATTAAGAAACAGATTTGCAGACCTTTTTAACTGGTTGCAGCTGGCCATCACATGGTCTTGTGCATCTGCTGGTTTGGTCAGTATTCTCCATCTTCACCTACTCTTTAAACTGTGAGTGATTGGTGGTCTAAATCCTTGTGGTCTGGGGGTGTTCACCCATGTCTGGGGTTAAGCATAGTAGAAGTGGTTATCCGGCTTGAATATGCATCATTCCTTCCATTCATCCACCATTTTATCCAACAGTTTGTTGAGCTTCTAATGTTCCCGAGCATCACTGATATACAACCTAGGTGACTTTCTTGGGGTGATAACACCAACCACAAGACGAAGGAGTTCTGTACATCAAAGCCTTTGGAGATCATCCATGCTGATTTATGTGGACCAACTAGAAATAAGGCAGTCCAAGGAGAAAGGTACTTTGTTTTATTTGTTGATGACTATACTAGAATGATGTGGATATATTTTATAAAATATAAATCTGAAGCATTTGAGTGTTTTAAGAATCTTAAATCTCTTGTAGAAAATGAAAAGGACTCAAAGATTAACTACCTCAGAACAGATAGAGGGGGAGAATTCACATCAAAATAATTTAATGAGTTCTGTAAAATACACGGAATTAAAAGAGAATTCTCTGCTGCCAGAACACCCTAGCAGAATGGGGTAGTTGAAAGAAGAAACCGAACAGTTCAAGAGATGGAAAGAACAATGCTACTAGCAGCATATTTGCAGCGAAAATTCTGGAGAGAAGCAGTCGGGACAACTGTCTATACCTTGAATCAAACTCAATTAAGACCAAATTATGAAAAAACTCCTTATGAACTATGGAAAGGAAGACCTGCTTCAGTAAAGTACTTCAAGATCTTTGGAAGCAAGTGCTTCATAAAAATCAATGATGGCTCACCAGGAAAGTTTGATTCGAGTTGATGAAGAGATCTTCCTTGGATACTCTACACGAAGCAAAGCCTACAAGTGCTACAATAAATGACTAAGGAAAATAGTGGAAAGCATTTATGTAAAGATTGATGAAGACCTTCCAGAAGAAGAAATTGAAGAACACGAAGTTGATCCTTTGATTGAAGAAGAAGAATCCGAAAAAGAAGAAATAGATCAAGAAGAATCCAAGGAAAAAGAACCACCTCACATCCATTCAAAGATGAAGTTTCTCCAGAAATATCATCCAGAAGAGCAGATTATTAGCAATAGAGATGAAGGGATGCAAACCGGAAGAAGGATGATAAGTACACCAAAGAAAAATGATATTGCTCTTCTATCCATGATAAAACCAGAAACATATACTCAAGCAAGCAAGGATCCTCATTGGGTAAAAGCCATGGAAGAAGAGATGTCCCAAATTAAGAAGAATGAGACATGGGAGCTGGTACCTCGTCCAAAGGACAAAAAAATTATAGGAACCAAGTGGGTATTCAAAAACAAAATGAATGAAGATGGAAAAGTCATCAGAAACAAGACAAGGTTTGTTTGTAAAGGCTATTCACAAATTGAAGGAATTGACTTTGAAGAAACATTTGCACCAGTAGCTCGGGTGGAAGCTATCAGGATGTTCTTGGCATTTTCTTGCTCAAAAGGATTCAAAATCTATCAAATGGACGTAAAATAAACATTTCTGAATGGGGAACTCAAGGAAGAAGTCTACATGGAGCAACCAGAAGGGTTTGATCTAACAGAAGGAAAAGACTTAGTCTGTAAGTTGAAAAAGGAATTATATGGATTGAAACAAGCTCCTAGAACTTGGTATGCAAGATTGGATCACTATCTACAACAACAAGGCTTCAAGAAGGGAGTGGTAGGAAGTAATCTCTACATAAAGACGAATGAAGGTAATTTACTAGTCACACTTGTTTATGTTGATGATCTGATTTTTGCTAGCAATAATGATGAGATGAGCCATGAATTTTCTCAAAACATGTCAAAAGAGTTTGAGATGTCAATGATAGAAGAGTTATCTCACTTCCTTGGACTACAAGTATCTCAAACCAGAGCAGGATTGTTTATATCTCAAGCCAATATCTTAAAGACATGCTTAAAAGATATGGAATGGAAGACTGTGTACCCATGAGCACACCTATGACCAAAAATTGCCAATTGAGCAAAAATGATGACTCCCCTCTAGTAGATGCAACTTATTATAGGTCAATAATTGGAGCCCTTCTATACTTAACCACTACGAGACTCGATATAATTCAGGCAGTAGGAATGGTGGGAAGATTTCAATAAGCTCCTAAACAATCCCATTTGTTAGCTGTAAAAAGAATTCTCAGATACCTGAAAGGAACTCCTGATTTCGGTCTTTGGTACCCTAAGAGCTCAACTCTGACTGTAACTGCATACACCGATGCTGATTGGGCCAGAAGTGTAGATGATCGAAAAAGTACTAGTGGAAATGCATTCTTCCTGGGAGACTGTTTAGTATCTTGGCTCAGCAAAAAACAGACATCCATATCATTATCCACAGCCGAAGTCGAGTATATAGCTGCAGCAGATTGTTGTACTCAAATACTATGGATGAAGGAAGCTCTAAAAGATGTCAACATAGGTACAGATCAACCAATTACCATCTATTGTGATAACACAAGTGCTATCAGTCTTAGCAAAAATTCAGTGATGCACTCAAAGACCAAACATATACCAATCAAGTATCATTTCCTTCGTGAACAAGTAGCTGAACAAAACATCATCTTGGAATATATCAATACTAAGGAGCAGATAGATGATATTTTTACAAAACCTCTTCCTTGAGAAGCATTTGAACGTCTTCGTCAAAAGATGGGGGTTATCTCTTTAGCATCACTCAAGTTCATTCATAAAGATGTTGAAGAACAGGGGGAGCAGTTCTACAGGGGGAGCAGTTTGACAGGGGGAGTCCGTACGCATTCCTTTGCCATTGATGTCAAAGGGGGAGAGAAGAAGAATATTGCCATCAATAACAAAGGGGGAGATTGTTAACATATATTATCATTGATGTCAATATGTCAATATTCGAGGAGCCAGAGGAGGCAAAACAGAGTATATTGGAGGAGCAAACAGAGCTATCGGAGGAGCAAAACAGAGAGGAGCAAACAGAGCTATCAGAGGCATATCAACCATATTAGGAGTAATATATGCCAAGGAGTCTTATCGGGAGTAATAGATGCCAAAGAGCCAAAGAAGTGCGAAATACATATATATGCGGAAGAGTTAAAGGAGCAGAGATAAAGAAGAGCGGAAGCGTTAAAAGAGGCGAAGCAGTATATAACATAGGTATATGCAATATACACTATCGGAGGCAGAGTTTACATGTATATCGATATACACTATCGGAGGTGAAAAGATATATATATCGGAGTATAGAGGCGGGGTATATATATATATATATATATATATATATATATATATATATATATATATATATATATATATATATATTGACGATATGATAATCGGCGGGTTCTACTATGAGCCACTACCCACAACCCTCGACAACAATATATATGTGTGGACCTGACAAGACATATATGTCCGGGTGTATAAACAGGTGAAGTCCACTAAGCATGTCGAAGCATGGTTTTTAAGTGTATTTCATATATTCGGGCTTTAAGCCTTAACTGCGATATGTTGCGGACCCGCTGCAACGTTATGAAATGGTTTAATATTATATCACATCTGCCCATAGGAACTCACATATTGCAATATACAAAGGGGTCTCACCCTTGAAAGTGCCGATTGCTATATATATTGCGGACCTGATGCAACATTACAGTTTGGCTCAATGCTATATTGCATCCATAGGAAAATCGACCATCGGCCATCAACGATGTCACGAGCTCGACTTATAAAAGACCTCTGGAAGTCGCAACTGTTGATTGCGATTACACAAGCGGACCCGATGCAGTTATAGATGCGGGTGTAATAATTTTGAAGTTTACCCTTAAGCGTTTTGGTCAATTTTTTCGTATATTCCTGTGAATTTCAAAAAATGTATTGCCTGTGGTTTTTGAAGGCCAAAATGCATAAATAGCAGTTCCGATAGTTCAGTAGGCTTGAACGATGCCGATTGCGATTGCGATGGTGATGTGGCAGGTGGGGCCTCCTTGTTGGTACTGTCTCTCCAATGAATTCTCTCCATAAACAATATAGACGTGTTTGCATATTCTTATTAAAAAAGGGCCTCTGTTACAGTTTTTCTCTGTGTATTCGGCCCTCGCTGTTGAATCAACGTGTCCCAGGAGTGTTGGTGAGCACGAAGAGACTGAGGAAGCTGAAAAACCAGGAAGTAGAAGGACAAGCCAGTGCAGAGGAAGCCAAATCCACAAAGAGGATAAGCTAGCCTAGAGGAAGCTGAAGCGAGCGTTGAGGAGGTCGAAGAGGCAGTGGAAAGCCGAAACCAACAGTCAGAGGCATAAGGAATACATAAAAATAGGAAAAACAAGGAAAGGAGATGGCATGTGTATGAATAATCAGAGGGAGAGGAAGCCAAAGTTCAGGCAGAGGCAAGAGAAGCAGGAGAACAAGAGTGCAGCATAAGCTCATCAGGTTTGGGAGTAGAGAACTACAACAAAACAATTTATAACAGTTTATGATAAATGGTTGGAGCCCACGGGGTTGGAGCCTCAGAAATGAAAGGATTGGAGTCCTTGGGAGTTGGTGCTCCTAATTCCAGGACTGTTGCCTTGGAAAACCAGAGTTGGTGCTCTGGAGGTTGGAGCCTCACAAAAGTCCAAGTTGGTGCTTGGTAACTGATTGCAACCATTTATATATTGTATCTATTTCTTTCAACTGTTTGTGTTAATTAAAGCATTTATTCCAGCTATCTATTTATGTGTTCCATATATAAATGTTTTGGTGATAAAAAGAACAATTAAAAAGAAATACTGATTCACTCCCCAGCCCACCCACCCCCCCCCTTAGTATTTCCAACAAACATTTGGCTGCAAAATGCCCAACCTCACCACAATCAAAACATATTAATGGAAATTTACCTTTAAATTTTCCTGTACCTATTCTAATTTTCCGCGAGAAATAGGAAAACTCTTTATTTGAGAATTCTTCTTCATCTTCTTCCTTTTCCTCATCCTTACAATTACAAGTTTTTTTTGTCGGAGTCTGCTTATCCTTACTATTCTTCTTGGATTCAGAAAATGTTGTTTCTAAGTGAGATGTGCCATCCTCTTCTTCAATCCTCATTTCATATGCTGTAAGAATTCCATGCAATTCATCTATGCTGAGATTGGTCAAATTCGATCTATCTTCCAAGACAGATACCTTAGGGTTAAATCTTGCTGGCAAGGTTCTGAGGATCTTTCGGACAACAATTTTCGTTTCAACAAGTTATCCCAAACCTTCCAATGTATTTGTTGTTTCATCAATAGGCTAAGAGTACGAAGCAATATCTTCATCTTCCCTCATTTTGAGTTGCTCAAATTTTGCCCTGAAAATTTGAAGTTTTGCTTCTTTCACCTTTGAGTCACCTGCATATATACTTTCAAGCTTGCACCATACCTCTTTAGTAGTTTTTCAACTCAATACCTTAAGATAAAAAGATTCGATAAGCCCACTGATAATAAGATCTCTAGACTTTGCATCATATACCATATTTTTCTTACCTTGTTCATCCTGGGTCAGTGTGAAGCCTTTGTCAACGATTTCCCATACTTCGTATCCTTGCGCTAGCAAATGAACCTGCATTCTTCTACTCCAAAGTACATAGTTATTTCCATTGAACAAAGGAACTCTATTCTTAATATACTCCATGATATCCTTCTAGTTGTTAGACTGCTATTGAAGGAACCAAGCTCTGATACTAATTGTTGGAAAATACTGAGAGGGGGAGGGGGGGTGAATCAATATTTCTTAGCAATTAGCACTTTTAAATCGTTTTCAGAGCATTAGTTAATAATCAATTATTATTAATTCTTATGGAGTAATAATAGTAAATAAAAGAACACAAGAGGCACAAAAATTTTAGGTGGAAAACCCCCTTGGGGTCAAAACCCACCAAACGCTTTTCTAGTAAATTCTTTAATCTTCAGCCCCAACTAAAATGAAAGCAACAACTTCCTAGAATTCTAGAAAAGCATTCTTCTCTAGCTCCCACTAGAAGGACACCCCAACGCCCTGGTTTCTTCAGTAATCAACTGAATGGATGCCCCAACACCCTAGACCAACCTACCACCCTGAAGTATTCATAAGATCCAACTTGTAGGCGACTTCATACCACAACCTAAAAGCTCCCTGCCACCCTATAATGACCAGAAATGAGACAAGAGTGTGGACTCCTGTACCAGGAACAATGATCCACGATACAAAATAATTTACGATGATTTTATTATACTTGATTGAACAACAATCACACTATGACCTGCAACCCAACCATGACATCATCCCAATAAAAATTCCTATACCTCCGAATAATGCCTTTTCGACTCTAGGAAAATTGACCTTTTTACAATAATGAGTCTTCCATTGATGACACTTTTACAAATGACTCTTTTACAACTTTACAATGATGACTCTTGGTCTTGACATTTCTTCACAATATGTGGATGGCTGTCATGTCTTTAAAGGATGTCTAGCTGCAATGCTTCCTTTGATTTGATACTTCATCTCTTGAATGCTCGCTTGATGTTGTCCTTGAATCTTCTTCTACTTGTATGCAAATTTTCCCAGAAAAACCCAATCTCAAAAGGAAAAACAAAATACCCTTCAACTTACCTTTGCCTGCAAAACACATGTAAGTACATAATAATGAATAAATACAAATTAAAATTACAATGCATACCTAAAATTTTCTTGTCACTTTTGTTGTTGACTTGTTGCAGCAGTGGACAAAGATTCCCACTCTTGATATAGGCCTCGACTCTATGCAATACTATATCCGAAATTGATCTAAATATATATACAATAGAAACTAATGACATACCCTAGACTTGTGATGAACCAAGTTCTAAGTACAAAAATAGAGACCATTCTATCAACTATGACAAGACAAGTAACATGAACTTACAACATCATATATATATTTAGCTGACTTGGTGTAGCATCAAATGTGTAGTATCAAGAATAGGACATCTGAATTGCGGTATCAAAACTAACTGTGACATATAGAGACATAAAGATATACCCCAGACCCCGTATATACTTACATTTTCCTGCAAAAACATATGTCAGAGATGATACTAAAAATTCAAATGTAAACACTTAATCATACATACTTTGCTGTAGGAGACTTACCCTTGACTGTTGATGTGTGGTACTTACTACAGTGATCCTTCAATGCATGCTTTTTCTTGCCTTCTAGGAGCTCGATATTGAATCTATTGTATATATGTAATTTAGGATCTCCATGGTCTGAATTTCATCCTGTGGTATCCCTTAGAGTCCTATTTGCAACCCCACAGGTCTGATCAAGATTGGATTCTCCAAGAAAGAGTTATTCCCAATATCCCACGATGACCTGATTATAGCCTAGTTCAGTAGAGCGAAATTGTACGAAGTGCCATGTGTCACTGTTGTGACTTTCGGCCTTGAAAATGCTACTCAACAAACTACAATCCATCCTCTTTCTGTGACTATTTACGAAATTTGAATCCAATGCTCAGAGAGAAATTTATGACGATTTTCCCAACGTCACGTGTTTGATATGGAATTCGGGAGCCTGTAAAAACCCTAACTTCCTCAGATCATATCTCTGAAAATATACTGAACCAAGATCTGAAATTTGGTCGCGAGGTTCATCAAGATTACGGTTCAAATGAGTTTTAATTTTCGCTTCTTAAGATTTGCAGAAAAAAAATTATAGCAAAAATTCCACGATGACCTGTTAGAAGCCACAAAATCCCTACAAGAGGAGGATATGAGGGTCATTATTTATATGAATGTCTTGAGTTGAGAGGGTCCTCAAGAAGTGAACATTGGAGGGATTTTAAGAGAATTGTTTTTATTAATTATTGACTATTCAATGACCACAACCAATTATGAGTGCCATGCCACAACTCCATAGGGTTTTAGCCCACTAACTGGGGTTACTAAATTCAAACATGAATACCTCTCAAATCGTGAAGAGTTACTTAGCGTGCCATATATCAACGGAAACATCTCGACGAGTAGAATACATCTAAAAGATCCTTGACTCAGAATAGAGTAAGTTGTCAAGTGAAAATGCACATGCAAGATCGGGGTATCCCCTGGTGCTGCTTGGGTTGACATCAATGACAACCACTCATCAACACCATTTTCCTGACAACTCACCCCAATATTTATCCTGTGGTAAGAATTTGAAGGGGAAATTTCTCACCATAGACTAGGAATTTAAATTTAAAATCAACCAAGATAATTACATCTCACATAGTCTAGTTTTTAGCATCACCTCATCAAGTTGATTTATGAGCATTTTCCAATTCACTTGTAATACTATTTTATGTACCTCTTGTACTTGTAATCTTGAAGTTTACTTGGTCATGGTTATTTGATGTTTTATCATTCTATTTGTGCATTTCCCTTATAAGTGAAAGCTTCATTTACTTTTTAAAGTTATATTCTTGGTGCTCATATTTTATATTTTGAACTAACACTTGTTTCGTAGATTTCTTATTCTAAAAATTTATTGTATCTTGAAAGACACATTTGATATGCAAGCTTTGTGATTTTACTTTGAGCATATTATTTCTTGCAAGTATATTGGAACTGGTCTAACTATAATTCTCTTGCATGATTTATCTTGTTGAAATTTATTTGTTTATCTATATTGTTGATGCTTACATGCTCATGGTTATTTTAACTTTCTTATCATTTCTTTTCTTTCAAGTTATATTTCAAGTTGTTGAATGGTGAATGTTCTAATGTTCTAATGTACTAACTATATCCTAGAACTTGCTACTTTAATAAGCCTTCCTTTAGAATCCGTCCTTAAGGTCCACCCCCTTTGGCTTTAGCTAGGAGAGAGCCTAGACGAAGAGAGTTGGGATTAGGTGACAACCCCTTCCCTTATCTTTTCCACCAAGGCCACACCTAGTGGGGTTGATGATTTTTCCCACATTAACTTAGGTGTGTAAGCGAGGTGGAAACAAGACCCATCATGCTCCCAAGATGGCCTTGACATTACTTGGTGGGCATGGCTTGATCCAAAGCACATATGAGGATGATTACCCCCTAGGATGATTGAGGAGGGATTGTTGCACTTGATAGAGCCCTAACATTGGAGAGAGATACACCACATTGTTTAGATGGCACCCATAGAGATGACATAGGGAACCCAAAGATGCCTCTTGGACACATAGATATGCTTTGAGGATTGATTTGAGGAACCAACCTCAAATTGAGGTTGATCATGATGCTTGGAGATTCATTTAGCCCTTCTATTGCATCTTTGGAGCATTTTGGGCCCTAAAAAGGCATGAAATCATGCTCACTAGGGGATTAAAACTCACACATGTGGGCATTTATTGGCATATTTTTATTGGTTGAGCTAGTGGGTTGGCTTGTAATCCATTTCACTATGTCTACTCAAAATTAAACTTGTTTAAGGGGCTTTTAGTGGATTATTTAAGGTGATAGACCTTCTATAAAAGGAGGATCACCTCTTTTAATTTGTCATCATCACACTTGTGAATTTTGGCCTCTCTTAAAGAGCTCAACTTAGCCTATTGTATCTCGCTACTTGTGGAGATGTGATCTTATGTGGATTTTTTCTATTGGAGAATAGTTGCTATGTTGGAGACACTTTTTGGGATTTAAAGCAGACATGTTCTTGGAAAGATTGTGAGTATTTAATACATATATTTTATGGTTTTACATCTGTTGAAAAGTTACTAGGGTTTCTACTTGTTCCTTGTCTGAATGCAAATTTTCATTGGAAACTCTTAGCAAATTGTTGCATGTTTCATCTATTTTCTTTGAAACTCCTTAGAAAACCTCATAGTGAACAATTTTCTAGTTAATTTCTTCCTTATAAAGATATAGCTAGGTTATGAAGTGAACTAGGGTTTTACCTCTTGCGCCATGCAAAAAATTGATGTCTCTATGGTTTAAGTTTTTGATTCTATCACCCAGGTAGGGAAAAGGCACTCGAATCCCCTTTGATGATCAAAAATTTTAAAAGCTTTTTACCTTTTCCTCTCTCTTACTTTTTTGGCCCTTAAAGGTAAGTCACTACGAGTAGGGCAAGGGCCGAATTCAACTAGTGCTTGAGCCACTAAATCTTTGGATATGATTTGGCATATTTTCACCTTATTTGACATCACAAACTCAAAATCTAGAATTTTTCTTGATCAATAAATTGCCGTTGATATTCCACTCAACAAATCGTTACAACAGATCTAACAAATTATACTTAAAAATTCTAAATCTACAATATGAGATTTTATTTATATTTAGATTTTTGGATGTGTAAGTCAATGTTTATTGCATATATATGCAAACTATAATTATGCAGAAAATAGAGAACAATGAAATAAAAGTTCACAAACCATAATTAACACAATATATATCCTAGGAAAACCTTTCGGGAGAAAAGTCCAACTAGAAGGTGAGGTTGCTTTTCTCTCTTTCTTTGAATAAAAAATGATGCGAGTACAAAGAAGTATGGCCCGTGGCCCATTGGCCACTATAGTGCACAAGTTCTCTTTGTGTGCTCTCTCCCTATCTTTCGTAGCTACTCTGCTCATCTATCGAACATGATACACTAAAAAAGAATGAAACCCCTTTTCCTCCTAGTGGCTTGGTTGTAACACAACCCAACATTGAAAATGTAACTAGTTTTGATCTTCATAATTGTTGTACTCATTTCAATATGTATCCTATGTAACAAACAAGAGAAGAAAAGCAAAAATTGTTATTATTATTAAATCATGGGTTTCATGCTCTTTATTAATGTTCTTCTAGGTAAGAGCATGTTCTTCGTGCTTCTAGGGTTTGTTAGGTCTTAGGATTGATTGCCATGAGTCAAAAGGAGTCAACATCATGTTTACAAGACACTTCTGGGTAAAATGTAATTGTAAAGGAATTATTTTGAGTCTATAAAGTTTGGGAAACTCCAAAGTACAAGTTGGCCCTAACAGTTACAAGTCAACCTAAAGGAGGGAATTCAACCACTTGAGAAGGCTATATAAAAGAGTAGTTCTACCTCATTTTGAACTCACTTACTCCACAAGTTCGATCTATTAAGAAAGAGTTCAATCTGTAACTGGGAAGCATGAAGAAGAAGAGCAAAGGTCTAGGAGAAGAAAGAAGGACACAAAGTCTTGTTCTTGGGCTCTATCTCTCTCACACGTGTGAAATTTTAGGGTTTCTGGTGCTACAAAAGGAGGCTGAAGTTGCAGGAGGTCAAAGTGCAGAACCTTGTAGCTGGAAGAAAGAATATCCTACTTTGACCTTGTTGACCGTAGGAGGAATTTTTTTTCCTTTAGGAAGGTCATAGGAGGAGGCATAATTAGGGTTTCTATGGAAGCTGCAAGGTCCAAATTGCAAGGTTGAAGTTGCATGATGAGTTGCAGTATTGATGTTGGTAGGTTGAAGTTGTAGTTTGAATATGGTTGGTGAAAAATTAGGGAAAGACTTGTTGCAGGGCTGACTTGGTACTTGGAGAAGGACTTGGTCTAGGGTTTGGGTCTTTGTGTCTCATTTTGAAGCAAATTATATAAGAAAAGAGTTTACCCCTTGGAGGGGTTTTTCACTGGCTGAGACCCTAATTTTTGTGTCCTCTATTATTGTTCTTTTGTTCTTGATATTTGTTTGATGAAAATATCTAACTAAATAACATCAAGAAGATTAATAAAGTTCACAAGAAAATATTAAGCTTAAGGAAAATAAGATTTAATCACTGCCATTTTCCATTTTCCAAGACCCAATAGCCTAATAGTGGTTAGATTTGAATCCCTCAACTCTTAACTAGAGTTACAATATGGACTCCTCTAGCATCTTCATCATCATGATCACGTGGCTAGCCCTTTTTCCATGACTAGTGGGGGTTGACATGGCATCCTCTCAAATTATGGTGGCCAAAATAGGAAGGTCAACTTCTGAGTGGCATAACTTTTTCATACAGACTCTGATTGAGGTGATTCTTGTACCGTTGGAAAGGTCTTTATGTGTAGAATACGAAAAAAGGGTGTGGTAGTGAAGGGAAAAGTTTTACCCCCCAAAAAATGTTGTTTGATGCCTCAAAATGTTCTTGGAAGGTTTCATACGCCAATCTGCCAAACTAGCCCCCCACCGTAAAAATGGTCCTATGAGTTAATTCTTCCACTTTTTCCACTCTCAAAGCATCGAGATGTATGAAAAACAATTTAATGATCTGATTTGGATCACACCTCCCGATTTTGGGAGGCTTTTGATCCCCAAAAGCTTCTACTAAATGAGGTGATGAAACTTTTCCTCCACCTTCTCTCTTGTACCATTTAGCCTTTCATGGAAGTTGTCCTTTAAACCTAATTTGTTGTAGCTCATGTTGTCTGTTTTGTAGTTCTAGACCTCTTATGGAAAAATGTATCTTTTGTCAACTTTTCCTGAGCATCTGGTGCCAAATCCTCCATGAAAGGCAGGGTTTATTCCTCTTCTTGATCTAGCATGGAAGGCTCATAGAGTTTCAGATTCTCTACATTCACAACTGAGTAAATGTGCATGTATGGGGGTAGATAGAGTTTGAAAGCGTTATCTCCCCACCTTTTCCAGTTGCTTAAAGGGACCATATCGCAGAGCCTTGATTTTCTTCCTAGGACCCTGTAGCCTCTCGTCATTGAACTGTAACCATATTCTGTCTTCCACCTTGAATGATTTCTTTGTTATGTGCTAATCATGTTTGGTCTTGTATTTTTCCTATGACTTCCGCAATGTCTCCTATACTTTTATTGGATTTTCCTAATCCTTTCTTCAAAATTTTTGGCCATCAAGTCATCCCCTATAAGATCCTCCCTCACTCTTGCTTGCTTCCCATATGCAATATCCAAAGTTGAAGGTGGAAAACATCCAAAAAAATTCAAATAGGGGCTTACCAATACAAGTTAGAACTGCTTTGTTATAAGAGTGTTGTATATATACAAGATTTGCATCCTAGGTCTTCATATGATTCTGATTGTACCCCCTTGATGAGTTGCTTATTTAACATCCTTTTTACTTGATTAAGTTTTTTATTTCTTTTGCTTTGATTAGAGTTAAGGGTTATTAAAGAGGTATTGAGATGTAGTGTATACAATATGTAAATATATACATAAGTTTATTGTTTGCACTATGTGTATCTAATAATTGGTGAACTAATCAGTGTCCGAAGAATTTCTTGAATTCTTAGGTTGGTTTTAGGCGACCATATTTATCTTGGTCAAGTATCAAGGAGTGAAACCTCATCATTAATACTAAAGACTCTTTTATTTTAATCGGGGATTGAGGATATTTAATGGAGATCAGGAATTTTCAAAGGGTTCACTGTTTTAATCAATCTTGAGAGTTTTTGGTAAAGTTCAAAGACCTTTTCGCAGCTGGACACAAAAGTGGGCTTTATTTATTTTACAACCACGAGGATTGTCGCCATGGTAACAATTGGATAGGATCACACAGTGTATCATGGGTCAGTGGATCAAATTACATAAAAACATGACTATTCCAATAACAAAGGCTATTATGAAATTGTTGGACAATTATCTTTTTGTGCATGTCATATTTCCTCGATCTCGACCAAGTGCTAACATCTCAGATTAGTTATGTTTGCAATTTGCATCAATGTCCGCAATTGCACTACTGTCTATAGTTGCACTGGTGTATTGGCTCAGTGTGCAAGAGTTGGGATCCATAGATGGAAATCATGCTAGTCAAGTTATTGGAATATATCGAATGACTGTTAGCATTTTGTTATTCCTGCCTATATTTGGTTTGCCAAGATGGATCTTTGTTATTATCAGTATCAAGTTTAGATTGTTAAGTTTCATATATATACCAACACTCCATAGTGCATAAACTCTGTGAAATGAACGATGTTAGATTTTAAGCTTCTGTGTCTGTCTTTTGGAAAATTGTGATTCAGATCATCCACATTATTATGTGCATCTTGTTGACGTTTCGAATCCAAATGGGGATCCATCTTCAGGACATAAATTTTGAGCGATAGATTACAGGAGGAGCTTACCGACCAGAACTAGATAAATCCTAATTCATAAACAAAAAAACAAAAAGCCGACTAATTTCAAAAAACTAAACCTAAGCCTACATGAAAATAATTAATAGATTAAAATATTTAAATTATTATATTGATAATTATATGTAGTTATTTTATTATTAAGTAATTTTAATAACAATTGCTTTTTATTTTATTTTCTAATAATAAAGATTTTAATTTAAGTAAAAGTTAAAAACCTAAAACATCAAATAAATAAATTAATAAAACCTTTTATTTAATATGAAATAAATTAATAAAGTAATATTAATATCTTTTTACTAATAAGAAATTTATTTTATCTATTTTTCTAATAATAAATGATTTTTAATTTATGCAAAAAAAAGAGCCTAAAACATAAAATCAGATTTTTTTTTTTTTAATATTTTATTATGAAATTAATAAATTTGCTTGATTTTAGACTTATGTGATCCATATTGATTTTGATAATTTTTTTTCGGATTAAACAGATCATGAGTTTTTGGTCGATGTTTCGAACCATCTAATGTGGTTCATCCTCAGGGTTTCTTCATGTGATTTTCGCCGAAACTCTTCTTATAAATGAAAAAATTAGTCAGTGTGAAATAAATAAAATATTAATAAATTAAAATAAAAAATAACAAAATAATAATAAATTTATTCAACTAATTTTTAACGGCTAATTCCTAACAGTTATTTCCTAACAGCTAACTCTGGAACTAGATGCATCATTGCTATTTAAATATTCTCACTAACTGATTTTTTCTCCTTTGGCTTGAGGATGAACCACATTAGATGGTTTGAAACATCGACCAAAAACTCATGATGTGATTAATCCGCAAGAATTTATCAAAATTAGTAACTTTATTTTATTATTAGTAAATTAATATTAACATCTTATTATTTTATTTTTTTTGATCAAGTAACTGTAGGACCTTCTATGAAACTTAGTCAAATATACATAAATTACAAGGAGCCACACCCGCTCTATGAGAGTTCAATTGTCAACCGGGCAGGCCAAACCAATCCAATCTCCCAAAACTAAGAGAACCTAAACCGGAAAACCAGGAGAACTGCCAAACAAAGCACAAGGAGCATAGTAAACCTTGGAGGGCAAGTCCAAAACCTGCCATGGAACCACAAGAGGTCCCACCACAAGTCACACTAAAAATTGACAAACTGACAAACTGACAAATGGACAAACGAACCCGAAGGAAGTTAAAGCATAACACTCTAAATATTTTTCGGGTCCGACCAACGCGCATACACAATCGCCACCGTTGATCCACTAATTAAGATCCAATGGTCATCATGGATATTGGAAGGCCGAGAAACGCGAGAGTTAACCACCCGATGAGGGCGGTTTTCTCTCTCCTCGTTCTGCAATGTGTCGCTCAAAGAGTGGAATCGGAGCCAAACACAAAAAAACCAGAAACCGTTCAAACCCCGCCCAATATACCACTTGTGGTATTGGACCGGTTGACTCGCGTAAAAACCCACCTGACCTTTCGCCACATGCTGTCCCTTAATTCCTTCTAGCGGGCAGTACTTGAGCCAATCCTGTTCACTTGGATTCTTTGTCAACCACCACATAAGCCAAATGACGAGGGCTACCCTGCCCTGTGGAACAGTTTGAGTCAAACCATTCTTCATTCAATCAAAGGGAAACCTGACCTTGGAAAATCACCGAACCATGACGAGTTCAACCTCTCACCGGTCTTTACGGTTCCTCTGATCCTCCTTGTTAGTCCATAGTTCCATATCCTGGGTAGCATTACATAGACAGTCTAGGGAAGCAAATCCCAAGCATACCTAGAATCCCTGTCCCTATTTGTGACTCCTTCATTCACCAACCGATCTGCTAACATATTAGCCTTCCCTTTCACATGAGTGAATTTGACAGTTTTGAGGGTTCGTAGGTGAGAATAGATGCAGTAAAAAACCTGCAAGAGCTTCCAGTGCTTCGACACTTTATTTGGAGAGGTGCCATTACTAATCTTCTTAGCCGCTCTAATAATTAATTCTGAATCCGCTTCAATTATAACATTGTGTGAACTTGAATTCACTAGGATTTCCAAGCATTGCTCTAATTCCATGAGCTCAGCCATGTTGTTTGTAGCCTTCCCCAAGTGGCCATGGAAGATCATCTGTATTTGTCCCTGATCGTCTCTTATGGCACCCCCAAAGCCCACTAATCCTGGGTTGCCCTTAGCTGCTCCATCAATATTGATTTTTAAGAAACCATAAGGAGGAGGCTTCCAGATGGTAGCACATGTGTTTAGAAGGTTCACTGTCTTCATTATTCGCAAAGGATTAATAGACTGGAGCCCCAAGTGAACTAAAATTCTATCGTCATGGGGTAGGGGAGGATCTTTAGGAAGGGTCCTCAGCAAGCTTCTAACTATGTCTTTGAGCTGCCTTAGAATTTGCTCAATTATGTGTTGGGGCCTATGAGTTTTGTTTTTGAAGATTCAACTATTGCATTCTTTCCACACATTCCAGATGACAAAACCTGGAACCAGAATCCAGGCTTTATTAACTATCTCATTCCCTAAGAAATTCTTCCTCCAGTTCTTTAGAGTGTTGGATATGCTGAGACTGTCCCTATCAGTTTGTATAAAGATAGCAGCCACCCAGTCCCACACCTTTGAAGTGAAAGGACAGAGGTTGAGAAGGTGTTCAATTGTCTCCTCATGCGCACCACAAAGGTAACACCTGGAAGGACCAATGAATCCTTTCTTGAGGAGATTGTCCCAAGTTAAGATCTTCCTTTGATGCACTAGCCAGATGAAAAGCTTTATTTTCATCCAATGCAAACTTTGCCAGAGTTTCTTCCAGATCTAATAAGGATTCTCAAAGTTAAATCCCGTGACTTCCCATTTGGCCTCTTTGAGGTTAAAGTTTCCTTCAATGTTCTTTCCCCATCTTAATTGATCTGTTGAGGAAGAGACAAGAATCCTTCTATGCTCGAGCTCCTGGGTGAGGGCTTCTGCCTTGGTTTTCATCACTATATCCTAGATCCTTCCACTCCCTCCATTTTCCATTGTTCCTTTCCTGATCCCAGAAGTCTTTTACCAGAACCATACCTTTGTTGTCTGTGTCATTTTTGAGATCTGCAAATTCATCCCTATAAAGGTTGGGTTCTTGTTGCCAGTTATCCTCCCAAAATTGAGCAAGATCCCTTGCCCGAATTTCCCAAAAACAATGATGCTGAACAATGTTTTTATTATCCCAGTCAAGGTTCCAAATATGGGAGCCCCTGATTTGCCTTGACATTTTAATATGATCCTTTTCCTCCTAGTGCTTGGCATATTTTTGTTTCCAAAGCTTAGCCCAAGGGGCATTCGGTTCCTTAATCCATCTCCACCAAAGCTTGGCTCCCAAGACTTTGTTGAGGGTCTCAGGATCATGATGCCCCAAACCACCATGGCTCTTGGGCTTACAAAGCTTGTCCTAGGCTACTAAATCTCACTTCTTTTTCTCTTCCCCTCTGCCCCACAGAAAGTCCCTTTGAATGCTTCTTATTAGCTGCTTGATACCTTGAGGAGCAGGAAGAGTTGAAAACATAAAAATGGGAATGGCCTGCAGGACTGCCTGTGTGAGCACAAGGCGTCTTGCCAGATTTAGTGATCTGCATGTCCATTTTTTGATCTTGTCCTGAAGTTTATTTAAAATGGGTTCCCACACTTTCTTGCTTAGTGGTTTGTCAGTAAGAGGAATGCCAAGATATTTGGAAGGTAGTTGTTCTCTTTGAAATCCAAGAATTCTGGTAATATTTCTCTGAATAGCAATATTAGTGTTAAAGAAAAAAACTTTGGACTTGTTAAGGCTTACCTCAGTGCCTGCTGCCATAGCAAAGTCATTTAAGATATTTTTGATTGCTCTGGCCTCCCTGATGGTAGGTATGCCCTACAACATAGTATCATCTACAAATTGTTGATGAGTGTTTGCCTCTCCATCTGCGGTAAGTTTGATACCTTGAATTCTTCCTTCAGCATTTGCCATCTTAATCGCTCTACGTAGCCCTTTCATCATTAGGACGAAGAGGAACGGTGAAAGCAGATCTCCTTGTCTGAGCCCTCTAGAGGGAGTGAAGGTCCTTGAAGGAGCTCCATTAAGCAGTATGGAAAAACTGGTTGAGGTAACTAATTCCATGACCCATCTTATCCAGTTCTGATCAAAACCATAGGCTTTTAGAATTGCTCTTATGTAAGCCCAGCTCAATTTGTCATAGGCTTTCGTGAGGTCCAACTGAATGATCATGCTAGCTTGTTTGTTGCTTTTGAGAGAGTGTACCACCTCATGAGCTTGGATGATATTGTTGAGGATTTGTCTTCCCTCCACATAGCTTGTTTGTTCCTCCGAAATGAGAGAGGGTAGAAGTGGTTTGAGTCGATTGGCTATTACTTTGGAGATAATTTTATACACCACATTACATAAGGCTATGGGCCAAAAACCATCTGGAGTCATGGCATTTTCCTGCTTTGGGATCAGAGCTATGAAGGATGCATTCAGAGCCTTTAGTACCTTTTTGGATCTTCTTGAGTCTTCCACCACCTCGAGGATATCAGGTTTGACAGTTTCCCAACAAGCCTTGAAGAAATCTACATTGAATCCATCCGGGCCTGGTGCTTTTCCACTCTGCATTTCATTAATCACTTCACTGACCTCCTCTTCCGAAACTGGCCTATTGAGATTGTGGTTGTCCTCTCTGGTAACCAGCTGAGGGATATATTGAGTGAAATGTTCAATGAACCTAGATCTGTCCTCTAGAGGCTCCTTTGCAATGTTGCAGAAGTGCTGAACAAGGACTGATTCCATATCACTGTGAGAAACTAGCTCAATGCCTTGAGAATCTTTGATCTTTGTGATTCTGTTGTGTGCCCTGTGAGCTATGGTGGTTTTGTGGAAGAATTTTGTGTTTCTTTCTCCCTCTTTAATCCATTGTATTCTTGATTTCTGCCTCCAGAAAATTTCTTCTTGTAAGCATCGGTTCTCCCATTCTTCCTGCAGAGAGTCAGTTAATTTTTGCCTCTCTTCGGTGAAGCCATCTGTGATGATGATCTGATTGATCTCCTGGAGCTTCAGTTCCATTTCTCTTTTGGCTTTGAAAATATCTCCAAATTCATTTTTGTTCCAAACTTTAAGACAAGATTTTATGTGTTTAAGTTTCTGCTGGAGCATATACATTTTTGAACCCTGAATATTCAACTCCTCTCTCCACCATGTCTCAATGTTATTAGTGAAATTAGGATGTGAAAGCCAGGCATTTTCAAACCTAAAAGGTTTGTTTCTCGGAGTGCCCATAAAGGTGGCTTCTAGCTGTACAGGTCAATGATCTGATCCTCCAAAGGGCAGAATGGAGGCTGTAATGGCAGGTTCTGAAAGAAAGGGGTCCTCTGAAATCATGAACCTATCAGGTTTAGAAGCAACTTGATGGGCCCCTCCCCTTTTGTTGTTCCAAGTGAAGGTTCCATTTAATGTTTCAGTATCCACTAGCGTCATGTTCCTAATGAAGTTCTAGAAGGCCATGGAGTCTCTGCCTAGCTGTCCGGTGCCTCCTTTTTTTTTTCTTTTTTTTTTCCACCAGCCTCATGTTCCTAATGAAGTTCTAGAAGGCCATGGAGTCTCTGCCTAGCTCTCTGGTGCCTCCTTTTTTTTTTTTTTGAGATCTTATCATATTGAAATCTCCTGCAATGATCCAGGGTAGAGTGGGATGTCTCTCTCTAAGTTCCTCCAGGGAAGTGAGAAGCTTAAGGTTATCTGCTAGCTTTTGAGGTCCATAAACATTCGTAATCATGTATATCTCCTTGTCCCCTACAGGTTGACATATCAGGGAAAGGTAGTTCCTGGATGCTTCAGCATCCAGAATTCCCAATTTTTGTGGGTTCCACAAAGTGAGAATCCCCCCTGCCGAATGATCTGCCTTGACCTCTAAATACTCATAATTGAATAACCACTTATTATGAATATCTCTTATCTTTTCCATCGAACATTTTGTCTCCTGAATAAAAACCATGTCTGGTTTTTCTTCTTTCATTCTATTACTAAGATTTCTTTATTTCCTTTTATTACCTATTCCTCTAATGTTCTAGGTTGTGAACTTCATTAAGAAATATTAGTAAAGGAATAACTGGTAAGATCTTTCATCTTACCTGAGTTGATCAATAGTTTTCCACATTCGTTCAGTAGTTCATTCTACCTCTTTCTTCCTCTTTTCCTGCCTGAGTTCTTTGGAGATTGTGCCTGAGGATTCTCCATCATCTTGACCCCACTTGGCTCCTGGCTTTCATGATTTCTTTTGACTCCCACTCCCTTCACTTGTGACCTCCAGAGAAAGAGCTGTTGTACTCTATCATAGTCCTCTTTTGGCAGGGAGTCCACCCCTATTTTTTTACCTTGTTCCAGAAATTTCTCTAGATCTAGATTTTCCCTATCCAAAATCTCCTGTAAGTCATGGTCCTCTATTCTTGCTTCACTTGGAGTCATCTCCTTGTCCCTACTGATCTCCGTTAGGCTTGGTAGATCATCCTTTTGTTGGTTGTCTACTGTTATATCCTCCATGTCAGCTTCCCTATCCTGTTCTTTTGTTACATTCTCCATATATTGGACTGTCTCCTTGTTCCCCTCTTCTTCCTCTAGGATCTTGACGCTATTTTGTCTTTGTGTGTTTGTCCTCATTTGCCTTTCTTGTGTGGGCGCTTTCCTCCTTTTCCTTTACTCCCAACTTTGGTGAAACCATCGTGGTCTCTTTCGATAGTGGTTTTTTGATTATCTTCCCTGTTGATTGTAGGGTAGTCTCTATATAGATGCCCATGTTCATGGCATTTGCGACATCTGAATGGTATGTGCTCATAGTCCACTATCTACACCCATTCTTCATCATATACTTCTAAAATGATCGCTTCCGGCAGGGCTCCAGATAGATCCATTTCCACACATATTCGTTCAAAGGAGGTATATCTCCATTTCAGAGTTGCCTTTGATATTTTTAGAAAATGTCCCAGCTTGTTGCCTATGGTTTTCAAAGATTCTGGCAACCAATAATCCAGAGGAAGGGAATATAGTCTGATCCAAACCAGTACTGAAGTGAATGTTTCACGTTCCGGGACAAAGTTCATCATCCATGGCCGCATGTAGAGTCCTGCCGCAGCATAGAAATAGGGCCCCCCTTCAAACACTCTGTCTTTGTCTTCTAGGCTTGCGAACACTACTGTGAAAAACCCTTAGAACCCATATGTAAATGTATTTCCCCCTTTGGCTTCCAATGGCTCCTTATCTAGACGTGTAAAGCCCTTTCCGTTGGCCATAGCCCCATGAAATTGCATATAATTGCATGCTCCGTCATATGATCTCTATGAGCTTGTATCGTTGGGTCGCTTAATACAACTCGAGGAATAATGCCTGACTTGGGCTTGCAGACTCCCGTGGTCTTTCTGGAAGCCGGTTTTTCACTACTGCCTCCAATCTCCTTTTCTTTTCTCGTTTCCTGTTGATCCCCTTCCTGATCCTGATCTCCGCTTCTTCCATATGTCCCTTGACTTCTAGTTTCTGAGATCTTGTCTAGTGGTTTTTTGAAATGTTTCTTACCCGCGTTCTGGCTTCCTCTTGTGACTGCCTGGTGTAGGAGGGAGCATCACTCCCCCCTGCACTCCCCGCCATGGTACCCTGAATCCAAAACCTTGTCTTCCACTCCAACCCTAGCTTCTCCGCTCCTCTACCGTGTATATTCTTCAACCCCCCTCCTTGCGTAGGGTTAGCTCATTGAAGATTTAGTTTCCTGTCAATATTAACATCTTATTAGTAGTAAGAAATTAAATTATTTATATATAAGTAATATTAATAATAAATTATTATTAAAATCAATAAAAAAACCTAATAAAATAAATAAAATAAATTTTATTTTATAATGAACTATATAATTATTAAAAAAATTATTATTATTAATAAATTAATGTTAATATCTATTAATAATAATAAAAAATTATAATTTTTTTATAAAATTCTTAAGACCTAAATTTTAACCGATTATTATTATCTTATTCTCTAACTATAAATAAATAAAATAATTAATAATGTTTATTAACTAATAAATATTAATATAAGTTATATTATTAATAATAATTATTTATTTATTTAAATAATAATAATTAATTATTTATTCTTAATGAATAAATAAATAATTATTATTATGAATAAATAATTATTAATAATAAATTATTTATTTATTAATAATTAATAATTTATTCACTTTTGAATGGATGTTAGTTAAAAAGGTTTCATAAATTTTAAGAGGTTATTATTAATTATTAATTAAATCAACTTATTAATGGATGTTAGTTAAAATGTTTCATAATTTTTTTAGAGATTAAGGTTAGGAGGGTTCATACCTGGAATACTATACCTCAGAAGACCTAGAAGTGCTGATATGCCTAATCATGGGAAGCCAATTTCCACTGATCTCATTCCCAACATCCCTATTGAGGTTATTGAGACATTTCTTAATCTCAAGCACCTCTCTAATTTTCCTCTTTTGATATTGATCTTCCCCAAAAATAATTTTGGCGTTCTCCAAACAAACATGATGCTTGGTTTTTGAGGAGTGCTCTGCAAGGGTTGAAGTGCGTCGTCTCCCATTCTTGATGTCTGCTCTATGTTGTTTATGTGTTTTTTTTAAGGAACACCCTGTCTCTCCAATATAACTTTTGCTACAAGAACAATCAATCTTATAAACTCCCTTAAGCTGTTGCTAATCGATGCTATCCTTGACATATCTCATTGTTTGCTTAATTGTTCCACTTGTCGTAAACTGAGTGAATATGTCTTTCTTTCTTAGAACCTTGGCGATCTTATCCATAACCCCTTGAATGAATGGAAGGAAAAGTATCCCACAATTTTCTTTAGAGCTCTTGGGGAGGACCTTTCCTTCAACGATTTTTATAGCTTTCTTAATATCCTTTTCCTTGTATCCTATATCCTTACAAAAAAGGTTAAGTGCTTAATCTTCTCATCGAGGTGATCGGCATCGAAAATTCTAAGGGATCTAACAACAAGAGTGTTAAGGAACCCAAATTTTTGGGATGGATGATGGTACAAATCAGCATGAAGATAGCTTTCAGTGTGGGTTTTCTTCCTAAAGACCTGGTGTCCCAAAGTACCATCCTCCTTTCTGATCACGAGGACATCTAAAAAAGGAATTTTACCTTTTTCTTCAAGCTCCATAGTAAACTTAATTTATGAAGAGATAGAGTTAAGATGATTAAAACACTTCTCAATCTCAGTCCTACCATGAGTCCATTTTAAGTTGGTGTCGTCAACAAATATTTTCCACCATGCTGGTTTCAAGGGATATGAGTCAATATCCTTTTTCACCATGCTGGTTTCAAGGGGTATGAGTCAAGGATGAGAAGGTTGCTCTCAAGTCCCTTCGTAATAATGAAAAGATCGTGGTGCTTAAGGAAGATAAAGGAGGAGCAACTGTTGTTTTAGATAAAGATGATTACATTCATAAAATTAATGATCATCTCAGTTGCGATAGTTATAGGAGAATTAACACCGACCCCATTCCCAAGGTTATAAAAGAGGTCAAGAAAGCAATATTGGAGTCCAACATTGATGATAAAATAAAAAGATGCCTTCTTGTAAAGTTATCCCTAGGATTTATGGGTTACCAAAACTTCACAAAGAAGGGATCCCCCTGAGACCAATAGTTAATACCATTGGATCCCCCACCTATTAGCTAAATATGTTGGTAAGATTATGAAGCCTCTAGTTGGGAACACAAAGTCTTTTATAAAAGACTAATGATTTCATAAAACTTGTAAAAAATGAGAGGGTTGATAAGGATGAAATTTTGGTTAGTTTTGACGTAGTATCCTTATTTACCAAGATCCCCTTGGATGAGGTTGTTCATGTTATAAAAGAAGTCATTGATATAGAAACAACGAAACTTGCGGAGATCTGTTTGCGTTCCACTTTCTTCAGTTTCCAAGGCAGTTGTTATGAGTAGATTTCAGGGGTCCCAATGGGTTCCCTCCTGTCACCAATAGTTGCCAATTTATACATGGAGTATTTTGAGAAAAAGGCTCTTGACTCATAACCCTTGAAATCAACATGGTGGAAAAGATTTGTTGACAACACCAACTTAAAATGGACTCATGGTAAGACTGAGCTTGAGAATTTTTTAAATCATCTTAACTCTATCTCTTTAGAAATTAAGTTTACTATGGAGCTTGAAGAAAAAGGTAGAATTCCTTTTTTAAATGTCCTTGTGATCAGAAAGGAGGATGGTACTTTGGGACACCAGGTCTTTAGGAAGAAAACCCACACTGAAAGCAATCTTCATGGTCATTCGTACCATCTTCCATCCCAAAAATTTGGGGTCCTTAACACTTTTGTTGTTAGAGCCCTTAGAATTTCCGACGTTGATCACCTTGATGAGGATATTAAGCACTTAACCTCTGTCTTTAAGGATACATGATACAAGGAAAATGATATTAAGAAAGCTATAAAAAGAGCTGAAGGAAAGGTCCTCCCTAAGGGACCTAAATAAAATTGCGGGATAGTTTACCTTCTGTTCATTCAAGGGGTTACGGATAAGATCACCAAGGTTCTAAGAAAGAAATACATATTCACCCAGTTTATGACATGTGGAACAATTAAGCAAAGAATGAGATCTGTCAAGGATAACATCGATCAGTAGTGGCTTAAGGGAGTTTATAGGATTGATTGTTATTGTGGCAGAATTTATATTGGAGAGACAAGGCGTTCCTTAAAAAAAGACTTAAATAACATGGAGCGAATATCAAGAATGAGAGATCATGCACTTCAACCCTTGCAGAGCACTCCTCAAAAACCAAGCATCTTGTTTGTTTGGAGAACGCCAAAATTATCGCTAGGGAAGATCATTATCAAAGAGGAAAATCAGAGAGGCGCTTGAGATTAGGAAATGTCTGAATAACCTCAACAGGGATGGTGGGAATGAGATCAGTGGAAATTGGCTTCCCATGATTAGGCATATCAATGCTTCTAGGTCTTCTAAGGTATAGTATTCCAGGTATGAATCCTCTCTCCTGACCTTAATCTCTAAAAAAATTATGAAACATTTTTAACTAACATCCATTAATAAATTGATTAAATTAATAATTAATAATAACCTCTTAAAATTTATGAAACATTTTTAATTAGTATCCATTAAAAAGTGATTAATAAATAAATAATTTATTATTACTAATTATTTATTCATAATAATAATAATAATTTATTTATTCATTAACAATAAATAAATAATTATTATGAACTAAATAAATATTATTAATAATATAATTTATATCAATATTTATTAGTTTTTTTTTTCTAAGTAAGATTAATCTATTAATATAATACAAAAAAGGTTACAGAGAGGCTCGACCACAGAGGATCCTAGCAAAATTCATCAAACATCTAGAGTAACTGTTTTTGACTACCCCAACAGAGGGGAAACCAGTCCGGAAAAGTATGAGCCCAACTAGTTTTACCACAGTAGAACCAAAAACATAGTCCTGTAGACCCAAAAACGGACACAGGAAAATTGAAAACATAATCCTGACCAAGAGACACATAACTGAACAGTAGCTGAACCATCAACATGACAAAAAACGTCCACCTGACAACGCGACACATGGCATTCAGTCGTCCGGGGCTGGTTCCTCCACGACCGGACACGCATACCTGTATGGGTCATCATCCTCGTCCGACTCGCCACGTCCATGAACCGGTTGGCCTCCCTCAGTGCTGCAAGCTCCCACTTGCTGGCCTGACGTGTCTCTGCTGCAATAGCCCGCGGCTTGCGTGTAATCGAGCCTGCCTTTCTCAACATGCTGACTGCCAGCAACTGCTTGGCCATGCAGGGTAGTCCGAGCTTCATCAGCTTCCGTTTCAACAATGTTGTCCCTTCTCCTGCTGCTCGGGCTAGCTCCGGTCTCCCCCTCAGCGAGATTAGTTTGAGGAACTAGCAGCTCAATTTCCTCTGTGAAGGTAATTGAGACAGTGGCAACGATAATTGGGCAATTCAGAACACTGCGAAAGCGGAATTGCGTGGTGTGAGTAGCAGGGTGCGGAGGAAGGGGGCAGGTAACAGTGCGGAGAGCAACATCGCCACGACCAGAACCCTGGAGCAGGGCTCTGCCTCTGCCACTTCGAGTCTCAGGATAACACCCCGCGAAACTGCTCGGGTTGGGGCTGTTGGCGGAGGAGGCAGGGGAAACTGAGTCGGGACTAGACATTGCAGGAGAATGTGAGCTGCCACCTCTTGTGCCTCCTCTTCTACTGCGCATTCGATGGTGTACCATGGAAGGGATGGTGACAGGGGGAGAAGCAGCAAGGATAGTGGATGAATTTTCAGAGGAGCGGTGCGGGGAAATTACAGAGGAATTATGGTTCTGAGCAAGAGTGCAGAGATTGGTGTGGGAATGGTGGAAACCATTACCCAGATCTAAACAGCTTAAAAGCCAGCATCTGTTACCAGTGACGGTGCGCACATTAGGCTCGCCCGCCTGCGGAGGACAAGCACAGTGAACTAGGGGGGAGGAATAACAGAGAAATTCGCAGGCTCCATGGTTATACTCACCTGGGCAATGTGGGAATTGGCTCTGCCTCAGCCAGTGCAGTCATTTAATGGTTTTTGCAGGTTGCCATGAATGCCATTAAAAGTGGCATGGGGAAGTTGTAGGGGGCCATGTGGCCAACCCATCCACCGCCTTGCCGTCTTATCATTCTAATGCTTGGGATTGACACCTGCATCCCGGTATTAATATTTATTAGTTAATAAACATTATTAATTACTTTATTTATTTATAGTAAGTATTATTATTATTATTTTTTTAAAACATTTTATAAAAAAAATTATAATTTCTTATTATTATTAATAGATATTAATATTAATTTATTATTAATAATAATTTTTTTTTAAATAATTATATATTTCATTATAAAATATAATATAATAAAATTTATTTAATTTATTTTAATAGATTTTTCATTGATATTAATAATCATTTATTATTAATATTACTTATAAATAAATATTTTAATTTCTTACTATTAATAAGATATTAATATTAATTTATTAATAATAAAATAAATTTATTAATTTCATAAAAAAAAAGATTTTTACTAATTTTATGTTTTTTTTCATAAATTAAAAATAATTTATTATTAGAAAATAAATAAAATAAATTTCTTATTATTAAAAAGATATTAATATTAATTTATTATTTTATTCCGGCCTGGAGTATGCCGTAAAACTGCTTCTGCTTGGCTAAGAGCTCGTCTTCCTCGGACGTAAGGAAACATTAACGGCCCAAGACCCAGAGGCATCTGGCAGGAGTGAAAGCCTGCTCCCTTACGGACCACCAGCGGGTTATTACAGGTGGCGTGGTTTTCCTTGATAACGGTGATGAGTCAAATCGACATTCGCGGATAGCAGCCAGAGATGGTTGTCCTCACTGTTGGTTTGACACCTGAGTTTGATAGGTTTTGCCACCTTCGGAAAAAAAAATAAAAATTTATTATTTTATTTCATATTAAATAAAAAGTTCTATTAATTTATTAATTTGATGTTTTAAGTTTTTAACTTTTGCTTAAATTAAAATTTTTATTATTAGAAAATAAACAAAAAGCAATTATTATTAAAATTACTTAAATAATAAAATAACTACATATAATTATCAATATAATAATTTAAATATTTTAATTTATTAATTATTTTCATATAGGTTTTGGTTTAGTTTTTTGAAATTAGTCGATTTTTTGTTTTTTTGTTTATGCATTAGGATTTATCTAGTTTTGGTCGGTAAGCCCTTCTTTCAATCCATCACTCAAGATTTCTGTCTTGAAGATAGATCCCCATTGAGATTCGAAATGTCCACAAGATGCACATAATACTGTGGATGATATGAATGATATACGCTGTTTTGTTTAATTTAATACATACTTACTGTTTCACATGTTAATTTGTGTAATTATATTATGCTATGCTATTGTGAATGAATTTGGAGATTTTATTCTACGCCTTTGCTAATCATTTATAAGCATTAAGGCACTTTCCAACCTTGAGGAGGGGCCCACTTAAGGTGCGGTTCCTTGTCAATACTTTTCTTGTTTAATTTGTAAGCAGGTTTAGATTGTTATCTTGTTTTTAAGTATTTTAAATGCATTTTATGTTTAGTATATTTCTTTCCAGTTTTATGCAAGTTTGATTGAGTGATTTTATGATTGCATCAAATTAGTTGTTTGGGGGAATTTGTCAGCGTTCCTTATGAGCAGATGTTGTGTCATGGGATGCCATTGAATTGCTTAAGTTCAAAGTCGACCCGATAAAACTAAGCTGGTCACCCCTAGAGAGAAATTGGGTGCTTGGGGCACCATGTAACTGAGTAGTGAATTTTCCATAACTAGATCCTTTCAATCAATCAAAAATACCCATGAATTTCCTTGTTTAGGTCATCCAAATAAATGTGAGGGACTTGTCTCTCGGTGTATATTGCATGAAGATCCTCACAACTCTACCAACTCTAGTCTGATAATTAAAATGAACTGTGTAACCTAAACCCCCGTTGAAATAATAAACATATAAATGCATTGTCACCTCTCAAAAGATACACCGAATTCCTATTGACTACTTCTGTCTACCCATCTTCTTGAGGACAGAATGTTGTAGACCTCTTCAAATTCATATTCATCTTCTCCCACAATGTATTTCAAAATGCACTAAGAAATATCATGCCTGTCTAAAATGATGCTCCTTGGTATCCTAAGGTGCACTTAGACATGTCAAAATAAGAAGTTTGTTTCTTCTTGCCCGCTGATGATCTTTTTACAGGGCATCATAACACACCTTGCTGACCCTGTCAACTACCAAAAATAGGTGGTCATGTCCCTTCTTGGTTGCTGGTAAGCCTCCCACAAAATCCATGGAAATGTTTTCCAAGGGACAAGTGGGTATAGGTAAGGGATGATATAGACCATGTATCATGTTACTAGGCTTGTTGGTATAAGTATGCATCCTCTTATGAACCTAGTTACTTGTTCTTGCATCTTGGGTCAATACATGTACATATGCAAGTTGGCCACTGTCTTCCCTACACAAAATACCTTGCAACCCTGGAGGTGTGAGCCTCTTTAATCAGCTGCAATCACTCACCTTTAGGAGAACATAATTTATCCAGCCTCTAGAGTAACCCATCCTCGAGATGGTATTCAATGGTGTTATCACCATCATGTACATCACCCTCGCTCCGCAATTGCTAAAACACCTCCTTGAAATCCTCATTCTCTGAATATGCCTCTTTATATGGATCATGGTTGAATGTATCCATATATATCAAAGTTCCTAAAGCTACGATTTTTGATGTAGGTGGCCTTGAAAGTAGGTCAACCAAATTGTTTGTGTTTCCCTTCTTGTGCTTGATCACTAAGTGCGAGCCTTAGATTGTAGGATAGCTCTGAACCAAAGCCCTCAACCTTGAACAGTAGTAGTGGCAGTTACCTTGTGTACCAAGCAAAAAATTATGAACCCTAAATGATTTTAAGAAGACCTTAGAAACAGATAGGGTACACTTCTTCCAATTCCTGTCTTCCCAACCCTTATCAGCCCCAGCAAACAAAGTGTGCCCTAGAAGCAAACAAAATAGGGTTGAAGCCCTGCACCTCCTCCACCCTCCCACGAATTATTAGGACATGATTTACCTTGCAGCTGCCCAAATTTATAATCATAGAACTCCAGTTATTTTTTAGCTCAATTATTTTACCCAGTGGAATCAACCAATGGTGAAAGAGGGCATCGATCGGGCTAGCTGAACCATGTAGTCATTGTCAAGTATCATCCTTTCTCGGTTCCCATCTACTATGATATGATATGATAGGATATATTTTAATGACGTCCATGAGACCCGACGGTCTAAGGGACCTAAATTCCACACCAAACCAGAAATCAAAATATAAATTTTCTCTCTAAAACAACCCTTTTTCCATGAATCTTGGTCAAAAAATTCATTGTTTGGTGAAACCTTGCTTCCTCAAATAGTTTGCTCAAATTGTCAATCGTAAGACCATTTTCAAAATAATTACGAATGTCCTCATAAGCCAGGCATTCCATGATGAAATGCCATTCGATTTCAACCGCTCTTGTCTTACAAAAGATACAAATTCTTTCCTCCCACTCTTCCTTGGGGGTTATCCACCTACCTGTTTCACACCTAAGATGGTGAGATCCGGTCCTCAGTTGGGCTATTAAAATCTTAGCCTTTCCCTTGATTGCAACACTCAAATAAGTCTTTTCATCATGCGATTGTGATGGGTTGAAATTTTTGACATATAGAGCTTTTTTTCTGCCAACCTGTTTTTCCCACATGGTAGACCTGAATTTTTCAAGCACCCAATTTTTTATTTCCTCTTTAGAATTAGGATAGTCTTGTTAATTAATTCCCCATTTGCTCATGCAGTTTTCATTTTTCTTCGTCCAAGTTTTCTTTCTATGCTTCAGTTCCTCTGCATCAATCATCGTGGACCAATAATGTGCATCCATGTTTTCCACCTTTTTAAAATAATTTAACAAATGAATGTTTGTTGAAACCTCCATCGGGAACATACCAGCCTTGGCTAGTAGGATCTCATATGGGACCATTGACTTGACTTTGAGGTTACTAATGATAAAGTGCTTTTGAATTCTTTCCAACTGTCTCCACTTGTGATTTGACATGCTGCTCCCCCAAACTTCACATCCATAGAGGATAACCGAGGTAACCAACTGGAACAAATGAATTAGCAATTGACAGCCATGATAAATATATATTTTATTAATAATTGAATAGATGATTTACAAGTTGATAGGCACTGGCTTAAATACAACCCTACGTGCCTATTGGTGAATGGGCATGATATTTGATCATGCCCTCTGCCCTAATTAACTAATTTGTTTACAAGATACTAAATTTTTATATAACATTGCCTTCCTCCGAAAATATGCTTTGTCCTCAAATCATACGCAACGATGGATGTTGCTGACGAAACACTTAAGTCTCCCAAGAAGCTTCTTCTTCTAGTAGGTCCTTCCACTTAATAAAGTATTTCTTTATTACACGAGATTGAAGCTTCCTTTCTCTGGTAGATAAGATACCTTCTGGTTCTAAAATGACCCTTCCTTCATCATCTAGGGATGGAAGCCCTGTTTGCACTGATTGATGGTTGCCCAATGCATTTTTAAGGTAGGAGACATAGAAGACGTTGTGGGCACGACTTTTCTTCAGAAGGCTTAAACTATATGCGACTTGGCTGATCTTTTTATTGATCTGATATGGTCCATAGAACTTTGGTGCCAATTTATTTTTTCCTTTTTGTTTCAAGGACAACTATTTGTATGGCTAGAGCTTGAAAAATACCCATTCTTCGACTTCAAATTCCCTTTCGGTTCTGTTTCGGTCCGCTTGTTGCTTCATACAGTTCCTTGCATTATTCAAGTTTTATTTTAGGGTTTGGACGATTTTTTGGGTTTCCTCTAGTTGTTTTTTAACAACAGGTAGATTTGTCTGGATGACAGCTAGATCCTTCCATTTTGGGGGTTCATATCCATACAAAGCTTGGAATGGATTCATTTTTGCTGACGTATGATAAGTAGAATTATACCACCACTCAGCGAGATGTAACCACTGAGCCCACTTATTTTGTTTTTATGTAGCGTAACAATGTAGGTAGGCTTCCAAACATTTATTGACAACCTCTGTTTGTCCATTTGTTTGAGGGTGATAAGCGGAACTCATATTTAGGTAGGTTCCTATGTGGTTGAACAATTCCTTCCAGAATTACCCTTGAATTTGGCATCTCTATCACCCACAATGGCTTTCGAAAAACCGCGTAATTTATATATATTTTTGCAAAATATTTCAACGATTTGTTTAGTTGAGTCAAATTTCTTTATTGCCATAAAGTGAGCATAATTGTTGAGTCTGTCGACCACTACAAAAATCTTGTCCTTGCCTTTAGATATAGGTAATCCCTCAATAAAGTCCATTGATATTTCTTCCCATTTTTGATTCAAAATGTTTAAGGGGTGAAGTAATCCAGGTGTCATAATATTTTCACTTTTGTTTCTTTGACATGTGTCACATTCTACTATACTTCTGAATATCGCAACTCATCCCCTTCCAAAAGAATGTTTGACGTGCATTGTAGTAATTTTTAAAGAATCCTACATGTCCGACTGACAGTGAATCATGTGACTCCTTGAGTATCTTGGATTTAAAATTGGAGTTTGCATTTAGACAGATTCTACCTTTGTACCATAGAATATCATTCTTCCATTCAAATTTTGAGTTGTATGGAAAGTTATTGATTATCGCAGTTATTTTTGGATCCTTGGCATACTCACTTCAAATCTCATTAAGCCATTCAGGAAAAACAACCGAGACTACAAGTAGTGTTGATTCTTCATCTTTCCTAGACAGGGCATTTGCTACTACATTGTTTGCGCACTGTTGCAATTAGAAATCTAGGGCTGCAAGTATTTAGGGCTCGACCAAAATTAGGGATTTCTATGAATTTAACACAATCGACTTAGAATTATTTATATGGTGAAACAAGGTTTGATTCCAACTCAATCCTTTGGTGAAGCGGGGTTTGACCAGAGTGGAGTTATGGTTCAAACTGCTGATGAGTTCAAGGCTAAAACTCTGGAGTTCTGTCCATCAAGGGTTTTAGACGTCACAGGTCCTCTATGTTATTTGATTGTGCTGTATTGTATGCCAGATGTTAACTATAGTGGTCCTACGCTACTTGCTGATTTCAAGGAAAAAAGCAGTAGTTTCGAACTGTTTAATGAGCGCATTCTATTGACCATGGCTTGGTGGCAGCATTTCCTTTCTGGTCTGAGCATATGCTTTTATGTATTAAGTTGGGCATACACACAAGTGAGATAGGAAGGGTAGATCTCACTAAGGCCATAATAAAGTGCATGCAAATGGAAGAATCTTATAAATAAAGAAAACTTTCTTGCCCTAGAACAGAATATTCTAGAATAAAATTTTAAGTGTGAAAAAACAACACATAGAATAAGGAAGACAATGCAGAAATAGAATGTATTGGCAGCGATACACTGATCCCTCTAATATACACAGAAGTGAGATAGGAAGGGTAGATCTTGCTAAGGCCATAAGAAAGTGCATGCAAATGGAAGAATCTTATAAATAAAGAAAACTTTCTCACTCTAGAATAGAATATTCTAGAATAAAATTTTAAGTGTGAAAAAAACAACACATAGAACAAGGAAGACAATGCAGAATAGAATGTATTGGTAAGACAATGCAGAAATAGAATGTATTGGCAGCGATACATTGATCCCTCTAATCTACAAAGCCTTAAAGGTGTGCAAAAGATCTCAGCCTAAGAAGAGGGTCTCAAACACTTTTCCAACTAATCCTTGGTATGATGAAGAGTGCAAGGCTGCTAAAAGATCCCTTAACGAGAAGAAGGCAGGAAAGAGTAAAATTAAAAATAAAAAATTATTATGTGATTTCAAGGAGAAATGAATTAATCTCTTTGGGAAAGCACAACCCCAAAGGATTCTGGCAAGAATTGCAACAAAAGAGAAAGCAAATAGAGAATAATATCTCGGATACTCATTGGTTGGAATATGCAACGCTCCTCTATGAGAGAAAACAAGACAAAAGTAGCCCCCCATAATCAACTCTACAACTCTGTTATTTTCAGAGGATGTCAAGCGAGGTATAAAAAATCTAGCAAGTGGTAAAGCGCAAGACATTGATGGGTTACAGGCAGAATTTTTAAAATGGGGTGTTGAGATCTTGGCCCCAATCATCAAAAGGATCTTCAACAACATCACGCGAGACAATTTTCGAGTTGAATGGACAACAAGTGTTGCTATCCCTCTTTACAAAAGTGGAGACATCAATAATCTGTCTAATTATCGCACTATTATGGTCAATCCTCTTCTTGGAAAATTGTTTGGGAGCATGATGGAACGTAGAATCAGCAATTGGGCAGAAGAAAAGGGGAAAAGAGCAAAAGGGAAGGCTGGCTTTAGGCCACGACACTCTACAATTGATCATTGCATCACTCTTAGGCACTTCATCGAAAAAGTATGGGACACTTAGGGTGGGGAAGCCTTTTGTTGCTTTGTTGATTTCAAAAAAGCTTTCAACACTATCCCTAGGGATGAGCTCTGGAGAAGAATGGAAGAGTTTGGAATCCCAAATGAATATAGAGCTTTTGTCCATAAACTGTATGAGAAAGTCAATGCTAAAATAAAAACTAAAGAGGTCTTCTTGAAATGCTTTGGTAGTGGCATTGGGGTCAAGCAGGGTGGCCCCTTCCCCCACTCTATTTGGTTTATATATTGATAAGCTAGAAGAATGGCTAAACACCACTGGCGGAGAGGGTATTCAACTAGTGGGTTATGTGGTGAAGCTACTTTTGTATGCTGGAGATCTTGTCCTAATTGCAAAATCTACTCATGGTCTAAGAGAACATTTAAAGGCCTTAGAGCTCTTCTGTCAGGAGGTTGGGATGCAAGTAAACACCAACAAAACCAAAGTCATGATCTTCTCTTTGAAACGGAAAAAGCTGCAGGTTAGCTTTATATTTGAGGAAAAACCTTGGAGATAGTGGAAGAGTGCAAGTACCTAGGAATTGTTTTTCACAATAGGCTATGTTGGGAGACATGCATAACTAAAAGGATCCAAGGGCATTGGAGAGATTCTTACCTTCTTCAAAACAGATGTAGGAAAGCAGAATTATGGGATTGGAAAACCAAGAAAACTCTTCTTGGAGTGTTGGTGTTATATAAAAATTTAGTATCTTGTAAACAAATTAGTTAATTAGGGCAGAGGGCATGATCAAAGATCATTCCCATTCACCAATAGGCACGTAGGGTTGTATTTAAGCTCGTGCCTCTTAGTGTGTAAATCATCTATTCAATTATTAATAAAATATATATTTATCATGGTTGTCAATTGCTAATTCGTGTGTTCCATCTGGTATCGGCGCTGCGTTCGACACTCTTGAAACTTGTTCGGTGCTTCTAAATCTTGGTTCTACTACTTACTGTCGTCTCCTTGCCTCACGCAATTCGCAGTACTGCCATCTCCTTACCCTCGGCCACTGTCTCGGTTTGTTCTTCCGCTACATCATTCGCCCTGCTACACCTCTATAGTCTTGTCTACAACTTCCACATCCGTTCATTCCTCCACCGTCTGATGTCTTCCTTCCCGCCCAGCCCACGCCACCCCAAACGCTACGACGTCTGACCCTATACTTTTCCACGGCATATTAATCTATATAACCCACGGGAGATTAATCGATATAATAACATATATTATATCGTTATTATATATATATATATATAGTTAAATAAAAATAAATTATATGTTATATAATTAAAAAAAAAAACTATATATTATATAATTAAATTAATTAATTTAATTTAATTATTTAAAAAATAAAATAAAAAGTTGGTGGACAAATATACACCCCCAAAAACTAGTTCAATGTCATCGATGTCAATGGCCGATTTCGGCAAAAAATTGATTGATTTGGAGAATAGGATTACTAGCCACTCCTATGATTTCAACCAAAAATTAGTAGATCTCGAGAGTACGGTTATCAGACATTTTGAAAATATCAAGAAGCTTCAGGATACAACAAATCGGATAGAACTACATCTTGGTCAGAACGATATCCAATCTAAAATGAATCATAATCAGAGAATGATGTTGTTGAACACCTTGTGTGAAAGGAGGAAGGTTACACCCAAACAACTACTCCAAGATGATGGAGGTAATCAACAACACAATTCATCAGATTCAACAAATTCAGCAAATTCTCATGAAAAAGAGAAGTCTCCAAAAAAATCATCCACACACCATCAAGGAAATAGTAATGCGACTTTTTCAAATAAGAAACTCTGGAATACATTCACCAATCAATACCCTCTTTCCGCCCCACCGTTAGCAACATATCAATGAAAGGCAAAAATCGAGATGTGCAAATTTGATGGGAACGAAAAATGCAGTGTTGCGTGGTTGAATAAAGCAGAAGAATACTTCGAGATTTATGACATCAACAATGATGACGAAAAGATTAGGCACGCTTCCATGAAAATGGAAGGAGAAGCATATAATTGGTGCATGTGGTGGAAGAAGACGACAATTGCCATCAGTTGGAGAAAATTTAAGGATGTATTCTTTAAAAGATTCCAAGGTGTAAAAGGAAGAAGAGTTATTTTCAAAACTCATCAGATTGTGGCAAAAAGGAAATGTCGACGAGTACACTTGAGAATGGAAGACCTTAGTAACATGAGTACCTAGGTTGTTAGAATCTTGTCTAATTCAATCATACATCTCCGAACTTAAAACTCATCTACGAGTAGAACTTGAGCTTCATGACATCACATCAATAGAAGTAGCAAGATAAAAGCAAAAGCTACTGAAAATAAATTCGAACAGATACTGTGGTCAAAACCGGAAAAAGTATATTCGAGACAAAGAATGCCCCAGTTTGTGGATATAGATAATAAAAGATATGTTCCACCACATCGTCGTGAAGGTGAAAAATATAACATAGAAATGCAAAGGATAAAAGAAGGAAAATGCAAACGTTGTGGCGAGAAGTGGGACCCTAAACATAGGTGTGCAAAAGGAAAAGAATCAAAGAACCTACATAACTGTGAAGCGACTAATGATTCAAACCGTGATGATTCCGACATAGAAGAAACAAAAGATGCCCCAAAATTCTCTCCAAAATTAGATGACAGAAGTATTCCACAAGTGTCACTATCAGCTATGACAGGTATATCACAACCTCAAACTCTAAAATTGAAAGGACATATAAAGAAGAAGAACGTAGTGGTTCTCATCAACTCTGGTAGCACCCATAATTTTTAGATGCAACCATGGCAAAGAGACTCAACATTTTCTCAATTCCCTTACCGAACATGAAGGTGATGGTAGCTGACAGTAAGAAGATTGAAAAAGTAGGGAAATGCCATAAGGTTAAATTGCAGATACAAGACTTTAATTTAGAATCTCTGTTCTTCACTGTACCATTAGGAGGAGTAGATGTGGTCTTAGGGATCCAATGGCTATGAACTCTAGGCACTTATTCTACCAACCATCAAGTACAGTTCATAAGATTTAACTGGGAAGGGCAGAGGTACAAGTTATACGGATTCCAAGCACCAGAGAATCAAATCGTATCGTCATCGCAAATGATGAAGATGATTCGAAAAGGAGCACCAGCTTATGTAGTACAATGTCACCAATTAGAAATGTTATCTACAAACATGATCAGTGAAGAGTCACCAGAGGTACAAGATCTAATTCAAAAGCATGAAAAGGTATTTCAAGACCTGCATATGAAAATGCCCCCTAACAGGGAAATTGAGCATACAATAGAAGTCAAAGCAGGGTTAGACCGCGTCAACATCAAGCCGTATCGATATCCACATCACAAAAAGATGGAAATTGAGAGATTAATCCAAGACCTTTTAGAGTGTGGGATCATTTTGAAAAGTAAGAGTTCGTATATTGCTCCAGTGGTATTGGTAAGGAAGAAGGATGGTTCATTTAGGCTATGCATTGACTATAGAGGATTGAACAAAATAATGATTAAAAACAAATTCCCAATTCCCTTTATCGACGAAATGCTGGATGAACTACATTGTGCAAAATATTTCTCAAAATTGGACTTAAGGTCAGGCTATTACCAAATTAGAATCAGGTTGGAAGACATACCAAAAACGGAATTCCAAACACAGGAAGGTCACTATGATTTTAAAGTAATGCCATTTGGGTTAACCAATGCACCAGCAACGTTCCAAGCCTCTATGAATGAATTATTTCGTCCATATCTTAGGAAGTTGTATTAGTATTTTTTTGATGATATTTTAGTTTACAGTAAAACTTGGAAGGAGCACCTACAACACCTGGATAAATTTCTTACACTACTAAAAGAGCATCAATTCTACGCAAAAAAATCCAAATGCACCTTTGGAAAGGAAGAAGTAGAATATCTCGAACACATCATATCGCATGAAGGCGTAAAAGTGGACTGATGCAGGGTTACCCCCGCACATACCCACAGTATGCATAAACATGAATAAATACATTTGTCCCAGGTATTTGACTCTCAAAGGAGTCAAATCTTCAACCCATACATGGTTAAGGTCCTTTTAGCCACAATTCCTTTGTATCCAACTCAATCACCTTGCCAATACCTCCTATCAGAACTTTTGAACAACCCTCAAGCCTTCGTTTATGACTCTATTAAAGCCTTCCTTCTAAATCCTTCTATCAAAAATTAAAACCCTCTTCAATCCTTTATAAAACCCATAAGCCCGCATGTATATTTAAACTCCATTTATAAGTGGACTTACACATGAAACCTTTGGTCGGCATTATTTCCTTATAAACCATATTACAAAATAAATTGCTCCCAAAACATACCTTTTTCTGCCTTTCGTACGACTTCTACATAGATTCTGAGGTTGTACCTCTATCGCAATCGCTATCGGCTCTTCATGGGTCATATATGCCTCATCACCCCTTTTCTTCCGATCTGTGACTATCGGAACACATATATCGGCCCTTTTAACTTAAAAACCCGACCAACATATATATTGGAAATACACGGGGAAAAGGGATTTACAAAGGAAAATCCCTGCCAGAACGCGTAAGCCGGAACTCAAATCCAATATACCCACGACTATAAATATCGTCGGGTTCAGGTCCTTCAATACCTCTAACACTGTTGCGACCTCCGATCACCCGATACCTCCAATCTCCGATTAGTGCATTATCGCTATCAGTGTATCGCCCTTCGTTATAGCACTGTAACCAACCCTTTGACCTCTCCGACATGCGATCGCCGATTGCATCTGCACCATCGATCTGGATTCTCGATCCAATGGTTCACGATGTATCGCATTATCGCAATCGCTCCTTTCGATGGTTAGGTCCGATAATACCCAAAGGGTTCCGCCGATGTGATATGATCAAGACCGTTGATCTCATAGATCTAACGACTCCTGTGCAACTATAATTTACTTCTCACCCATCACTTTACTTGTGTTTTTTCGTCATTTTCTCCAATTTTCTCTGTGGTTTCCGGTTTCTTCAAAGGTTCCCAACCTTCACTGTTTCCACTGCGCTGCTCAAATCTGAGCTCAACTCCGCATACTCCTTGATCGCTTCCTCTTGGATCCTTCGGATGGATTCAATAATCCATTACGATTCCTTCGAATCGCTCCTCCTCTTGTGTAGTTCTTCGGAACTCTTCTTGCAACACTGTTACAGAGCCTACGAGTTCACAGTAATTTCATTCATGAAATACTCTTCACATACACTGACACAGTTAGGAATAACTCTTTGTATATATAAATATAAATACACAATTACATTGAGACTCTGTGTCCCGCACAGGCCTATTCTTCACTATTGTGGCCTCTCTCTTTCACTCTGCCCGTAGGCTTACATATATGCCAGACAGTTCTGTTGAATTGATCCTGGTTCGACTCCTAAATCTATTGAACTAACTCCTAAATCCCCTCAGTCCTTTATGTCCACTTCTAGGTTCAATTAATTCCTAAAGGCTCTCCTTAGTTCCTTGAATCATGGAACTATTTAAGAGTTATATTTGATTTCGAACTCTTTTGTCATTACTCCCACTCATGTTCTCATTTATTCGAGAGCACTTACAATTTCTCCCATTATCTAATTAAATCACTTAAAGGCCTAAATTACATCAATTTATCACTTAGGAATCCAACTTCCTAAAAATACATGAAATCCAATTTCTACTTAATTACAATGATTTTCTCTTGGTTGAATGCTCCTACATCGGACTCCCAAAGTAGAAAATATTCATGATCTCTTAATCATGTGTCTTCTAGTCTTAGTTTTTCTGGATCCCATACTTTGTTTTGTAACTGCCCACATGCTTTGTTCCTTTGTTGTTGTTGTACTTCTGTTGTCTTCTGCTCCATCTTCTTCTTCTTGTCAATCAGATTCAAGTTCTGATTGATCTTTCTTCATGTTGCTATCATTTTCTCCATTTGGATCTCTTCTTCATCGGTTACCACATCTCTTCAATCTCTGTCTCCAGTACATCTTTGGACTGGTCCATATTCTTCTTCTTACTTCTTCCTCTTTCTCTTTGCTTCAGGTTGTTGCTATTGTCCACTAGTTCTTCAATCTATTGTTCTTCTTCTTGTTCTATTATTCTTGCTCTACTTTCTCCAACTTTTTCTTTGCTTACTATGTTGACTTTTGCTTTTCTTGCTCCAACTTTTGGTTTGCTTGCTGCCTCCCTATCATCCTTACCCTCTTGCACTGAATCATGACTATTCGGCACTCTCTCCAGCAATTTAACATCTCTGCTCCATGGATTGAATTCTGCCACAAAATATCCTTCTTTCATCTTTAAGTGGCTTAGTTGTGCCAAATCTCCTCCAGCATTTGCAACAAAACCTGCACTCACAAAACACTTGTTCAAATTAAAAACACAAGGCTGATGTGCCTTGTTTTCCTTTGGCAACAATTCAGTTTACTGCATTTTTTCTTTCTCCTCTGTCAGCACATTAGTATGCTAATTTGAACTCTCAAAAGAATTCATAAGACTGTCCATTAGTCTCTCTTCCACACCATCTGTCCTAATGATGCCTTCTTGCTCTTGTCCACCGTAGTGAACTCCTTCTCTTGTAGTGTCAATCTGTTGAACTTTCATTATCATCTCCTTTTCCTTATGATTGTCATTCATGACAATTCCTTTGTCTTCCCTTTTCAGCAGTCTATCTTGAACATCTATCCTCTGTCTTTCCAACTCCCTTCTTTGAAAATCTAATTTTCTATATAACTCAACAATTTCAATTGGAGTAGATTTTGGAAATTTTACACAGTTCTCCATACCTTCCTTTGTTATTGAGAAATCGTCAGATGTCTTTTTTCCCTTTGCTAAGTCTTTTGCAAAGGCTTCTTTTTCCTTAACATCTTTTAGTAGATGTCCTTCTTCTTCAATACATTTTGCCTTGCTGTCCCCCTGTAACTCTTCTCCCGGAGTTATTCTTGTTTCATCATCTTCATTAACATTCTCCTGCATTTTTTTTTCATCAATAACATTAGTCAAACTCATTTGATTACCTTTCTGAGACAATATTTCTTCATTCTTCATCAGAATAAGATCCTGATTCCTCATCTCCATGACAGCTTCTATAGACTCATCCATAGACCTTTTCTTCTGTATGCAGTCAAATTCCTCCTCTTCTGAAAATTTTTCTTTGTCACCTTTTGCTTCTATATCTTCATCTCCTCTAAAGATATCTTCAAAAGGCTACTTTTCTCCTACAACATCTGCCATCATACACAAACTATCAGTTTTAAAAACATAAGACTCTGTGGTCTCACTTGATGGTTCAGCCATCATATCTCCTTGTTGTTCCAAATCCTTCATATGATTCAGAAATTATTTGATAGTCTCTTCTTCAATCTCCTCAAGCCCTTCACTTGGTTGCTTGACATCTTTCTCCAACTGTATATGAGACCTATCTATCTCATCCTCTTCCAAAACAATTTAGATTCTGTTTGTCTTCTTTCTCCTTTATGAAAATATCAGCAAATTGTCCTTCCTTACATGTTTCACCTGCAAACATACACAAATTGTCAGATTTAAAACTATGTGACCCTTTGGCCTCACTTGAAGTTTCAGTCTTCAAGTCTTCATCTTCACTCTCTCTCAGAAATTCTCCCTGTTCTGGTTCACAAATGAACTCTTCCATTTCCAACTCAACTTCCTTGAGTTTTTCCATCAGCCACTTCACTTGCTTTTGTTGTAGCCTTCTCTGCATCTCATGCCATTCCACTGGCTTCTTCCTCAAGACCCAACCTAGTCTCTAGCTTTCCTCAAGTATTCTCCTTAATACATTGAGTTGTTCTTTTAACTCTACAATCTCTTTGTCAATCTCCTCTTGACTCATCCTCTTGCCATTTTCTTTGGCATCCTTCTTCTCATATTCTCTATTGTGGCTTCTCTCTGAACCTCTGTTATGACTATCAGTAGTCACCTTCTTCTCTTCTTTCTTCATGAGCTCCTCTGCAACAAGCCTCTGCAACAGCTAGTCCTCCTTGCTGTAATCTTACCTCACTAATCTCTCCTAACTCAGTCTTTTCGTAAGCACGGTCCTCTGTCTGGAACCTCCTCTTGAGCAACACCTTTTCTCCTTCTAGGCTTCTGCAATCTCTCACTCTCTCTTGAGAACACTTCAGTTGTCCTCTCTGTCCAATCTCTTGTTGGATTCTTCAAGTTCACTGCTACTTCTCCTTTAGAGTATTCTCCTTACTCTGCCTTCAAGAACACATCGGGTTCTCCTCTCACAGCCTCTCTTGTTGTCACCTGTGCATTAGTATAAAAACACACATTCTCAATTTAAAACAGAACATATTACCCCACCTTTAAGATCTCAGCATGATCTTGTTTCACCATTCCACCTGTACTTTCAATGGATTGTCCTCTGTTTTGTCTCCAAGTCCTCTTTCCTTCAGAACTTGCATTAAGCAATCTTGATTTCTCTTCCTTCAAGGAATCCTTTGTTCCTGTCTACTCCAAACCTCTGTTGGAACTGCTACAATCTCCTAGAACTTCAAAAGTTCTTCCCTTACAGTCTTCTATTGTAGCCTTATGCACATTACCTTCCTTTGTGTGCAATTTCCTTTTCGAAGAAATCTTTCCAGTTCTGATTACAATTATGCTCTAATAGCACTAATGACGTAGGGTTACCCCCGCACATACCCACAATATGCATAAATACATCTGTCCCAGGTATTTGACTCTCAAAGGAGTCAAATCTTCAACCCATGCATGGTTAAGGCCCTTTTAGCCACAGTTCCTTTGTATCGGAACTCAATCACCCCACCAATACCTCCTATCGGAACTTTTGAACAACCCTCAAGCCTTTGTTTATCACTCTATTAAAGCCGTCCTTCTAAATCCTTCTATCGGAAATTAAAACCCTCTTCAATCCTTTATGAAACCCATAAGCCCACATGTACATTTAAACTCCATTTATAAGTGGACTTACACATGAAACCTTTGGTCGATGCTATTTCCTTATAAACCATATTACAAAGGAAATTGCACCCAAAACATACCTTTTTCTGCCTTTCGTACGACTTCTGCACAGATTCTGAGGTTGTACCTCTATCACAATTGTTATCGGCTCTTCATGGGTCATATATGCCTCATCACCCCTTTTCTTCCGAGCTGCAACTATCGGAACACATATGTCGGCCCTTTTACCTTAAAAACCCGACCAACATATATATTGGAAATACACGGGGAAAAGGGATTTACAAAGGAAAATCCCTACTGGAACGCATAAGCCGGAACTCAAATCCAATATACCCACAACTATAAATATCGTTGGGTTCGGATCCTTCAATACTTCTAATAGCGTTGCGACCTCCGATCACCTGATACCTTCGATCTTCGATTAGCGCATTATCGCTATCTATGTATCGTCCTTCGTTATAGCACTATAACCAACCCTTTGACCTCTCCAACATGCGATCGTCGATCGCATCTGCACCATCGATCTGGATTCTCAATCCGATGGTCCACGATGCATCGCATTATCGCAATCACTCCTTTCGATGGTCAGGTCTGATAATACCCAAAGGGTTCTACCAATGCGATATGATCAGGACCGTTGATCTCATAGATCTAATGACTCCTGTGCAGCTATACTTTACTTCTTTCCCATCACTTTACTTGTGTTTTTTCTCCATTTTGTCCAATTTTCTCTGTGGTTTTAGGTTTCTTCAAAGGTTCCTGACCTTCATTGTTTCCACTGCACCGCTCAAATCTAAGCTCAACTCCGCATACTCCTTGATCGCTTCCTCTTGGATCCTTCGAATGGATTCAATAATCCATCACGATTCCTTCAAATCGCTTCTCCTCTTGTGTAGTTCTTCAGAACTCTGCTTGCAACACTGTTACAAAGCCTACGAGTTCACAGTAATTTCATTCATGAAATACTCTTCACATACACTGACACGGTCAAGAATAACTTTTTGTATATATAAATATAAACACACGGTTACATTGAGACTCTGTGTCCCGCACAGGCCTGTTCTTCACTATTGTGGCCTCTCTCTTTCACTTTGGCTGTAGGCTTACATATATGCCAGAAATTTCTGTTGAACTGATCCTGGTTCAACTCCTAAATCTTTTGAATTGGCTCCTAAATCCTCTCGATCCTCTATGTCCACTTCTAGGTTCAATTAATTCCTAAAGGCTTTCCTTAGTTCCTTGAATCATGGAACTGTTTAAGAGTTATATTTGATTTTGAACTCTTTTGTCATTACTCCCACTCATGTTCTCATTTATTCAAGAGCACTTACAATTTCCCCCCATTATCTAATTAAATCACTTAAAGGCCTAAATTACATTTAGTGCCACCTGCAGTTGAAAGTGGGCACTGGACTATAAACTACTATGTAGAAGGGGACTTCGCCAAAAAAGACTACTGCGCGATATTTAGGGGTATGTTCAAATTAGAAAGAACCACACCAAAGGAGGATTATTGGACAATATTCAAGGGTATGTCGAAGTCAGAAAGAACTACGGAGAAAAAAGAGAAGGCGAGAAAATCTAAGGGCACGATACCACTTGTCCTCATTGATGGGGACATCAAAGAGATTGGAGAAAAGGTCTAGGAAGTAAAAACAGAGACCTGGAACAAGGTCGATGATCACTACAAAAAGATCTTGACAAATGTGCAATAAATCATTACGGAGGTAAAGGTACTGGCGCAGAAAACCAGACAACTGGCACAGATAGGTCAACTATTATAGCCAGAGCGATAGATAGAGCCGAAAATTGGATTGAGGATTTTGTAGATACTAGGTGGAGCATTACAGTTTGAATCCACCAAGGATGGAGAGAACGAAAGAGGGTGGGACCGTGTTAACCTGAACGTCGTTGCACTGCCAACCCAGGTATTACACGAGTTCCATCAAAGTATTACATATGAACTGAAGGAGCAATAGCAATGCACTTCATTGTTAAGCATTCAGGTGGAAAAGGACAGAGATTTGCTGAAGAAGGAGCTCGATCAATTGATCAAAGAAAGGGATAAAGCATGCCAACAACCACATAATCTAGAGGAAGCCATTGCAAAAACTTGTAGTGAAGTTTTGGACACAAAGGTTTGTGAAGAAGAACCACCAGCAGAGAAGGTCACGAAGCCTGGCCTCGCAATAAAGGAGTCAAAGAATAATCTCGCAAAAATAAATTTTGAATATGAAGTGAATATTTATGAGCTACAAATAAGGTTGTAGCCAGTCACACCATTAGAAGTGTGTGAGCAAAGGGATATGGATCTAAAAACTATAGTGAAAGGAATCTCTAACACAGTAGCAGATTGTGGAAAGTTAATAGATGAGACTATGCATATTTGGACCTCACTGTAGGAGGATCTAAACATTCAGAGGATTGAAGACAAGCGACAGGTGAAGTAGAAGTGACGGGAAGAGACCTTGGCAATTACAAAGACCCTACCAGTCTCGCATAGGCTCGCCAGCATGACTAAAGGGAAGAATCTCCATAAACATATTGAAGATATTCGGAGGAAAGAGTATATTCTGACAGAGAGGACTCAATCATGGTAGGATGAGGCCCTCCATCTTTCGCAAGCAATATATGAAAGGCTTAGGGAGCTATGACATAGGGAGAAAGAAGTGTTGTAAAAGACTTTTAGACAAACCATTGAGGCATTGATGGAAGAAGTGCGCTGAGAGGAAAAGAAGGTAGCATAAATAGTCCAATATTACAATGCCATCTACAATAGCATCACAGAAAAAATCAAGGGCACCACAACTGAGTCACTTAAGATGATTCACATGTGAGTGTTGGGGGCATATTGGGTGCGGCCCAACTTGGTCCAGTTTTGGTCAAAGGCTTCAAATTTTGAGGAGTAGAGTGTGTAAAGTGCGCGAAGTTCTATTTAACGTGCAATGTCTAGGGGTTGCGTTGTGGGTCAAAGCCCCTCATTTGTAACAGCCATTGGGGTTTTAGTTCATTTTTTTGTTGAGTCCATGGTATGTGGACCATGGTTTTTGTAGCAATGTAATGTATTTAAGGACATGTAATTATTTTTCTAAGATCATGATTAGATCACATCATACAAATAAAACAAGTGATCGAGTCTTTTGTTTTGTGTTTTGGGTCTTAAGGAAAGGCTCTGCAGATGAGTGCACGGAGGCCTTGGAAGAGTATGCCGCTGAGTGTGCAAACCACCTACAACTGGGTGCGTAGGTTGAGAAGCTGTATGTAATGAAAGATCTATCTTAATAAAAAAGAAGAAGTTTTGGCAAAGTCTTTTGTATTTGTATCTGTTATTTGTGTTCTATATGTTTATGTGAAGTAATTGCAAGTAATAGGTATGTTAGAGAAATTGTTATTGTTCTGCAATGTGTCTATATTAAAATGAATTTGACAAAGTCTTTAGTTAGAATACACAAAGCAATAATGTTATGAATATTAGAAGGATGATTAAACTACAAAAAAGCGAAGTTAAGAGCCACTAAGTGTAGTCCCTCAAGGTTGCAGAAACCTAGTTCTGCAATCACCCATAGCCACCTCGGGTGAGACTTTGACCTGCTTGCGGGTCATTGCCGAAAGGGCCAGTGTCTAAGGGTTTTGTTGGTGCGAAGTACAAGCCGAACCTGGGTCAAGCCCAACCAAGCCAACAATGTATATTATTGTAAATAATGTATCAAGATGGATTTATAAAGCTCCATAAAAATTATGGTTATTTGTTGGTTGGAGAAAATGTGTATAAGTATATGTGGTTTTTATTGTAAATAACGCAATGATTTGTGTTATAAAGCTCCAGTACACAATATCATTGTCATGTTTTCAGTAGTGGTCATTGTAAATACTGCAACGATTTGTGTTATAAAGCTCCATAGGAAATATATTTAGGTTTTCAACTATTTGTTGGTCATAGGTGTCATAGAACACTGAGGACGGTGTTCCCCTAAAGGGGAGGGGTCTTTAATAGCCCCGGGTTAAGTTCATGCAGTAAAGTTAATAAAGGAAAAATAAGACCAAGGTCATGGGACACGTATTCCAAGCTAAATGTTGGGAAAAACATGCTAGTGGGTGTTCATTTAGTTTATTATGGCTAAGGAAAATGGAAAAGGCATTGGAAAAGGCTTTGAAAAGGAAAAGAGGCATTATTTATCATTTATTTATAAAAATAAAGGAAAATAGGAGAAAAAGGAGATGAAAGGTCATAGGTTTGCATGAGGATGAAATTGAAGGAAAATAGAGGAAAAATGAAGAAAATAGAGGCCTCAATGATAAAAAGGCTTATGAGGACCAATTCATATCTTTTGTCAGCTTTTTGTCAGTTTGGATTTGGAATTACTCTTAGAGAGAGAAGAGCATAAAGAGGAGAAAGCAAGCAAGCAAGTAAAGGAAGGACAAGGAAATCAAAGGAAGGACAAGAAAGAAAAGGAAAGCAAGGATCAAGCAAGGAAGAGTTGGATCAAATGACTTTCATGGGAATACTTGTAGGTAACATGTTACATGTATGATTTCCTAGTTGGTTTTGGGCATGCATGGTACATGCATGTGTCTATTTGGTTCATTTTTGTCATTGACATGGATTTTTCCTGGTTTGACAGTGGTTTCAACCTTTCTTTTCCATTTCCAGGTAGCCATGGTGTGATGGGATTCATTCTTGGTTAAGATTTGGATTTTCGAAAGGTTTTGGATCTAGATGAGATGGTCTCAGGAAAATCCCAAGAGTTGGGGGTGTAGATGGTTTTTCTTCAGGAAGCCCTCAACAGGTGGGTGGAGACAAGAAAATTCCTCAAGGGATGGTGAAGGAATTCTAAGGCATCCAAGCTTGGTTTGGTTTTGTGATCTCAGGACTAGTTTAGGTGAGATCACAGTAGTGTGAGGGTGGAGGCGGTTTAACCTATGGATTCCATTGGTTTTCTATGTATTGGTTTATCCCATGATATATTGCATGCTTGGAATATGGCATGGGGGTGATTGGTTGAAAGAAATATTTGCTTCAACCCAATCTATGGTCGGGTGGTACGTGGAAGTCCCTAGCTTGGTTGGATTTTGCGTATGTTAATAAGAGCCATTTTCCTTTTGTATTTTATGAGTAAATATACTTGTTATTATGTGGCTTTTTTAGTCATTCTATCATTGTTATTATTCTAGTTATATGTTGGCTATAAGCATGGTTTATGACAGATTCAAGTTATGGCTCTTATCATGTTTTGATTGGTAATTGAATGGTTATTGAATGCATGACCTAATAGATGTTATTAGAACTATTGTGAGAGGGAATTAGACCTTCTTTATGATTCTTAGATAAGTTTCAAATTTCTATCTTCCTGTATGCATTCATGACCTTTCGAATACATGTTCACAATGTGTTTTGATGAAATGTATGACATGGTTAGGTCAAGTCCTTGCTCAAGTTTTGTGGTAGAGTATTTTTATTTGTGTCATTTATTATTTTGAAAAGTTTCATGAAGTTTTGGGAAGTGATCTGGAGTCTAGCCTTGAAAAGGTGGGATGGGTATCACGGTTGTATGCACGGAACTGGGAATTTGGGTCTGCAATCGCTGGCTTGTAGGCTTATGAATACGACTAGAGGCCTATAGTCACATGGATGCAAACTTATACATGCTACTGGGAGTCTAGGGAAGTGAAAAAGAAAGTTGGCTCGAGATTTGGGCACTTGGAGTTTTTTTTAGCTCTTGGGGGTCCTATAGCTCATGAGGAAGGTAATATAGCTCATGATGAAGGTAATTAAAGTTTCAAGTTGTCGAGTCCACTTCCTTAACTATACTTAGAGGGTTGAGTCATGTTATAATAGCCCTCTGCTCATTTTTACCCCAGCAAACCAGTGAAAGTGGGTAAATGTGGGAGGGGAGGTTACAAGAAGCTTCTACGATGGACCTGTTCTTTATTTCGGCCACACCATTTTTCACATGGTTGTAAGGTACGATAGTTTCTTTCTTGATTCCAACTTGCTTGCAAAATTCAATGAACTCATTTGAAATTTTCACACCACCATTTTCATATCAAAATATTTTGATCTTCTTTCATGCTTGATTTTCTATCAGCACCTTAAGGTCCTTGAACATATCAAAAGCCTCAGCCTTGTGCTTTAATTAGTATACCCATGTTTTCTTAGAGAAATCATCAATGGATATTATGTAGTAGAGATGTTCACCAATAGAGTGCACATACATGGGTTCACATAGGTCAGAATGAATGAGTTGAATAATATCATCGGTCTTGTTACTAATATATAGGAATGGTCCCCCTGTCTTCTTTCCGCTTTCACACCCTAAACAAATTCCATCATGATTGGATTGAAATTCAAGCATCCCAGAGACTAACTTCTTCAGTTTCAGTAAGGTTTCATACTTTATATGTGCTAACCTTCAATTCCATAGATCACTTTGATGATTAATGTCATGGACTATTGCTAGAAGAGGTCTTCCATTGACTCTATAGAGTCCTTCAACTCTAGATCCCAAGGTGAAAGAATCTCTCTTGCAATATTCCATAGGCCATATGAGGACTTTTCCTTTGAGGAACACTACTCTCATACCCTTGTCTTCCAAAGCAAAAGTAGATACCAAGTTCTTATTTAAACCTAGAATGTACATCACATCATGAATAAGAATGGATTCACTAGAGTTCGAAAGAAATTTGATAGAACCAAAACCCTTCACAAGATGAGTAGAATTGTCTCCAATAATGATTGTCAAACTTGTCTCCCTCTCAACTAGATTAGAGAGGACTTCGTTGTACCTAGAGAAATGTCCATAAGCCCCATTATCTATTAACCAACTATCATATGAATCTGCAGGGGAAGAACTAGAAGGAGTAGAAAAAATAATATATTCAGATTGACTAACAACTGCACTATTTTCATACCTGGAATTTATTGCTCTCTTTTGAGGAGGATGACCTTCTTCATAGTTATCTAGAGTGTCTCTTCTCCTTCTATCATACCTTCTTCTTGTATCATCTCCTCTTATTCTATCATCATTTCTTCTCTTATCATTGTTCCTGTTGTTCTTGAAGCCACGAATGGATATAGGAGCATCTCTATTTCTTGGACAATCTTAGGCACAGTGACCATACTTGTGGCAGTTGAAGCATTCAACTTCAAGCCTATCTTTTCTCAATATTCTCTTGGATTCCTTGGATTTGGGAGAGGAATTTCTTGAATTGGATGGTCTCCATCTACCTTTCCTCTTCTTATCTTGAGTAACAAATGCAGACGGTTCTCTTTATGCATTCTTTTGAATCCTTCCTCAGGTAATCATCCTGGTTTCGTCTTGAGTGCATTGTCCAACGATCTCATCAAATGTAGGAAGTTATTGTTGTTTCTTATAGTAGTATTTAAGGTTTTCCAAATAGGAGGAAGACCTTGAAGAGTGATCATTACCAACTCTCTATCAAATATAATCTCACCAACAATTTGTAGTTGATCCCTTAGTTGAGATACCCTCATGATATAGGATTGCACAAATTCTCCCTTATTCTTTTTTAATTCCTTGAGTTTATTTGTCAAGACAAGGATATGATTCAAATTGTTGAATTGATATGTACCAACCAAGTTATCATAAATGTCTTTAGAACTCTTCAAATTACCAACAAAAATAAGTAAATGATCTTGTAAACCATAAATAATATTTTTCTTAGCTTTGAGGTCACCTTTCTTGTGCCTGGACTTGATAGCATCAGAAGAATTTGTCAGAGGCTCCAGAACCTTTCCTTGCACATATTCCAAAACATAGTTGTCATCTAATATAACTTCCAACCTTATTTTCCATGCAGCAAGGTTAGATGAGTCACCACACTTCTCATTATCCTTGAAGCAAGAGATAGACATATTGACCAAATCAAATAGGCTCCTTTAGCTTATTTCAAGAATGATTACTCTTTATATATTGTCTCCTTGGGCTTGAATTCACTTGAGCTGTAAAACCATGTTAACTTTCCATGGTACTATGTTGTTACAATCACTTTAGGCCAATTATTTTCTTTAATTAGCAATCTTTCAACACAATTTATTTTTCCAATTATCAAGATAAATTGTAGATAGAATAGTAATGAAATGAACAATAAGAGACACAAGGTTTGGTCAAAGACCAGGGAAAAATGCCACAAGGGAGAAAACCCTTACAAATTCTTCTTCTTATTAGATTGTCATAAAATGTTCAACAAAGAGAGAGTATAATGTTCCAATTCACCATACATAATACTATCCAGCAAAACCAACCGAATAATATCCAAGAGATGAGCCAAATAGACAAATTTTCTTCAAATCAGAGTTTCCAAGCCTATGGTCAATAGTCAAAATCTGTAGCCAATCCTCAACAATACCCTCGGTCACAACTGCACAAAGCTAGAGACCATGCACGTAGTTGATGTTCTTAAGCCATAGGGAGAACGCTATCCTATGAGAGGATACAACCAAGAATTCCATGTTCCAACCCTGTGGCTGCAGATCAAAATTCCTTCTTCACATTTGTGAGCTCAGACCCTTGCAATTTTGAACCTATACGAACCAATTTCGTGAACCAACCTCAAAATTTTGTGAGCCAAAACAAAGAAGAGAGAGAATAAGATGCTTCTTGATGATGTCCAAATAAGGGTCACTTATCTTGTATTTATATGCTTCCAAGGGTGTTCAATTTCTCTTTAAATCTAACCCAAATTTTCGTGCACGTGTCGGTTTCCATATTAAAAATATATTTTTCCTTAACCAAATTAAATTCTTTCAAAGGATAGAAGGGGTCTTTCTTGATGAGGAAGACTGTCCAAAGGAGGTAATTTGTCCCTTAGCTTCCAAATTAACACTTTATTGGAGTAGTTGTAGGTGGAAGTCCAGTGAAGCAACTCCAAATAGGAAGTTTAGAAGGAGTCATTGTAAATAGATAAAAATAAATAAAAAATGCAAAACTCCAAAAGACAACTTGTCTTTTTCCTTCCTTCTAACGCCAAAAAGGTTGATGGAAAAAATGACCTCATCAAAATTGGGGAGACCACCCGGTTAGAGCACTAAATCAAACTCTTTTTTGTTTGGTATATTGGTTATGACTAGTTCTACTGGATCCAATTACCCTTTCACTCTCCCTGTTGACTTTTGAAGTCTCTAATTTACAATCAACAATAAGAGAAAATTGAACTTATCTTCCTATAATGCACATGTAAAAAATTAGTCCTTAAGCTGATTTAATGGCTCCACTAAACCACACCTAAGGTTGTTCCTATATAAGGAGACTTCTAAAACAACTTAGAATTAAATTTGGAATTAAATGTAAATGTTGGCCTACTTACTAATGCAGAAAATCAAAGCAAACTACTATAACTTGACATTTAGGAGATAGTCCCCAAATACCAAGTGCAAGGATTAAACAACGATGGGGATTTAACATGCTTTTAAGATGAATATCATGGCTACCGAATTAGTTCCTACAATAGATATTGTAAGTGCAACATATGTTGTGTTTTAGAGATTCAAAACCATGAAAGTTAAGCCATAAAAATGTAGAAATATTTCATATAATTTAATGATAGTTAAATCGATTTAATATGGAAAATTTCAAGGTAAATAGTTACATAGAAATTCGATTAAGCACGAGAGAAAATTGGAAATAAATAACAGATCTCTAAAAACATTACATCAGATAGTTGATCTAGTGGATAATCATTCTCATTTTCGACAAAAATGTAAAACATGAAATAATTAATATAGATCTGCCATCAAAAATATAAAATTTGCATTAACAAATAAAATTATTTGAATATAAAATAAATTATGAACTTGATTTCCTTGCTCATTTCTTAATGGATCTCCTCAACAATCTTCTCAAGGCTAAGAGCCCTGCCACTGGAGAAAAGAGTTGCAATAGAGCAAGCTCTCTCTCAAATACAAAGATTAAATCTTGAAAAGATAAACCCCAACACTCAAAGTTGAGTATTCCTCTCTACCTACAACAAGAATTCTCCTCACATAAGTGCAAAGAGCCTCTAATTTGCAGAAAAGATGAACCATTTTGTCCTTCTCAAAATTCTAATTTATAAGTTACAAATATAAATTGTCAAAAGGAGAGTTGTTGACATTAATTTTTAGTTGGCAAAAATTCTTTTTCCTCTCCTGTTGATGCAATCCCATTGATTCAAGAGGTTTTGGGGATGATCTTCTCCCCTTCTCCCTATCAAAACCAATCTAAATTTAGAATAAAGCAAATTAATTTTTCGTATTAAATAAAATACTAAATTTCTCAACAAATTGCCAAATAAAAACTAAAATAAAATAAAATAGGTTCCATGATGTCATTGCTTCATGTAGATATTTGATTAGCACTTGAGAAACCTAGAGAATGAATTAGCAACATCAGTTCTTCAGACTAATAAAATTTTCTCAAAGCAAACTCAACAAAACTAATTTTGGTTACAAATTCGTTGCTTAGACTTCTGCTAAATTTTTGGACTATTAAATGATTGAATCTGCTTGATCTGATGTTGCCATATTGTTCTTATGATTTAGCTTTCTAAAAAGTCATCGTGAGCCTCATTTAGTGGAGTAAATCTTGATATAGAATCTAAAATCTTGGTCCAAAACTATCAAAGTGCTAGAAATGCAATTTTAGGAAAAAATCTAGACTTTTTATTAAAATTGTATTTTAAATAAAGTTTAAAAACTATTTAATAAAAAACAAAGTAACAGAAAATATAAAATATATATTTAAAATATTAAATATAATTCAAAACAAAGTTATTACAATAAATTACTAAACAAACAAAACTAAATAATAATAAATAGATTAAATTAAAACACAATTAAATGTTTCCATGGTTACATAGAGTTGATGATATGTGAGGCCGTGGGAGGATGAAGAACCTCCTCTCCCACTTATTTCCATTGTTTTAAATAAATGGAGGATTCTAATGCTTTCAGGGTGAAAGGATCGGGAAGAATATTCGCTGGTTTATATTTTATTATTAAATTTATAATATTTATATTATATTTACAAGAACAATTTCAATATATAGTTTTTGTTATATGTTTTCCAGTTAGTCTATCATGTATTTGCTTAACTAATGCTCCTGCTACTTTCATGAGAGTAATGAATGATGTACTCAGACCTTTTCTTGATGATTTTGTTATTGTATATCTGGATGACATTCTTATATTTAGCAAAACGTGGGAAGAACATTTAAAGCATGTTAAGCAGACACTGGATGTTTTGAAAAGAGAAAAACTTTATGTTAAACTCTCAAAATGTTAATTTGGAAAAACATCTTTGAATTATTTGGGACATATAGTCGGGGGTGGTGAATTGAAGAAAGATCCCTCTAAGGTTGCAGTGATTGTAAATTGGCCTAAACCCAAATCTGCTATAGAAGTTAGAAGCTTCTTAGGAGCAACACAATATTGGAGAAAGTTTATTTCTAACTTTTCCTTAATTGCAACTCCCTTACATGCTTTAACAGGATTGAACAAGGTGTTTTAGTGGGGAGGCAAACAACAGAAAGCCTTCAACACCTTGAAAGAAAATATTAGTACAACACCAGTACTAGCATTGCCCGATCTTCAAAGACCATTTGAGATTGAAACATATGACAGTGACTATGCCATGGGAGTAGTGTTGATGCAACACGGTAAACCCATGTGTTATCATTCTAAGACATTTAATTCTGCAGTAGTTAACTATCCTACATATGATAAAGAATTGTATGCATTAGTACAAAATGTGAAAAAGTGGAAACATTATTTAATGGGCAAAGAGACAATTATACATATTGATCATCAACCACTTCAATATCTACACTCCCAAACTAAGTTGCAGCAATCAAGACACCATAGGTGGATGGGTTTTCTACAACAGTTTCATTTAGTCATCAGATATAAAAAGGGCATACACAATAAAATTGCAGATATGTTATCTAGACCAATTATAAATGCATCTACTATACTTAAGCATAATTCAGTATTGCATGAAAGCTACATTGAACAATATGCTCAAGATATAGATTTTAAAGATGTATATGAAACTTTGAGTCAAGGCAAAAGGGCAAAAGAATTGGATTATCATATTAAGGACCAACTCTTGTATCATTGTGGGAAGCTATGCATTCCAAAAACTGAAAGAGTAAAGATAATTTGAGAAGCACACCCTTCTCTAATATCAGGTAACTTTGGTGTAAGTAAAACGATTGCACAGCTGCCAAGATTTTGTTATTAGCAAAAAATGAATGAGACAATTTCTAGATATGTAAGAGGGTGTACCATGTGTGCTAAAAGCAAGCCCAACAATAGAAAACTAGGCTTGTACACTCCACTACCAGTTCCTTCTCATCCTTGAGAAAGTGTTTCCATGGAATTTGTTGGAGGACTGCCTAAATCTAGGAAAGGTCATGACTGTTTATATGTTGTTGTGGATAGGTTCAACAAAATGTGTATTTTAATACCTTGATCAAATAGATTACAGCTAAACATACTGCAAAGTTGTTCTTTCAGCATGTATGGGTTCATTTTGGATTACCCACTTCCATAATATCTGATCGAGATACCCAATTTATGGGAAATTTTGGTCAAGTTTGTGGGAATTGATGGACACCAGGTTGAAGAAAAGCACAACTTTTCATCCGCAAACAAATAGTCAAACAGAAGTGGTCAACAGGATAGTGATCCAGTTGCTCAGAGGCTATTGCAGCAAGCATCCCAAACTTTGGGATGAACATTTATGTAATGTTCAACATGCTTACAACTGAGCTAAACATTCTTCTACACAGAGGTCTCCTTTTGAGACCTGTTTTGGTTTCACACCAAGGTCTCCCTTGGATTTTGTCTTTGGTAAAGACATAGCAGTTGATGGACACAGTGATGTGGACAAGGTAACCAAGTTCATTGAGCAAATCCAAGAGATTCACCAGGCAGTACAAGAACAACTGGAAAAGAGCCAAGCCAAGTACAAGGCAAGGCATGACAAGCATTAGATGGAGCATGGTTTCCAAGTTAGTGATCAAGTCTGGCTGTATATCAGCAAAGACCGAATGCAAGGAGAAGGTAAGAAGTTGAAGCCAATAAGGTATGGACCTTTCAAGATACTTGAGAAAATTCTTTTCGCCTTGATCTACCAGCTTACATGCACATCTACTCAGTTGTTAATGCAGACAGCTTGAGACTATTTGAACCTTCATTAATTGAAGATCCCAAAGAGCAGAGTCAATTGCCTTCTATTGATGATCTGTTACCTGAATATCTTAATGAGTTGCAGGAAGATACATTTTGGATAGGAAGGTAAGAACTACACGCAGAGGGGATGTTGAGTACCTCAGGATCAGACTCAAGGGTTCAAAGCCAAGCAGTGCAAAATGGATAGAAATTGAGCAAGCGAGGAAGCAATACCCTCACTTGATTGATGCTTGAAAGAAAACCAACTTTTGGTGGTCCAAAAGTTTTTTTCAGTGGGAAGGCCGTGATCCGAATTGGATCCTAAAACTCTCTAAGTTTTCATGAATGATTCAAATTCTGCTAAAAGATTCAAGTTCTAGAAAAGATCAAAGCTATCAGAAGGAATCCTCATAAAAATTGCAGTTGTGGCCAGAGCAGAGCAACGAAGACCCTCGGTCTAGAGCGCAAACCGTTGGCCCATGGTAAAGTGCGATGGCACAAAATTGGTAAAATCTGAGGCTAGATTAAGAAACAGAGGTGGATTCTAATACACAATTGCAGGGCGTCCCCCTCAGTGAAGGAAAGCCCCGAAGCGCCCGAACCCGAAATCGCTATAAAATTCGAAAAAGTAACTGTTTCGGTTCTGTAGTGCGGGATTCCCCAAACCGGCAGGATATTAGAAGGATTCGAGGTGGTAAGAAGTTTTGACTGAGTCCCGCCTGATGCCATACATCGAGCGACACATGTTCAGTGAATGAGAGAGAAAACCACCCGTATCGGATGGGTAAACGTCAGGAAACTTACCTGCCTGATATGAGTGATGACCGTAGGATCTGGGGGGTCCAGATCGACGACGGAGATATGTCCCGATGGCTGACCGGATTTGACGTCCGACGTGGATGATGAGTTGGAAAATGATTCATGTTCACGGGTGATCTTGAAGCAAACATATTTAACGGCCATTCGAGTGTGATTTAGGGAATCTGGCACCTAGTTCGTTAGTAAACAGGTGGCCACCTCCCTGCGAGGCGTTACCCACTGATGATGACGCAGAGTAGAGGAATTTGAATAGATAGAGGAAAGGAAACTAGAAGGCCGAGAAGTGGAAACGAACAATCAAAAGAACATACTGGCTTTAAAGCCGTAAACTGAAAAAAGCAGAGCAGGCAAGCATACAGAGAGGAAGTGGCATACAGAGAAGCAACACACGGAGAGTAGAAGCCGAGCTGACCTGAAGGCAGCATCGAGCCAAATAGAGCCAGAGAGAGTCAGAGAGTTTGTGTACTCCATTGAAGGCTTGAGAGGTTCAAGAAAACTCCTCAGCATAGGCCTGTCATACTACTATGACCCTTAGAGGTCCTGTTTCAGTAAGGAGAGTCTGTGTACTCTAGTCCTATTGACTTACATCTATTAAGTGAGACTCAATTTGAGTTCACTTTAGTAAAACTCTGCTTGAAAACATAATAGAGAGGCCACCACTGAAACGCTGGACCAGGAGATGTAGCCCAGGAGCATTGGGTGAAATCCTTATTAAACTTGTTTTGTTTACATGTTTGACTCTTATGTTTTCTCTGTTTGCCTTAGTTTCTATGTATTCTAGCAATCTTATCGATCCATTGCATAAGCAACATAAGCACATCCATGCACATGAGTTTGTAATACCTTTCATTCTTTATCCTGGATAAATTCCAGATCACTGATTTAATTCAAATCCTTGAGTTTGCCCAATTTAAACCTCTTCATCAATAGTCCCATTTAAAAAAGTTGTCTTAACATCCATTTGATGGATGTTCCATCCCACAGTAGCAGTCAAAGAGATAAGAGATATTATTGTAGTATATGTAGTTGTAAGAGAAAAAGGTTCTTCGTAATCAAAACCTTATTTCTTTGAGAAGCCCCTTGCTACAAAAATTTCCTTGTATTTATCAATGATCTCATCAACAACATGCTTTATTTTATATATGCACTTTGAAGTGACTGTGGATTTGTCACTCAGTCTAGGAAAAATTTCCCATACATCATTCTTCATAATTGACTAGTATCCTTCCTGCAATGCGTTCCTCCACTCTTGATGTTTAGATGCATCTTCATAGGAGTATGGTTCAACTTAAATGATTTTTGTCATATATGCTACATACCCAGAATACCTTTTAGGTATTTTAATTTTTTTGACTGATCATTTTGTTGTATGTCCTTTGGATTCTTATAGAGTTGTCCTCAACCAAGCAAGTCTCTTATGAATTTCAGGAATAATAACTTGTTGAATATGCTTACTAGGTCCTTCAACATCTTCTTGATTTGATGTAAAATCTTGACCATTATTGTCCCTATAGATAATCTCAAAAATGGGCACCTCTTCTTCATTAGAAACAACCGGAACATCTTTTGATTTCTTGTAAGCCACATTTTGATCAAAGATGACATCTCGACATACTTCAATACGACAATCCTCTTTAATGTAGATTATGTATGATTTAGATGAATCACTATACCCAACAAAGATGCCCTTCATACTGGTAAGATCCAACTTCTTCCTTTTCTCCTTTGGTATATGCATATAAAAATGACATCCAAATATTCGAAGATGATCCACACTCTGCTTCTTTCTTGTAAATGCATCTTCTGTGTCATGTTGTTGAGAATCTTATGAGGACTTCAGTTTTGCAAGGAGATAGTTGTTACACATTCTTCTCCCCATAAGAATTGAGGGATATCTTGATCATGTAGCATGGCTCTAGCACATTCTTCAATTGTTCTATTTTTCCTTTTAGCCACACCATTTTGTTTAGGATTATAAGGAACAATTAGCCCCCTCTTAAATCCTACTTCCTTGCAAAACGCTATAAGTTCCTTGGAGGTATATCCTCCACCATTGTCAAACCTTGGACTCTTGATATTTCTTTCTGTCAAATTCTCCACTTTTCTTGAACTCTTGAAAATTCTCGAAAAGTTCTCTGGTGAATTTTGGATTTGGGACTATGTCTAGCAGTTCACTATCAGATGTGGTTCTAAATAGAGAGAGACCAAAATACTCATCAAAAGGGTCTTCAAGGAACAACCACTCAACAGGGCACGAATGAGATCTAAAAATAGGTCTAGGGCTTGGTGAAATTTCTTGTCTGAGTACTCATGGAATGAGATTAGGATTTTCAAATAAAGGATTCAGATTCGGATTGGGATTGGACCTCGTGTATCTTCTTGAAGCCAGTGTGTTCGAATTCTCGAAACTTTCTTATTGCTTTACAACTTTCCAATTTTCAGCCTAATAAATTCTAAACTTATCATCCAAAAGTTTAGAATTTCTTAGTAGTACTGGGGCGTAATGAGATTTTCATTCCCCAGTATGGTCATCACTATGTTAGAGCCTAGATTGACCTTAGGCTGAAGGAAGGCAATCCAAGGATAACCACAAACCAAGATTAACCTAGTAGCTAGCCATACCAAGTCGAGAGAGAGCTCTCTCCTTATGAATCTCAGTCAAAATGACTGGATCATGAACAAGATTTTATGTTAGGTATAGTAGCTCTAGGGTTTTGATTGCTTTTGTTGTTTTTTGTTGGATCAGATGGAACTGAGCAATTTGGGTCTGGGAAATTAGGTCAGAATGCAGGGTTTTCTATGGGGCAAGGTAGGTATAGGCTTTTAGCACTAGAAATTAAGTGCTATGAGATGTCTAAGACTGGTGAGAAGCTAAGAAGGGCATGGAGCAATCATGTATCCTTCTCAAACAACAGAAAACATAGAATAATGAAAGATTTCCTAAGGTAGAGCGCTGTAAATAATGAATTCTACCTATCTATCTTGATATCATTCTGTTAGAAGCTATGAAATATATGATGGCATACATAAAACATGTAAACAACTAATAAAAAAAGAAGAAACTATGCAAAATCACCATACCATAGGTATCCCATAAAAATAGCTGCAACTCCTATCAATTTCCTTGCCAAACTATTTACAATGATGTACAATATAGTTCAGAGCATCCAAGTGAATCAAACCCCTGCAAATGAGAAAGAAAATACATAATATAGACAAAAAAACCACTCATCTTGACCATTAGGGGTCGAATCCATGAGAAGAGGTGTGGTTTCAACCATTTCCAAACAAGAACCAAGAATATAGGCAGTCAAACAACTTGCCTCTATAAGTAGGGAAACTTATTCATTTGCTCCAAAACCACCTCTAACTAATGAATCTAACCTCTAACACTATTTTACCATCACAATTACATACCATTTCATCAATTAAATCAGTAAAAAAAACCATGAGGAGAAAGAAATCAAATACCAGTCAAAACAGGTGAAATTTTGATTTTCTGAGCAAAATGGTCAAAAGCGCAGTGCCACTTTCAGCACACTTTTGGAGGCCTTACCCTTACCCAAATTGAGCCCATGATAGCTCATTGGAAAGGTCTTCAAGTCTAGTTTTTGAAGCAACTAGAATTTTTGAATTTGGAGGTCATTTTTCCCCTCAAAACTTGAATCTCCCAAGACTGCTTCTGTGTGTCCAAAAAGAGGTAGAGAGGTCCTTTTTTGGTAGTTTTTGGACCTTTTGGTGACCTAGATTTGCTCCAAAAATTTTGAAAATTTCCGGGGTGCATGTCCTCATCATCTTGAATCCAAATATGCAAACCTTTTCTCCATCTGATGCTCCAGGAAAAAGCGCAGCACCATCGAAATTTATGTGCTATAAATTTCAAAATTTCAAAAATGCAAAAACTTCTCAAAATTTGCCCAAATTTGGCATGGGAAACCACCATCAGCTGCTTTGATGGGCTAGGGAGGCTTCAGCCAACATCTTCAACCTATATTGCTCTTTCTTGCCCTCTAAGGCTCTCCTCAACCTAGCTTTTATCTTCCTAATCCTCATATTACAAATTTTGTTGCGGGTCATGTAATGGTAGGCCATGTGTCAGAGCATTTTCTTATCCCTATTGGCCTTCTCAATTAGTCCTTCAAGATGTATGTTGACCCTCTCAAGCCAAGTTTCCTTGTCATTTTCAATCTCTTGCTCAATAGGAGTAAATGTGACATGAGCCTCTTTAACCATTTTCCTGTCTGCTTTGATCATTTGCAGCTCCATGAGGACTTGCTTGTCACTCAATTGTTTGTTTTGTTGCTCTAAATATTTGATGATGAATTTGGCCCTCCCTAAGTTTTCCGCCAATGCTTGTATTTGAGCTTCCCTCTCTTAAATGATGATGTCTTTGAGGGTTTTTTCATCCTGAGCCTCCAAGTCAATGATGCCACCTCCATGATGAGTAAAGTGTTGTTGTGGCTCCTCATGCTCAATCAGGTCAAAATCTCTTTCCTGCTCATCACTAAGATCTTCCTCTTGCACTTTTTCTTTGCCTTTGCTCAACTGCTCCACCTGTACCTGTTTTGTTGATGTATAAGGCAAAGCCCCTTCCACACCTAGTGGAGCAAACATTTGCCTATGGACTGATGACGAAGGCAAGGCCCCTTCCACACCTTGTGGAGCAAACACTTGCCTAGCAGCTACAAAAAGTCTCCTTGTGCCTCTCTGATATGTTAAGTACACTGACACCTAAACAGTTTTGGTTTCCTTGACCTCTTCCCTTGTTTCTCCATGGCTAGAAGGCCCACCTTCTTCTTGATGAACTAGTGAAGGGAGTTGTGGACCTTTGAACATCTCATGAGCAATGAAAGTCTCCCATGGAATGTTAAGGAGACTAAGATGGCGAAGAACAATGGTTTTGATCAAAGAGTAATGATAGATGATGTTCAATTGCTGGGGGTATGGTTTCCTCTGTACAATGTGTGCCATTTTCTCAATGTTTCTAAACATGAACTATGAGAGGTTCATCATCTTTACTCTAGTGAAATGCATGAGGAGTCTTATATGATAAGCATACAACCAGGAGAACCTACCTTCACAAGTAAAATACTTGATAATAATCGTCATCAAAGGAACATATCTGTTCTCCAAAAATTTAAAGGGGAATAACCTCTTCACCTGATTTCTATATTTATCCTTGATATAAGGCTCAGAGTAGTCCTCCTCAAATTCCTAACCTTTGTACCATTTCTCACCCACATTTGGAATTCTAGTAGCCTTTGAAATGACAGCTGGTGATATTGTGAAGGTTACTCCAGCAAGTGTCACCTCATTGTTGTGCAAATGAGTCACAAATAGTCTAGCCAACTCATGGTGAAACTGGACTCTTTCCACCAATTCACAAAATTCATAGCATGCTTGGTGTCTAAAACAAGAAATTGCAAGAGGACAAACCTGTAACTCTCTCAAACTGGTGGGCTCCTCTCTGATGATTTTTCCTCCTTTATGAGGTTTCCTTTGTTGTCTCTGTCTCTCCATGGAGCTATCACTAAGTGTCTCTTCTTCATACTTATAATCACTGTCTCTTCCCATTGTTTTCCTTTGGCTTTGAACAATTATGGATAGTGTAATGAATAATTGGTGTGGAGGGATGTAATGGGCAAAATGTATGGATGAGGGAGTTTTGGAAAATGTATGTGTGAGTAGGGTTTAGGGATATGAGTAGGGTTTAGGGAGAGTGTAAGTGGGAATTTGGGACAATGTATGTGGGAGCAGGGTTTACGGAAAATGTATGTGGGAGTGGGGTTTAGAGAGAAATAAAAAGTGGATAGGGTAGGAAAATAATAGTAGAGTGAGGGTTTCAATTCATAAGACAGATTGTAGGAAAACTAGGGTTTTGATTTTGGAGGTAAAAAATCACAAAAACTTGATGTGAAAACCCTCAATCACAAGAGATGTTGATGTAATTACTTGCAAAAGAGGTAAACTTGGCAATTTGAGGTGAAATTTGGTGATTTGAGATGATTTGGGGCTCTGCTAGGCAAAGCGCAGCGCCCTTGTATGTTTACACTGTGAAAATTCGCCAGAAGTGCAGCGCCACCTTAAAAGCGCAGCGCCACCCCTCAGAAGCGCAACTCTACTCCAAAACTCCAAAAATGCAACAGTTTGCTATGTTTGCTCAATAACACTTGAAAATTGACCTTTTCTCTCCTCTTGGCTCTTTAATCTTCAACAATGAAACAATGGGATGAAAAACTCTCTAAGAATCTAGTATTTCATGACAGGTCCAAGCACATCGATATCTGGTACCATCATCTTTGAGACTGTGTGGTGAAGAGGATCATGTTGTTGCTGTATGTTTCGACTGAGGAATACGATGCGCATATTTTAACTAAGGCATTGTCAAAATGCATGTTCGAGTTCCACAGAGACAGGATTCGGGTGACTGATAATCCCTTTCTTGTTGAGAGGGAGTGTTGAAAATAGCAACAAGAAATGCTAAAAATAGCACTGCTATAAATAGCATTTCGGGATACATTCCAATTTTAGTTAGTCCCTAAACTAAAATTGAGAATTAATATTCGAATTTGATCTTAGCAGCTACTTGTAAAATAATTAATTAATTCATCTTGAGTTAATTAGTTGTAGGAAATCAAACTTGAAGTCTATGTGAAGACATGCAATAGTTTCTCCATTGATTGAGGAAGTTATTCCTTGATTAAAGGAGATCAAGATGAGTTGTACCTTGAGTTGTAATTAATTAGATCAGTTAACTGAGTTAAGTCCAGTTAGATTAGTTCAAACAGTTTGTTGAACAAATTGTGAGTTCAGTTAGTTGATGCATGCATGAATGTAACTGCTGCACTTCATATAACTTAATATTCTCTCATAAATAACTCATGCATGTCAATTCAGTCAGAGACCTAGTTGAGATCAGATGAAGGGACAGTGTACTATAAGTTGTAGGATATTCCATGGAGGATATCTCTTCCATGCAGAAGGAATTCATTCCTTGGAGATTGCACAGTTATTTTTTAGTTTGATGAGTATGTGATGAGGCCAATACACAGAGGTGGCAGCATTGGGCCCCAAGAGATCTTGTGTCTATTCATTCTGTGAACTGTTTTCAAGGATTGTACTAAGGGCAGGATAGCTTGTGAGCTAATGCTTTCTGTAATCCGGACATATTTCCACTTGTATGATAATACAGAGATTGGGGTTTTTAGCTAAGGCTTTCCCCAAAGTATTCCTCTGTGTTCATGTGTGATTGCTTTCTCATTCTTTGTTATATGTGTTCTATTTGATCTTGCTCAAAATCGATTAAGCTTCCGCAAGTTTGTTGTAGAAGTAGATCTTGTATTTTGCTTTAGTATATTACATAATCTGTTGATCTACAATGGGAATTTCTACAAAGTTTATATGTATGCATGTAAAAAAAGTACATAAATGGATCAAACTGAAGGAATGTTAGGTATGTGAAGGGAGTCATCGCACGATGACCATTGATGTAAAAATGAGAAAACTCATGTGACGCTTGGGGAAGGAAATGTATAACTTGAAATAACACTTCTACCAGCTAAAACAAGTTAAAACACCAACGATCGTTCAACAAAATGAGGCACTCTCACAAGCTAAACAAACAAAAGCAAAAGAAAAACTCACCCTGAAAAGTGATGACAATGCTCTGAAGGCTCTTTGATCTCGTAGGGAAGCTAGAGCTTGATGATCGAATTTATAAGCGAGCTCTAGAGGTGTCCATGACATATATTTGAGAAAAATGGAGTTAATGACGTGTATGCTTGAGATCAAGGCCAACAACGACACTTGGAAGAAACTTCTGAAGATGGAAATGTGACACCTTCGAGAAACTAATAATAGATCCCTAATTCCTAGGGATGATTTTCCTCTTAGATTCTTTCTTTTTGGGAAAACTTCCATGCACTGCTTGGAAATATTGCACAATTTTTGGAAGGACAAGGCAACTCTCTAGTTCATGCACTAAGCAATTACTGAGCATAGTAGGTTCTGCACAATTTCTAGGCTAAGTGGCTCATGTTTCCTCTCATGCTATACACAATTTCCCAGATGAAGACATGATGCCAGCTGGGTCTGCGCAATTCTGGAGCCGAAGCTCACTTCTAGGTTGAATTGTGCATTTCCTGAGAGCAAGGTTGATTGCCCTCTAAGTTTATGCAGATCACCAAGGCAAACCTAGAACGAGATTGCAACCAAGTGGGGAGGTATGCTTATGCTTAGATAGCAAAACAAGTAAGAAAACACAAGTTGTAAAGAAAGAGATAAAACTCAAATGAAAGCACAAGTACATGGTTAGTGTAAGATATGTTGTTGGGATTTTAGGAGGGAGGCTCCAAAACGAAGCGTAGGCAAAATTTTGGAGGGTGGTTGTAGTCGCTACAACATTGGTGACACACTAGTAGAACTCTAGCTCTCTGTATGGACCTTGTCTAGTGTAAAGCGAGTCCAACTCCTTCAAAAGTATTGTTCGATTCTTTGATCATCATGGTTCCTTCACTAGATTGAGTTAAATATATAGTTCCTTCCATTCTCTTGATCGGCCAGCACACATACCAAGCCAAGTCAACTGAGTTGTTTCGATTGGGGATGAGGGGTATATTAATGGACAAGTAATATAGACTGTCAGAGTTTTAGTTTCATCTCTGGTGTTACTCCGCTGCCAGCAGGCCTGGACAATACCCCAGCAGAGTCACTTCAGGGACACAAGCATCCCTCCGCTTCCAGTGAGCCTAGATAGTACCTTGGCAAAGTTACTTGCTTCACCTCTCTACGCATGAATCCTTTCTCTTCTTTCGCCTTTTTTTTTTTTTTTCATTTTCAAAGAACTGTGCATAGGCACTTATTTATTTCATGAGGCAGAAGAGGGATCCTAACTTATTGAGAGAAAAAGAGGTTGTCCCTTTAGAGAAGGATGTTATATACACCTCTAACAAACTTGTTAAGGTTTTCCCTCTCACCTTACTCTACCGTACTAGTTAAAAGTGCAAGCATTTTGTTTTCACCAAGACTCACTCTGAAAGGAATGCATTTTCCATCAGGGTATCATCGACTGAAAGAATGCAAGATATTCATAAGGAGAGGCAATAGACATATAACCAAATGTTGATAGTTGTACAAGTCTTGTTGTATTTCACCCAACTTGTCTCAAGAAACAAAACGTGATTTCATGGGAAGCTAATCCTACGGGTGCATAAACAAAAAAACAAGCAAAGGAAAGAAGTAAAAATGAAAGCAAAAACAAGAAATAAAAATCAAAAAGAGAAAGCAAAAGAAAACACTACTCCTACTCCTAAGCTAAACAATGCATGGGCCTTGTCACATGAAGTGATATTTCCAATGCAGCCACCGATGCATTGGTTGGCCCATGTAAGTGAAGGCATGGTTAACAAGAAAGATATCCAGGAAAACCAGCAAGTAAGAAAGACAAAGAAATGAAAACCAACATGATTGGAGTTTGAATGCATCCACAAAAACGAAAAGATTAAAAGCAAATGATAGGAACTTTGTAGACGTACCATGGTGTTGTATCACATTGTGCATAGATGACAAGTATGCACTCTCTTTTGATATTGACAAACGAGAAAACATGAAAGAAGAAGAAAACTTTTGTTTCGCAACATGACTTGCTACGTATGACTCCTCCAATGCATGAGCGATAAGATCGTGTGATTCTAGTGAAGGATGTGAAATCTATAGATCAGGTTGATTTTCAATGTGCACGAGAGAGTGATGAGGATCTTGGGGTGATTCCACAGATTTCTGATCGGGAGTGGAACTGACCTCAGGGCTATGAGGACTTGACATAACCATCAGCTCAGGCTGAAGTTCCTAAACAAATTGAGGGGTATCCACTTAATCAAAAGATGTTTCATCAAAGACCGGTAGCTTAGAAATGTCAACAGTAAGTGAATCAGAATCACGATCAAATGAATAAGTAAAAAGTTCATGACAACCACGATCATAAAATTTGAGGTGTGCATCGGCATCCTCAAGATCTGATGAATCATACAGAGGGTTGATGAGAAACATAAATTTTCACCCTTTGAATTTCCATAAATGAAAGATGACATATTGGGTGGATTTGGAAATAAAGATTTGTCCTCTCTGCAATCAAATGACGGACTGACATCCTGTGTGTCCTATGAATAATCGGAAGTAGAAACATTTGGTTATGAATTTTCACAAGAAAAATAAAAAATGGAAGGATCACAGAGGATGTCAGGATAAAGTGGATGAGGTGTGGACAAAAGGAGGTCATCCTTGACCATAGGTTCTTCTTCAGATTCCCACACATACTCATCAAAAATGACAATGCAGGTTGGCTTCTCAACACCAACTCCATCGACAGATTGATCCTCGTGAAAAACAGATGTGAAGTCCAGAAAGAACGAACACAACACACCACAATCCAAAGGAACAAAGGAACCAAAGGAGAGATGTTGAGAGAACGACATCATGTGACAACCATCAGGGTTGCAGTCCAAATCTGCACAGATATACAGAGGAGGTTGGGTGGGAGGAGGTGGTAGTTCAACAAATCGGTTTGCAACTTCTCCCACCTCGACCTGCAAAGCTAGAGTTGTTTGATGAGGAAAGGATGGGGGGTCACTTGTAAGTTGTAACAACAACCTTGTCTGCCTTAGATTTGGAATCTCTAACACCGAGGTATGCTAGGAGGGATTCGAATGATTCCAACTCATGTGGATTTTCAGATATGTCAGATACATGAAGAAGATATTGAAATCTTTCTTTGAGAAATTTCCAATCCATTTCATCTTCAAGGATTTGAAAATAAATATTACGAAAGCGATCCCAAAATTTTGCAACAGATTCATAAGATGATTTTCGTAGTTCCAAAAAAAAATATTAAGTACTTTATGTCATAACGGAAGAAAACATTACCTAACTCTTTGATCATATGATTAAAATATTGAATAGAGGATGTGGTCAATGTGAGACACCATTGTTGAACGTGCCATCTGAATGTGTGAGCGAATAGCCCACAAGAAATGTCGTCCGAGGGGACTTCATTCCTTTCATAGAAACCTAGGAAGGCAACTTTGTGTCTTAACAGGGTTATTTTTCCTTCATCTCTGTATCTGAGTCGTGACAAGTCATCGATGACATCCTCTGACACTTTGAAATCATGTGCATGAGAAAATCATGCTGGAGTTGAAATTGTAATATAAGTCATGAGTGATGTGCATAGATTCAAAACAGACTTTGAGGGCTCATATTTTCATCTGGCCCTCCTTCTAGTGCCAAAAATGTTGACGGTGTTGGACCTGCCAACATGTCAAGGGGATCTCCCCAGTAAGAAGTCCCAACTAGACCTCAGACCATTTGGAGTATGAGTCCCCGTAGTGGGTAGTAAAGCAACGCCTTAACCATGGTAGCGTGTAGAGGTAAGTATGATAGATTTGGTCGGAAGCAAGTGTGTGACCTTGCAGCAAGTCAAGTGAGATGTGTGGGGGTTCTAACACATAGAGGGGAAAAGGAAGCGTGTCCCTTAGAAGCCTGAAATAGTAGGCAACCTGAAAGGAACACACGATCGGAATGACATCACAAGATGGAAGCGAATAGTCCACAAACCAAAGTGACGAGTTAATCCAAAAACGCGTCTTCAAAAATATTCATACAATTGCATACAAAATAGTTCATACACAAATGCATAAGTTAAATAACATACATTGCTAAAGCAACCAGAATAGTCCAACTAAAATAACAACATATGCATGAAAACATGTTCTCAGGTATATTATTAACTCAAAGTTCCATCCATACATGCACCATTTATAGCTACTAGCCTTAATAGTGGAACATTATAGTCAACATTTCCTGCTCCTCCAAAGAGATGTACTCTCTCTACACTGTGGAGAATCCAAGGCTCATCACAATACACTCCAAGCCTTCTCTGAGCAATGCCTAGCCAAAATCTTGGCTCCCAAAAGCCTCTTCTATGAGTTATGAGGTTGTATTTATAACAAAGGGTGGGGTAACCCTTGACATTCCCCTTTGACTCTTTGACTACCCTTATGACTCTTCAACTCCTTTACAAATAACTCTTTACATTACATAGTGACTGTTCACATTCCACTAATGACACTTGGAATTTCACTTACAATATATTTACAAATAATATACATTTTCCACATGTACCCATGTGAGACAAAATAGGCTAGAGACAACCTAACAAGACACAACACTATGACTCCGAATTTTGGGGCAAGACCAACTTGGCAACCTCCACTTGATGATTCTTGGTCACGTACTGATGCCAAGCTTGGTATTATGCTATGATGTCCCCAAACTGCTTGATGGTGTCTTCTTGATAGAGGACTCTTGCCTCCATAGCTTTTGGGTATATGGTCTTGGAACCTGTGTCCATCTCGTCCTGAAGCATGTGCAGCATGGTGTAGACCATGACAAGCCCACCAGTGTGATTTTGCATGTTTGGTGCACTCAGCTCCAAGTCATCCTTGGTGGCCTCTCACCTTTGTTGCTCCATGTACCTATCGAACTCTAACTAGACTTGGTTCTTGTGCTTAGCTTTGGTGAGGGAAACAACATCTGTTCACTCTCTTCCTCAATTGTTGGCTTTTCCAACTTATCATCCTATATTCACATTGTTTTCTATGTCATTGCACCTTGCCTTTTTTCTTCTTCTTGTTTCTGCTTCTTTTCTTGTTCTTTCCTTCTCATCTCTCGTTCTTCCTTCGATTCTTGTTCTACTTGTTGTGATCTCAGATCTACTACCTGCAAGCTCTGCTCTTCTCTCTTCCTCTACTCTATTAATGTGCTTTCTCTCTGCAACTTTGTTCTCCCTTTATTATGTCAACAACTCCCTCTTTTCCTAATCTTGTATTGGATTGTCACCTTCTTTCACTGTTGCTGGTCTTGCTTCCATGTTAGTGTTGATTCCTTTTCTGTAAACAGTTGGGCATCTACATATATTGGCAAGTAAATTGGTGCTTGCTCAACTTCTTCCCCAGTACTGCTTTCAGTGGTCTCTCTTGAAGCAGCTCTCTTTAGTGCCATGGTATAATGACTACTGGAGAGAAGTGCTTCATGAGTGTGGTACCTGTGGGACAGAAAGGACACTCATGGAAAGCAAACATTAGCTCTTACAAATCTAACTTCACAGCATGATCAAGCAGCAACCAGGGCATCTGATGAGAGGAATTGCGCAATTTTGACTAGCATGGGTGACTAACTGATAGTGGGAATTGCGCACTATGCAGTTCCAGTAATTAGTGTGGAAGCTTGATCACTAGAACTGCGCAATGTGCAGTTCAATATGGGTCAGACTCTGAGAGAGACTATGCATTGCACAATCTCAGTGATCATGTTGGGAGAAGTCTAGCTCTTGGAACTACGTAGTGCTTAGTTGGATCGAGCCCATGAAAGGCTCTACACAATTCCAAAAGCCAAGGCAGAGGCCTTGAGATCCCAGATTGTGTAGTGCATGCATTGAAGTGTGGGATCCAGGCAGAGGGAGCCTAGATCTATCCATGGGGAGTGTGTAAACAAGAAGATTTGAAGGATGATGTAAGGATGAGTGCAAATGTGACTAAGTGTAGATGTATGCATGTAAAACAAGTGCAACAATGGATCAAATTGAAGGAACAAGAGGTATGTGAAGGGAGTCGTCGCATGGCAACTGGTTGTGCAAAAATGTGAAAACTCATGTGATGCTTGGGGAAGGCAATGTATAACTTGAAACAACACTTCTACAAGTTAAAACACCATCGGTCTTTCCAAAAAATGAGTGAAAGAACACTTTCACAAGCTAAACAAACAAAAGAAACAGAAAAATTAGCAAAAGGTGATAAAAGCAAAAGTCACCTCGAAAAAGTGTAGACAATGCTCCGAAGGCTCCTTGATCTCCTAGGGAAGCTAGATCTTGATGATCGAATGTATAAGTGAGATCTAGAGGTGTCCATGACATAGATTTGAGAAAAATAGAGTTCATGACGCGTATGCTTGAGATCAAGGCGTTCAACGACACTTGGCAGAAAATTCTAAAGAGGGCAATGTGTCACCTTCGGGAAACTAATAATAGATCCCTACTTCCTATGGATGATTTTCCTCTTAGATTCTTTCTTTTCGGGAAAAATTCCATGCACTACCTGGAAAGATTGCATTGTTCTAGGAAGGACTGGGAAACTCTCTAGTTCATGCACTGAGAAATTACTGAGCACATTAGGTTCTGTGCAATTTCTAGGTTGAGTGGCTCATGCTGCCTCTCATGCTCTGCACAGTTTCCCAGCTGAAGATAGGCTGTCAGCTGGGTTTGAGCAATTTTGGATTCGAAGCTCACTGATGCATTGAACTACACATTTCCTTAGAACAAGGTTGGTTTCCCTCTAGGATTGCGCGGATCACCAAGACAGGCCTAGAACCGAATTGCAACCAAGTGGGGAGGTCAGCTTGTGGTTAGATAGCAAAGAAAGTAAGCAAACACAAGATGTAAATAAAAAGATAAAACTCAAATGAAAGCACAAGTACTTGGTCAATGTAATATATGCTACTGGGATTTTAAGAGGGAGGCTCCAAAACAAAGCATAGGAAAAATTTTGGAGGGTGGTTGTAGCCGCTACAACAAATGGATTCAACACTGATCTAGAAGAAGTTCAATTTCCCCAGATAGATAGAGGGAGCTATAATTGGCTCTATACTGATTGGTTTGACAAGATATTTTTGATGGCAGAGATGCTATTGATGGGAATGTAAAGTGATATAAAAGGATGATGGAAAAACCCTATCACAACAATAGATTGTGAAAGAGTTTGGCTCTGTAAAATGTTTGACATTCAGGAAGGTCGAAGCTCAAGTATGATGTGATGTGAAATAGGAACCTTGCAACTACAACTAAATCTCCATAGAAGAACATGTAGTTGATGATTGAGAAAAACTGAGGCTTGTGTTTATGTCTCCCTGGTGGAGAGGGAGTGAGTATCTCCTCCCTGGTTGAGATAGAGTGATGATGGACACAATATTCTCCATGTGTCATGCACTATAACAAGACTAACAGTCGTAAGTCTAGTGAAGGCACTATTAGGGAGAATGGAGGATTGAATAAACATTTGGGACTGATACTTCTTGAGGATTTGGAATCCAACACAGGAGTAGTCCCAAGGACTGATATTATTTGAGGATAGGAACGGGTATTTAGGATAAGAGTAGCTGAAGAGGACCGATATTCTTTGAGGATTGGGAATCCAAGATAAGAATAGTCCTATAAGGACATACCTAGTGAACATCTGGAAGGGGTATGTGCCTTAAGAGGCAATGGAGGTGGTGTCCAAATGTATGCCTCCCGACATTGTTCTCTAATTTAATGGAGAGTTAGGGCTTGTTAGTCAAAACATTACTATTTTGCAAATTGATAATGTTGGTTATGATGTTGATGCTTGAAAATTCTTATCAATCCAATCTCTTCTTATGAGAATATTTCAATTTCGGAGTATCCTTGTATCCTAGTGTGTAATTATGAATACCTCCCAAATTAAGAGGGAGTGTTGGAAATGTAATTAGGTTTAGTCTTCATAATTATCATTGTACTTATATCATTACGTATTTCAAGAAAAAGATAAAGAGGAAAAAAATTGTTATTATTATTATTTCATTAGTCAAACATGTTCTTCATGCTTATAGGGTTTATTCAGTGAAAATAATATTTGTCATGAGTCAATATATTGTACTTGAGTCAAGTCCCATTTGGAATTTTGAAAGAAAAATTAAAAAGAATTTTATTTGAGTCAAAAGAGTCAATTTTTCTGCCACAAGACTAAGTCAGCCCTTCTTAGACAAGTCGGCCAAAAATCAGATTTTTACCATTTTTTAAGAGATTTGATCATCGTTGACTTGGTTGAAGAAGATTGGAAGGAGGGATGAATTGGGTCTTGTGGGAGGTCTTGGTCTTGGTTTTTGGGTCTTGGATTTCTCACTTTGATATGATTCTATAAGAAGAGAAGTTGGTTGGGTTTTCCCCCTTGTGGGGTTTTTCCCTGGCTTGGATCCTATATCTTGTGTTCATTGTCTTTTCTAGTCTTCATGGTTTATGTTTTGATAATTGTTTGATTAATAGAACATAATACAAGTAATAAGAAGCCAACATATATTCATAAGAAATTATCAAGTAAGAGAAATCAACCCTAATTTCCTACCCTATTTATTTCTCAACAAACTACTCATTAAGGAGAAAGAGCTTGTTGAAGATGTTTTAGCACCTATTCATTCTTCATGGAGTGGCTCTTGGGTTAGCATTATCTCAAATGGATGGACAAATACTAGGTGCATGGAATTAATTAATATCATTTCTAGTTCACCAAAAGGAGCAATGTTTTTTAAGGTTGAACATTCTCATCTTGATGATGAACCTATAAGCAAGTTGGAAACGTTGTTAATCTAAAATCTCATAGGTTGAACATTGCTCAAAGGAGGTAAAGGATGCTCCATTCATTGTTGATATTTTAATCAAAGTTATTAAGCAAGGAGGACCTACTAAAGTGGTGCAAATCATCACGAATAATACACTAGTTTGGAAAGCTACAAGGTTGATTATTGTGAGTAGATATGATCACGTTTTGTGGACTCCTTGCGTTGTCCATAATCAAAATTTGATCTTATAATAGATTAATAATAAGGTTCTAAGGATTAAGAAACTAATAAGACAAGTAAGGGAGATAATTAAATTCATCACCCGTTGCCACCAATCTCAAGCAATATTTCATGAATAATCCATTGAGGTAAAGCAACCATTAATTTCTATATTGGTGACTCAACTTTGGTTTGAGTGGATACGAGCAGATTTAGAGTGGGGAGTTATGGTGCATAAATTGTCTTAATGAGGATTGGTGGAGAGAGATGGATATCTTTCTCAAGTTCACATCCACTAAATTTGAGCTTCTTCTAAGTGCTAACACAGATAAGTGTTTCTTCGGAGAGGTTTATGATGGTACAGATACCATGGTTAAGAAAACTATGGATATCATTGCAAAGGAATCTCCTCAAATTCTATTTTTTTATGCTCATTTTTGGGATATAGTGAAGAAAAGCATGGTTGAGAGATGGAAGCATTTTAACACTCCACTGTACACTTTACCAAATGCCCTAAACCTAAGATTTTATGGTGAAGACCATATTACTCAAAGCACTGGGAAGAGGAAGGCATCACATAAGGATAGGGAAGTGGAAAATGGAGTGAAAAGAGCCCTTATGATAATATTTCCATATCATCTACATAGGGGGGTGAAGGAAGAATTCACTACTTTCACTATCTGTTTGCATGAGTTTTTAGATATATTAACTTTGGATGAGAGGAGCACCATCAATTCAAATAGGTGGAAGATTTGTCATGGAGCAAGTGGTGTACATTTGGAAATCATTGCCATTTGTAATATTTGACAAGTGGCAAGCTCTTTATCAACAAAAATAAATTGGAGCGCCTATTGTTTTATTCATTCAATGAAGTGCAACAGGTTGAGTTTGCTGAAGGTTAAGGAACTTGTTAAGGTACATTCCAACCTTTTCCTTCCATCTCGTAAGGCTCCATAATATAGTAATCATCCTTGTAAAGAATATGATTTAGATCTTTATTGTCCTAACTTTGGACATCTCTCTTGTTGCATTGAATATTGATGATCCTATAAGTGGAATTGGAAATACTCCTACAAATCGATATTCCACAGTTGAATGTGAATATTCTATTTCCCATGATGAATATGAAGATGAGGATGATGACTATTACCTTTTAGGCTTACTATCTTCTATATTCAATTTTCATAGTTCATAGTACATGCATATAACATTGTAGCCTTAAGGATCATATTTTGGATATACAGCCTCATTTATAAATAATAAAGATTTTTTTTGGAGTTTATTACTTCTATTATGTTACATGACATCACTCGTCTAATTTATTTTATGTTTCTCATTTAAATTTTCTTGGTTCTTGGGCCTTGCCTCTTGCTCATTTAGTTGTTTGTTATGAAACCAACTCACAAAAAGATAGAAAAGATAGACCAACACCTTAGAAATAAGCCTCTTCGAGGGGGAAACCTCCTTTACATTACACAAATGAACAATTCTTAGATGATTCAAATGATAAAACCCCCTTTCTATATATAGAAGTCTAAGGGGTCACAATATAACCAAATCCGACCTAACAATAATAATATAAAGGCACAAAAATAACAATAGTGGGATTCTATGGGGCACAATAATAACAATATGGGGACAATAGGGGAACAACAATAACAATAAGGGATACAATGACAATAATAATGGGGGAATCACTAGTATTATAGGGACCTAACATGCCCCTCTCCTTAAAAAAAGTGTTGTCCTCAATGCTTGAGTAGTTCTGGATGCTTCTGTATAAAATTCTCATCCTCCCATGTGGAATCTTCAATGGGTAAGTTCTTCCACTTGATGAGATACTCTGAAATTGATCGATTTCGTAGCTGTCGAGTTCTTGTTTCTTTAACTGGTTCAGGTTCCAATATGATTTTTCCTTCCTCATCAAGTTCTGGCAACATTGTTTGAACTAGAAGCTTGTCACCTATAACCTTCTTTAAGCATGAAACATGGAAAACTGGGTGCACTCAAGAAGCTGCAGGAAGCTCCAATTTGTATGCCATAGTACCTATCTTTTGCAACACCTTGTACGGACCATAATACTTTGGTGATAATTTATTATCCTTCTTAGCTTGCTTGAGGGACATTTGTTTATATGGTTGTAGCCATAGGAATACCCAATCACCTACATCAAAACTTCTTTCGCTGCAATGTTGATATGCCTGTTGTTTCATTCTATTTTGCGCCAAGGTGAGGTTATCCTTTAAGAGTTGGAGAACTTGTTTCTGATGCTTGATGTGATCTTCCACTGCTTGAACCTTAGAATTTTCTCTTAAATATGATGTGATGGATGTTGGATGATATCCATAAAGTGCCATAAATGGGGTCATTTTTGTTGCAGTATGGAAGGAAGTGTTATACCACCATTCATCCAGAGGCAACCATTTGACCTATTGTGTCTGTTTATCAGATACAAATCAACAAAGATATCCTGCTAAACATTTGTTCACTATCTCAATTTTCCCATCAGATTGAGGATGATAAGATGAGCTATGAGCTAACTGGGTACCAAGGCAAGAAAATAATTATGTCCAAAACTTTCCAGTGAAAATGGGATCTCTGTCACTTACAATAATCTTTGGGTTTCCATGTAGCTTTTGAATTGTTTCCATAAATGCAATAGAAACTGTACTCGCTTTAAATGGATGAGATAATACACAAAAAGTGTGCATACTTGGTAAGTCTGTCAACTACCACCATGATAACACTCTTTCCTTCGGACTTGGGTAAACCTGTGATAAAATCCATTGAAACCTCCTCCCAACATTGGCTTGGAATGGATAAAGGTTGTAATATTCCTAGGGTATTAATTGTTTCAAATTTATTTTGTTGGAAAACAAAAAATCCTGCCACAAAATTTTGAATATCTGATGTAAGGCCATCCCAAAAAAAATCCTTCTTAACCCTGTGGTAGGTTTTTAGAAATATTGAGTGCCCTCCTAGGGAGAGGTGTGCAATTCCCTAAGAATCTTTTGTTTGAGTTGTGAATTATTACATAGGTATAATCGATCCTTGTACCATAACGAATCATTTTTCCAACTAAATGTATCAGATGTACTGGGATCTTGTTGTATATTTTGAATGAGTGCCCACACTTCCTCATCATTCTCCCATTCATCCCTTGCTTCGTTTATCCAATTTGGTTGGATAATAGAAATGGCGCAAAGAAATGCTTCCACATCCTCATCCTTTCTTGAGAGTGCATCTGCCACAACATTTTGCTTCCCTTTTTTGTAGATGATTTCAAAGTCATAACCCAACATCTTTGTGACCCATTTTTTTTGTTCTTCTGAAGATAATATTTGTTCTAAAAAGTATTTAAGACTATCATGATCTGTTTTTATCTTGAAGTGTCTTCCCATTAGGTAGGGTCGCCATTTCTTAAGTGCATGTAGTATTTCCAACATTTCCTTCTCATACATAGCTTTGTGTAAATGCTTTCCTTTGATTGGATGACTTTCGAAAGCAATGGGTCTTTCTTCTTGCATTAAAACAACACCAATTCCATTTCCTGAGGCATCACATTCCACAATAAAGGTTTTTGTGAAGTCCGTTGTAGCTAAGACTGGTGCTTGGCACATTGCTTCTTTAAGATGTTCAAAGGCCTTCGTTGCTTCTGGAGTCCATGAAAATGCATCTTTCTTCAATAATGTTGTTAGAGGTGTTGTTATTCTCCCATAATTCTTAATAAACTTGTGATAATACCCTGTCAACCCGAGAAATCCTCGTAGATGCTTTATGGACGTGGGGAATTTTCCATTCCTTAATGGTTTAATTTTGCTAGGGTCTACCTTAACACCTTCATGAGATACAATATGATCTAGATATTCCACCTCTTGTACTCCAAAGAAACATTTGGAGATTTTTGCATATAATTATTTCTCCTCCAATAGTTTGAGCACCATATCAACATGTTGGACATGATCCTTCCAAGACTTGTCGTAGATTAGTATATCATCAAAAAATATTAACACAAATTTTCTAATGAAGGGTTTGAAAATGGAATTCATCAAACCTTGAAATGTAGAAGGTGCATTAGTAAGGCCAAAAGGCATGACCAAAAATTCATAATGACCCTCATGAGTTCTAAATGTTGTTTTCGGAATGTCTTCAGTCTTCATTCTGATTTGATGATATCGTGAATGAAGATCCAACTTGGTGAAGTAAATTGATCCATGCAATTAATCCAATAATTCATCAATTCCAGGAATGGGAAATTTATCTTTAATAGTGAGCTTGTTGAGCTCCCTATAATCTGGACACATGCGCCATGATCCATCCTTCTTGTGAACCAATACTAATCGAGCAGAGAAAGAACTTTGACTAGGTTGAATTATACCAGCTTCTAGCATTTCTGCAACCATATGTTCAATTTCACTCTTTTGGACATAGGGATATTTATAAGGCCTGATGTTTGGAGGAACACTTCCTGGAATAAAATTAATAGCATGATCATGATCACGAATAGGTGGGAGGCCTTTGGGAGTCTCAAATACCTTTGAATGATTGTCCAAGACTTTTTGGAGATCTGGAGAAATGGATGATTTCGATGTGGGAACCTCTAGTGAACATAATTGTGCAATTATGCCTCGTTGTTCTTTCTTTAGAAGCTTTTTCATTCCGTTATAGCTTATTATCTTGCCCGGTTTCCCTGGGATACCCCTTAATTCAACTTCCTTTCCTTCTGAAGCGAATTTCATGAAAAGTTCTTGAAAATCAAAAGCTATTGTACCCAAGGATTGTAGCCATTGGACTCCTAGTACAACATCAACACCACCCATTGGAATGGAAAACATTGGGCTATTCAATACATATTCTCCCATGGATAGCTTGATATTATGGCACTTTACTGAGCAATTTATGGTTCCTCCACTTGCAACCATCACTTGACACTCTGGTGCTGGATATATGAAGCAATTCAATTCCTTGGCTATCTTACAATGAATAAAATTATGGGTACTTCCCGAATCAATCAACACTATTACCTTTTTCTTCTTGATATGCCCATCTATCTTGATAGTTTTAGGAGTGGTAATTCCATCCAATGCATTACAAGATATTGTCAGATTCATTTCTTCTTTTTCTAGGGTTTGTTCCTGGTGTATATCCTCTTCTTTTAACATTTCTTGTTCCTTTTCTTCCTCCTCTTCACAATCTATGTAAAATAATTTCTTCTCGGCACACTTATGACCTTTAGTGTATTTTCTATCACAAATGTAACAAAGCCCTTTTGCTCTTTTTTCTTCCAATTGTTGTGATGTCAATCTTGTAGGTTGTGGATGGCTAGGGGAAAAAACAATTCCATCTTTATGCTTGTGAGTGGTAGGCTTCCTTGTTGCCATAATTTTGCTTTCCTTTTTTCTTGCCAACCTAAATGCCTTTTCCAATGAATCTAGTTTCCAAAGGCAAACCTCATGTTGGATGTTATCTTTTAAAGTACCTATGAACACATCAATCCTATGCTCCTCTGGAATATCTTTTACCCTTATATTCAATTTTTGGAAGTCCTCAATGTGCTTCATCATTGAACCCTTTTGTTTGAGATTTATTAATTGGCTAAAGAAAGTGTTGCTTTTTCTATCCTCATAATGTGCTATCAATTCATCCGTAAAAAAGTGACAATTTGTTTATGAAAGCAAAGCCATCAATACCATACAAACTGATTTGGTTCCAAATATAAATTTGCAATGCGTACCTTTTGTGTGTTTTGCACATTATGGAGATCAAAAATTGCTCCATCTGTAGTATCCATGTTCCGGGATCCTTGCCATCAAACTTCCTCATATCAATATTTGGAACATGGTGGTTCTTCGATCCAACGTTAGAGTCTATGAAATCATGATTAACATTTATTTTGTTCTCATCATCAGTTTCCTTTACTACCCTTTCGCCATTAGTAAGAATTTCTTGTAGAAACTTTGTCATATATGTCTTCAAATCTTCCATGCCTTTCTTTAAATCATCCATCTTAGCTTCCATGCCGTCCATCTTAGCTTCCACGTCATTCATCGTAGCTTCTACTCCTTTCTTTAAACCATCCATATTAGCTTCTACGTCTTTCTTTAAACCATCCGTCTTAGCTTTTGTTACTTTTTGTGCGAGTGAAATTTGTTGCACTTGGTCTCGTAATTTTGATATATCATGTTGCATTTCTTCCTCTTCTTCATGAGTCATGCTAGAGCTTTCAGGTTGCTTACTAGGTGTTTGCATTTTATTTCTTCGGGGCATCAATTACCGATAATAATTCTTCACTATGCCCTTTGAATTCCTTCAAACTAATTTTTCAAACCAAACTTATGCAAAAATTTAAAAAAAACTACACACCTTTTTTCACTTTGTAGGAGCTCCATATTGAATTTGATGTATCTCTGTAATTTTGGATCTCCAAGGTCTGACATTTCTTCCTGCGGTAACCCTCTGAGCAATATTTCTAACCCCACAAGTTTGATCAAGATTAGATTCTCCAATCAAGAGTTATACCAAATCTCCCACGATGACCTGAGTATAGACTGGTTCAGTAGAGTGAACTTGTACGACATTCCACGAGTCACTGTTTCAACCTTAGGTTATGAAAATGATACCCAAAAAACCACAGTCTGTTCTACTTCTGTAAATTCTTACAAAAATTTAATCTGATGCTCAGAGCGAAAGTTATGACGATTTTCCCAAGGTCACCTATTTGGAATGTAATTTGGGGGTCTACAAAAACCCTAACTTCCTTAGATTATATCTCCGAAAATATATTGAGACAAGATCTAAAATTTGGGCGCGAGGTTCAAACCGATTTCGTATCAAATGGGTTTTTTTTTTTAGTTTCTGAAACTTTGTAGCAAAAGCGTTATAGCGAAAATTCCATGATGACCTGTTTAGAGCAGCGAAACCCTAGAATCCAAAGCTCTGATACCAAATGTTATGAAACCAGCTCACAAAAAGATAGAAAAGATAGATCAATGCCTTAGAAATAAGACTCTTCGAGGGGGCAACCTCCTTTACATTACACAAATGAACAATTCTTAGATGATTCAAATGAAAAAACCTCCTTTCTATACATAAGAGTCTAAAGGGTCACAATATAACCAAAGCCGACCTAACAATAATAATATAAAGGCACAAAATAACAATAGTGGGATTCTATGGGGCACAATAATAACAATACGGGGATAATAGGGGCACAACAATAAAAATAAGGGATACAAAGACAATAGTAATGGGGGAATCACTACTATTATAGGGACTTAACATTTGTATCAACTTTAGCTTAAGGGAGTCTATAAAATTGATTGTTCTTGTGGTAAAAGTTGTATTGGAGAAACAAGAAATTCCCTGCAAAAAAGACTAAAGGAGCATGGAGCTTACATTAAAAATGAAATATCAGACACTTCAGCCCTTGTTGAATACTCCTCGAAGATTAAGCATCATGTTTGCTTGGATGACACTAGGATCATCGCTAGGGAAGACCACTATCAGAAAAAGAAGCTCAGGTGGGTTCTTGAGATAATGAAACATTTGCATAATCTCAACAAGAATGGTGACATGGAGATCAGTGGCAGTTGGTTTCATTTAATTAGGCAGATTAGTTCTATCGACTCCTCTAAGGTACAACATGGTAGGTATGAATCTCCACCCTTAAGTTGAATTCATTTAATAATTCACTTATAATAATAATTAATATTAATATTAACATATAATAATTAATATTAATATTAACTTATAATACGACACACAATAGAATATAATAGAATATTAATATTATATTATTAATTTATAACACATTAGGTTACTCAATCTATAGAACATTAAGTTCTTTAGTTTCCCTATTATATTTAAAATTCAGTTTAAGATAATTAATCTAGGTATCGTTATTTTAATTAACATTCATTAATTACTTAATACAATTAATATTCATTAAATATAATGAAATTAATTAATATTCATTATTATGAATTAGATATATATATATATATATATATATATATATATATATATATATATATATATATAATGAATGTTCATTATTATAAATATAAAATTATGACGACGAAATGATCTTTTTTCATGGGTTTTTACTGGTTAATTTTAATCAAAATTCTCCATATATTTTTTTATGATTTTTTCACGGTGTTGAAGCCATTTATGCATTCAATAATTTACTTTAGACAACAAAAAATCACAATTTTGCTTGAGATTGTACCATCAAATTCTTGTGAAAAAACCACTATGTCTAAAATTATTATTATAAATATATTTATAACATTTATTACCGTATATGAGTAATTAATTAATATATAAAGTAATTAATTAAAATATAAAATAATTAATATATAAATTATTACTTAAGAATTCATTAATTATTATTAATATTATTATTTTAGGTTTTAATTTATTTTTTAGCCGACCATATAGTTTTGTTATCATTTTTGTGTTTTTATTATGAAGAAGAAGAAATTATTTTAACATCCACGAGCTAAAGATAACCTATGGGACAAAAGACTTCTCCATCTGGTTCTTGTATGTAACCCTTTTCCTGTGAAGCCTCACAATAAACGCTCTCAGCTTCTTGATAAATCCCTCGCTCAGTAGATTATCCCAAGAGCTAGCTATCAGAATATTTGCATAATTTTCCCTGATGTCTTTGAAGGCCTCGCATTCTAAAATTAAAAGTTTTTTTGTTCCCACTTTTTTGGAAGAGAAAAAAATGTTGAAGAAAGGGTAACTAGGTTCAGTCTTCATATTGGGTAAGTAATTATAAATCCATGTAATGAAGAGATAAAGATAAAATGTATTTTGTAATGCTTGCCTCAAGGGTTTCATGAGCAAGGAGCTTTTATAGGTCAAAGTCTTCTTCTTGATGTCTTTAGGGGTTTGTCATCTTGTCAAAAATATATAATTTAGAGTCATGTATATGAAGTGTTGTTACACTTGAAAAGAACAATCTATTGAAGTAATTGTATGCTCCAAGACCTTGCTAAGAAGCTCCATAAGAAGTCAGCTCAAGTATGATTGAATATACCCCTTGATGAAGTTGGGCTACCCACAGAAGTCAAGTCGGCCTAGAAGAGGGAGACAATCCAAGTTATATAAAGGAGGAACTACGGCCTCATTTGGTGGAATCAATTCGGCCAAGTTCTAAGATTGAAGCGCGAGAAGAATTCCACATTCTGGTGTGTAAGGAAGAGGTTATTTCAGCGAAGATCAAAGGGAGTTTAGCATAGTAATAAGGGCTCTCTGTTTTGGGTTTGTACCTACCTTGCATCCCTGAGGTAGGTCGAAGGTCACTTCAAGAGAGAACAGTAATATCAAGGATATGCTATATAGTGCCAAAAAGAAGTAAGAAGAAGAAGGACCTTACAGTTAGGGGTAAGGGACTGCAAGGTGTGCAAAAGAGAGATGATATTAGTCTCTGCCTTGATCTCAAATATTTCAAGAAGAGACCGTAAGTATACATAGTGTGAAGGAGGGTTTCCACAGTAAGAAAGAGAACTTGATACAGTGTATCAAGTGTGTACAAAGAAGGACCGAAAAGGAATCTCTAGAAAGCTGAGTCTAAATCTAAGGTTGGAAAGAAACATATTGTAAAGGGTTATTAGACTAGGGACCGAGTTTCCTTAGTTTTGGTGCAAAGCAGTGCAGAAAGGGAGATCATCATAAGGAGCCTAGAAGAGCGGTGACAAGGACTTGGGGGCATACTGAACTAAAGGGTCTAGGGTTTGGAATTTGTCAATTGAAGCTTCAATAAGAGAAATTTGCAAAAGGGTTTTCCTCTCTAGGAGAGAGAGGTTTTTCCCTAGCTGAGAACTAACATCTTGTGTTCTTGTCTCTTTTGTTTTGGTCACTATTTGATGAAGTAATAGAACACACTCTAATAATAATAAAAGAAGTTTGTGATAATGGGAAAAGTAAAAAGTACTTCAAAATAATTATCATCGTCAGAAGAATCTCATCCTAAGCTAGATGCCCTAGATTCTTCAACATGGTATCAAAGCTAAGGTGACACATCAAGGAAGGGTATCTCAAGAACACATAGAAGAGTGAAGCATCAAGATCAAGAAACAAGGACTTGCAAAGGTTGAAGCATCAAATCTACAAGCTAGGGTTACAGATCCATCAAGAAGGACTACCATCCTGGGAACAAAGAAAGAAGAAAGCCTTCCATATAAAGGCATCTACCAGAAAGTACATCTAAGAAGAGTCTCCATCAAAAGATCCTTCATCTTCAAAGAAAGGCACCCAATATCTAGGCCCATCATTGAAGATCTCCAGATCTACACATTGAGAAGCTTTCATCAACAAGAAAATCTCTCACAAAGCACCTTGAAGGAAGCATCTTGAAGAACTCCAAGATCCAAGAAGTCAAATCATCAAATCTTCAAGGAAGCAACAAGATCTCTTCATCACCAACACTCTCAAGTAAGTATTTTTATGTCCTCTATTGAACATATCAAAATGTATTTTTGCAAGGAAAAAAACAAATTGATTGGGACTGTTAATTTCTTTGCATGGAAAAAGAGGATTGATCTACTTCTCAAAGAGGGAACGTCATTGTTCTTGCTAAGTAACAAACTCAAGCCCTAGGAAAGTATAATAAGGATGCAACAAGAGCTCAAAAGATTTGATAGAATCCATCAAGAACCCTCTCGTTCCTTATGTTCCAAACTTGAAACATCTAAAGAAATCTATGATAAGTTGGTGGAGCTATTCTCAGTTAGTACTGCTAGAGAAGTGATATCATTGTGTAATGAACTATATAAAATGAATATCTCCAAGGAAGAAGGAATAGCTCCCTACTTCATGAAGGTCTTTGATATGAGAGACCAGCTGCAAGAACTGGGAGAAGTTATGTCAGACAAAGAGATGACAATTGTGGTGCTCAATGCATTACCTAAGGAATGGGGAAACTTCACATCAAGTATATATGCCAAGAAGGAAGCTACTCCGTTGAATGAACTTTGGTCTCTATGCAAAATTGAGGAGACTAGACTCAAAGCCAAAGACGATGTGGGATCAAAGGAGCAAGCATTCGCTGCTATGGCTAAGAGAAAAAGGAAATTTGGCAAGATTGGTCCACAGAGAAAGGGTAAATGAGATATGTCCAAAGTCCAATTCTTTGGCTGCCAAGAATATGGAAATTATAGAGGGATTGTCCTACGTTCAAGAAGGACAACAATAAGAGGAAACGAGAAGAAGCCCACATTACCCAAGAAGTGAAAGAAGAAGAGAAGAAGAAAAAGGAGGACCCTCCAGATCTCTACTATGACTAAGAACAAATTCTTCACATAAGTCTTCTTTAAAGTTTTGGGTATCATAGGAACATGTAGAAGTAGGATAGAATGCATGATTTATGAGAATGGCATCTTCAGGACTATAGGACAATTATGCAGAGATAGCTAAGACAAAGATATTCATGTGAAGGATGTAGCCATTGGATAACCTCATCAATGCATAAAGGAATGATCATATTCAGAAGAATCATATTAGAAGGCCACTAGCATCAGCAGAAAGGAACATTTGCAGGATAAGGACTATAAGGATCCTCCGGTGGAATCTTCAATAGAAGGTTCATGACTTTCAGGAAAATCATATGTCTTTACAGGAATTCCACTTACGGGGATTCAAGAAAGGATGATATGTAGGAAAGGAAAGATGTAGCAAAGCAAAGGAGATTGAGGTAATCTCAATCTAGGAAGTTGTCAAAGGAAGCTAAGATGATCAAGGAAAGAACTAAGATGAGGTATGTATGCATCTATGTTTTCATTTAAAGTCATGTCATCATTTGTATCAATGAGCATGGGGAAATTCTCTGGTAGCATGGTCAAGAATAGGGAAGATCTCTTTCATTGAAGATATGCACGAAGGCATGGTCCACACACTGAAAATGAGAAATGACCTCATATAGAGTATGAGGTGGTTGACTAGGAAACCTATAAAGAAGCATATGAGATAAAGAGATTTGGGATGAAAGGACACCATGAACACTAGGAATCAACATCCAACAGATTTGTTGAAGGCATCTCTCGAAAGAAGGCACAAGATTTCTGACAAAGGAAGAAAAAGATCAAAGGACCCTTGACACCTGGAAAGGCCTTGGAGATGTGAAAATGCAGGATGCTGATGATCCAAGCCAACAAAATGTCATGATGAGAAGCCATCTCATAAGGTACTATTTGATTTAACGTTATTTTTTATTTCTTAAATAGTATCTGGATGAGTTCACGTAGGGCCACTGGAACAAGGGTTGTAAGTACAAGTACAACTAGCATTCATGTGGTGGATAGAAATTCCTAAAAGAAACATGATGAGGAAGAAGGCCATATAAAGAAGGTTCTAGACATATATCAAGAAGGTCACTTTCCATGAAGAAAGGAATGACATGACAAACCAAGGAGGAAAGTGATCGATGGTTGATGCCCTACTAGGAAGAAGCTTGACTGAATTTCATGACATCAAGGAAAGAAATTGATCAAGCAACTGAAGGACCCACAAGAAGAAGTTGTTGATGAAAAATGAGAATCCCTAGTTGAGAGGGAGCTTTGACAAGTCCCTAATTAAGAGGGAGCTTGGGCAAGTCCCTTGTAAGAGGGATCTTGGATACATTTTTTTACAGTAATGGGCATATCTTCCCTAGTTGAGGGGGAGATATAGACACAACATTCTTGTCTTCACTTGGGAAGAAAGAATGGAGGATTGGGTAATCATTTGGCATCTGATACTCTTTGAGGATGTGTAAGGCATCCAAGATAAGAGTAGGCAAGAGGACTGATATTCTTTGAGGGCTGAGAACCCAAGATAAGAATAGTCCTAGAAGGTCATACTCAGTGAACACCCAAGTGGGTATGTACCTTGAGAGACAATGATGAAGGTGTTTATAGTCATTGGTCTTGCCAAGATTGTGCTCTGATCTACTAAGAGATAGAGTTGTCAGTCAAGGCATTGTTGTGGAAACAATGTTGGTTACTATAATGCTAGAACATATGGATTGCCAATCTGATTTCTCTTATATGAATTCTTCAGATTGAAAATGTCCAAACACCTTGTAATGATGTATGAATACCTCTCTAGTTAAGAGGGAGTGTTGAAGAAAGTGTAACTAGGTTCGGCCTTCATATTGACGAAGTCATTATAAATCCATGTAATGAAGAGACAAAGATAAAATGTATTTTGTAATGCTTGCCTCATGGGTTTCATGAGCCGGGAGTTTTTATAGGTCAACGACTTCTTCTTGATGTCTTTAGGGATTTTTCATCTTGTCAAAATATATAATTTAGAGTCATGTATATGAAGTGTTGTTACACTTGAGAAGAAATTTTATTGAAGTAATTGTATGCTCCAAGACCTGGTCAAGAAGCTACATAAGAAGTCGGCTCAAGTATGATTGAATATACCCCTTTGATGAAGTCAACCTACCCACAGAATTCAAGCCGGCCTAGAAGAGAGAGACAACCCCGATATAAAGGAGGAACTGTGGCCTCATTTGGTGGAATCAATTCGGTCAAGTTCTGAGATTGAAGTGCAAGAAAAAGTCCATGTTCTGGTGCGTAAGGAAGAGGCTATTACACTGAAGAACAAAGGGAGTTTAGCACAGTAATAAGGCCTCTTTGTTTTGGGTTTGTACCTACCTTGCATCTCTGAGGTAGGTTGAAGGTCACTTTAGGAGAGAATAGTAATATCAAGGATCAGCTATCTAGTGCCAAAAAGAAGTACAAAGAAGAAGGATCTTATAGCTAGGAGTAAGGTACCACAAGGTGTGCAAAAGAGATACGATATTAGTCTCTGCCTTGATCTCAGATATTTTAGGAAGAGCTCGAAAGTATACATAGTGTGAAGGAGGGTTTCCACAACAAGAAAGAGACCTTGATACTGTGTATCAAGTGTGTGCAAAGAAGGACCGAAAAGGAATCTCTAGAAGGCTGAGTCTAAATCTAAGGAAGGCTAGAAAGAAACTTATTGTAAAGGGCTATTAGACTAGGGACCGAGTTTCCTTAGTTCTGGTGCAAAGCAGTGTAGAAAGGGAGATCAACATAAGGAGCCTATCAGAGTAGTGACAAGGTCTTGGAGGCATATTGGAGTAAAGGGTCTAGGGTTTGGTATTTGTCAATTGAAGCTTCAATACGATAAATTTGCAGAAGGGTTTTCCTCTCTAGGAGAGAGAGGTTTTGCCCTGGCAGAGAGCCAACATCTTGTGTTCTTGTCTCTTTTGTTTTGGTAACGATTTGATGAAGTAAGAGAACACACTCTAATAATAATAAAAGATTATTGTGCTAATAAGAAAAGTAAAAAGAACTTCACAAATAATTATCATCGTCAGAAGAATCCCATCCTAAGTTAGATGCCCTAGATTCTTCAACAAAAAATACATGCTCTTTCCTCACACATTTCTTTTGGCTTATTCCAACGCCTCATTTCACAACGTAGTTGATGAGAATTAGTCCTTAACTGCAATAAGAATTTTGGCTCTCTAAGAAATACTGGCCCCTATGTATGTTTTTTGCTGATGATTATGAGTGGGATTAAACTCTTCAATATAGTACTTTTTCTTTCTCCCTAGCTCCTTATCCTAAATACGGTTGTGGAACTTATCTATAACAGCAGTTTTTCTCTCTTTACTATTTATGGGACACATGTTCAAGCAAATACCCCATTTACTAAACCAATTGTTATTTTGTCGTCTCCAAGGCTTCTTTCTTTTGCACAATATGTAATTAAAGACAACCTTAGCCCATCTACCCTCTTGCATTTACTCAAAAAAGATTAAATATCTTATGACTCGCACCATAGAAATTGCTTCAGTAGGAGCAGCCCCTGTTTCACTTGATAAGATAGCATAAGGAATTGTACTTTTAATTTTGAATTTGTTTGTAATCAAACGCTTCTGAATTTTCTCAATTTGTTTCCACTGCATGTCATATGTATTGTTGGCCCACATTTCACAACCGTAGAGAATCACCGGAATCAGTAAAAGCCCAAAAAGAGTTAGAGTGGTTTTCCAATCCCATAACTCTACCTCTCTACACTTATTTTGAAAAGCATAAAATGTTTTCCAACCCGCCAAAGTCCTTTTCCTTATACAATCATCCTAGCTTAGATTTTTGTTGAAGTCAATTCTGAGGTATTTTTAATCCGCAACTTCTTCTAGAATGTTGTCTTCAAAGTAGAAATTATGATGGTTATGTTATATTTTGTTAGAGAAAACCATTACTTTCGTTTTGCTAATATTGACTTGCATCCCCACCCTTCTACAAAAATGCTCAAGGGAAAGTAAGTTCTCTTGCCAACCAAGAGTAGATTTAGCAGTCAGAATAAGGTCATTTGCATACAAAAGAAGCCTTATAACAAACTTGCCCAAATGGATATCGTCGCCTCCTTTCTCCACATTGACTCTTCTTTTTTCAAGCATTGTCTTGATGATGGATCCTCTTTGGGATTCGAAATGTAGACAAACTTTGAATACTACTGTGGATAATTTGAATTCTCTCTCTAGAAGAGAAAACCACAAAAGTCTGAAATCTAACATTATTTTTTAATCTTTATATGTATTCTAAATTATAATGTTATAAAGTGACATTTGAATATATATATATATATATATATATATATATATATATATATATATATATAGGAGTAGTTTTTTAAGTGTGACTTTTGGGAGTTTCCGACAAATTTATAGCCAAAATGTAGCAAAAAATTTGTGGTCGAATCTTTATTTGTGTTGTTTAAAGTTGTCTTTTCACTGCATATATGGATTTAACCTCCTCAAAAACCCTTGGGGCACTTTGATTGTGAAGAATCCATCCATCAAACTTGTGATTTCAATAAATCCCTGCAAGATTCTAAACCAAATCAGAAAATAAACAATAAAACTTTTCAAAAAAACACACTTAAAACTACTTTTTATATATAACAAACTACTTATATATGAATCATATTTTCACATTTCTAACGTGTTCCCATACATATCCATTTCGCTATAACATCTAATGGCCTAATGGCCTTGCACTAAACCAATCACCCTAGGGTGATATCATATTCCTTTTGAAACTTTTCCTATATATAAAAAGGTCACTAACATGGATGCATTATATAGCTTGCACTGAACTATACTTTAAAGATTGGAGGAAACACTATCGTGTATCCCAATTTCCTAATTATATGGGGTCACATTTCCAATGCATTCCCCTTTCCGATACACACGTATCCATTTGCACTACCATGTAATGGCTTTACACTAGGTTGATTGCCCTAGGGTGAATCATATTTCTTTAAAATCTTTTCCTATATATAAAAATTCACTGACATGCATGCATGCAATGTGTAGCTTGCACTGAACTGTACCCTAAATATTGGAGGAAACAGTAACATAATATTCAACTTGGCCAGAATGATCTAGGGTAACATTTTCACTGGGAGTTGTTTTCAAATTTGTTTGCCATTGGAAATTTAAATAAAAAATTCCAATTATTCGTAAGTGTAAATCAATTAAATGATTTAGGTGAGCTGCGGTGTGAGATCGCCATGTTGCGCAAGGAGTCATCCAGTATCATCTAGCCATCCTGGGAGCCATCCATTGCCAGCCACAGCCTGTTCGATAGAGCCAATCATATTGTCTCAGCTGCGTTCACAGGGAGCAAATCATTTTCTCCACCAAGCGTGCTAGCTCGTTGCCACGTCCTGCATGCTGAACCTTTTGTGGCAACCAAGGATCCTTCATGGGTGGTAACGTGTTTTCGATAAGAAGCCTCCCTCGCTCTACTTAACAGCTCCATTTTCATCATTGCATGGTTTCGGACTCTCGGCCTCGCGGCCACAGGGGCCTTTTTGGTCACCCTGGTGGTTTCAGGTGCTTTCATCCTTTTGCCCTGCTGTACTCTCTCCCTGTTAAATCTTTATCTGGTCGAACTCCGGGTAATGGTTGGATGATTCTCTGTGCATGGGATTTTGGCGCTCTCACTCGCGGCTCAAGATTCTGGTTTTATAAGGAAAAAATACCCGCTCGCTAACAGATTCAAGATGGAATTGTTAAATAAAAAATTTGTCGACATTGTGCCTATAAAGCTGATGCCTACATGGGATAACAGCAGGATCGGAGAGGCATATATCGCTAAGAGGATTGATCGTTTCATTCTGCACTCGAGTATCATTGACAAAATGGGTATGCCTCTTTCATCTATAGGGAATGACTTCACTTCTGATCATAGGCCTACTTTCCTTGGCTGGCGAGGGAATGGTTTCAGGCTGGGCTACCCTTTTAAATTTAACAAAATCCACTTGGAGGACCCAAAGTTCAACGAATTCATCGCAAATCTGTGGAAGGATTTATTGAAGTCAGATCAGTCCCCGTTCATGACATTCTGAGAAAAGCTGGCATCTCTGAGGAAGGCGACAAAGGAATGGCAACATCAAAAAAGGAAGTTGGACAAACAAGAGCTTAATGATTTTCAAAAGGAGATGGACAACATATTAAATGCTACAGACCCCAATAATTTCACTCTTGACGACAAAGGCCTCATAAGAAATCTGGAAAAAAGAAAACAAAATCTATTGGACAGGGAGGAGGCTTCATGGCGGCTCAAAAGCAGAGCTATTCGGCTTAAGGTTGGTGATCGAAATTCTAGATTTTTTCACAATTTTGCAAACGCCAGACGGGAGATAAATTCGATTTGGAGAATCAGCAATGGCAAAGGCAGTTTCTATTATTCCCAGCAGGACATCTCAAATGAAGCAATGAGATATTTCAAGAACCAATACAAAATAAAAGAAGAAAATAATTTTCAAGACACCCTCTGGGGTATTGAATTGGCTCCTTTAATGTTTGATGAGGCAGCGAACGAATGTTTTTTCCAGCCGGTCTCTGCAGAGGAGCTTCAAAATGTCATCAAAGCTTTTAAAAAAGATAAAAGCCCTGGACCAGATGGATGGCCCATTGAGTTTTTCTCTCACTTTTTTGATCTCTTCAAAGGCGACCTGCTGCGGATGGTGGAGGCTTCCCGGATGTCCGGAAGTATTCACAATATCATTTCTTCTACTCTGATCGCCCTAATTCCCAAAAAGACAAAGTCAGACTCCTTCCAAGATTACAGACCAATATCGCTATGCAATATCCTGTTCAAAATTATCTCTAAAATTATTGCAGAGAGGTTGAAACCTATTCTGGCCTCCTTCATTTCAAAGGAGCAACATGCATTTTTAAAAGGCCGCAACATATTGGATGCAGTTGCTATGACCCAGGAATGCCTGTTTTCTATGATTTCTAAAAATATGGATGCGGCCATCCTAAAAATAGATCTGCAGAAGGCCTATGATTGTTTGGACTGGGGATTTTTAAGAGTCTTGCTGGCAAAGATTGGATTAAAGTCTCATTCCATTAACTGGATAATGGCTTGTGTTGAGAATGTTCGATATTCGGTCATCATCAATGGATTGCCCTCTCCTTTCTTTTCAGCGGAAAGAGGACTTCGTCAAGGATGTCCTCTCTCCCCACTGTTATTTATTTTGGCGATGAACTCCCTCAGCCTTCAGATCAATAAAGCAGTTGAGGAGAAGAGATGTAGGCCAGTCAAGATTTGCAAGAACATTTTCTTATCACACAATCTTTTTGTAGATGATGTTCTCATATTTGCCATGCTGTGTAGAGCTTCCTGGATCTGCCTCAATGAAATTCTTGATAGATTCCAGAAAGCATCTGGGTTAGTTATAAATAAAGGTAAATCTACTCTTTTTCATAATGACACTAACATGGAAATGGTCTCATGGATCACTGAGTTACTAGGCATAGCTCCAAGTTCGATCAAAGAAGGGATGAAATACTTGGGATTTCAACTAAAGGCTAAGGGCTACTCGAAGGCAGACTGGTAATGGTTATTGGACAGATTTTATAAAAAGATATCAGGCTGGGAGTTCAAGTTTCTATCTTTGGCAGGCAGGTTTATTCTTGTTCAGGCAGTCTTATCACAATTAGCGGTCTATTGGGCTCATATTTTCTTTCTTCCAGCAAGCATCATAAAGAAAATGAACAGTCTTTCGGCAAATTTTCTTTGGGGCGGAAAATCATTTCAGAACAAAATTCATTTAGTAAAGCTAGCAAAAATATCTAAGCCTAAGAAGCTAGGAGGATGGGGCCTGCTTGATATGCGCTCTTTTGGAAAAGCGCTCTTATGTAAGTCGCTAGGGAGAGGTATATTTGGCGATGGACTATGGAGCCTGATTATTAAGATGAAATATATGAAAGGAAAAAACCTAGAATATTGGTACAGAAGGGGTTCTATTGGTATCAGGAAAGGCTCAGCCTTAGGAAGATCCAGCAATTCTTTCTGGAGAACTTAAGATGGAATCTCTTCTCTGGATCCAGGATCTTTATTGGTATAGATCCTATATTAAATGGCCGTGAAAAATCTTTCTTTCCTCAATCTTTATTATGTTTTCTTCACAGAATGGGCTGCTTTACTTGGGACAAGCTGATCGATTCATGGAATGGTCCCATTCCATTATGGAAAGAGGGCCGTGATCTGAACCTGCCAGCATCTCTTCTCCCGATATGGAATTATGTAAAAGAGGTCCTATGCAGCTTAGGAATCTTTCGCTCCGGGACCCGTGACCATCTGATATGGACCGTTCCTAAGGCTAAGTCTCTTGTTCGTGTAAAAGATATATACGCGATCATGATCTCTCCAATATCTCTGGGCTCTAGTAACCTTTTTCCTCCATGCTTATGGAAAGCGGGATGCCCTCTCAAAATGATTCTTTTTTCATGGCTGGTCTTTAACAACAGGAATCTATCATGGGAAAACTTACGAAGGAGAAGCTGGCATGGACCGAGCAGATGTGAAATGTGTCAAGCCGCGGAGGAATCAAACATCCATATGTTCTTCCATTGCGAATCGTCTCTTCAGATATGGTATGAACTCTCACTGTTTTATGGTTTCCCTCATGCTATTTTTCCTACAGTGCAGGTAGCTTTTCAATGGTGGAGCGAGCAAAAGCAATCTTGGCGTTCCTTGTTTATTATCACCTGTTGGTTCCTATGGAAATGGAGGAATGCTAGAATTTTCCAAGATTCAAAGGAACCCCTCAAGTCAATCTTGTTCCGCATATTGGCCTTTCAGGACATGATCCCTGAAAAAGTCAAGACAAACAAAGCCTGTAAAAATATGCCGGATGTCCTTTCTTTTCAGGTGCCCTATGCCTTCTTTGACGGAGCTGAGCAAAACAACATCTGTGGTTGTGGGGTCCACATCGTCATGGATGACAATCTGCAATTTTTTCTATCCTGGAACGGTGGGCATGGTTCAAACAGTATGGCCGAGGCTAGGGCCCTTACAGGCCTGCTTGCTTTTTGTGTTTTTATGGATATCAATTGCATATCAATATATGGCGATTCAAAATCACTGATAGATCATGTTAATGGCGCTGGTCTCATTAGCTGTCCTCATCTATCCGGTTGGTTAAGCAGAATCATGCACTTTTGGAGATCTATGAAGCAGCACTCAATTCATCATATCCCTCGCTCCAGAAATGCTCAGGCTGACCTTCTCTCCAAGGAAGGCCTTGCAATGAATCCGGGTTTGTGGTCTTTGAGGGTCTTACATGATGGTTCTTCCTATTACATACAGGACTTCTGCATCTCGGGAATATGACTTCTTTCATTATCTGGTTTTCATGCTTTGCATTCTCTTTTCCTTTTTTAATATCTGTCCAGGCTTGTAGTTTTTCAAGCGTTTGAATATTTTGTGTAAAACTTTCAGTTTTTGTTCTAATCTCCTTCGGGGATCCCATGACTGTTTCTCTGATCTATATACCCTCTCTGAGCAAGATGCGCTGCCCTGTGACATGTCTTATGATCTTTATATTATCTTAATATAAATCTATGAAGATTTTTCTTTCTGAAAAAAAAAAAAGTTTAACTTTCATATTTTAAAATTCAAATTGGAAGGAATTAAGAATAAAAAGTCCATTATGAATATGAATAAAAAGTCAATTATGAATAAGAGCCAATTATGAATTCAATTATAAATTTACACTTAACTCAAAAAGTTTACAGACTAAATCCAAATTTAAAGAAATTAAAAGAGTTCAATTTCACACACTAAATCCAACCTACAAAATAGTAACATGTCTTTAACTATTATCTGCACAATCATAATGCGAGCACCTATTATTAAGTGAATCCTTAACCTGGACACATGGCCCCAACTGGGCACAGTCTGGTCATGAATAAGAAAATAAAATTATGAATTTTCAATCATCATATTACATCGTTTATTTTTTACCAACTGTGTCTTTCTCATTATTATGTAATGTCTGGAAAACGAATCTCAAAACAGGGGACTCCAGTGGTGTAATGTCAAAACATGGGACTCCAGTGGTGGAATCTGTGAAGGGCACTGGTCTCCTTCAACACCTCGCATCTGCCACTCCTGCGCTGCTTCGCACTGAAGCACGTGAAAATCGATCCCTTGATTCTGTGCGCCGCATTAAAATCATCTGTGGCATCCATGCCACCTTCGCAATGATGGGAGACGTTCTGCACCAGGCGAAGTAGTGAGTTTGGTCCCCTCATAGAAACAGGGGAAAAGTCTGACAGCAAGCCGAGATCCACCTTATCTCCACGGTCCCAGCACCAAAAGACCTCTGCCATGTCAAGACGGGCCTCCAATATGACGTCAGCTGGATTGAAGCAAAAATCAGCAGCCAAATTTCAGATAAATCGGGTTGAGATCTCTGTAACAACCTTTCTTTCTCCGCGTGCCTCACCCCGCGCGCATGAGGTCTTCGCTGGGTGGAACATTACTGTAAACAACACAATCTCCAAATTTGCATCATTCCTTCCATGTTCAACTTCGACAGCGAATGCGACAACCCGATGTGGATAAGAGATTCGCAGATGACAGGATAAGGATTAGGAATTTCACATGGATAAGGAGATTCGCAGACGAACGGATCAGGATTAGGAATTTGACAGGTGCCTCGATAGGAGATGCTTGTTGGATGACACATGGCCGGTTTAACAAGAACCGCCTCTTTCAGAAAATACTTTACCGGAATAATTTTATAGTGCCCAAAGCATTCGTGTAGACGACAGAAAAATCATTTTTGAAGAATTAGGGCTGATCCATCCGCGTTGAAGAAATTTAGGGTTTACACCATTGCATTTAGAAATCTATGGCTGGAGGAACCTAGGGCTCGACCAAAATTAGGGATTTCTTTGAATTTAGCACACTGTTGCAATTAGAAATCCAGGGCTGGTAGAATTTCGGGCTGACCAAAATTTAGGGATATCTTTGAAGTTAAGACTATTCTCCTTTCGTCTTTCCGTATGAAGATCCAGGGACAGATTCGTCCTTGTATACCTTCAATCTGCTACCATTCACTCATCTTGGAATCAATTAATCGTTTAACTTCGCGAACTGAACATCAGAGACATGTTTGATCATATACCGTCCTAACCAATGTGTCTTAAATTTTCTTGGGAACTTCATGAATTTGCTATCATATAAGAGTACAAGATATCCTTCCCATAATGTCTTTTTTTTGATGTTCTTGTCATGCCAAGATTTCTCCCTTACATTTTGTACTTGCCAATGAAAACCTGCTACATACCTGTCCTCTTCCAAAGTAAGTGATTACGCCATCCTCTCCTCCATTATATCAGAATCTTCCATGTCTATGAAGGCTACAATTCTTAAACTGGGTACACTGTACTCCATAGGCATGACTTCTTCTTGTCCATACACCAACCTAAAAGGTGTCTGGCCTGTCAATTGCATGCATGTTGTCCTATATTCCCACAACACCACTGGAATCCTTAGATCCCAATTATTTTTGTTCACATTGCACACTTTTGTGAGTGCATTCTCCATAATTTTATTGAAAGCTTTGACTATCCCATTAGCTTGTGGGCGATATGGGGTAATTTTCTGATTGTGTACTTGAAACTCTTCAGCCAACGTCTCAATAGTCTGATTCATGAAATGTGAGCCTTGGTCACTCATTAATATCTTCGGAAAACCAAATATGGACAGAATGTTTTCAAAAATGAACTTCACGGCGGTATCTGCGCTACAATCCTTCATTGGATGTGCCTCGGCCCACCTCGTCAAATAATCAGTTACATTGATTATGTATCTTGCGCCAGTCTTCTTTCCTAGTGGGTTAATAGCTCCAACAAAGTCAATAGCCCATTTTTCAAATGCTTGCAACGTCACTTGTGGATTTAATGGAATTTTATCTCTTCTAGATGCCCTTCCTATTCTTTGACATATATCACATTCTCGATAAAACTCTTTTTCATCCTTATGTATTGTGGGCCACCATAACCCAGATCTCAAAGTTTTTTGTGCAGTGGCCTTTCTTGCATAATGTCCACCTGCGACTCCTCCATGAGCTTCTACTACAATGCTCTGCCTTTCATGTTCTGGGACGTATCTTCGCAATATTTCATCCAGTCCCATTTTGCACAAGTGCCCTATAATCAACGTGAAACTAACCTCTCTTACCACCAACTCCTTTTTCTATTGTGTAGTTTACTTTGTAGGTGCTATTTATGTGTTCAGAAACTGAAAAATATTCGTGAAGTGATCATTTGCGATCTTGATTGTGAACAACTATGCATTGGGCAAGTTATCTTTGATATTGGTGGGTTCTTCTCCTATCTCCAATATCAACACCAACCCTTTCAACAACGACGCGCAAGCAGGTCGAAGTGTCACTGAGGTGGCTATGTGTGATTGCAGAACTAGATTTCTGAAACCTTGAGGGACTGCGCGGAGTGATTCTTAACTTTTACTTTCTGTACTTTAATCATCCTTCTAACATTCATAACATTATTGCACTATGTATTCTAACTACAGACTTTGTCACATTCATTTTAATATAGACACATTACAGAACAATAAAAATTGCGCTAACATACAAATTAATTACAATTACTTTGCATAAACAAATAGAACATAAATAATAGATACAGATATAAAAAATTTAGCCAAAACTTCTTCTTCTTTATTAAGATAGATCTTTCAATACATACAACTTCTTGTCTTGTGCACCTAGCTACAGGTGGTCTACGCACTTAATTGCAGAGTCTTCCAAGGCCTCCACGCACATAGCTGCGGAGCCTTTCCTTAAGATCCAAAACAAAAAACAAAAGACTCAATCACTTGTGCTCTCTCTATGATGTGATCTAATCACAATCTTTGACAAATCATTACATGTCCTTAAATAAATTAAATTTCTACAAAAGCCATGGTCCACATACCATGGACTCAACAAAAAAATGAACTAAAACCCTAATCCTGTTACAAAATGAGGGGTTTTGACCCACCCTGAAGCCCCTAGACATTGCACGGTAAATAGAATTTCACGGACTCCACGCACTCCGCTCCTCAAAATGTGGAGTCTTTGACCAAAACGGGACCAAGTTGGGCTGCACCCAACATACACATATATACATATGCACATTTTCTTTAACTAGCAAATACAACGATACGATGCATACATTTGAAACAAGGGAGTCCAGAGGTTCACACCTCCACCCTCAAAGTAATACCAGGATTGACCTTCTTCTCAAAAGGTCCATAATCCACTGCTGAAGTCAAACTTGCATCTAATGTCCAGTGCTACGATCCTTAAACTACGTGTTCCCTTAGTGAACAATTATCGGCTCATTGTTCTAGGGAACACTCCCAATGTGCTTATGATTCCATCTAGAAATGCTAATGACCAAAACAAATCCATCCCTCGACCCTCCTTTCTCTGCTACACAGTCTCTCAGGAAATCCGATCACCCCCTTCTGTGTAGTCACTCACCTTCCAAGTTCCCTGACATCCCCTTCCTAGGAGATCCATGCCTTGGCAAGGTTTCCTCACATTGGAAGGTCCAAAAACCAAGTCATATCCTTGCCTCAAAATCATGATATCGGTCATAGCATGCTCATGTAAATAAATGGATACTATTGCGTACCAGTGTCCCACAATGGTCATACTATTGCCTGTTCCAATTCCTTTTGTTGTTGTTGCTAATTCTCTGGAAGTTAATCCAACCACTGAACGAGGAAGTTCCCTATTTTCCTATACCAAGCACACAGTTTCCATTAAACTATAAAAGGAATTGAAAAAAATTCAAATCATACCTCATTGGTGACCTGTCAATAAGGTACCCCTACAATTCTATTTACTTCCTATCACATCAAGTCAAACTAGCTCTTTGATAAAATCATCATGTATAAACATATCACATCCAATTAGCTCAAAACACAACCATCATAAATCACATGTAACCATCACAAACCAAAATCATAGATCACATACATAATTAAATTAAAATAAAACACTTATCTTTCAAATGGCTCTTTTATTCTTCCTTTGTTCTTTATCCTTTCTGTTCACACACTGAATCAGTTTCCAGACCCTCCAAGAACCTAGTGCCTTATCTTCTCTGCAAGAAACAAGGGAATCTAGAGACTAAACTCCCTCCTCCCTCAAAATCAACAATAAGGGCATCTCGAGACCAAACTGCCTCAATCCTCAATAACAACAACAAGGGCATCCATAGACTAAATCGCCTCAACCCTCAATAGAAACAAGGAGGGCATCCAATGACTAAAATGCCTCAACACTCAATAGAAACAACAAGGGCATCCAGAGACTAAACCACCTCAACCTTCAATAGCAACAACAAGGGCATATAGATACTAAACCGCCTCAACCCTCAATAGTAACAACAAGGGAATCCAAAGACTAAACCACCTCAACCCTCAATGACAACAACTAGGGAATCTAGAGACTAAACTGCCTAAACCCTCAATAGAAACAACAAGGGAATCCAGAGACTACACCACCTCAACCCTCAATAGCAACAACAAGGGCATCGAGAGACTAAAGCGCCTCAACCCTCAATATTAACAAGGGCCCAGACAGTCCCATTATTGCCTATCCCATCACACTGTAAAATACATACACAATGTACAATGCAACATATACACCTATGCTTGGTGTACAACACAACACATACACCTATGCCTAGTGTACAACACCACAGATACACCTACAGCCAGTGTACAACAAAACACATACACCTACACCTGGTGTACAACACAACACATACACCTACACCTAGTGTATAACACAACACATACACATACACTCAATGTAAAACACAATACATATACTCACACACTATACAATACAATGAATACACATGTCGCAATAGAACCACTACACAACACTTTTAACATAGTACCACATATACACAACACAACATGTACACAATACCACATGTACAATAGCAACATGTGTACAATTGGTATAGAGCACCAACTATACACAACACCACATGCACGCAAAAATGCATGTACCACATGTACATAGCACCACATGCACACAAGACCACATGTACAACATGCACACAATGCCATATGTGCACAACATTGCATATACAACATGTACATAACACCATATGTACACAACACCGCATATACAACATGTACATAATACCATATGTACACAAAATCACATATACAACATGTACACAACATCATTACTACACATTCAACGACCACACTGTCTCTACCAAGCAATCTTTCTTCTAGTGTCTTTCCATTATCCATGCTTTTCCCAGTATGACGTAGATCACATTACCTTCATTCCATTGATATATCCCTCAACCTTACCTGCTATAACATAAACATATGCATAAGATCATAATATCAAATCATATCCACATGATACTAACCTCATATATTTGTCAAGGCTACTCTTCCCATTTGATTCCTCATGAAACCAGGAACCTCTTCATGCCATTCACCTGCATAATAAATCATTCCTCCAAAAGCACAATCCCTGATGATCCTATCAGACAATGACATACGTACATACATATATACATATAAACATTAACATAAATCAATCATGATCTCCGACGACACATACACACATACATGTATACATATAAAGACATTAGCATAATCATAATCACAATACAATTACTAGATAGTGTATAGGTTAAGCGAACTCCCTTTATGCTTGCACAACATGCCCAACATTGAGAACAATAGTTCCCAACTTAGTCAAGGCATCTGATGCCTCAAATCAATTTACTTCATCTTTCTTATGACCTTTATCATGACTATCCTACCACCATCCATTTACCACAATGGACCCAACCAATCTAAGCGATTGTCATACTTTTGCCTTTAGTTTCCCTTTACTCATGCACTGAGCTTCCTCTAGGTCTTACATTAACTATTGGGTTTCATTCAAGTCTCCCCGAGATCCATTAAATTTCCTCTTTCCCCAATCAATTCCCAGGACCCTCAAAACATAAAGTGCAAGAGCAAGAAGAAAACAAGAGAAAACCATGAAAAACCAATAATAATACGACATGAAAAACAAGGTGGCATGGCCATGCACTAAACAAAAACAAAACTGCAAGTCAAACACAAACAAACCCCAAAGCACCAAAAGAAAAAAAATAGCAACAAACACCATGAATTAATCCCCATGGGTTCCCAATGCTTCCAAGGGAAAGCTCAACCTAAGCCTTCTTTAAGATTTCATGGTAGTCTCTTTTGTCATGCAATCCCTTGCATCATACTGCCATAAACACATAACTATCAATGCATAAATAAACATAATAATATATTGGTTAACTTACCTTGTTCTACCCAACAAGTTGACCCGTAAATGAACACATACATATATCATCTCTCAAGGAACCACAATTCCTTGATGAATCCTGCCATAACTGGAAATTAGCCATTATACCTGTCAAATACATGTTCATGAATCTAACACATATCCACATAATGTCAGGCAAAAATCAAGGTTAATAAGACTTCTTGTATTCATGCAAAGCAGTGATTCATTTGGAGTTGCAGTTTCCAAACACATCCAAATGAATTCTCACCCAATTCCTTCCTCTTAACTTTTTGCCTTGTTGTAATTGAGTCTTAATGTGTGTTATCCCATCACCCAAATGTTAGTTATGTAAACAAATCAACTGTTACCTTGTCATGCTAATACCAAGCATGTTTCCCTGCAACTATTCACACATGTCAGTCACATGTTCCAAATATCAATACATCATGTCTATTAATTTTAAATCAACCTTTACCAAGACTAACAACCATTTCATAATCTAGAGTCAACTCACAATCATGATCATAATACTAAAACTAGCACCCATTTGCACTCAAGTAGATATCAGCTATCTCAATACATATTGAGTTAGTACAACCATCTTAAATCAAGATAATTCCTTCATGCAATCTTATAGACACATACTCATATCATGTAATTAATCAAACATTCAAACAACTTGTAAACATACCATGTCAAATAAACCAAATAGATGACATAATCAACACATACCTCAATGTATCTCAGGGGAGGCTATCACTTTTGCTCAAGTCAATCCATATTAGTATGACACAATATCATAAGTATATCGACCCATACCTTAATACCATAACCATGACCAACTACATAGGCCAATCTAGATTAGCATGATACATATAACACCAAGGTCTTAAATACAATGAACATAATCATCATGCATATGACCACAATGCATATAACAACAAGTTACTGTTATTCATGACTATTTGACGCACGTGCATATGACCGCACTGATTAACTAACATCTATCATACATGTAACCACAAAAACAATAGAAATACATGCTTGTACATAACCATAATGCATATAACAATCATGAACTGACATACCTGCATTCCCAACATACAAACCAGTATGACGATATGCTCTTACCCTGAGGTCTAGTGCTGCAACCTCACTCTGATGATTTGCATCTCCTACTCTACCTCAGCCAACAACTCAGCATCATACATGATAACATAGACTATGACACTGAATATATACATGATAGACATAACCATTATCACACATGCACATGACTAACATGCATGCATAACAATCACATTCTAATAATCTCATCCAAGTGTTTGAACCTGGAAGTTCTGATACCACCCTGCGGTATTAGATAACAACCAAAGAGAGCACAACCTGCTTTGATACCACTATGTAAGCTCCCGTGCCACATTTACCCACTTTCACCATTAAACATGAGCAAAGTTAAGGAAGTAGAATCAACAACTTGAAACTTTACTTCCCTTCCTCATGAGCTACAGGATCCCTAGGAGCTAAACAACCACTGTAGGTACCCAAATCCAGAGCCAACTTGCTTTTTCACTGCCCCGGACTCCCATTCACATGCATAATCTTGCATCCATGTGATTGTAGACCTTGAGTTGCATGCATAATCCTGTAATCCAGTGACTACAGTCCCAAATTCCTAGTTCTATGCTTGCAACTGCCAGATCTATGCCACCTTCCTAGGGCTAGACTCCATATCATTGCCCAGAACTTGATGAAACTTTCCAAAACAATAAATGACACAAATAAAAAGCCTATAACACAAAACGTGGTCAAGGACTTGACCTAACCAAGCCTAACCATGATAGAAATATCTCCAAACACATTGTGAATATGTAATCTACAGGTCATGAATGCATATATGAACATTGAAATATGAAGCTTATCTAAGAATCATCAAGAAGGTCTAATGCCCTCTCACAATAGCTATGATAACATCTATTAGGTCATGCATTCGATTACCATTCTTTTACCAATCAAAACATGATAAGATCCATAACTTGAATCTATCATAAAACCATGATTATAACCAACTTATAACCAAAATAATAAAAATGATAGAACAACCATAAAAGCTGCATCATAACAAGTACATTTACTCATACAATACAAGAGGACAATGGCTCTTATTAAGATATGAAAAATCCAAGCAAGTCAGGGACTTCCACGTACCACCCGACCATAGATTGGGCTGAAGAAAATATTTCTTTCAGCCAATCAGCCTCATGTCATATTCCAACCATGAATTTGGGATATCATGGGATAAACCAATACATAGACAACCAAGGGAATCCAAAGGTTAAATCACCTCCATTCTCACACTACTGTGATCTCACCTAAACTAGTCCCAAGATCACAAAACCTAACCATTATTGGATGCCTTAGAATTCCCTCACCATCCCTTAAGGATTTTTCCTGTCTCCACCCACCTGTTGAGGGCTTCTTGGAGAAAACCATCTCCACCTGCATCCTCGGGATTTTCCTGAGACCACCTCACCTGGATCCAAAACCTTTTGACAATCCAAATATCAAATAATAATGATTCAATCTTATCATGGCTATCTGGAAATGGAAAAGAAAGGTTGAAACCACTATCAAACCAGGAAAAACCCATGCCAGTGACAACAATGAACCAAATACACACATTCATTCCAAAAACTAGCTAGGAAATCATACATGCAACCTATTACCTACAGGTATTCCCGCTGAAGCCACTTGATCCAAGTCTTCCTTTCTTGATCCTTGCTTTCCTTTACTTTCTTGTCCTTCCTTTACTTGCTTTCTTTCTTTCTCCTCTTGATGCTCTTCTCTCCCTGAGAGTAATTCCAAAGCCAAACTGATAAAAAAAAAATTGACAAAAGTTGTCCTCCAAAGCCTTTTATCATTGAGGCCTCTATTTTCTTCATTTTCCCTTTATTTTCCTTCAATTTCCTCCTCATGCAAACCTATTACCTTTCATCTCCCTTTTCTCCTATTTTCCTTTATTTTCATAAATACAATGCCAACTAATGCCTCTTTTCCTTTTCAAAGCCTTTGCCAATGCCTTTGCTAATTTCCTTATCCATAATAGACCAAATGAAATTTTGCTAGCATGTTTTTCCCAACATTCAACTTGAAATACGTGTCCCGTGACCTTGGTCTTATTTTTCCTTTATTAGCTTTATTACATGAACTTTAACATGAGGTTGTTACACTTTCCGAGCTATGTTGCATGACCAAAAGTTACCAAAATTCCTTTGGGGAGAAGCTACAAATACAACAATATATGTTCAAAATTGGGTTCCTCATCAAGCATTGGACAACAAGACTCTCGAAGAAGTATTCACAGTGGTTAAACCCAACATTGGACACCTTAGAATATTTGGTTGTCCCATATATTTCCACGTGTCGAAGGAAAAGGGGAACAAGCTAGTAGCCACCAGAAAGAAAGGTATGTTTGATGGTTATTGTGAAAATAATAAAATATTTAGAATCTATATCTCTGGTCAAAGGAAGATTGATTTTAGCAAGGATGTAAATTTCGATGAAGATGTTGCCCTTGGAAAAGCAATGTATATTCCTCTTGCTGAGAAGAAAGGTGATGATGACATATTAGAAGTTCCTTCTATGCTTGAATCTAATAAGGACATAGTTGATGATCCCATGGAGCCTATGGACCCCTTGGGTCCTCCTCCAATTGATCCCCCTGCCAGGAAGATACTGTTATGGCTTCATGATACTTTAAAAGATGCTGAAAGGTATGTTCTTGCCAAAAGGACCTTTAGAGAGAGTAAGAAGCCATGTTGATATCAATGATATGTTGTAGCTACGTGCACTATGATCTAGGATGAGCCTTCTACTTTTTAATAATCTATGAAAGAACGAGTTTGGAAGGATGTTATGGCTAAATAATATGAATTGATTATGAAAAATTGTGTAAGGGAAGTTCTGCTGAGACATAAGGGAAAGTGTGTTGTAACTTCAAAATGGCCATATAAGATCAAACATGGAGCTGATGGAATCATTGAGAAGTAAAAATTAAGGTTTTTGGCTCAAGGTTTCTCATAGAAAGAGGAAGAAGACTATGACAATATATTTTCTCTAGTTGTCCACTACACTACTATTAGATCAATTGTTTCCTTTACTACTAGCCAAGGATTGGAACTTCACCAGATGGATGTAAAGACAACATTTCCTCGTGACATACTACATGAAGAAGTATATGCTGAGAAACATTATAGATTTTAAGTGAAGGATAGAAATATTCATGTCTATAGGTTGAATAAATCATTATATGGTTTGAAGCATGCTCCCTAAGCCTAGTATGCCCGTATTGATAGTTACTTGGTGAAGCTTAGATTCACAAGAAGCAGTGTCAATCTAAACCTCTACTTCTAAGTGGTTCAAGGTATGCCTTTAATTTTGGTTTTATATGTTGATGATCTATTATTGACAGGAAGTGAGCCTCTGATGATTGAGTGTAATAGGGAGAGGGCATCTAAATTTGAAATGAAGGATCTTGGTATGATGCATTACTTTTTGGGACTTGAGTTTGGAAGGGACCTGAAGTGATTTTCCTTTCTCAAGGAAAGGATGTTGTGAAGCTATTGGAAAGAATTTGAATGATTGAATGCAAGTCCCTAGCCACACCAATGGAGATGAATTGAAATAAGTTATATGGAGATGTTGCTAGACCTAATTTGGTGAATCCTTCTACGTATGTTAAGATATGGTATGTTCTATGCTTATAACAATTTACTTATTTTTCTAATTATATTCCACAGATTAGCAATCACATGTTCATAAAGTAAAGTGCAGATAGAACATTAAACGATCGACAAAAAACAAGCCAAGACAAGAGACACAAGATGTGGCGGCTAGCCAAGGAAAAACCCCATAATGTGTGGGGAAACCCTTTAATCAAATCTTATTTTATCTTCAATAATTCAACAGAGAGAAATAGTACAATAAATCTGATTTATATCAGCAGTAGCAAACCATAGATTAGCACCATCAGCATTAACGGCTTCATCATCAAACTAGGGCAGACGATATCTCACAAACCGATCGTTGGATCGGCTTGATTCCACCACCAAAAGTTGCAGCTTCCAGAGGAGGTTCAGATGAATCTACAACATAGTTCAGATGTGGAGATATTCTAGTCCACGCAGGTCAAACTTCACTTTTGCAGTTGCAACTTCAGTTTCAACAACTTCCTTCAAACTAGGGCAATCGATATCTTGCAAACCGTCCGTCGGATTGACTTGATTCCACCACCAAAAGTTGCAGCTTCCAGAGGAGGTTCAGATGAACCTACAACGCAGTTCATATGAGGATATCTTCTAGTCCACGTAGGTCAAACTTCATTTCTGCAATTTCAACTTCAGTTTCAGCAGCTTTCGGCCTCACATGTGTGAGGGAGAGACCCTTTTCTGTGCAGTAGAGAAGAGACTCTTTTCCGCGCAGTAGAGAGAGAGAGATGTGATGAGTTGAGTGAGTGAAAATGAGGAAAGTTCATCTTGTATTTATACACAACTGATGATGTTTGAATAGATGCGATTGTTGGGCTTCTGAGCCTACATGAGTTATAGGTCGGCTTGATAATAATTCCATAATCAAAATAAATTCATATCTCCATAAATACTTATCAAAATCGGATGATCATTATATCAATCCTACACCTCTCAATGAGAGGAATCTAATAAAAATATTATCAGCCATGAATAAGATGACCCACATGAAGTTTTTCCCTAGTTGCCAATTTTAACACTCCCTCTCAACTAGGGAGAACTTCATCTGCAATCTGTCTATCAGTCATTACTATTCATCCATCAAATGCACTACCATGTACAGCTTGACCCTTGCCCTGCTCTGCTCTATTATCCCTGTTCTGATTTGTCTTGTTCTGCCCTATACTGATCTGTATGGCTCTGCTATGTTATGCGCTGCTCTGCTTTGTTCTGTTCTACTTTGCTTTTGTCCGAATTATGAAGAAGAAGAAATGATCAAGGATTCATACTGACTCAAAGTCAGTCTCAGAGTATGTACCATTGGTCGTAGACCAGTCTCAACCAACCTGAAGTCAACGTCATAATGAGTGCAACTCCACTGGTCCCAAACCAGTATCATCCTCCACTGACTTAAAGTCAGTCTCAGAGTGCATACCACTAGTCCCAGACCAGTCTTAACCGACCCAAAGTCAGCTTCATAGTAAGTACCACTCCTACCACTACTCCCAGAGTAGTATCGTAGTCTCAGAGAGTGTACCACTCGTCCCAGACCAATACTGCACTGACACGAAGTCAGTCTCAGAGTATGTACCACTGGTCCCAGACCAGTCTCAGCCGACCCGAAGTCAGTGTCATAGTATGGTACAACTCCTACCACTGGTCCTAGACCAGTATCATTGATCCCAAATCAATGGAGGTCATCCTAGCGTAGGGAGTACGGTATATACAACAATGCGTCCATCGGTACTACTATGGTCCCTAACTTCATTTGCCTGCTCATTGATAAGTTGAGAGGTACTTCCCATGAGTCCTAGACTGCATGGGTAGGATGCCTCGACAGGAGAACTAATCAATCCTGTCCTCACAGGAGAACACATAAATCCTGCTACAATCACCATGGATAACACATCCATCCTCCTACAATCGCCATGGAGAACACATCAATCCAGGCCTCACAGGAGAACACATCAATCCTGCTACAATTGCCATGGAGAACACATCAATCTAGGCCTCACAGGAGAACACATCAATCCTGCTACAATCACCATGGAGAACACATCAATCCAGGCCTCACAGGAGAACACATTAATCCTGCTACAATCGCCATGGAGAACACGCAATCCAGGCCTCACAAGAGAACTAATCATCCTACTACACAGGAGAGCAAATCATCCTGTTCCACAAGAGAGCGAATCATCTTGTCCCACAAGAGAGCAAATCATCTTGTTCCAGTGCACACCACTAGGAGAGGGTGAGTCACCTTGTGGTCGTATGTTGCTCCAGTAAGAACCGCAAACCCTCAAAGCTCCCAGAGCTCAATGTATGCAACATGCAGGACCCTTGTACAAGGGTTTCTTGATGACTCCAAGTCGTTTGGGAAAATCACAGATTAGATCTTTCTTTAGGGATTTGACAAGGTGTATTGACCTGTACATCATCTTAATGTGATGGAGCCTCTTTTCTCATTGACTTACCATATCCCAGATGATGTCTATCTGCTAGAGCAATCGACGAATATGAGATTCCTCAATAATCGAATCCCACCTCTGGTTGTTACAGAGAATCGCAGTGGTATGTGTTCAAACAGCTCACTGAAGAGCTTCCCTAACCAGGCAGCTTCATACGAGATCATACTCGTAGATATGTATCTGGTCTCGGCGGTGCTTATGGCAACTGAATTCTACTTCTAGCTCATCCATTATATCGAAGCAGAATCCAAAGAGAAATAACACTAAAAAGTGCTCCAGTGATCCTCCACACTACCTACCTAATCAGCATTCGAATAATCATGCAGTTTCATATTTCCGGCAATGTATCTCAATCCATGAGAGATTGTGTCCTGAAGACATCTCAGAATATTCTTGGCACCAATCTAGTGAGGCTCAACCAAATATGAGCTCACAATGCTAACTACAAAACATGTGTTCGGACGAAGGTTCACCAAGAACATCAACGCGAATGAGTTTTTGAAACCCATAGGCATTTCCCAAATCTGGTCCGACATCACTACCATATAACTTCTGAAAGTTAAGATCCTTGAGGTAGTCACAGGCTTGCAGTCCATCATACCAAATATTTTCAGAATCTTCACCACATATTTTCCTTGAGATAGGAAAATTTTCCTTGGCTTCTGCCACACTTCCAGTCCTAGGAAATAGTGCATCGGTCCTAGGTCCTTCATTTCAAATTCAGAAGCCAACTCCCTCTTACATTTGTGAATGAGAGGGTTTGCACCTGTTAGAAAGAGGTCATCCACATACAACACTAGTATGAGAGGCTTGTCATCTTCAACCTTAAGGTAAAGGTTAGGATCGACTTCACTCCTAGTGAATCCCAACTTCATCAAGTAGCTATCGATCCTCTCATACCATGCTCAGGGTGCTTGCTTCAGCCCATAGAGAGCCTTCTTCAACCTACATACATGAGATTTTCAATCCTAAATCTCAAATCCTTTGGGTTGCTCCACATAGACCTTTTCTTTGATCGAACAGTGCAAGAACATGGTCTTGACATCCATCTGATGTAAGTTTCATCCTTGTTAAGCCACAAGGTCTATGATCAAGTGGATGGTCGTATATCTGGCAACAGGTGCAAATATCACATCATAGTCTATACCTTCCTTCTGGGAGAAACCACGAGCAACAAAATGAGCCTTATACTATTCCGTACTTCCATCTGCTGCAGCTTTATCTTGTAAAGCCATTTTGAAGTAACAATTGTCTTGTCCTGGGGTCTGGGAACTACTTCCCAGACATCATTCTCCATAATGGTCATAGCATCCTTCCATACTTGATGCTTGACGACATCTGAGAATGATGAAGGCTCATTTTGTATGATTGTGCTCATACTGGTCAGGTATCCCTGATACCTGTTGGGTTTCTTACTTTCACAAAAGGTTCCTTGGGGTGCAGCATGTCTTTCAGCATCATCAAGTATCCCCCTAAGCCATGAAGGCCTCTTCCTGGAAGAGGAAGGCTCAGGTGGATAAATAGGATCCATCGGTTCTTCCACATCAGGCATTGTTACATCATCATAGAGATAGCTTCCACAATCATACGGTGCCACACCATTTTGCTCTGGAGTATGTGGTGTAGTAGTCTCCCTCTTAATGCCAACCTCAGGTATGCCTGAGTGAACCAACTATAATATATCAAAGGTCTTGCTTAGGCTTGAGGGGAATGGTCCCCTTTTGAGCTTTCCTTCGGCACATCCCGAACATACACCTTCTTTTTCTACTCGGAATTCAGGCATCCCTGTTACCATATGTCTTACATCGAGTAGATCTTTGTAATGAAGACCTCCAATGCCAAAGTTCGGACTGAAGAGATGTGTCATAAGACATGACACCTACCTGACTTTCATCGACCTAATAACATGAAACCCAAGAGTAAAGGCATCTTTAACATTATTTTTTGATACACGTACCTTGCCATCATTGAAGGTTACCTTGTAGCCTTTGTCTTCCATTGCCGAGATGGACACCAGGTTCTTTCGGAGGTCAGGTGCATTTAATACATCCTGGAATTTCTAGCCTTCTTGAATGCTTGTCCTCTTCCTTGATTCCCATATCTCTTACCTTTGCTATTGAATTTGTCATTCCTTTGATTGCCATCAGAGGGATTTTGATCATCGTCCCAGTGTGAGTCCTTTCTATCAGGGCACTCCCTTGCATAGTGACCTGCTTTATTGCAAATGTAACATCGTCCTTTTCTTCCACCCTTAGGTCCAGCCTTTCCTTTTGATTTAGTCCCGGAATTATTTCTTTTCTTAGCATGAGAAGAAAAGGCAGCAGGAGGACCTTTAGGCAAGGGCATTTCTTGCTCTTCTACCCTTGTTTCTTCTAGAATGCATCTAGCCATTAATTCCTTGAAACCAGGAATTACATGATTGTTTAGAAGAGTAGTCCTGAACACGTACCATTCAGATGGTAATCCTCCAAGAGTTGTGAGTGCCATTTCCCTATCAGTAATAGTCTCCCCAATAGATAGGAGATCGTTCTTGATCTCGGTGATTCTTAAGAAGTATGCTTGCATACTCTCATATTTACCCTTCTTGATTTCCCTCAGCTTATTTCTAAGAAACAAAACTTGATTTGCATCATTAACTTTAAATAAACTCACCAGTCTATCGTAGATTTCCTTGGAGGTGTTCAGGTCAGAGATGTAGGCCACCAAGTGCTTGTCGATAGAGTCCCAGATGATATTCTTTGTTTTGACTTCTCCGTTTTTCCATTTGTTCCAGGCAACAGCGAATGCATTTGATGGAGGCTCAACAATATTTCCTCTTACATGGTCTAGCACTCCTTGATCTTCTAGGGTTAGATCGATATATATCTTCCATCCGTGATAGTCAGCGTTCTCACGGAGCTTGTCTTCGGTAGGAAAGAGTGTTGAGGACCCCATAGTTCTTTTAGGATAGCCTTGCCTATCTTCTCTTCGGTGATTGCTCTTGCTCTTGCTAGGGCTTTGTCTTCACCTCAGCTCTGATTCCATGTTAAGATATGGTATGTTCCAATGTGGAAAAAGTCGAAGTCGGGATTAATTCGGCAAGGGTCCAAAAGTTGAAAAACTCGGCAAAGTCGGGAGTTTTTCGAAAAAGTCGGCAAAAAGTCGGCAAATTAAAAAATACAAAAATATTCATTTTTAAAAAAATCCGGACTTTTTCAATAAAATCCGGACTTTTTCAATAAAATCCGATTTTTTCAATAAAATCCCGATTTTTTCAAAGAAAAAAAAATCATTAAAGAAACTACCACGATTTTTTGGAAAAAGTCCCGATTTAATCCCGACTTTTTCGATTTAATCCTGATTTTTTCGTTTCTTAAAAAGTCGGCAAAAAATCGGCCGATTTAATCCTTTTCTTGAAAAAATCGCATTTTGGGGAATAAATCCCGATTTTATCGGGACTTTTTCCACACTGGTATGTTCTATGCTTATAACAGTTTACTTCTTTTTCTAATTATATTCCACAACTTAGCAATCACATGTTCATAAAGTAAAGTGCAGATAGAACATTAAACGATCAACAAAAAACAAGCCAAGACAAGAGACACAAGATGTGGCAGCTAGCCAGGGACAAACCCCACAATGTGTGGGGAAACCCTTTGATCAAATCTTCTTTTATCTTCAATAATTCAGCAGAGAGAAATAGTACAATAAATCTGATTTATATCAGTAGTAGCAAACCCTAGATTAGCAGTGTCAGCATTAGCGGCTTCATCATCAAACTAGGGCAAACGATATCTCACAAACTGACCGTCGGATCGGCTTGATTCCACCACCAAAAGTTGCGACTTCTAGAGGAATTTCAGATGAATCTACAACATAGTTCAGATGTGGAGATCTTCTAGTCCACGCAGGTGAAACTTCACTTCTGTAGTTGCAGCTTCAGTTTCAGCAGCTTCCTTCAAACTAGGGCAGTCGATATCTTGCAAACCGTCCGTCGGATTGACTTGATTCCACCACCAAAAGTTGCGGCTTTCAGAGGAGGTTCAAATGAACCTAAAGCGCAATTTAGATGAGGAGATATTCTTATCCACATAGGTAAAACTTCACTTCTGCAGTTGCAACTTCAGTTTCAGCAGCTTTCGGCTTCACATGTGTGAGGGAGAGACCCTTTTTTGCGCAGTAGAGAAGAGACTCTTTTCTACGCAGTAGAGAGACAGTGATGTGATGATTTGAGTGAGTGAAAATGAGGAAAAGTCCTCTTGTGTTTATACACAACTGATGATGTTTGAATAGATGTGACTGTTGGGCTTCTGAGCCTACATGAGTTGTAGGCCGACTTGATAATAATTCCATAATCAAAATAAATTCATATCTCCATAAATACTCATCAAAATCAGATGATCTTTATATCAATCCTACACCTCTCGACGAGAGGAATCTAATAAAAATATTATCAGCCATGAATAAGATGACCCACATGAATTTTTTCCCTAGTTGCCAATTTTAACAACGTACCAACAATTGATTGGGGCATTGATGTTATTAGGGAACACCTATCCAAATATATGATTTGAAATGAACACTTAGTTTCAATTCATGACTGAACCCCTTCATGCACATTGGGTTTCTACTAAACACATATTGAGATATTTGCATGGGACAATTAACCGTGGTCTAATATATTCTAGCATTGATGTATGACTTGGATACATTGATACTAACTGGGCCAAAAATGTTATTGATAGGAAGAGAACATCCTGGTTCTACTTTAGCTTGGGATCTACGATGATACCTGGAATGTGCAGGAAATAAAAGTCCATATCTTAAAGCACGGCCAAGGAAAAATACATTGCTACTAGCATGGCTAGTTGTGAGGTATTTTGGTTGAGGAAGCTCTTTGGAGAGCTGTTTGTGCAGGTATTGGACATGACAATGATATATTATGATAACAAGAGTGGTATCCAATTGGTAGAGAATCCCGTGTTTCATGACAAGTCCAAGCACATTGATATAAGATATCATTACATATGTGACATGGTGCAGAGAGGAGCCGTGAGACTCCATCATATTTTGATTGATGAGTATTTTCCATACATACTCACCAAGTCTATATTGAAAGGGAATTTTTTAGTCTTTAGAGAGCAACTTGGACTAATGGATGTGACCCTCCTAGGTAAGGGCCCTGGCTGGTCGAGGACATTGAGTTATGCTCTTCCCCCCTATCTTTGTTCCCGGGGTGAGGAATTGAGCCAAAGAGCTCCTGGGTTGAGGGAAATCGCAGAAAATAACTGTCTAATCCTTACCTCATGATAAGTGTGTATATCCCATATTGTCATCTTAGGGAATTTCTGATCCTTACCTCATGGTTAGTGTGTATCTCCTCCTATCGAGTATACCCTAGTATGCATCCTACCCACAAGTTGGGTTTGTTGGGATTGTTCCTCCTCATCTGGACAATGTGTTGAGAAGATGACTTGGGTGTGTCTGATCCTTACCTTGCAAGGTAAGTGTGTATCTCCCTAAGCGCTTTAGGTTGTGTTTGATCCTTACCTTGTACGGTAAGTGTGTATCTCCTCCCAAGGTAGTGGATGCAGGTATTCTACCACTTGACTCTTTAGAGTTCTGCTAGGAAGATTAATAGATGATAGGATAGTTGTGATCCTTACCTCATGTATGTTATATCCTGCCTATTGTCCTTAGATAGTGGGTTGAGATGGGATCCCCTATGATGTGGGTTGAGTTGGACTCTCCTATGATGTTTCATTGGATACCGAGTGGTAGCAGAGACTCTCCTATGGATAGAGGGTGGTAGCTTGAGCTCCCTTATGAAGTCAAATTATCCTTCTATTAGTTTTGATAATGTTCAGTAGATGAGTAGAGATGAGAAATGATGACATTTGATGATGACGAGATATTTGAGATGGGACATATGTTGCAGTTGATAATTTCTCCCTAATTGAGACAGAGTGTTAATTTGGTATCTCAGGGATAAGTTCCCTCCTTCAAAAAATCTTCCTCATCAAGATAGACCCCTCCTAGCCCTTGGAATAAATTAAGTTGGTTAAGGAAAAATATATTTTTAACATGGAAACCCACATGTGCACAAAATTTCAGGTTGGATTTAGGACACCCTTGGAAGCATATAAATATAAGTCAAGTGACCCTCATTTGGACATCATCAACAAGAATCTTCTTCTTTGTCTTCTTTGTTTTGGCTCAGAAAGGCATGGGGCTAGTTCGTGAAATTGGTTCATACATGTCTGAAATTGCAGGGTCCAAGCTGGCACGTGCGAAGAAGGAATTTTGATATGTAGTTGCAGGGTTGGAATAGGGAATTCCTGGTTGTAGTCGCTTGTAGGGTAGGGTTTTCCCTGTGGTTGGAGAGCTTCAACGACGCGTGTGGTCGCTAGCTGCATGCATCTTTGACCTAGGGTGTTGTTGACAGTTGAACACAAGCTTGGAAACTCTGATTTGAAGTAGATTTGTCTATTGGTTTCATCTCTTGGATATTGTTTGGTTGGTTTTGCTGGATAGTTTTGTGTATGGTGAATTAGAACATTGTACTCTCTCTTTGCTAAACATTTTATGAAAATCTAATAAGAAGAAGAATTTGAAAGGGTTTTCCTCCTTGTGGGGTTTTCCCTTGGTCTTTGACCAAACCTAGTGTCTCTTATTTGTATCTTACTGTTCATTACATTTACTGTTCTATCTACAATTTCTCTTGATAATTAGAATAATAAATTGTGTTTAAATATTTATAATTAAAGAAAATAATTTGGCTAAAGCGATTGTAACAACATAGAACAACAAAAAATTAACGTAAATGTAGTAAATCTCTTGTCAAAAACAAATTTTAATGGTAAGGAGGATGTTTCTACTTTTGATCATGTTCTTCAATTTATTCTAAAGTATAATGATTATCATATTGATGGTGTGATGTGAAAGATCTTTACTCTTACCTTGATAGGCTTAGCCAAAGACTAGTGTAGATCATTGACATTTCCATCTATACACACTTGGGACAAATTCACAAAAAATTTCCTTCATGCTTTTCAAGATTATGATTTTGAAAATGTGTGTGATCAACTTGAAGCACATCATAGATTTGAAGGTGAGTCCTTGGATGATTTCCTTATTAAATTTAAATTAATTAATTTATAGTTTCAATCTAAATATTTACCTCTCGAGTTTCAGTTAATAGGATGGTTTAATCATCTATTTTCTGTTCCTTGTATTTCTAACAATTGCCAAGAACTAGAAGATGTAACACTTTCAATCTTATTCACTATTGCTAAAGAACCAATTTCTCAAAATGGAAATGTTGATCCTCTTCAAACAAATACAAAAACTGACAATGATCAACTTCAGGAGGAAATAAATGCTATTGAAATAAATAGTGCTTATTTTAAAACTGCTCTAAAGAAAAATAGTTCTGCTACTCCAAATTTTGCTAAATAAGAATATCAATAATCAACCAACAACAATAAAAAACAACAATGCAAATTTCCAAAAATACATCTGAATTTTCTCACACTCAAATTAGTGATCAAACACAAATATTGTGGCAGAGAAGCATTAATCTTCAAGAAAGTATCATCATCCAAATACATAATAAAAAAATTGAATTTTTCATTATGGAAAATCAGCAAGAATCTACAGACATAAATGTTTTAGGTACATATCTTCAACTAGCCATTTCTCCCTCTATCCTAATTTTTTTAATGATAGTAATTCATTTGGTATTCGCTTTGAAATTCCTCTACACACAAATAACATTTTAGAAAATAGAGGGGCTACCATATATCCAACCAATAATGAATTACCATTCAATGATCAGGAAAAAGGATTTGTAAATGATCATCTTTTCAACCAACCTAAAAATTGCCATACTTCTGAATTCAATCCTTCTTCTTGTTCTAAATTACTTGATGAAAAGGAAGATAACACTAACAAAAAATGCAAAGTCATTTATGATGATAATATTAAGGCACCTCACCTTTGTGATATGATTATGTCAAATTATCATAGGCTCAATTCTTCAAGTCAATCCATATTTGAAGATGAAGAAAACCTCAATTAAGAAATTGTTCCAATAAATTCTCATTTTCAAAATTCTAATCATTTAATGATTTTAATGTTCAAGAATCCATCCCAATTTATGATTCCTATTATGATCAAGTTATCCTACCTGCTCATGGTCTTGACCCTTTTTGAGTTCCACAAGTAGAAGCTAATAAAAGTTTCAACTGCATTATCTTCGCTAACACTTGTGAAAAGGAATCTTTTGTGAACGAATCTTGGTTATCTTGTAATACTATTTGGAACATTAATGTAAATAATCATGTAATTGTACTTTTATCTTGGTTCGTTTCGAAGTTTTATTCAACTTTTATATTTCATCCTTTTCATAGTTTTTATTTATGTTAGCATTTAGAGCGTTCAAGCACTGGACACACATGCCCAATATGCAAGTCAATTTCAAGGCCTTAACCATAAGCACCAAGGAATTCTGATTTTTCAATTTTATTTGATGTTCTTGTCATACCAATTCATTTCTCCTTTTCAAACCAAATTTTCACGAGTTCCAACACTTGAGAGTGTATCATTACAATTTTTCCATCACTCTAATCTATATAAAAATCTTATGAAATATTCATTGAATTTCCATCCATACTTCAATGATCCATTTGAAAGTTGATCAGAAAATTCTATTCAACAAAAGATTTATCATATGATGATGATGATGATGATGGTTAACATCCACTAAGACCAAATTGGTCTATCGGACCTATAATTTTCTTTCTTAGTTTCTAATTGTCTGGCTCCTCATCTTTCTTGGCGAGATTGGTGTTGTAGCTTTCTTTTTTTTCTCTACGATCTTCCAACTTTCTTTATCTTGCATCTCCTTCATCTCTTCTGATTCTTGGGACATTGGTGTCTTAGCTTCGTGATCTATTGTGTTCGTCCTTTTGAAGATAGTCGGAGAAGAAGTTTGGTCTAGGAGATCTGCTTTGCTGTTAAATGAAGAATTATTTTGTGCGGTATTCGAACCCTCATCACTGTTGATGCTTGAGGGATTTTCGAGTTCACTCTTTTGTTGTTGGGCCCCCCTGCTTGTCTTAAGAGTTGTTTCTTTCTTGCCCGATTTCCTGTGATTCAGAGTTTTCTCGAGAGTATTCTTCTTTGATGATAGAGTAGTGTTCCTATTGTGCTCCTTCCCACCATGTAGATCTGTGGTGATTTTTTCTAGCAGAATTTTTGTGGGAGGCTTTTGGGCAATTTTTGGCTAGGTGGCCTATCTGAAAACAGGATCGACATCTGAAGAGGACACTTTCATAATCGAGTTTCTGGTTCCACACATAGTCTTTACTTGTTAGGTGTAATTCAGCTGGAAATCCGACGCTGAAGTCCATTTCCACACAGATGCGTGCATAGGTGGTTCTGGCATATTTCTCTATTTCTGGGCACCTGCAGTCAAATTTCCCAATTGCATTACCAATGGCTTTTAGTGAAGAGAAATTCCAGAGATGCAAGGGTAGGTTTGGTAATCTCACCCAAGCTGGTGCTGAGGTTATGACTATTGTTGAGGGATCGAATGATGGGTTCCATGGCCTCATGAATAGGCATAATTTTCCCAAAACCAAGGGCCGAAATCTAGAACACATTGTCTACTTTCAGGGTTTTCAAAATATACTATAAAGAAACCCCTAGCACAGGGGTAGATATTAATTGCATTAGGAATTAGAGGCTTCCATACCTCTGAGATCCAACTGTGGAGAGCTGTCAGCCGCGGCCAAAAACCATTGAATCGGTAGATTAGGGAACTTTCAGAGAACTTCAAAGCCTCATCGAGTGAGGCCAGGACCACCTGGACAGTGGAAGCTGGGGCTTCACTGACGATATGGGCTGGAGCTTTGCCCCCCATAGGTGGACAGAACTGAGCCAACAGCTAATTTCGCGAAGCTGGGAGCCATCTGGAGAATGCTCTCCTACTGAGTATAGAAGATTTCCGAAGAGAAGCCACAGAAGATTTCCGAAGAGAAGTGAAGAGCCACAGATCTATAAACTGCAGTAAAGAAGCCGCAGTCTAGATCTTCACCCAGAGCCGTATTCTAGATCTCCGCAGATCTTCGCAGTAAGAGCCGCAGATCTAATAGTGAGAGCCGCAGAGGAATCAATAGATCTAATAGTAAGAGCCGCAGAGGAATCGACAGATCTACATTCAGGTAAGAGCCACAGAGGAATTGACAGATCTACATTCGGGTATGATAATGTAACAATAAGAGCCACAGAGGAATTGGCAGATTTACGTTCGGGTGATGGGGAGCCGACAGATCTACGTTCGATATTATTAACTTGTGTATGGAGTTTTGCTACAAAGTACTAACATTTTTTTGCAAGAATCCGTATTTAAAGATACCTTATTTGAAAATGCCCTATTATCTTTTTCTCCTTTGAATTTCTTTCAATCATTAGTAGATATCCATCTTGACTTTTATGATCCTCTACGTACACGGTTGGAAAAATTTCAAAGAGGGAATTTTGTAAATAAATTTATTTTTCTGAATTTATTAGAGACAAATTTACATACTAGGATTAATATTTATTTTAATAATATAGTTAAAAATCTATCTCCATTACTAATTTTTGATATTTTCATATATGCAAGAAGAAAATAATTTGAATGGCTTTATTCGAAATATGACAATACTTAGTTCTATTTATCTCATTTTGTTAAGTTATATTATGAGTAGAATCAGTATAGTTAGATTTTTTTTCTTTTCTTTTTCTTTTAATAATGTAGGTAGAAAAATAAGTGAGCAACAATCCTTTTAATTTTTCTGAAGAAGAATGATTCAAAATTGTACCAATAAAATTTTCTCATAAACATGTTTAGGGATGTATTTATCTACTCATCATAGTTTTTAAATTTTTTTGTTCTCTATACAAGTGCTTTGCCTTATAATTCCTTTTCTTTGCACATTTACAAAATGAGTCATAATCATGCTTTCCTTGTTTCATTGATGCAGCTGTAACAAATGCATGTTTTTTGCTTGTTCTATTATGCCGCACGCCTTTGGTTTTTGATGTTTTTAATGCTTAATCAAAGAATGGTTCTTGAAGAAAAAGGTAAATCACAAATAATTTTATAGTAGTGGGAAAGAATTATCACTGTCCACTTCCATGCCCCTATGATTTTTTTAAGTCATCCCAAGCCAAATACTTTTTACAATAGTCCTCATCTCACTCTCGAGGTAATCATTTTGGCTATTCCTTGTAAGCGCACCATTTTTATTTATTCCCGATTTTCCCTTCTGGGATGAAATATACATCCATTGAATCTTGCAAGTCCCCCCTTATGTGATGCTTATTGGTCTACTCTCTTCCACTCCTCCCATGTATTCCCACTTGCTTTTCCCTATTGAGATCCTTAAAATCTTTCTCTTTCTTCTTCTGGGATTCTGATCTTTTTGGATGATGTGGACAGATGGCCCCCCTTTTCTTCACTTTGTTCTCTTTTCATGCACCCTTCTTTATTTTGCCACATACTCAAAGGTTATTCCCCAGAGCTTTCATAAGCTTCTTCTTTTCATCCTCCCAGGGATTACCTTTTAGGGTGACATAAGCATACACTATGGTGTATGCAGGTCCCTTGTCATTCACATAACTTTCATTTACCTTTTCTGCTCTTTACATTGGCATCTCTTCTCCACATCATCCTGACTATCCTTTCCTGGAGGTTACTTGTGCTTGCTCATTTGAAAGAGTCAGGACGACTTAGTTGGGACAACTCTTCATCATACATTAGCCTATAGGCCCCACTTTCCACTTAATCCCAATTATCCTTCCCTAGAACTCTTAATGAGTCCCATTCTCTCTCCATATGGGATCCTACTCTCAATATGGCTCAACTCACTCATGCGACATTTCCATACCCTCACGTCGCTTTACCATTGACCGCCCATCCTTTTCCCTCTACCTCATCCCAGACATCTTCTTAGTGTGCATCCTTTATTATTTCCGAGGTTGAGCTCCAGGGCTAATACAAAACCCACGATACTTTCCAATATGTTGCTCATTCAAATCACATTGCGCCACTCGTCATGCTTGAGCAATGGTCATATTAATGCGACAAATCGATAAGCACACACATAATATGCAAAGGTAATGGATTTGGGTTAATTTATATTTGCTTTCAGATTCTCTTGTGAGTTGATTATATATATCGCTCCACTTTAATTTCATTAAGTGAAGGTATAGATCCTTTCCATAGATATACATAAATGTTGCATAGGTTCGGAATTTGGCTTGATTTCATGAGATTTTATGAAAACTTTGGAGATGATAAAAAATCAAGAAAGGCAAAGAGAATAATTGCAGTTGCAATACAAAGCGAAGCACATTTCATTTTTATTTCTGATGATTTTTATTTACTTATGATTCCTTGAACATGAGTTATTACTTTTCCAACTTAATTCTCACTCTAGTTTAGATTCAATAAGTTGATGATCTTGGGCACATGAAAACTTCATTAAAATGTAACTTCTTCATACTTTTAATCTCAATCAAAAGAAGAAGTTACCTCTTTTTGGAGAAAATCAGTATCTTTTAGGTAAATCTTAGTGAAATTATTCAAGGTAAGTCTCATATGCTCATTTTCATCTATTACCATTTTCTTTATGCTTTTTGTTTCAACCTTGTTTTTAATATTTTCTTATCTAAAGCTATATTTTTGTAGGTCTTCGAGAATTTCCTTGAAAATATAGCACCCCTGCTTACTATGATTTGGAAGTCACTCTCCTCATCAGCAAAAGCAATTATGATGTTGATCAAATTGAAAATAAGCTAAATCACAGAGTCCCTGAACCTCTATTTTCCTTTTGTTTAATATATCCATAAGCCTCATCTTCATTAGAAAATTGTTAAGATTTTTTACATGTAGACTTAATTTTGAAACAAGAAAATTTGCAAGGGGAGAGACATCTTATTTAACTTCATCTTCTCTCATAACTACTATCTAGATTTAGAATCTTTGTTTGAATAAAAATTCTAATTACCTACAACTCTATGAGATATAATTCATCAAGATCTCAACTTAATAGAAACATACATGTTTTCCTCGTAGTCATTCTTTTGTTGAGACTTATTTTCATAAGTAGTCTTGTTGGAGTTTCTTTCAATCATGGATTTTTATATTTATCTTTCTTTCATATTTTTATTTCTTTCTTGGATTGTAATCTTTGAAATGCAGTTTTCCTTTTGTTTGCAAATTTTGTGATACCCCAAAATCTTAATGGATATTTTTTTTACACAACTTTAATTGGTCTCCATGGGGAAATTCTACTCTCTCTTTTTAATAGGAGTTTGTTTACCGAAATATCATTCATACTAAGTTTTCACTTTTCTCATGCATTAACCATTAACCATGGGGAACATTAAAGGTTCTATTCATTTGGTATAAGCTCATCTTTATAAAAGAACGAATTGTCTCAATTATTTGCTTTGAATCCTTCCGTTACCCCTCTACATATAAAATCCTCTATTTGGGTAGATGAAAAGAAAACTAGTGGGGTCAAACTCAACTAGTATCACATTTATTGCCTTAAGTGGGAAACCTCTTGTTTGTACCACCCTGCTCTCTTCAACCAATTGCTAAAATAAATTTTCCAATTATGTTAATGAAAAAGGTGACAAAAGAGAGTGTATGGGAAGTGTGTGTGAAACCTCTAGAGTACTGAACATGCTCGCTGGCATCAGGTCCATGCATACATAATACCAAGATATATTTGTTGAAGTACAAAATAAGCATGTTGGTTAAGAAGCTATGTCAAGAAAAAGAGGTATTTCAATAGATGCATGCTAATCATTAACATCCCTTAACTATTTTCACTATTCAATAGTAGCGGTGTAATTAAAAGAATAAATATTCCCTATTTTTGGATTCACTGTCTTGGAATTGAGCATTTAAGTACTTGCATCACAAATAGCTCATTTTTCTCTAATTATACCTTATGTAAAACCCTTGAGAATGTTGTTATGTGCGAGAAAATTTTGGAAGATTTCTTTTCATTCTTTTGGTAAATTTTGTCCAATTATTTTTAATCAAAGTAAACTGCTTCTTCCTCGTGTGTTGCCATTGTTGTGGCCATAACGCTCCCATAATTTTTTACAAATGACATGAGGACCCTCCATGTAAATTTTGGACAAATCACCCATTAAATGCTTTAATTTTATTTATTTTACAATATTTTCATTTTTCTCAGTGTTCCGCTTTGATCACTTCATTGTGTGCGGTTTCCTGTCAACTTCCCAACAAGTCAAGTTTCGCTAAATTTTGACTTACAATTTCAAAATGACTTGTCCAAAGTTTAATTAATTTTCATCGCTTAGGCTTAAAATATCCTTTTAAGGTAATATCCTTTTAATAGGTGACTTTAATGCTCGAACTTCAAGCAACCAAGCTATTATTCTAAGCAATCATTCCAACCCTAATCCTCTTTGGTTAGACGAAGACCCTACTTTGGCTAGTAGGTACAAAAGGAGCTCTGAAGACCTCGGGGAGAATTTGTTTGGGTCGGAGCTAGTCAAGCTCTGTAGTGCTCAAGATCTCATAATTTGCAACGGTCTAAAGAAGTGGCCCAATTCTAGCCAGATGACCTGCATCCATGGGCTTGATAGCAGCGTGGTAGACTATGTTATTTCCGATCTCCCTTTATACAACGAAATAATAAATTTTGACATCTTAAATGACCACGAGCCTGACTCTGATCATAGGCCTTTACTTATAACTCTCAATTTTGTCATGCATAGAGATCCCATAGAAAATAATCCTTATAGCCAAAAGAACCTAATATTTGATAGAAATAAAACTGATCTCTTTCTAAATGAATTAAAAACTAATTTTCTTCCTTTATCTAGTATAAACAACATAGAAGACCTTTATCATAATTTTACTACAACCCTCTCATATTATATTAACAAGTTCTCAATTGAAGTTTCAAATAATAAAAGAAATAGCAAAACCAATTGATGGTATGACAAAGATTGTAAAAGTGTGAGGAGAGCAATTAAGGAAGTTGTTGATGAATCTCTTAAAATGGGCAAGATAAAAATATACAAAGCCCTAACTAAAAGGAAAAAGAGGCAGTACATTCGTAAAAGACAAGAGAATCTCTTACACCTCTCTAAGGTAGATCCTAAGAAATTTTGGAGGCAGATTCTGACTAGGAAAACTAAAGATAATAATAAAATTTATTTACACGATTGGAATTCCTATCTTAAAAAGCTTTATGAATCTCCAAATGTCATGGATAACTTTAAAACCCTGCTCACAACAAAATAAGTTTTCTCATTAGAAGACATTGATTTTGGGGTTAAACGCTTGGAAAATGGTAAAGCTAATGACATCGAAGGTTACCAGGCAGTAATCTTAAAAATTGGAGGTCCTATCCTCATCCCCCACATCCACAAGCTTTTCAATCAAGTAGTCAAGCAAGGGTTCCCTAAACCATGGACTGAGAGCCTCATTATCCCTATTTTCAAAAGTGGGGATACAAATAACCCCTCTAATTATCAGACCATTATGATTAGACCTCTCTTAGCCAAGTGAAGGTAAGCAGGCTAAAGGCCAAGCGGGTTTTAGAAGGCACCACTCAACAACAGACCACCTCATTACGCTTAGGATCATTGTGGAGGAATGTCGTAATGATAAATCCAATCTCTTTTTTTGCTTTGTGGACTTTAGAAAGGCTTTTGATATGGTTCCTAGAAACAACCTTTGGAATAGATTAGAAGAGCTAAAGGTTCCTTTCGAGTTGAGAGTTGCCGCTATAATATTATACGAGAATGTAATTGCCAAGCTAAAAAGAAATGAGGGGTGGTCGAAAGATATTAAATGTAATATTGGAGTTAAACAAGGTTGCCCCCTCTCCCCTACCCTATTTGGCATTTACATCGACAAGCTTGAAGGTTATTTAGAGGAAGCAGGTTGTGCTGGCACGATCTTAGCTGGGATAGTCATCATCCTTCTTCTCTATGCTGACGATATTGTTCTTCTCGCAAGGTGCCCATCTGATCTTGATAAGCAACTTAGGCTTCTTAAGGATTTCTGCTCTACCATGGGTATGACTGTTAACACTGACAAAACAAAAGTTATGATTATCAAATCCAAGAAGGACACTTACGCTAATTTTATGTATGACAATAATAACTTGGAGGAAGTGTATTCTTACAAATACTTAGGAATTGATATTCATCACAAGCTCAACTGGAACTATAGCATTGAGAAAAGGATTAATGGGGGGTGGAAAGCTTATTTTGGTCTTGAAAATAATTGTAAAATGACAAACCTCGTAATGTGGGATAAAAAGAAGTTCCTCTTTGAAACTTTAGTCACTCCTATTATCTTATATGGATGTGAGGTCTGGGGTTGCAACATGAATCTTGGAGAAAGATTGAGCAAATCTAGAAGCATTTTATAACATATAACCTGAAAATTAAAAGCAATACACCCTATCCTATTCTCCTTATAGAAGTAGGCCTTTCCCCTATCGAGAGCCTAGCTATGACTAGGCTTCTGTTGTACAAGCACAAACTCAATAACATAGAAGATCATAGACTTCCTAAGCTAGCTTTAAATTCCAGCTAAAACCACCTAAGGCTCAAGCAGGGGTGGTATAAAGACACGAAGGCCTGGTTAAACCTTTAGGAGATTAACGAGAATGATGCTTTGAAAAACATTAATAACATTAAAAATATTGTTACTTCTAAGTTCAAAGAAAAAATGTGGTGTGAGAAAGATTTAATAGCTAAAAGAAAATTAAGTTATTATAAGAAGGTCATCAACCCCACCCTAGAAGATCAAAAGTATCTCTCTGTTTTAACTAGCTCAAAGAAGAAAATTAATATAGCGAAGATTAGAACGAACTCTCATGAGCTCTATCGTGAAACAGGTCGTTGGGCAATTCCTAAAACACTATGGATGGAAAGGATCTGCCATCTCTGTGAGAATAGGAACATCGAGGATGAAAACCACTTCCTCTTAGACTGTCCCGCGTACAACCACAATTAGATCTCAGTTTCATAATCTTTGTCGCAATACTGACCTTCCTACCCTTTTACGATGTCAAAATTATAGTGAGCTCGGGAGGCGTCTGTCCAAGCTTTTTGAGCATAAGAATAAAGTCTTAAATCAAACTAAATAATTTGTTTCTTTAGGTCCAAAAGACCAAAGTTTGGTCTCAGTAGACATTAACCATCATCATCATATAAAAAATATATTTTATTTTATTTTATAATTTTAAATATATAAACATAATTATTTAGTAAGTTTATTTAATTAAACTAATTAAATTAATTAGTTTGTAAATATTAATTTTAATTACTTCGTTAATTTTTATTAATTAAACTAATTATTATTATTTATTTAATTATTCTACATAACCACCGCAATATATAGTAAAAACATATAACAAAAACTATATATTAATTTTTTCCCTTGTAAATATAATATAAATATTGTAAATTTAATAATAAAAAATAGATGAGAGAATATTCTTCTCGATCCCTTATATATACACACATAGAGGGGCTTTCACATTTCATTAGGAGCATAATTCATAGGATCTTGGATGACATCATCCCCGGATTGCTTTCCAGGAAGCTCTATTTCAACTCATTCGCTAAAAGTCAATCCGATACTAACTAGGGAAAAGCGCTACTCATGAAAATATATGGAAATGCCATTCATCCTCCACGCAATCACTCGTGGGACCCCCCTCCCACGTCCTCCTCGACTCTATGTAACCTCACCATCTTATTGAAAGGAAACATTAAATTTTGTGTTTTAATTTCATCTATTTATTATTATTTAGTTTTGTTTGTTTATTAATTTATTGTAATAACTTTGTTTCATATTATATCAATTTTTTAAATATATATTTTATGTTCTTTGTAATTTTTATTATTTTATTTTTTATTAAATAATTTTAAATTTTTATTTAAAATACAACTTTAATAAAAAGCTTAGATTTTTGTCTAGAATTATATTTTCTAGTACTTTAATAGTTTTGGACTCAGACTTTGGAAGGTTTTATTTCAAGATTTATTCAGCCAAATGAGGCCTACCATGGCTCATTAGAAAGATAAAATCATGGAGAACAATATAGAAGCATTAGATCAAGAAGATTCAATCATTTAATAGCCCAAAAATTTAGCAGAAGTTTAAGCAATGAATTTGTTACAAAAATTAGTTTTGTTGAGTTTGGTTTGGGAAAATTTCATTGGTGAAAGCACTGTTGTCACTAATTCATTCTCCATATTTCTCAAGTGCTAATAAAATATATATAGGAAGGAATGCAACATGGAGCCTCTTTTATTTTAATTTAATTTTTATTTGGCAAATTGTTGAGAGAATTGGTATTTTATTTAATATGCAAATTTTTTTCTCTGAATTTTGATTGGTTTTGGTAGGGAGAAGGTGAGAAGATCAGCCCAAAAACCTCTTGAAGCAATGGGATTGCACCAGCAGGAGGGAAAAATATTTATTTTCCAACTGAAAATTAATGAAGCAGATATGATGTCAACAAATCTCATTTTGACAATTTGTATTTGCAAATTATAAATTCGAATTATGAGAAGGATGAAAGGTTCCTGTTTTTTGCAAATTAGAGGCTCTTTGCACTTTTGTGAGGAGAATTCTTGATGTAGGTAGAGAGGAATACTCAAATTTGAGTGTTGGGGGTTTTCTTTTCAAGATTTAATCTTTGTATTTGAGACAAAACTTGCACTATTGTAGCTATTTTCTCCAGTGGCAGGGCTCTTAGTCTTGAGAAGATTGTTGAGGAGATCTATTGAAAAAAAAGTAATGGAATCAGGTTCATCAATCTGTATTCAAATTCTTTTATTTGCGAATATAAATTTTATCTTTTTAATGGAATATATATATAAATTGTTTCATCTTTTACAATTTTGTCGAATATGAGAATGATTGTCCACTAGATCAACTATCTGATATAATGTTTTTAGAGATCCGTTATTTATTTCCAATTTCTCTTGTGCTTAATCAAATTTCTGTGTAACTATTTACCCAAAATATTTCCATATTAAATCAATTTAGCTGTCATTAAATTGTATAAACTATTTCTGCATTTTTATGGCTTAACTTTCATGGTTTTGAATCTCTAAAACAGAGCATGTGTTGCACTTAAAATATATGTTGTAAGAAGTAATTCAAAAACCATGATATTCATCTTAAAAACATGTTAAATCCCCATTTTTGTTTAATCCTTGCACTTGGTATTTGGGGGCTATCTCCTCAATATCAAGTTAGAGTAGTTTGCTTTGATTTTATGCATTAGTAAGTAGACCAACATTTAGATTTGATTCCAGATTTAATTCTTATTTGTTTTAGAAGTCTCCTTATACGAGAGCAACTTTAGGTGTGGTTTGGATGAACCATTAAATCATCTTAAGGACTTATTTCTTGCATATGCGTTGTAGGAAGGTAAGTTTTATTTCCTCTTCTTGTTGATTGTAAATTAGAGACATCACAAGTTAGCAGGGAGAGTGAAGGGGTAGTTGGACCCAATAAAACTAGTCAAACCCACTGTACCAAAGATAAAAGAGTCTGATTTGGAGCTCTGACTGGGTGGTCTCCCTTTAATGCCAATGAAGTCATTTTTGGCCATCAATAGGACCTAGCAAAGGTTATCTTAAAAATCACATAGGGTGAAAGAGGACTCAAATATTTTTCCACTGAGTATTTACTTGCCCTTTAACTCCCTTTCATCAAAGAGATTTTTTTTTTTTTTTTAATCCTAAAAAGCCCTAATTTAGCCCCTGATAGGTTGGCCCCAAGTTGACCCTCTTGCTAAGAGACATGCCAATTCATGAAAGGATTAATTTGTATAAATACAAGACATGTCTCCTCAATTCATCCATCCAATTCGATCAAGCAAGACACGAAGGAGTTCAATCTAAGGTGAAGTTCATAGCTCATGAACTTGGAAGGAAGATAGAGCAAAGATAAGGGAATCATTTGGTTTTTCATCTCTAGTTATTTTTATCAAATTGGAGGGTTTTTGGTTTTTTGGATCAATATTTGAAGCTATATTTTGGAGAAACTTTTTACCCCTATACATTCACCTTGAGCAAAGCTTCAAGCAGGGCTTTCTGGCCTTCATTTGAGCATTTTTTCGGCCTATTGGAGCATAATTTTTTGGTCTTCTTTTGGAGCAGGATTTTTGGCCTATTGGGATTATAAAACTTAGCCCTTAGAGCCACAAATTTTAGAACCATGTAATCTTCTCCCCACCTTTAACTCTCGACCCTTGGAGAATATTGTTTTGAGCACTATTATCATCACTATAACATATAACTGTGGATCGACCTTAGGCAAGGATAGGCCTAAACAAACCTCATAACTATGGCATTATCTCATGCCTATGTAGGAGCATATCTTAGAGAAATAACTTTAACATTTCTTGAGCATACATATCAGCCTTACATAGAGAATATTATTCATCCTTTTGAAGCATAAAACTCATCCTATCTCTCAGTATTTGTAGAGCTTATAACTCTAACTTTTGGAACAAATTTTAAGCCCTAGACTAGGGAATCCTTGTGTCATTCTAGTCTCTCAAATTTCAGCCTAGAAACCTTAGATCAAACTTGTGCTTTTGTTGCATTGTTTTGGAACAAGTTGAAATCGAAAGGGGTTCATTTGAATCAGGTTCAAAGAAACTAACTAAAGGTCACTTGTAGCATATCTAAATTGGCTAAGGACAATAATTTTTTAACACTTTAAGACTTGTAGATCCTTGTTGAAGAAAAATATTGAAGACTTATTGACCAGACCTGAAACCTTGTTGGAGCAGGATTCTTGAATCCATTGCTGAAGAAAATTTTTAGAACATTTGTTACATAGACTTGAAGGCATGGTTGAAGAAATTTTTAGAAGACTTATTGAAGTAAATTTGTAGACCTATATTGTAGAAGTGTTTGAAGTCCTTTTTATGACGGTTTGATGCAATATTATTTGGCCTTTTAAGCAGTCAAAGGATGAAGCCTTTTTGAAGATTTGTTTAAGGTTGAATCCTTGTAAAGGACCAGGTTAAATCCTGGATTTGTTGAGAGGATTGTAGTCCTCACTCTTTACCAATTTGGAGCTTGGATTTGTTAAAGGTTGGAGCCTTAAAAAGGCCAGAGATTTTGTTCTATATGTGGAGCCCAATTTATTGTAAAAAGAGGTTTGGAGTCCTCATTATATTGCTAATAAAAATATTTTTGTTCAAATTCTTGTGTTTTGGTTTAACTTGTGATAAATACTAATTAACATACTATAATAATTGAAAGAAATATTGATTCACACCACCTTTCAATATTTCCAACAAATGTTAATAGAAGATCATACCAAGTTGGATCGAATGAGAAGGAGCAAAATATGATTGTGTCTCTCAAATGAAATATTATTGAAAGTTTCTGGGGAAGCTATAACGAAGGATTTATGGGATAATTTAGGGGCTTTGTATCAATCTAAGTCCCTAGTGAACAAATTGTTCCTATGGATGAAGCTGTATAACCTGAGGATGAATATTAGAAATTATAGAAAGAAAGGCTAAATTTGATTTGTGCCTTAGTCAAATTTAGTAATTCGATTTTCCACATTAGTAGGATGACTTGGATGGTAGTTAACTTTTGTGACATGGCCTTGTCTACTAGTTTAGTCAGTAAATTCAAGTTATACGCTACAAGTAGAGTTGTGCATGTAGTGATTGCTAAAATTTAACAATATAGTTAAGTGATTTTCAGTTTGACTCAGTTAACCAAGCTCAAGTCCCTAGTTGAGGTAGTTGAAGGTTAGTTGAGGTAGTTAAATGTTAGTTGAGTAGTAGAATTGTTGTTAACTTAGTGATCTCTCTTTTAAACTAGTCAATAAGCTAAAAATAGCTCAGACATGCATGTAATTCGAATTGCATAGGTGGAGTGGAGGAAAAGGCACATTGTTATTATGAATTGTATGCTAGTTGACTATACAGGCTTGGTAGTTAAGTAGGTGAATCATTCCTTGGGAATTACGTAAGAAAATAGGAGGAAATTCATATATTTTAGGAGCTAATTTCCTCAAGAATTGCACAAGGAAATAGGAGCAAGATTTGGAATTGAATTGGCTAAGTGTTGGACAGAGCAGGACAATCAATAGGAGAACATGTTTACAGTGCAAGATGTACTTCAGGATCAAAGCAAGACATTGTAATAGTTTTTCATTCTCATTTTATTAATGAATGATAGTGGAGGGTTTTTCCCAATTGGGTTCCCCTATAAAATCATTGTGTTCTTGTGGTTTTGATGGTTGCATGTCATTGGAGGTGTTTCTAAATTGTGATTTCCATTCCACATAATGGTAGAGGAAATTTGTAATCCATTAATTTTAGTTCGATTCATCAGCAGTAGAAAATTTATATTAATTTCTACATGGTATCAAAGCATAAACCACATTAGAAACCAATCAATAGATCTTCTCCTTTAAAGTATTCAATTTGTAGATATGAGGTTTGTGTGGGTTGCAGATATTCATAGTTATGGGGAACATGTCTTTCAAGAAATTGAGATTGGAGTATGCCCTTGAGGGAACCTTGAATTCCATAGTCTGGAAGGATAGGATGGAAGTAGTGCTCGATGATAATGGTGTGCTGGAGTACACCAAAATTGACATTCCAAAACCAGTAGTATCAGATGCACAACAATTAGCCCAATGGAAGAAGGATACCGCAAAATCCAGGAGGATCATCGTGAAGGGTGTGAGAGACCACATAGTCTCGAAGTTTACATGGAAAAGAGACTCCATTTGCAATGTGTAAGACACTCACCGAGCTATTCAAAAATGGTAGTGATGCCAGAAAATTGGCATTAAAGGACAAGCTTAGAAACATCTGCATGCAGAAAGGTGAGACCATTCCACATTACCTCTCCAGGTTCACTCAATGTCGAGATGAGCTTGGAGGATTTAGAGAGAATATTACCTCTTAAGAACTAGTGAGCCTAGTTCACTTAGGCTTCCAAAACACTAGCACAACTACCGAGACTCTGCAAATGGAAGGGACAAATTGCCAAATTGGGAAAGACTTTGGTCCAATCTGGTGCAGGAAGAAATATAGAGGAATACTGAAGATGGAGTAACATCTAAATTTGAGGAGGAAGAGAATTTTTCCTTGGTTAGAAAGGGAAAGAAGGGTAAGGGAAAGAAGAAACAAAGCAAGCCATAGTCTAACTAGAACAATGGGAAGAAGAAGGACCTAAGCAAGATAAAAAAATTTCAGTACCGAATTTTGGCACTATGCAACAAAGTGTCTGCACAAGAAGTGAACAAAAATCCTTTAGGAGGAGCATGTGGTGAAGCACTTGCCTCGAAATTCGAATTGGACTTCACCCTAATTGCATGCATCGTGAGCACTATAGTAGGGAGTGTGTGGTACGTAGATTCAGATGCCTTGTTCTATATGACAAGATGCAAATAATTCTTTAGTATCCTAGAGGAGAAGGATCTCCAGATGCATATAGAACATGGGGATGATGGGAAGTATAGTCCCAAAACAATTGGAACTGTAACCTTTAAGAGGGATTCGAGCTCCCACATTCATTTGAAATATGTCATTTATGTATGTGGGTTGAAGAATAACCTATTCCTTATAGCTGTATTATAGGATAGATGCTATGATGTTGTTTTCAGTAAGGGGAAAGCCTTTCTGAGACATGTAGCTATTGGGAAAGTGAAATAGATTGGAGTTAGAGTGAAAAATATCTACAAAATTGAGGTGGAAGCTTGCATTGCACTGGGTAGCAATGAAGAGAAGGTGTAGAGTCGAGATGTTGTAGAGCTCTGGCACAGGCACATGGGACACTTACACCATGGGGTCATAAAAATCATGCAACAAATTACCACCGGTCTCCCAAAATGTACCCTTGACCAACATGATGTCCGCAAGGGATGCACATTGGGAAATATGTTAAATCCACCTTCCAGGGCCGAGATAACAGAGATGGAGAAATATTTGAGTGAGTCCACTCTGATGTATGTGGACCCTTTTCTACAACCTCTACAACAAAACAAAGGTATTATGTGAATTTTTGATATGAATTTTCTAGAAAATTTTGGATATTCTTCATGCATAAGAAGGATGAAGTTTTCTCAAAATTTGTTGAATTCAAATCATTGGTTGAAAAGGAGACTAGTAAAAAATTGAAAGCCCTGAGAAGTGACAATGGAGGAGAATTTATTTCTAGCACCTTCAAGGACTTTTGGTCCAAAGAGGGTATTAGAAGAGAGCTGATAGCACCCCATAACCCACAACACAATGGGGTGGCTGAAAGGAAGAACTAAATCTTAGTGGGAGAAGAAAGAGCCATGTTACATGATCACAGGTTGCCAATGCATCTATGGGAAGAAGCATGCAACACTACCATTTATTTGTAGAACAAGATCCCTCATAGAATAATTGGCATAATCACACTCGAAGTATATTTCTCTGGGAGGAAGCCAGATGTATCTCATTTGAGAATTTTTGGAGCTACTGTGTATTATCATGTATCCAAGGATAACAAGAAGAAACTTGAGCCTATAGCTCAAATGTGAGTCTTTGTAGAATACACATAAACAATGCATAATTACTAGGTGTATTTTCCCTCACTCAGAGTGACAATAGTAAGGCGAGATGTCCTATTGGATGAGGAGAAGGCTATGAGATTCTCTCTATAGTGAGAGTTGAGTATCCCGCTAGAGGAGGAGCTTATAGCTCCAAAGGAGTAGTCTCATGCATAACTTTAGGATGTTGTGGAGAAGCCATAAGTGGAGGAAAAGATATGAGGTTGAATGGAGAAACCCACTCAACCAGAATCTTCTAGAGAGGGGAGGAAGAGAACCAAGGAAGTTGACAGATTGGTACAAGATGCATGGGAGCATGTGGGAGTTCCTACATCTCAGCACAGGTAGAGGAGGTCACTAGATAAGTACACTGGGCATATGGATCTCATGATAGAAATCATTGATTAAAAGCCTTCTTCATTTGAGGAAGCAGTTTCTCAACTAGTGTGGGTTGATGCCATGGTGGAGGAGTATGAATCCATCATGAAGAAAAGTGTATGGGAGGTGGCGTCGAGACTAGAGAAAAAGTCAGTGGTTAGTTCCAGATGGATATACAAAGTGAATCATGTAGATGATGGGAGCATCGAGAAGTACACGGCCAGATTTGCGACCAAGGGCTTATCACAGGTAGAGGGAGTGAACTATGAGGAAACATTTTCCCTACTAGAAAGATATTCCTCGATGAGAACCATTCTAGCATTAGGTGTGCAAATGGGGTGGAAGATCCATCAGATGGATGTGAAGACTGCATTTCTCAATAGATTTGTTGAGGAATAAATTTACATAGAGCACCCAGAGGGATTTGAGACATGTGACAGGGATACACATGCATCTAGACTCAGGGGAGCCTTGTATGGTCTCAAAAAAGCACCCCCAACATGGTACACTCAGATTGACACATATGTTAGTGGATTGGTGAAGCAAATGTCAATCTCTATCACATTGTGGTAGTTGGAAAGTTTTTTATCTTGGTATTATACGTTGATGACTTGATACTTACAGGGGATGAGAAATTGATCCACTATTGCAAGAAGGACCTTATGAGAGAATTTAAGATGAAAGACATGGGCTTGATGCATTACTTCCTTGGGATGAATGTATGGTAGGGTGATGGTGAGCTATTTGTGAGTAAGGGGAACTATTCCTATGAAATACTTCAAATATTTCACATGGAGAACTATAAGCCCATGGACACACCTCTAGCTACAAACTGGAGGAAAGAGAGTGCAGGAGAGGCAGTAGATACCACCTTCTATAGAAAACTTGTAGGATCCTAGATGTATTCGGTGAACACAAGGCTTGACATATGTTATGTCATTAATCAGCAGAGTCAAGCCATGGTGAATCCTACCTCTCTATATTGGAAGGTAACAAAGCATGTGTTAAGTTACATCACAGGAACAATCGAGTATGGGTTATGGTACAAGAGGAAAAAGGGATTGAAGCTCCAAGGCTTCATTGATGCAAATTTGGTATGGAATCCATTAGAAAAGAAAAGTACTCTAGGTGTTATCTTCAGCGTTGGGTCTGCAACTATTTCCTGGTATAGTGGGAAAAATAGGTCTATGGCACTTAGCTCAATAGAAGCTGAATACATGGTTTCAAGTCAAGCAACATGTGAGGCCATATGGATGAGGATAATACTTTTGGGTCTTTTCAGCCAAGAGATGGGTCTAATAGTGATTTATTGTGATAAGCAAAGTTGTATCAAACTCTCTGAGAATCTAGTATTTCATGACAGGTCCAAGAACATTGATATCAAGTACCATCACTTGTGGGATTGTGTGCAAAGGATAATCATGATGCTACATTACATTCCAACTAAGGAGAAAGATGAAGATATATTGACAAAGGCATTGTCAAGAGGAAAATTAGAATTCCACAAGTGCAGGATAGGGGTGGTGAAAAATCCATTTCTTGTTAAGAGGGAGTGTTAGATGTTGTAGCAAGAAAGGCTAAATTTGACTTGTGCCTTAGTCAAATTTAGTAATTCGATTTTCCACATCCACATAATGACTTGGATGGCAATTAACATGTGTGACATGGCCTTGTCTACTAGTTTACTCAACAAATTCAAGTTATAGGCTAGAAGTAGAGTTGTGCATGTAGTGTTTGCTAAAATTTAGCAATCTAGTTTAGTTATTTTCAGTTTGACTCAATAACTGAGCTCGAGTCCCTAGTTGAGCCATTTGAAGGCCAATTGAATAGTGTAACTATTGTTAACTCAATGATCTCTCAGTTAAAATTTTCATTCAGCTAAAAATAGCCTAGACATGCATGGAATTCGAATTTCCTAGCTGGAGTGGAGGAAAAGGCACATTGTTATTATCAATTGTATACTACTTGAGTGTAAAAGCTTGGCAGTTAAGCAGGTGAATCATTCCTTGGGAATTGAGTAAGAAAATAGGAGGAAATTCCTATATTTTAGGAGCTAATTTCCTCAGGAATTGCGCAAGGAAAGAGGAGAAAGATGGGGCCTTGAATTGGCTAAGTGTTGGCTAGAGCAGGACAGTCAACATGAGAACAAGTTTACAGTGTAGGGTGTGCTTCAAGATCAAAGCAATACATTGTAATAGTTTCTCATTCTCACCTGATTAATGAAAAGCAATGGAGGGGTTTTTCCTAGTTGGGTTCCCCTATAAAATCATTGTGTTATTGTGGTTTTAATGGTTTCATGGCATTGCATGTGTTTCTAAATTTTGATCTCCATTCTAAGAATAGTAGTGGAAATTTGTGATCTCTTAATTTCAGTTTGATTTCATTAGTAGTAACAAATTTCTATTAATTTCTCTAATGAAAGATGGAGACTCGGTGATACAACATTTGAATGCCTTCAATATTGTGGAAAGTTAGATATTATTTATTGGAATTAAGGTTTCAAATGTAGATAAGTGCATCAATTTGTTATGTTCTCTACCAAACCAGTGGGATAATTTGATTGTTTCCATAGGTATTAATGCAACTACTTTAAAGTTCAATGAAATATTCTCATCCTTGTTAGCAGCGGAGATGAGATGAAAAAATATGAAAATACAAAACGAATATTCCTTGTCTGTAAGAGGATGCTCCCATAAAATAAATATAAATAAGTCCTCAAGTGGGAGATCTAAATCTCTATGAACATTTAAATATACAAGAAAGTTCATAAAAGGTATGTTCAAGACGTGGAAAAGAAGGGAATTACAAGAAATAATGCAAATCTAAAATTCCCTAGAAAGGGAAGGGATCTGAAGATGCTCCTTATCTAAAAACAAAAACCACCTTAATTGAAGCAGCAGATGCACAATTGGCTTCTTCAAGTACACATGTAGATCATGGGGCATGGCTGGTTGAGTTAGATGTATCCTTTCATTTGACTTCCCATAAGGAGTGGTTCAGTGAGTATGAAAAATATGATGGCGATGAATTTTTTTTAGGATATGACTCGAGAACCAGAATAAAAGGACAAGGAAAAGTCAATTTGAAGCTCATGGCTAGAAGAATTAGAACAATCCCTTATTTTTTGCACATTTTAGTATTAACTAGAAATTTGATTTATGTAAGCAAGATGTGTGATGTAGGTGTAATAATAGTGTTTTAAAATGATACTTGTAGGATGATACAAGGAGCAATGGTATTGATGAAGGGATTTTGGATTGGAACTTTGTATAAGCTTATGGGAAGTATTATTGGTGATGGGTGGAACAATTCCATTATTCTTGAGAGTGTATTAGAAGAAGGAAAATCTCTTGTAGTATCTAGATAAAATACTATGTTGTTGAATCAAATATTGGGACATATTGGAGAGAAGGGCCTTTGAGTATTACACAATAATGGTATGGTAGAAGGTATGTCTAATTTCTATTTATATTTTGATTTCTAAGAAAATTGGTTATATGGGAAGCAATATCAGGTGAGATTATCCTCTCGTGCTAAGGGATTAGAGGGATGTTAGCTCCCTATAATAATAGCGTAGTCCCCTTATTTTTATTGCTAATGTAGCGCCCATATTGTTATTATTATGCCCCTATTATGACCCCTTAGACTCCTATATATATAAAGGAGGTCTTGTTTTTTGTATCATCCAAGAATGATTCATTTATGTGATGTAAAGGAGGTTTTCCCCTTGAAGAGGATATTTCTCAAGTCATTTATCTGTATTATCTTCTATTTTGTGAGCTGGTTGCATAACATTTGGTATTAGAGCTTTGGATTCTAGGGTTTCGCTTCTTCAAACATGTCATCTTGGAATTTTCACTATAACTTTTTTTCTACAGGGCCTCAGAAGCTTAAATTACAATCACCTAGAGTTGAAATATTGGTGAACTTCATGTACTAATTTCAGATCTTGGTTTGCTATATTTTCAGAGATATGATCTGAGGTAGTTAGAGTTTTTGCAGGCTCCAAAATTCCATCTCAAATAGGTGACCTTAGAAAAATTGTCATAAATTTCCCTCTGAGATCATATTTGAATTTTGTACGAAGTGAACAAAAGTGCACAAAATTTAGTTTTTAGTGTATGATTTTTATGGCCGAAGTTCAAATCAGTGACACGTGGCACTCCATACAAGTTCTCTCTACTGAACCAGTCCATAATTAGGCCATCATGGGAGATTAGGCATAAATTTATCTTGAAGAATAAAATTTTGGTCTAACTTGTGGGGTTAGAAATAAGACATGAAGGGCTAGCATAGTAAGGAATTTCAGATCGTGGAGAGCCAAAATTACGGAGATACAATAGTTTTAATATATAGCTCCAAAAAACAAGAAAAATATGTGTATTTGTTTCTTAATTTTCATAACTTTTGTTTGAAGAATTAGTTTGAAGTGATTCAAAGGGAATAAAGAAGCACATATATCATTATTTAATTCTAATATGCCTTGAAAAAAAATGGATACACCCAATAAAAAACTAGAAAGCTCTAATATGACACATGAAGAAGAGGGAGAAATGCAACATGATATATCAAAGTTACAAGACCAAGTGAAACAAATTTCACTCTCCCAAAGAGAAAGCAAAAATCAATTGGGAGTGATGAATGTTAAGATGGATGGTTTGGAGAAAAAAATAAAAGGAGGCATGGGTGGTTTAAAAGGGGATATTGAAGGTTTAAAAGAAGACATGGAGGATTTGAAGGAATGTTTGACAAAGTTGCTACAAGAAAAGCTTCCCAGTGGTGACAAGGTAAGCCATGAAAATCATGACGAGGACAAAAATATTATGAATTACGATTTTATAGACTCCAATTTTGGGTGTAAGACCCACCACATTCCAAAAATATATATGAGGAAGTTTGATGGCAAGGATCCAATAACATGGATACTGCATATGGAGTAATATTTTGATCTTCATGATGTGCAACACACACAAAGGTACACATTACATTGTTATATTTAGAACCCAATTAGTTTGTATGGTATCAATGGATTTGTTCTTGTAAACCACTAGTCACTTGGTTAATTTTTACGGAGGAAAGGATAACACATTATGAGGATACAAAGAGAAACACCTTCTTTAGCCAATTGATAAATCTCAAACAAAAGAGTTCAATGGCAGAACACATTGATTTCTTCAAAAAATTGAATAATAGGGTAATTGATATTCCATAGGAGCATAGGATTGATGTCTTCATAGGGACTTAAAAGGATAATATCAAACATGAGGTTCAAATTTGGGAACTTGATTCATTGGAGAAGGCATTTAGGGTGGCAAGAAAAGTTGAAAGAAAAATTATGGCAACAAGGAATTCTACCACTAAGAACTACAAAAATGGGAGTGTTGCTGCTCCTAACGTTCCACAACCTACAATGTTGACACCACAACAATTGGAAGAAGAAAGAGAAAAAGGGATTTTTTATAGTTGTGATAGAAAATACACTAAAGGTCCTAAGTGTGCTAAGAAGAAATTATTTTACATAGATTGTGAAGAGGAGGAAAAAAATGAACAAGAAGAATCAAAAGAGGAGGATATACACCAGGAACCAACCCAAGAGAAATAAGAAATGAATCGGACCATATCTTGTAAGGCATTGGCATGAATAATCATTCCTAAAAATCTCAAGATAAAAGGATATATCAAGAAGAAAAAGGTAATAATGTTGATTAATTTGGTTAGTACCCATAATTTTATTCATTGTAAGATAGCCAAGGAATTGAATTGTTTCCTTTATCCAGCACTAGAGTGTCAAGTGATGGTTGCAAATGGAGGAACTATAAATTGCTCTAGAAAGGGCCATAATATCAAGCTAACCATGGGGGAATATGTATTGAATAGCCCAATTCTTTCCATTACAATGGGTGGTGCTGATCTTGTATTAGGAGTCCAATGGTTACAATCTTTGGGGATGATAACTTTTAATTTTCAATAACTTTTCTTGAAATTTTTTTGGGAAGGAAAGGAAGTTGAATTAAGGGGTATTGCAGGGAAATCAGGAAATATAATCAGCCCTAATTACATGACAAATCTTCTAAAGAAAGAACAACGGGGCATAATTTGACAATTATACACTAGAGATTCAAACATGAGAATCATCTATTTCTCTGGATCTCCAAAATGTCTTAGACAATAATTCCAAGGCATTTGAGACTCCCAAAGGACTTCCACCTATTAGTGGTCATGATCATGCTATTCATTTGATCCCAGGAAGTGTTTCTCCAAACATCATGCCTTACAGATATCCCTATTCCTAAAAGAGTGAATTGAACATATGGTTGAAAAAATGCTAGAGGCCGGTATAATTCAACCTAGTCAAAGTTCTTTCTCTACACCAATAGTATTGGTGCATAAGAAGGATGGATCATGGGGTATGTGTCCGGAATATAGGGAGCACAAAAATATCACTATTAAAGATAAATTTCCCATTCCTTTCATTGATGAATTGTCGGATGAATTACATGGAGAAATTTACATCACCAAGCTAGATCTTCATTCAGGATATCATCAAATTAGAATGAAGACTTAAGGCATTTCGAAAATAACATTCAGAACTCATGAGGGTCATTATGATTGTTTGGTCATGCCTTTTGGCCTTACTAATGCACCTTCCATATTTCAATGTTTGATGAATTCCATTTTCAAACCCTTCCTTAGTTTGTGTTAGTATTTTTTGATGATATACTAATCTACAACAAGTCTTGCAAGGATCATGTTCTACATGTTGACAAGGTGGTCAAACTATTGGAGGAGAAAAAATTATATGCAAAAACCTCCAAATGTTTCTTTGGAGTACTGGAGGTGGAATATTGGGGTCATATTGTTTCTCATGAGGGTGTTAAGGTAGACCCTAACAAAATTAAAGCCATTAAAGAATGGAAAATCCCCACAACCATAAATCATCTTCAAGGATTTGTCGAGTTGATAGGATACTATTGCAAGTTTTTAAGAATTATGGGAGAATAACAACATATCTAACAACATTACTGAAGAAAGATGCATTTTCTTGGACTCCAGAAGAAACTAAGGCCTTTGAACATATTAAAGAGGCAATGTGCCAAGCACCAGTCATAACTATGCCAGAATTCACAGAAACCTTTATTGTGGAATGTGATGCCTTAGGAAATGGAATTGGTGCTATTTTAATGCAAGAATGAAGAACCATTTCTTTTGAAAGTCATCAAATCAAAGGAAATCATTTACACAAACCTATTTATGAGAAGGAAATGTTGGCAATAATACATGCACTAAAGCAATGGTGACCTTACCTAATGGGAAGACACTTCAAGGTAAAAACATATCATAATAGTATTAAATAATTTTTTGAAATTTTTTTATCTTCATAAGAGCAACAAAAATGGGTCAAAAAGATGTTGGGTTATGAATTGGAAATCATCTACAAAAAAGGGAAGAAAAATGCTGTTGCAGATGCACTCTCAAGAAAGGATGAGGATGTGGAAGAATTTCTTTGTGCCATTTCTATTATCCAACCTGAATGGATAACCAAAGCAAGGGATGAATGGAAGAATGATGAAGAGGTGTGGAAACTCATTCAAAAGTTGCAGCAAGAACCCAATACTTCTGATACATTTAGGTGGAAAAATGATTCATTATGGTACAAAGATCGCTTATAAATTTGTAATAATTCCCAACTCAAAAAAAGATTCTTTTTGAATTTCACACCTCCCCCTTAGGAGAGCATTAAGTATTTTTAAAAACATATCATAGGATCAAGAAGGAATTTTTTTGGAATGGACTTTAATATGATATTCAGAAGTCTGTGGCAAAATGTTTGGTTTTCCAACAAAATAAAGTTGAGGCAATTAAGACCTCGGGTCTATTACAACCTTTAGCCATTCCAAGTCAGTGTTGGGAGGAGGTATCAAAGGATTTTATCATAGGTTTACCCAAGTCTGAAGGAAGGAGTGTCATCATGGTGGTATGTGCATCTCATCCTTTTAAATCCAATACAATTGCTACTGCATTTATGGAAACAATTCAAAAGATATATGGAAACCCAAATATTATTGTAAGTGATGGAGATCCCATTTTCACTGGAAATTTTTGGACGAAATTATTTTCTTGTCTTGCTACTCAATTAGCTCATATCTCATCTTATCATCCTCAATATGACAAACAAATTGAGATAATGAAAAAATGTTTGGAAGGATATATTCATTGCTTTGTACCTGATAAACAAACATAATGGGTCAAGTGGTTACCTCTGGTTGAATGGTTGTATAACACTTCCTTCCATACTACAACAAAAATGACCCCATTTATGGCACTTTATGGATATCACCCGTCGTCCATCACATCACCTTTAAGAGAAAATTATAAGGTTCAAGTAGTGGAAGATCACATCAAGCATCAACAACAAGTTATCCAACTCTTAAAGGATAACCTCACTCTGGCGTAGAATCAAATGAAACAAGAAGTAGATCAACATCGAACTGAAAGAAGTGTTGACGTAGGAAACTAGGTATTTTTATGACTACAACCGTACAAACAAATGTCCCTCAATCAAGCTAGGAAGGATAATAAATTATCACCCAAGTACTATTGTCCTTACAAGGTGTTGAAAAATATTGGTACTATGGCATACAAATTGTAGCTTCTTGCATCTTCTCAAGTACACCTAGTTTTCCATGTTTCATGCTTAAAGAAGGTTATTGATGGCAAGCTACTAGTTCAAACATATTTCCAGAACTTGACGAAGAAAGAAAAATCACATTGGAGCCTGAAGCAGTCACAAAAACAAGAACTCAACAACTACGGAACCAATCATTTTCATAGTATATCATTAAGTGGAAGAACTTACTTGCTAAATATTCGACATGGGAGGATGAAATTTTATAAAAAATCATCCATAACTACTCAAGCGTTGATGACAACACTTTTTTTGAAGGAGAGGGGCATGTTAGGTCCCTATAATAATAATGTAGTCCCCTTATTGTTATTGTTAATGTAGCCCCCATATTCTTATCGTTGTGCCCCATAGAAGCCCACATTTGTTATTGTTGTGCCCTTACATTATTATTATTATGTAGGCTCTGATTATATAGTGACCCCTTAGACTCTTATATATAGAAAGGAGGTTTTGTCATTTGTATCATCCAATAGTTTTTCATTTATTTGATGTAAAGGAGATTTCCCCCTCGAAGAGGCTATTTCTCAAGTCGTTGATCTATCTTTTCTTCTATTTTGTGAGCTAGTTGCATAACAAGGGAATGATACGACTATTGCACAATGATGTATATAGACCTATGTTGGTTCCAACATTGGGTAACTATATGTATTATGTTTCATTTATATATGACATATCGAGGACGACGTGGATATATTTCATCATGAATAAATTTGAAGTCTTTTACATATTTAAATAATTTGAGTCTTTAGTGGAGAATAAGATAGAGAAGAGAATAAAGGTGTTGAGGAAATATAATGATGGAGAGTTTTAGGGGAAGGAATTTGAAGAGTTTCTATAAAAATTATGGTATAACACGAGATAAGATTACCCTATACACACCTCAACAAAAGAGAGTTGCATAAAGGATGGAAAGGATGTTGATTGGAAGAGAGCTAGCATGCTTAGTGGTGCTAGGTTATGATAGGAACTCTAGGCAGAGGAAATGGATATTGCATGTTACTTGGTAAATATATCACCTTAATTAGTGTTGGATGATAGGACTCCACATGAGGTATGGACTGGTAAGAAACCATCTCTTACACATACGAGGGTATTCAATTATGATGCATATCTACATGTTCCAAAGGAAAACATAATTAAGTTGGATAGAGAATCTGAAAGGTGCATCTTTATTGGTTATAAAGATGGTTTAAAATGTTGCAAGATTTAGAACCCAAAAACAAAGAAGGTTCTGTATAGTCAAGATGTGGTATTTAGAGAAGTGAAAGATGCTATCAAATAGGAATCATACCAAGGGAGAAAGAACAAGAGAAGATAGAATCTAAACTAAAGGATGATGAATCAAACTCTACAAAACAACAAGAATAATAAGAAGAAGAACCACATACTCCAGTTTTGAGGATATCAGTTTGAGAAAGAAGGCAACTAGAAAGTTATCCCTCACCTGATTTTTGTTCAATTTTTTTTGTGTGTTTATTATTAATGATGATCCTAGAACTGTTAAGGAGGCAATGGCTTTAGAGGATAGATGCAACTCTAGAAAAGGGCCATGGTTGAAGAAATGGTAGCTTTGGACAAGAATGAATCTTGGGATCTAGTGGAGTTGCTGGTTGGAAGAAAACCCATTGGCTACAAATGGGCGTTTAAGAAGAAGTTGAATGTATAAGGAAAATTGGTGAAATACAAAGCTTGGTTAGTAGAACAAGGTTATTCCTAGGTGGAGGGAATTGACTTTGGTGATTTTTTTTTCACTGCTACAAAATTTAGCTTCTATTATATTCCCTGTATTTGTTGTTGCAACTTTTGATTTTGAGGTAGACTAGTTGGATGTGATGATAATATTCCTACATGGGGATGTGGAAGAAGATATGTACATGAAATGGCCATGAGTATTTGTAGTGAAAGTTGAGAAAAGGTTGGTATGCAAGCTTCAAAGTTCCTTGTATGAGTTGAAGCAATCACCAAGGATGTGGTATAAAAAATTTAATGCATATATACACGGTCTTGGCTTCACAATGAGAAAAATGGATCACTTTGTGTATTTTAAATTAGTTGGTGATCATCTTATTTATTTTTTATTGTATTTAGATAATATGTTGTTGATTAGAAATGATAGGGAAATCATCCAGGATGTCAAAACTCAATTTTCCGCTAAATTTGACATGAAGGATTTTGGTGCTAAAAATTTCATTTGGGCATGTAAATTAAAAGAGATCAAGAAAAGAAGAATCCTCGGTTAAATCATGGGACATATGTTGAGACAATATTACAAAGGTTTAACATGCAGGAAAGTAAATCAGTGAAGGTCCCTATTCCTATAGGTGTAAAGTTATTTGCAAATTAGTGTCCCAAGACACATGAAGAGAAAGAGGACATGTCTTTTGTTCCATATGTTAGTGCGGTTGGAAGTTTGATGTACACAATGATCTATACAATTGTAGACATTACACACACAATGGGAGTATTGAGTAGGTATATAGCAAAACTAGGGAAAGAACATTGGAAAATAGTAAAGAGGGTTTTTAGGGATTTGTACAATACTAGACATTACACACACAAGGGGAGTATTGAATAGGTATATAACAAAACTACGGAAGGAAAATAGTAAAGAGGGATTTTTCAGGGATCTGTGTGGCACTATTGATTATTAATTATGTTACAAAGGAAGACCAAGACTGAACATAGTGTTACACGTACATGACTTTGTTGACACAAACTAGGTTGGAGATCTAGATTGTAGAAGATCTAAAAGTGGGTATGTGTTCTATTTGCAGGAGAAATCAATTGGATGAGAATGAGATCATGTGTAGTGGAACATTCAATTATAGATGTTGAATACATGGAAACCAATCATGTAAGCAAGGAAGTAGTTTGGTTACATAGATTGTGTTCAAGTATGGGGTTGGTACAAAAAGCCATAAGGATAGGTTGTGATAGAAAAAGGGAAATTTTGTGGGTGAAGAACCTTATTTATCTTTCAAATACAAAGCATACTTATGTTTAGTATCACTTTGTGAGGGATATGATTGAAAATAAGAATGTGTTAATGGTAAAGGTGGACACTTTGAAGAATGTTGCACATGCATTAAAAAAATATGTGAGCACAAAGTTCTCATGGTGTAGAGAAACAATGACCATCACTGCCCTGTATTATTGACTATGTACTCTTGCATCCCTTGGATGCAAAGAGTAAAACAAGTGGGATAATGTTGGGTATGTGTTATACTCTTTACACAAATAACCCAATGCATGATTTGTTGTGGATTTTTATTGTCTTCACAATGCAGCCTCACTAACATAAATTGTTAATAAGGGTAGGTCCATTTATTTTAAGGTTATCACACCCAATATATGTAAAAAACATTCATTAAATGATATTCCTATAGTACCTGATCCTTCATCAACAAGAACCAAACCCTCGATCAAAGCCTGATGCTACTATGGCTATTCACACTTGCAAGAATGAAAATCAAATCAATTTTTTGAATAAATATCTCCCTGTCAAACTTCACACTTGCATAAAAGAAAACTATCTACCCACAATTTTGGAAATGGAAATCACACTTGCAGAAACAAAGTAGCACTTGACTACTCTAAACCGCTCTTGCATAAATGAAATAACACTCATAGAAATCAAGTCCTCACTTGCATGAAATAACTAAACCATAACCATATAATCACTACTTCTTATGCTACCAAATTAGAAATGGAATTGTGTAATATCACAACCACTCTTTTAATAGAAATTCTATTATTGATATAGAATCAATGACATAGGGATGGATAATAAAGGAAAGTTATGTGAGTCAAGTGTAATGGCACCACACAATATTCTGTATCAACAATTATAACAACATGTAGTATCACTATTCTAGAACAACAATCTATCTTGAGATGCACATTGAACCATAAATATTTGAAACAATAATCAATCATGGTTCTATAACATGAATAAATCATAACAATATATAAAAGCAATTAATCAACATTACGTAACAAAGCTAAATCATAGCAATCTGTAATAGTAGTAAATCAACAGAAGTAACACATGAATGTTGAAGATTGGTTCTAAAATGGCTATGGCTAAATGTTAATATTATATTATTTTAACCCTCTACAAGATATCATAGCCTTATTAATAACTTTAGTACCTCAATAAAACAAGAAACTTGTAACAAAGATAAACACAATTACAAGAATTGCAACCATGACCTACAAGAAAATAAATGAAGTAACTATGCTACCTTTATGTGCACACATCAATCCTTAAAGAGGAGGACCCTTCCTCATTATCTGAGAGTCAAAAAATCTTACAACTCACTAGCTAGCATAAAAAATCATAAGGAGAACCAAAAACATGTTGAGGATTGCATCAATTTTGAAAAATAAGATGTATAAATGCATATTAAAAACAATAATTCCAACCCCCCTTTTGGGGCAAAGAGAACCTTCTTATAAGTTTGTCTTCTTAGTCCAATCTTGGTACAAATCATGATGAACAACCATGAGATTATTTGGATTCTCGAATTGTTTGAATAATAGTAACTAGAATTCTCTTTTAAGATAATTACATCAAATTAATTGTAAATAATATCAATTTCATAATGATTTCCTCATTTTAGCGAGTATCTAACATGTTAGGAATCATAACTATCATGTTCAAATTGGCCATATTGTCAAGAAAAGTCAATTCTCTACTAGCACAATGATCCAAGTCGACCCACTAAGTAATAATGTACGCGTCATCACCTGAAGATAGCATTGATAATTGTATCAACATAGAACAATATATCAGCATTGGAATAACAACAGAACTAGATTGTGTTGCCCTGTTGTAACAACGTCAGGAAATATTAGAAAAACAACATCAAAACATCTATAATAGGGGAGTAAAAACATTCTATCCAACTGGGTCATCTTGTAAACATTCATCTTCATCATTTTTTCAGTAAAAACACCCCAACAACTACTCTCTCATCAAATACAAGAAAAATTGCATAAGTTAGATGGACATGAGAAAGTGGCACACCTTTGTAAAAAAGATAAATGATTATATGAAAGGATGTGATTATGGAAGGAAAAATAGTAAAAAATCCAAGAAAAAGGTGTTGAAAAGGATGCCAATTCTTGAGCCCAACATCTCCCCCAACTAAAGTAATTGCAAGTCTCCGCGAAGACACATTGGTTGAACTTCAATGGATGTTGTGAGTGTAGATAACTGAAATTATAAACATATAGTAGATAAATGAAATTATAAGCATCTAAGGATCCTCTTTGATAGCCCTAAACCCCTAAAAAAGAATTAGCTCTAACCACCATACTGTAGGATTCAACTACTACCTAGGCACTGGGAGTCTTCTTCTCCAAGCTATACCGCCACAAATATTGGTTATTATGAGGAAAAAACATCATTGGTAACTTTGTGTGTAATAGGAAATTGGTTTTCTACCAGATGCTTTGCCTCAACTACTAGTTCTTATGTGACAACAACATCATCAACATGTTCTTATGTACCGGGTGCTTCCTCTTCCAAAATTTCCATGTATTCCCCCTCAAGTTCTGTTTGTACTCCAGCTGAGACAAAATCCAACATCTATATATCATCTCATACATACCCAACATAATACCACTTGCTGCTAGTCGTAATCTAGGGGCCCACTAATACCACTTGCCACTAGTTGTAAAAATAACTAGTTGAATGATTGCTCAATTTTTTTTTTTGAAAAAAAAAATAGTGGGTGTTTCCTATATAAATGCTAGCATTTATGTGTAGAAATAGGTTTTAGAAATGGGCAGTTTTCCTCGCTCTGAATGAAAATGGTGTGGGTTTCATATTGGCATTTTTTTCACCCTATCATTGATTGTAGCTATCAGTTCTATGTCTAATTAGAGTTTTGGTATCAATGGATGAGGAATAATAGGATAATATTGGGGACCTACCCCTCATCTGTTAGCTTACTTCCAAGAATTTGAAGGACTAGAGAGGTACTGCATGTGCAATCTAGGGAATTTTTAGAATCTCATATAATCTTTGCATGAGAGACTTTTTTTAGGTCGTTGGAAGCAGACATGGTGAAATTTTGTTGCTCATGAACCACATTTTTCACGGAAGCAGGCACCCTACTACCCCTAGTTTGAATGCTCAACTCTTTGAGTGAATGAAGGGATGCAACCTTCACCATGGGCACGATTTGTTTCATTAAGGGAAGCATCAGGTATTTGAGAACCACTAGAATTCATGATGTGTTGTTGAGGATAGTCGTCGCACGACATACACATTTCCAGAAATATCTGTAAATGAAGAATTGAAGCTGCACAAAGAAAACAAAGGAAATTAGTTTATAAAAGGGTTTACTGCGTTCAACTAAAACATCTGATATGATGGGGCGAATTATTAAATGAAAAGCGTGCAAGTCAATTATTAAATCTAAAAATAGTATATTAGTGGAAAAGCCATTCAACACATTAATTCAACACGACATTGGTCAAGTCATCTGACGCGAAAACAATTTTGAATCCAACTTCTGTCATCAATGGATGCGATAATATGAATCTCCACACTTTATTTCTTAGGTACTATGTCTGGACTATGGCTCGAACGATTGCTATGGATCATGGATCATTGATGGGGTCACTTGTTTCATCAATATGGGCGGCCTTCGACTCCTAATAAAGGTCGATCTAAAATGGTGCTATATGCTGGAGAGTTTGGACTTCAAAGAATAATCGAATTTTGTCATGTCAATGAGTGCACAAGTAATGACAATGTGGTCTATTAAGGTGGAGTCAACTGTAGGCATGCTAATGTCAACTACAACTGAAATATGAAGAGAAGGAAGATATGCGTATATTCTAGTCGACCGGATGAATACTAGAGTTATTTGTTGGTTAACCATAGTGGATGAAGAACATCCTTTATTTTTATAATTCAACTTACAACACATCGACTTGACTATTCATGGTGTTGATTCTGAGGTTGACCCAATTATATATGAAACACTCGACCAAGTTGAGAAAGAAAAGCCCATTAGAAAATAGTGCATACTTGAAATTAAAATGATGGTCTACAAATGCATTCCTGTGATCAGATTCTCGATTCCATGTATTTCTAACTAGGTTTTTGAATGGAGCTTTGTAAATAAGTATAAGAAAGACACAATTTTTTGAGTTTAGTATGTTGTTAGTTAAACTATTGGCATCTTCCTAACATTCAAAAACATGTCTTAGTATTAGAAAAGTGTTACTAAGAGTCATGTTTTTTTAGTAAAAGTTACATGCGTAGTGTCATAGAATCAGTCATGGTAAATTGTTGTAATTCATAAAAATATTCAAACTCCATATAGTGTAGAAGAGTGTTAATTACAACTAGAACATATAATTTTGTAGCAGAAAATTTATGATAAAAGTACTTGCAAAAACATAAAAAAATATTCAGGAAAAGGAAATCAAACAAGCAAAACATACACATGAAGAGCTCAAGTGCTAAAAATGGTGACAATATTATGCCATATTGTGTAAATTTCCCCAGTATGAAGATTGCATATTTTTTTTTTTTTTTCTTGTAGATGGTTCTTATGCAAATGATTCACTTATTTTATGTTTGATGGAGGACTCCCAAGAATGATAGTTATGTGATGGACTAGTTCGTAGAGAGAGAGAAAATGACGCCCCTGGACTAGATAAGAGCTTCCCGTTGGTTCCTAGTTGAGTGGAGTAGTCCATATGGTTGAGAAGACTGTAGAGAATGTGAATAGTGGAAATCTATAACAAGTGACCATCCGACATGAAGAAGCTACAATAAACCTTGTATACGTACATATTCCTATATAACTGGTGGATGTTGCGGCTGAGTTACCTATGCAGACCACTACACATGGTTGATGTATAGTAAGGATACTTCTACATCAAGTAGTGGTCCAAGACATTGGTGCATCCTTGCTTGGGATGAGAAAGGAATTGAGGGTGGGGGAGATGTCGTAAGGGTCTCTTAGACCTATGTTTTTCATCCTATATTATGTATATGTAAATATTAGTAATCCTTGGTAAATGCATATGGTAAAGTAAATGGGTGGTGGAGAGCAGGTACAACTGCTGCAACCACATATCTCATGTATAAATATACACTTGGACTAATAGAATATTAGATTGAAATTCCTTCCCAATATCCTATTTTTCATTGTGTATATGTGTGTGTGTGTTCTTGCTATTCCTAACGTAGCCCATTCTTGCTCTACATATCGTATATTTACAACATCTACCATGTAGTCTAGTAAGCCCAAAGTTCCTCCAGAAGTCTCTCACCCCAATATTGGTTGTGAGTAGCCATAATCTTAGTAAGGATAGAATTAATGATTTTATTAATACTCTTCACTTGTCCATTAGCCTATGGGTGGTAAGGTGAGGTGATCCTATGGTGGTGAATCTTGTACTTCTTGATGAGCTTCTCAACCAACTGTGGCCCTCCATCTATAACTATCTCTCTTAGCACTCCATAAGGAACAAACATGTTCTATAACAAGAAGTATAAAAAATCTTTCTTGATGGATCTGGTGAGTGCCTTGGCCTCGACCCACTTAGTTACATAATTTGTACAAAATAGAATGTGTGAATTTTGATGACATGGGGAATTAATAGGACCCACAAAATTAAGATCCTATTTTTCAAAAGGCTTAGTAATAAATTGAGTTTGTAACAACATCTTATCTGATTAGATAGGTTGACCCATCCTATGGAAGCTATCACACCCTTGCACATACTTCTTTGTGTCTTAAAATATGGTGGGCCAAAAGTATCCCATAAAAATCACTTTATGACATTTCTCTTATAAGAAAAGTGTCGACAACAAGGTTCATCATGGCAAAGGCTTTAAGATATTGTGGAATTCATCTTCCCTCAAACAACACCATATTTCAAGATCATGTCTAGTGTGAAGGAGATAGTCAACCATCTAGGAATATAGGGCACTTTTTTGGACGATCTTTCACTTTTCTATAAGAGAGAGGTGGTATGAAAACCTTCTTGCAACAATATAATTAACAATGTTTGCATACCAAGGTGAGTGAGTGGATACTATAAAAAGTGCTCATCTAGAAATGAATTCTCAACAAGTAAACCATCACTACTATTAGTAATACTAGAAAGAAAGTTAACAATGACATTATCCTTCCTAGGTTTATTTACAATAGTAATGTCAAATTCTTGTAACAAAAGTAACCACCTAGTAACCCTACAATTAGTAATAGGCTTATTCTTTAAAACTCAAATGGAAGAGTGGTCAATATGTACCAAAACATGATATATTTTAATATAATTCCATTGATAGCATGCACAACAACAAGAAACTCCTTTTTAGTTACTATATAGTTTAGTTCTGCAGAGGTCAAGTTCTTGCTAATGTAGTAGATGGCATAAGGTTTTCATTCTTCTTGTTTTCCCAATATGGTTTCAATAGCGGTATCAAAGGCATCTATAGAACTATGGAATGTCAAAGTCCAATTGGGTCCTCATAAGATAGGATATATAGAAACTCATTGTTTTATACTTGTAAAATTATTTTGACATTTATCAGTCCATATAAATTCCACATCCTTTGCAAGTAACACAAACAATGGAGATGAAACTTCAGAGAAATTTTCAATAAAACATCTAGAATACCCTACATGTCGTAAGAATTTGTGTACCTCATTTTGTATTTTTGGAGGGGGAATTTTCAATATTACATCAAATTTCACTGAATCAACTTGTATCTCCACAGAAGAAAGAAAGTGTTCAAGTACAACTCCATTCATTAGCATATGTCATCTCTTAGTGTTTAAGGAAAGATTAGTTTGTCTACACTAGGTCAACACTTTTTCAAGATTAGCTAATACTACATCAAATGTATTGTGATATGGGGTAAAGTCATCCATGTAGTGAACATAATACAAAAATATCCCTAATGCAAATTGTTGGATGGTAGCAAGTGCATTAAAATTCTGAAAGAAAGGAATCAGTATGAAAAATTCGCCAAGGGTAGGTAAAGGTATTTTTATCTTGATATTCAGGGGTGATATGGATTTAGTTGTACCCACTAAACCCATCAAGGAATGAGAAAAATTTCTTACTAGATAGGGTTTCAAGGACCCGATCAATAAAAGGTAATGGGTAGTGGTCTATATATGTGGTTTTATTTAGTTCCCTATAATCAACACAAATCCTCCACTTGCCATTCTTCTTTGGCATAATGACCATCGAGGATACCCAATCATTGTCAAATATCAAGTAGATGACAATTACATTCAACAATTTATGGAGTTCCTATTTAACAATTTCCTTTAGTGCTTGTTCATTTGTTGCTACAACTAATTAGCAAGATGAAAATTGTCATTGATATAAATATGATGGATGTGTAGATCAAGGTGGATTCCATTCATGTCCATGTCAACCCAAGCAAAAACCTCCTTTTGTTCTTGTAAAATCTATATCATCCACTCTATTTCTATGTGAGATAGATTTGGATTGATATTTAGGGTCTTTCCAGGCTCAACCTCAACTGGAACGCTCTTGGGGTTTGGAGTAATTGGTATCTGTTTTATATCAAGATCGTCACTAGGACTATCTTGATTGGCTTCATTGATTATGGTATTAATGAGTTGAAATGATGCTTGAGTAATAGTGGAAGGGCCATTGATGAAACTATTGATAATGTCATCCTCAGTTTCATCCTTAATGCAAAGGGCCTTATCGATTACGGGAAGTGGTTGCACACAATCCTCTTTTGGCTCAAATGCATCCCACAAGGGACTTCCATATTCAATTCTTAGTTTGGTTGAGGGATTAAGGATAAGGTTCTTCATGGTATTCCAATAAGATAACATCATAAACCCAAACCTACAACTGATAAATGCATCAACAATGGCTAACTAGTGTTTGCCTAGAATTAGGAGATGTCCTCTTAGGCGAGTCTTGGGGTGAAACACTAAAAATTCAATAGGGTATTCCAAAGAATTCATAGAAATGACATCATCTTCTAGGATTTCTTCTAGTCAAATTTTGGATCGATCAACTAGTTCTACATAGTAGGGGTTAGTCTTATTTTGCTGAATATGAGAAACTCAAGGGTTTCTCTAGTCATCACATTTATTATAGAACCCAAATCAACCAATGTGTTTGGGATGATCATTTTTTGAATTTGAAATTTACTATTAGATTCCTAAGATCATCATATTTGGAAGGAAAATACTTTTCCCAACATTAATTATGGCAAGTTTCCCAACAGATGAATAGTGGGAAGATATCGCGGTTTCCTACTAGGTATTTTAACACAGAGTTTCCTTATTGTTTTTGCATAAATTAGAATGTATTTGATAACTTGTTATAGTGGAATCCTAATGTACAGGTTTTTCAACTCCTTTAAGAAATTGACTTGGGATGTGGCACAGGCCACATCCAATTGGTCTGGATAGGGTGGATTTGGAATTATTTCAGTAGTAACAATAGAATTGAATGATACCAAATGTTTGTCATATATGTTTTGTCAATAATTCCAGTTGCTATAAGATTTTCAACATGTTTTTATTTTAATGTCTCTTTAATCAAAACTTTGTTCTAAGGCGAATTTTGTTCATCATGTTTTGTAATGATAGGGGAGGCTCTCAAATTTACTACTCGTCCTAACCTCAAGCGTATATTATTACATTTAGTAGAAGAGATGTAGGAAGTAGGGAAGACATGAGCTTCAAATTTCTACACCACCTTATTATTTAGGTTAAGGTTAGATTACACAAGTAGCTAGGGTAATAGGGGAGGATTGCTTAGTAGCACATTAGACAGAAGTTGTAGTTACTATTGTTGCACAAGAAACAAAGTAGGCACATGAAATTATCCTAATAAACATGATCCTATTGATGGTGTTGGAAATCCATCAACCAAGGGGGTCTCCCCGATGTGAACTTGCAATTAGACCTCACACAGTTTGGAATAGGATCCCCATCTGGGATATCGGCTTGGATGCCATATATTCTTATAGGATTTCCTGGGATACAAAATTCAACACAAGAGAGTAATGCACAGGTAATCTCGGATCAACAAGTGAGTATGCCTGGTGAGTGTTCGGTTATATGTGTGTCAAGATTCTTATACTGCGGAAGGAAAGGAAAGTTAGCCTCTAAGAGAGAGGTAATAGTACCACCCTAACAGAGAGAGAGAGACACACACACAAAGAAAATCGGTTTAACATCAAACAAAATAGTCCACAAATATGTGATGGTCATTGCAACCATTATGAACAAGAAAAATATGTCTAACATCTAATGGAATAGTCCACAAGGATGCAACAATCATCGCAAATTTTACAACACATTCTCAATAAGATAAGCACTAAAATAACTGAAATAGTTCAACTAATTTAGCATAGATGAAAGAAAACATGAATTACAAACATCCACATAATAGTCTTACAAATATTCATAATCCATGCATGAAGAAGATGTTGGCCATGAGGCTTATGATATTAAGTAAAATTCCCAAGACATATGTATAAAACGAGCACTACTAGCTCTAATAGTGGAGCATTGGAGCCACTCCTTACTCCCCAAAAGAACTAGCTTGTCTCTCTAATGCCTTGCGGGATGCGCCAAGGTGAAAATTCCTTTGCTCATACAATGAGGGTGTATATATAACAAATGGGGTGATGCTTCACCTCCTTGTGACTCTTTGACTACCATCATGAATATTTAACTTCATATGAATTTTTGACTTTACATGACTCTTCATATTCTATATGTGTCCTTTGGACTTCCAATTTAGAATACATTTTGAATAGATATTTACATAATCCACAATAATGGTGTGGCATATGGTTACTCATGACAAGACATGACATAACACTGCTGACATGGACTGCATGATGACATGGAAATGTCAATCCATTCTTGCTACTCTTTGCTACGTGTCTTCTTGAGTATGCTCTTCTATCCACCTCCATATGGATTAGAGGTGAGGAGTCTTCAATGATATCAAGTCTTGAGTTTTGATTGCAAAATGGTGTCCCTTTTCTTTGTGTTGATTGATAAACTTGCATAACTAGCTACAAAGATGTCTTTCAACATGTTTCCCTTCTCCATCTCCTTCTTCATCATCCTATCACAGACTGATAGAGTATCTGCATCTGCAATTCACTCATGACAAGACGACACCAGTACGATAAACCCCTAGGTCTAAGATGATGCATGTTGATCCATTAACTGAGCCAGAAACAAGTTGCAGGATAAGGGAGAGGCTTAGTGACTGTGAAATTGCATAGCTCAAGTAGTGAGGGGTGAATATTGAGCCTTGAGACTATGCAATGGCAGCCTAGGCTAGATTGGGAAAAAAATTGCACAGTTTTGGGAGGCAGAACAGTCCTGGTGATTGCGTAGCTCAAGAGATCAAGAGTTGGGATTGAAATCAGAGATTGCACAATACGCAGTTGGGGTCAGGATGGAGGGATGAATTGTGAAATTTTAGAGGTTAAGGTTGGGGCTTGGGTACTGAGGTTGTGTAGTGTGCAGTTCTTGGAGGCAGGAGCTGCACATTTCACAGTGTCAAGAGGCTAGGTTGTAGCTTGAGGGATGGAACTATGCAATATGCAGTTTAGGAGGTCTGGATGAGGCTAAGTTGTTGGAAAGTTTTTGGAATTTGGCTAAGAGTGGGACCGATGAAGCTACTGTAAACAATGATACGATTTGACTGTGATCACACACTTAGAACACTTGATGACACAACAACATAAATCATCCAAGACACATGAACAACACATTTCCCTCAGTGCGACAAATTTTACGACAAATTGTGACAAGTGCAACACTAAAGATATACTTTGCGATGACCGTGATGACACTTGTGCGACAGTTCTTACAACTTTGGGAATGAGCTCGATGGATGTTTACATGGTAAGCTAAACTCATTTACACAAAGGAAACCCCTTTAAACCACCAAAAGAAGCTCGTATAAATCGTGCGACACTTAACATGCGAAAAGACAAAATTTTTCTTTTCTCCCAAATGGGGCCAAAACACTTAGAGAAAACATAGACAATGTATTTTAATGTTTGTGACAACAATATGCAATACCAAGGAAGGCTTCAAAATTTGGTGCAAGCAAAAATTTTGGAGGGTGTTGTAGGAGCGACAACACTTGGGGATACACTCGTAGAATTCAAGTCTTGGTTGATTCTTCTGTGCAAGGTATCAGTTCTTTGGGGAGTATTAATTCATCTTGCAAATTACTTTGGATTCCCCACTTACCATGTGAGGAAACATGGCCCCCCTTTGTGCCTTCTCAATTGAACATAATGATAAAATTCAACATTATTGCATTGTTTTGAATCAGAAAGTGTAGTGTAGTTCGTGAGATTTATATTTTTAGAGTATAGTTTTTTCCATCTTTGGTGTTGCTTTGCTGTTAGAAGACCTGGACAATACCCTGACGAAGTCACTATAGGAACACAAACATTGCTCCACTGCCAGTGAGCCTGGATAGTACCCTGACGGAGTTTCTTACTTCACCTCTCTATGCAGGAAGCCTTTCTCTTCTTTTTCCTTTATTTATATATTTAAAAAGGATTGTGCATAGGCACTTATTCATTTTATGGGTGGAAGAGGGATCCCGACTTATTGAGAGAAGGAGAGGTTGTTCCTTTAGAGAAGCATATAGAAACCTTTGATTTAGGTTTTGATCGTTTATATTTTCCCCTTTACCTATTCTACTGATTGGACAAGTGTGAAAACACTAAAACATAAGAACCGAGCATGGGCACAAAGTTTCCAAAATAGACACAAGTATCATGGTTCAACCGAAACTCTCTTTACGGAAAGATCATATTTTCCCTTGGAACTTCATCAACCAAAAGATGTAACCCACAAAAGGAAGGAGGACTAAAGGTTAGCCAAATATTGTAGTGTCACAAAATCCTTTTCTATTTTCCACATTATCTTTGAGCCAAAATGGGACACCCTTCATTCAAATTCTTACACAAAAGGAGAGAAGAAAGGACAAAAGCATAGAAAGAACAAAGAAAAAGGAGGATAAACTGAAAAGAGGATGCAAGACATAAGTATAGAAAGCAAACAAAAGACTACAGAAAGGGAATGCAAAATGCATGTGCAAGAAAAACTAACATGCAGCTATACCTACTCCTAATCTATCTAGCTAAAAGGTCAGGGTCATGTGTACTAGAAATTCCAACGTAGCCACCATAATTGTTCCCAACCTGCATACACAAAGCTGCAAGCCATTAAAAAAATTACACAATATTGTGCTACAGAAAATATAAGAGCTTGAATAACTTGCACAACAAATAGAAAGCCTTTCCTTTCAGTAGCAAGATAAGACTTAGCCACTACTTTTAACCAGTTCATATTCTTACCTTTTCGATGACCATTATAAGAAGACAAACCATGAGAGCTTCTTGTGAATGCACCTTCATCTGTGTCATCCTTATTAGCAAGCATGAGGAAATACCAAAACTTGTCTTAGCTAAAGGGATTTCTAAGAAATATGCTTCTAGGAAATCATAGATTGGATCGTGAAATTTGAAGCAATCCTCTTGACCATTCTGAAATCTCTGAAAAAGTGAATTTGTAATTAAGAGTATGGTATAAGGATGAGAATATTGTGAGAGACAATTGATATGATCATATTCAGTCGTCTTGTTAAGACAGTGAGGAACCAACATGACCATCAACGAAGGTTGAAGTGCCTCAACCATTCGACAAGTACTCGAAGGATTAAATGTTAAACCATGAAGATCAAAGTATGTTAAACAACTATGATTGGATGTGATGATGGGAAGATGGTAAGTTGAACAACAAACATCAAAGACATAATCATGATTAGATGGACTTATTAAAACATCAAATTCGTGATTTTTAGTTAACAAAGATAAATCAAAATAAATAGATTTTCCAATGTTTTGAATAATATAATCAACTTCCTCACATGCCGAATGTGATAAACCGTTTTCCTGTAACTAGGGACAAACTATGCAAGCATCACACTCATCGAAAGAATTGAAAAGGACTGCTAGTATAATGAAAATATGAAACCAATCAGGATGCAATGGATGAAAAAGAGGAACCCGATTCAACAAATAGATCAAGCACTTTCCAGCAGTCAAGAGGATTCTGGTGCCGTGAAGACATCAATAAGAAAAACTAGGAGCTGATTATTTGCCATAGCACTCAAAGGATATGGAATTTTCGGCCAAAGGTGATCTCCAAATTGATTAGCTTCGTGATTCTACACACTTATGAAAGGTATACACTTGAAACCAGAATTTAATACAAGAGTTTTGCATGAGAATGAATTTAAGACAATAATATGATCAGAAAATAATCTCGAGAAATAGGGAAATTGTAACGAGGAATTCCAAAATATGTCAAGATTGAGTTTGCATCCAGTGAAACAATACAAATGAAATAATTATGTGCGAAAATCTAGATTTGACATGATTCAAGATTTTTACCAGGATTGTGATATCTTGACATAACCATCAACGAGATTTGAAGTCCCTCGACTTCCTGACAAGTTTTGGAAGTGTGAAAGACAAATAAGAACATTTTATAAACTGAGTAAAATAAAAGATTTCATGTGGACAACTGCTATCGATTAGGTTAATAAGATCACCATAATCTAAATGGAAACTATCTAAATCACTAGTTTGATCAGTTTTTTCAACTTCAACAAACATATTACTCAAGATATAATATTCTTATGATTGTAAATCTAAATATGTATGAATCAATGAAATCTCGTGATCACACTGATTTGAAGAGTTTCCCCCATAAAAAACAAGAGATGATAAGGGATCGAATGGATGTTCTATAATTTCATTGCTTCCTTCTTCATCATGGATTTCTCACTATCCTGTGTCATTTCAAGATTCAACTCATGGGATAAAAAATCTGAAGAGCATTGAGAGTCTCCATCGCAAGTTGATGCATTGTAAAGAGTAGAGCACAAAGGATAGGGAGGTGAAGAGGAATAATTGTTCATAAGAGAATCTTCTTTAACCGAATATATTTAAGATCTAGATCTTTCGAAACAAAAGCTTCTTGAGAAACTGAAAGATCAATTGGTACACTTGGGCATTCATGATAGCATACATCAACAAAGTCATCGTCATCAGAATGATTGCTACCCAAGGCTACAAACCGAATGGAGAAATTAGTTGTATTTAATTCACAACTGATATTAGAATATTGAAAATTATCCAAGAATGGAAGTGCATCATCTTGACATGGGGTACTTTGAAAAAATGGAAGAGAGATCAAAAGTCTCTTCATTTTCCTCCTCCTCTACCAGTATAATGTGACTCACAATTTGAACCAACAACTCGAAAATTAGAAGAGCGTGATGGGCTAGTTGGTGGAGCACAATGATCACATGGATCATGATACACAGAGTCATGACATGTATATTATAGAGGATGAAAGATGCCCCTTGAAGAAGTAACACTTTCGATGGAACTAGATTTAAGATTGATGTTAAGAGTGTCAATGTAATATTGATGAATGAAAGGATTAGCCTTCACCTTAGGCTCCATGATCCAATCTGGGGTTTATTTCATTAGATATGAATCATGAGAAGCGGAAGGAGGATGAAGATGCAAATTAGGAATTTGATTTGAATATTTCCCAAATTTATCATCACTCAAGGAGGCACCCACATTGGAACTAGAAAACAAGGAGGACAAGGAACAAAAGGAGTAGTAGGTTCCTCCTCTAAAATTAGAGGTGCTTCATGATTTACAAAAGTTGGGGAAGTAGAAACATCAAGGGGTTCAGATTCACCATGCAAAGATATGTGAACCAAATGCTTAAACTTTTGTTTAAAGAAATCCCAATCTGTGTCTTCTCCCATAAATTCATAAAAAAGGTGAAGGAATTGATCAAAAAAATCCTCAACTAATTCATTAGGCTTCATTCTTAGCGGATTAATTCTTTTAAGAACATCTCGGTAATAATACATGCCAAATTCTTTATTAAGCTCCTTCACAAGCTGGCTGAATGAATGGATAGAAGAAGTGGAAAATGTATGACACCATTGATTAATGCAACCTTCACATGTGAGGGTGAGTAATATAGCCATGACATCCTTACAATATATTCCATTAGAAATGAAAAAATGAACAACTTGGAATAGATGTTCATGGAGATTTAATTCACCCTCACCAACAAACATAAATTGGGATAGGTTATGAATAAGTTCCACAAGGATGGTAACATTAATATCTTTAGGAAAACATCCTAGGATTATGATTTTGGGAAGAGCCATTTTGAATAAGAGATTCAACGTAGAATCAATGGGCACAACCTATCGTCCGGTCCTCCTTCTAGCGCCATTTTGTTGACAGTGCTAGAAATATGTCAACCAAGGCAGTCTCCTTGATATGAAGTCCCAATTACACCTAACATCATTTGGAATAGGAGCCCCATCAGGGATATTAACTCGACTGACATATATTCTTATAAGTTTTCCTTCGCTACAAAGTTTAGCACAAGAGAGTAATGCACAAGTAATCTCGAATTAGCAAGTGAGTATGTCTGGTGAGTGTTCAGTTTTATGTGTGTCAAGATTCTTCTACTACCAAGGGAAAGGAAAGTGAGCCTCTAGGAGAGTGGTAATAGTACCACCCTAGTAGAGAGACACACACATATAGAATATATATCTTACATCTAGCAGAAAAGTCCACAAAGATGCGACGGTCATTGTAACAATTATGAAAAATAAAGATATGTCTAATATCCAGTGGAATATTCTACAAAGACACGACAATCATCACAACTATTATAACACATTCTCAATAAGATAAGCACTAAAATAACTGAAATACTTCAATTAATTTAGCACAGATGAAAGTAAACATGAATTACAAACATTCACAGAATAATCTTACAAAAATTCATAATCCATGCATGAAGAAAGTGTTGGCCATGAGGCTTCTGACATTAAGTAAAAGTCCCAAGACACATGTATAGAATAAACACCACTAGCTCCAATAGTGGAGCATTGGAGCCAATCCTTTCTCCCCAAAAGAACTAGCTTGTCTCTCTAATGCTTTGCAGGAGAAGCCAAGGTGAAAATTCCTTTGCTCACACGATGAGGGTGTATATATAACCAATGGGGTGATTATTCACCTCCTTATGACTATTTGACTACCGTCATGATTTTTTAACTTAATATGAATTTTTTAATTTACCTGACTCTTCATATTCTGTATGTGTCCTTTGGACCTCCACTTTACAATACATTTAAAATATATAATTACATAATACACAATAATAGTGTGGCATATGATGACTCATGGCAAGATATGACATGACACTGCTAACATAGAATGCATGATGACCTGACAATTTCAATCCATTCTTGTTGCTCCTTGCTATGTGTATTTTTGAGTATGCTCTTTTGTCCACCTTCATATGGATTAGAGGTGGGGAGTCTTCAATGATATCAAGTCTTGAGTTGTGATTGCAAATTGGCGTCCATTTTCTTTGTGTTGATTGATAAACTTGCATAACCTGCTACAAATATGTCTTTCATCATGTTTCCCTTCTCCATCTCCTTCTTCATAATCCTGTCACTAATTGATAAAGTATCTACATCTGCAATTCACTCATGAAAAGATGACACCAATCCGATAAAACACTAGGTCTAAGATGATGCATGTTGATCCACTGAATGAACCAGAACTGAGTTGCAAGACTACGGAGAGGCTCAATGAATATGCAATTTTGTAGCTCATGAATTCAGGGGTGAAGATTGAGCCTTGAGACTGCACAATGTGTAGTCTAGGCTGGACTGGGCAGATAAATTGCGTAGTTTTTGGACTCAGTGACCAAACTGAGGGGTTTTTCACTGTTTCGTCCAACTACGTAGTTTTGGAAGGATGAGAAGACATGGTGATTGTGTAATTACCCAACTCATGAGCTCAATAGTTGGGCTTGAGCTCAAAGACTGCACAATGCATAGTTGGGGCTAGGTTGGAGGGTTGAATTGCACAATTCTGGGGGTCAAGGTCGAGGCTTGGGCACTGAGACTATGTAGTGCACAATCCTGGGAGGTAGGAACTCCAAATTGTGAAGTGAAAAGAGGCTAGCTTGTAGCTTGAGGGTTGGTGCTACGTAATTCTTTGTTCAGGAGGGAGGGATGAGGCTAAGTTGTTGGAAATTTTCCAGAATTGGCTAAGTATGGGACCGATGAAGCTACTATGAACAATGATACAAATTGACTGTGATGAAACACTTAGAACACTTTAAGAAACAACAACATAGATCATCCAAGACACATGAACAACACATTTTCCTCAGTGTGACAACTTTCACGATGACTTACGACAAGTGTGACACTAAATATACGCTTTGTGACAACCATGATGACAATTGTGTGACAATGCTTACAACTTTGGAAATGAGTGTGACAAATGTTTACATGGTAATATCAACTCATTTACACAAAGTAAACCCCTTGAAACCACGAAAACAAGCTCATATATATCGTGCGACACTTAACATGTGAAAATACGACATTTTGATATTCTCGCAAACGAGACCAAAACATTTAGATAAAACAAATGCAATGGATTTCAATGTTTGCCAAAAAAATATGAAAGACCGAGGAAGGCTCCAAAATTTAGTGCAAGCCAAAATTTTGGAGGGTGTTGTAGCAACGACAACAGATCCACACCATACTTGAGGCCAAAAGAATGTTTTTTTTAGGAGAATACCATTGTGGCCATGGTGTGGGGTACTAAATTGGAAGAGGGCTAGGAAATTTCCATGGAGCTGTAGGGTACTATATTTGTTTCAATACCTACTAAGAGTTATACATGTTAGTCCAGTATTGAAGGAAGTTGATGGATCTTGGGCTATACCTGCCAATCAAGCTTTCCATGGCTTCTCGGAGCCAAAAAATTATGTTGGCTTAGTTTCCACTATATTCTTTAAATGTTACTTTTATTCCCAAGAATGATGGATAAATATTTTTCAGATGACTTTGCTTGCAGATTCCATAGGCTTCTACATTGTTAAGTGAGCATTCTCTTAGAGGATGCTTCTTCGTACAAATTGAGTAGAACACTAAAAGTTCTTTCTAAATTTTAGTATGTTTTTTCTTTGCTTGCAAAATATCCAATTGTGAAGATAAAGATTTAATGGTATCAATTTTAATTTTTTCAAAAAAGTTATCGATTTATGCTCTAGTTACTTCACCTTTGGCTAAATTTTGTATTTTGGCAGAAGCATCTCATGCTAGTGTTATGTTCCTCAATGATCCCCTTGAATTTTTTATATACCTAGGGGGGATAATATGGGGTACAAAGGGAGGTACCCAAGGTAATAATGTAATAATGGGATGGGTCATAGTAATAAATAAGGTGGTTAACCCATATCATGTAAGAGACCACAAGTAGTTAGTAATAATATAATGGGCCCATGGTATTAGTTCGATGGTATGAGGGAACCATGGTAATGATCCATGGTATTGTATGTATGAGGCCTATATAGAGGCTAGAGACTCCACATGGAGAAGAGTCAAGGATTATTGTATGAACAGGCATATGGCTTGTGGAGTGTTCTCCTTCCTTAAGGAGTGAATGTATGGTGTTGCCCTACCTTAAGGGTTTGATCAATAAAGAGAATCATTTCTATTTATTTCGATCTTATTATTCTTGGGTTTATTTATATTATCATATATTTTTGGGTTAGATCTATAACAAGTGGTATCAGAGCTATAACAAGTGGTATCGGAGCTATAACAAGTGGCATTGGAGCTATAACAAGTGGTATCGGAGCTATAACAAGTGGTATCAGAGCTATATTTTCATATCAGATCTATAACAAGTGGTATCAAAGCTATAACAAGTGGTATCAGAGCACTTTCTTGGGCAAAAGGGAGGTTTTTTTTTTTGCAGGAACTTTCTGGGGCAGCGAGTTTACAGATCATATCTGTACGTTTTGGGGCAAAATCTACAAAATCTAATTGTATATCTGGATTCTTTGTGAAAAAATACCCGATTTCAAAAAAAATATCGGCCGAATCGGAGTCCGGATGAAGGAGATATCGCTGATCTAAAAATCCGTGGTGTTGCAGACAATTTTTCGGGGCAAGGAGTTTGTGGCGCAGATATGGACCTCTTCGTGCAAGATCTGCAAAATCTAATTGCAGATCTGAATTCTTTGTGAAAAAATACCCGTCTTCAAAAAAGAAATCAATTGAATCAGAGTCTGGATGAGGGAGATATCGCTGATTTAAAATTAGCTCTTTTTTTCAGAATTTTTGGTGACAGTGGGAGAGTTGCAGCGCAAATCTGAAATTCTAGTGCCTGGATCGGGATTTCTATCACATGGGTAGATGCAGAATGGTTTTTCCATTTCCAAAAACAGGTCATAATAGGGATTCTGAGCAATATTGACTAAACTGTGACATTTTAAATTTTCGCCAAGTTTTTTGGTGATGGCGGGCCTAGATCAGAGTTTGAGGGACTTGTATAAATTTGATGGCTCTCATCCAGCCAAATGGCTAGCACAAATGGAGAAATATTTCAAATTGAATTACATCTATGATGATGAGACTCAGCTGAGTGTGGGAAAAATGTACTTGGACAATGAAAGATGGCAATGGTGGCAAGGGCATCAACGTTGCTATGGAAGGCCCTTAACTTGGGACACATTCAAAAAAGCTCTTATGGACCACTTTGACTGTAAATCTAATCTTGTGGATAAGCTCACACAGAAAGACACACATCCTAGCAAAGATTTTATTTTTACAGGAAATAAGGAAACCAAGAAACCTAAAGGGTTATTTTTTGCTGGTATCTCCTTATTGCAGGTTCATGGATTGATTCAAAAGGAGAAGATCATTGTTTCTATAAATTCTAGTTGCAAGCATAATTTTATCAATGTTAATTTGGAAAAAGAATTGCAAGTTTCAGCAAAACACATTGAACACACACAAGTGGATGATGAGGATGTTCAAGTGTATAATGATTTGAAGATTTCTATGGATAAGTATGTGTTGCATGGTGATTTTTTTACTTTAGAGATGGATAATATGGATGTTGTTTTGGGATATCCTTGGTTGGAATTAGTGGGTACTATTAATATTAATGTGCAGAAGAAATTCCTGAAGCTCTAGTATAAAAAGAAGAAAATTACATTACAGGATATTTCCATCAATAAACAGGTAGAGTCCACGGAGGTTGACGCAGAAGATGTTCCAGGGACTGACATATTAGATGATGAGCAGTTGATGGTCGACAATCAAACACAAACAGAGGCTGAAGCCGAAAAGGTTACAGGTGCTGACACATTTGATGAGGGTTCAGTGGTTGAAGTAATATTAGAAGATAAGACACCACAATAGGCACCACAACATAATAGTCAGGCTCCAGTAAGGGGTGAATTAAAGAAAAAGACACCGTGGGTTAAAAATTCAACATATCATCACCCACATCACCCTGCAAGACAACAAACAACAAGATGGCAACCAATTAGCCACAAGTACAACAACCCCCACATGATGGATAGAGTGGAGCGAAGATCCACCTACTACACATCAACACAGAAGAGCTGCCACGGTCAACACCCATCTCAAACAAGCGAGGCACCAATGAGATTGAGGGTTCACCTTTCTCTTGGATGGCTAGATGCACGTGCATGGTACCAGTGGACTACTCTTTTGAGTAGATCTTATTATTTGTGTTCTTCCCATGTTTCGGGGACGAAACATGCTAAGGGGGGTGGAATGTTATATACCTAGGGGGGATAATATGGGGTACAAAGGGAGGTACCCAAGGTAATAATGTTTAATGGGATGGGCCATAGTAATAAATAAGGTGGTTAACCCATATCATGTAAGGGACCATAAGTAGTTAGTAATAATGTAATGGGCCCATGGTATTAGTTTGATGGTATGAGGGAACCATGGTAATGACCCATGATATTGTATGTATGAGGCCTATATAGAGGCTAAAGACTCCACATGGAGAGATGTCAAAGATTATTGTATGAACAGGCATATGGCTTGTGGAGTGTTCTCCTTCCTTAAGGAGTGAATGTATGGTGTTTCCCTACCTTAAGGGTTTGATCAATAAAGAGAATCATTTCTATCTATTTCGATCTTATTATTCTTGGGTTTATTTCTATTATTATATATTTTTGGGTTAGATCTATAACAAGTGGTATCAGAGCTATATTTTCATATCAGATCTATAACAAGTGGTATCAGAGCTATAACAAGTGGTATCAGAGCTATAACAAAATTACTCAAATAAAGTGCAAATATATCATCAAAATATTCCCTCAAAATGTCCCCTTTCCCCATGAGATTCAACATATCCACATAGTCATCTCTCACTCCTCAAATCAAAACAATATTCAGAATATATTTATACAAATACGATTGGAACTCTGTAAATTATATTGGAGACACCCAACATAGTCTTCCAAGCTCTCATATTCTTTTTGAGTCTCCTGAAGAGTTATTCCATTTGATATATGGTTATATAATACCATTAATACTTTCCCAAGAAATTATTTTTTATTTTGTCCCAAGAAGAAATGGAATCACCACCAAGGCCCCTAAACAATCTTAATGCTTCTCCTTTTAAGATGGCAGGGAACAATTTCAACTTCTAGGCATATGTAGTATAATCATAAATTTAACACATAATTTTGAACTTAAACAAGAAGTTGTCCGAGTTCTCACTGGTTAAGCCAGGAAAAATTTGAAAATATGAAAGAGGAATGTTTTTCATAGGAGTATGTTTAGTAATGTTCCCAATAAGGAATCCAAAAAGTGGTAATTGTGTCCTCCACATTTATGTTTTCCATCTAGTTATGTAGAAAAGTCCAGATAAGTTTCCAACACTTCTTCAGATACTTGTTGTCATCCAACAAGTATCCCTTGCTACAAAGGTTCTCTTGATGACTCCTCAAGGTGCCTTATAACACTTCCCAAATATGGAACAAAGTTATCAAGGGGTTGCTCATCCTCTAACTTAGATCTCATTTTGAATTCTACCCATCTGTTTCTCCTTGTTGTTCTGATAGGTATTGATATTCAATTTCTTCTATTGACACACATGTTTCAACATAAGGAGAGATCTATGCACTTACCTCAAATGGCTCATGAGGCACTTCTACTTCCAAAGCAGTTAATCCTTGGGACTCCATTCTATGGAATTTTTTCTGAGGTAGATGAATTGCAGGGATAGGTTCTCTGAGAAATTGTTCTAGAGGTAAATTATTCTTCTTCCATTTTTTATATTACATCCTAAATTAATGCAATTCATCCCAAGTCTTTATTCTTTCTTCCATGACCTTTTCTTCCTATGGGGTTGTTACTTTTTGGGGCACTATATTTATCTTTTTTTATATTCATGCACCCTACATATAATTTCATTAATATATGGAAAAAGAAACAATGTCTTCCAAATCTGTTTGTTTTTAATAACCTCCTAGTTAATTGCACAAAAATCTTGGGGGTTTTTATTGTCTTTTCAATGCAACCGCACTAACATAAATTGTCAACCAGGGTAGGTATATTTATTTCAAGGTTATCATGCATAGAATATGTAGGAAACATTCATTATCTGGAACTAAATATTTCCTAAGACACTTGATGCTTCCTCAACAATAACTCAACCCTCAATCGAAGCCTAATGTTACAATGGCTATTCACACTTGTAAGAATGAAAATCAACTCAATGTTGTGAATAAATATGTCGCTATCAAACTTCACATTTTCATAAAAGAAATATCTTTGCACACAGTTATGGAAATGGAAACCAAACTTGTATAAATAAAATAGAACTTGGCTACTCTAAAACACTCTTGCATAAAGGAAATGACACTCACAAGAATCAAGTCCTTGTTGATCTTTACTAGGCCAATGCTAGAACAAATTTCTTATACAAATCACATCTTCAGACAATCATTATTAACATTAACATTTTACGCCATCAAGAATTTATAATAAAATCCATTCATAAGAATGAAAGAGCAATAGTAAATCATAATAGAAATGAAATAAATAACCAAGAAACCATGAGGCAGGAGACAAAAAATTAGGCCTGAGGCTAGGGGAAAACCCACAAGAGGAAAACCTAGAAAATTCTTCCTTATGAGAGAGAGAGAGATAGTTTCATCAATAAATTAGAAATAACCATAGCAATATAATAGCCAAAGCAGTAACCAAGAACATGTTAATATCCCAAAACCCTCCTCCTGAAATTTCGGCCCTCCATTTCAAACTTATTTCTTCATTGGATTAGAGCTTATCAAGGTAAAATTTAATGATGAAAATTAGGAGAGGGTGTCTCCTATTTATAATATTGAATATGGGGTTGAATGTGTTCCTCTTGGGGGCTCTGTTGACCTAAAACAATTTGAGGACGACTTGTAGATTTTTGGAAGGGAAAACATAAATTCAAAATTGAAATTTTAATTTTCTTTTCTTCCTTTTATTTTCATAAACGGAAATGTTGAACATGACTACAATTTTCAACATTCCCTCTTATCTAGTAGGAATTTTCATTCTCTTTAATCATAAGGAAAAAAATATAGCATACATTCTTCTGGTTTCTCCATAGATCTCATCTCGATTGAACTATGATGTCTTGATCCACAACGAATGATGGAGGAGATGAATTTACCAAAACCAAGTCCATGGAAATCACATTTGACCTTGGTAAATATCACACACACCCTATTGGTCTCCAGGTCAAGCTCCATGACCTAGAAGAGTATATCATAGTTCTCATCTTAGATGTGCACATCTCAATGTAAGGAAATTTGATAGTTGCATCATCATCTCATCTCATCTCATCTCAGAATAATGATCCACAAATGACAATAGGGAGATAAATTTAATAAAACAAAGTCCATGGCAGTCATAAATAACCTTGGTAAAGATCACAGACACCCTATTTCCATTCACTGATCCTCACACAACTTGATCCTCAATGAGCAAGTGGTAGAGTGCCTACATCCAACACATAGGGAGATCAATTTACCTTAACCAAGTCCATCATAGTTGCATATGAATTTGGTAAATATCACACACACCAAAGCCCCCTCACTCACTATCTAGATGGGTGACAATCCAACAAGCTTAAACATCTCAATATGGATCTTATGGAGAGATTCTCCTTCTGAATGAGAAGCCCATTTAGTCATTATTATTCATGCCATCAATTTGTGTATCATAATACTGTAATGCATCAACATAACTATTATATCATGGAATTGAACTATATCAGGTTCAAAAACATATATCCATCATGGTCATAATATGTCAACATCAACTACTTCATCATCATATATGAACATGGCATCAAACTTTCATTAAAAGTTAGAGTCTTATGATTAGGGAAGGAGACATGTGTAACATCATACTTCAAGGATCATGAACACAATAATACTTTCACCAAGTTAGATCATTCATAATTAATAAGTTCATCAAAACCTAACCTCGATTAACAATAATATCATGAATACCAACCTCATTATTACACTTCTATCATCATGGTTACCATGCTTATCACATTCATTAATAATCAAATCGAGCTACCACATAAAAAAAATAGTGAGCTAGCCTTCTTATGAAATCCATCATGTCTAATATGTGAGATGATTTTCCAAATGTCAAGCATACCAATATATCAAAAATCAATGTTTCTAGGTATCTTTATCATGACTTAATATAATTCAATATACTTTTCCAATACCAAGTGCACCATCTGATTTTAAGTACCATGAATCAAACTTAATTTCATATGCATACATGAGCCATTTTTGAAGGTGACATACTCATCATATGTTAGGGCTTACATTGCCACCCAATATTTCACTTGAGGCATAAGATTTAAACATTACACCATACATTCCTTGTAGTATTCAGATACCAGTGCACCTTCTTATTTGACATTGCTAGCGGGAGCACTTTGTCAACTTATTTTTCATGGAAATTGTAGTTCTTCTCTTCCTGCACTAGACATCTTTCCCTGTATCTCAGATGATCCTCAAGAATGATCCACTTATCACATCTCATCAAGAAGTTAGAGGTATCCAAATAATCACATATACATGCATGAAGTATAAGTAATAATTAAAACAATAATAATATCAATAAACCGAAACAAAATTAAAGACATAAAGGAGCACCATAAATCAAAAAATACTTATCTTCCATCATAGGTGATCATATCATTCTTGAACCAACCTTCAAGAGCCATCGCTATCCATTGTCCTTCAATATTTCCACCAACTTTATCAGCAACCATGCCTAATAGAGACTATCCCATCTAGGGCTCCATCAAATCCATCACAAGTGCTTGAGAATATTCACATTTACATTGAGGGTTTCTAGATTTCATATCTCAAATGTTTACAATAATCTAGGGTTTCTCTCAAAACCTAACCTCATAATATCCATCAAACCCTAATAAAAAAATTGCCTAGGGTTTCCTTCAAAGCCTAGAATTATTTTAGGTCTCCTCCATCTTCTCATGCTTCCATCAAAGGTGCCTTCATAGGGGTGATCTTCAATGACTTTTCTTTAGCCCAAATCTAATACCATGTTAATTTTTCTTATGCTTATATTTTTCTTTTCTTTGATAATTGCATTTATTCGTTTACACATTAAATTCACCCCATAAAATCAAAACATTATTCAAATTTACATCGTTATTCAACAACATGTGCAACTATGTAGAAAGAAAAATATCATAATCATCAATGTAGCGGAACATAAAGGAACAATAGAAGAAAACCATTCACACATAGAGACACCAAGATTGGCCGTAGACTAATGCAAAACCCGCTATGGGGAGAACCCTGTCAAATTCTTGTTTATTAGATTGAATGATTCAAGAAAAGAAAGTACAATGATACATATCTTCATCCATACAACTATCCAAAAAAAAATCAACTAAACAATATCCATGACATGAACCCAACCAAGTTCATACTAAAAACCCTAATTCAAAACCCTGTAATGAATTGTCATTGTCTACATTTAACTTATGAACAATGCCGCCAATGAGAAAAAACTTTGGTCCATAGAAAAATACAAATTTAGATCCTAGTCACAGAGAGGAAGAGGGAATGTGAGCGACTGTGAGCTTTCAATTTCTTCCTTGAGCCTGCAAGCCTGCAACTGAGAAACAAAACCCTATAAAAATACAAGTGAGCTTCAAACACTGCAATTTCACCTTCAAGCAAAGCCATTTCTCCGCAAACCTTCCTCAAACCTATGGAAGCCAAAAATAAGAAATATAATAGAAGAATGATCCATGATGATGTCCAAATGAGGTAGATATCACTTGTATTTATAGCCTTCCAAGGGTGTCCAATTTTCTTTAGGGCCAACTTGATCAAATATGCACATGTGGGCTTATAATTAAATAATATACTTTCCCTTGTCCAAATTTGATGATCTTTAGGTCGATTTTGGTCCTCTAGAAAAGAGGAATTCAATGCAATATTTATCTCCATAAAATGAAATTTCCAAAGTGAAATTTGGCCTTAGTTTCCAATTTTAACATTATTGGTGAAAACCTTTATGAGGTGCCAGGAACATGGGTTACTTGAAAACCACTCTATGGTGGGTTAATTGACCAAATAATCTGTAAAATTAGTAGTTTTATTTCATAAGAAAAAATTGGCAAGTTATTACAAAAGGTAACTAAATATTAGGAATAAAGTAACTAACAAAGTAGTTGGGGATCCAATAAAAAGAGAAAAGAACAATCAAGTAGATAATTTTGATAGAAACATGGAATAAGAAAAGGATCTGCATAATCTCTTAAATAACCGGGCTTAATAGAACATGTATCAACATCAATTCAGGGATGATAAACGAAAAAGACACATATAGAAATTTAGAGAACACTACAAAGAATCGGATTCAACAAAAAATCAAGAAAACAACTCGAAGAGAAAAAGATTTTTTTCTTCAGATCGTGGACATAAAGAAAATTTTGATAGGACAAAGGATTTGACCAAGTGTTGAATAGAAATTTTAGAAAAATAGTTGTAAATAAATGCCAAGGACGTGAGTCTAACAATACAATACACAAGAGAAAAAAAAAGAATTGAAAAACCAAAATATCTTAACACATCAACCTAATCATGACATGTCACATACTCCAAAAGTCCCATCACATGCAAATGTATGCCAAAAATCTATTCAAATCAATCCAAAATCATCTAACACTCCGTGAAGAAGGTGATGATTAGGTGGCATGCACATGCTATGTGACGTTGGAGGAGCAGCTCAAAATTTAATGCAACAATTCATGGAGGAGGAAGCAAGCGAAATGATGGTGCATTAAATTCTAATTTCATAAAAGCTAATAACATCTCAAGTGCACTTAAAATCTTGCCATATATTTTCATAAATGTCAATTGCAACATTGATGATATTCCAAACACCTCCAGACCTGTGATTTCTCATTCTGAAATGTTATATTTTTTTAGGACTTCATAATTCTAGAGTGATTTTTCAATGGTGAAAAAAAAAGTTTTCTTTGAGTAAGATGACGTTACAGTTGAGCCACGAACGAAAGCAAGGTCTGATCTTGTAGGGAAAATATAGCTTCAAGTCTGCATGCATTACATAAATCATGCAAAGGTAGAAGAGACTTCCTAGGAGAAGCACTATGAGTTATTTCTTCATTGGGCCAAGCTGGATAAAAAGTGGAATTCAGACTTTGAGAAGTTAGTGAAGGCAAGAATCTGAGACATTCTTGGTTCCTCACTGATGGTAGATATGCATGCCCTGAAGGAAGAAGCTGCCAAATATTTGATAACTAGATATCAGAATGGGAAGCTCTAGCCCACCCACCCACGAACAATTTATAGGACTGGCATCCACTTAATTATATGACTACTATATAAAGGAGAGAAGGTGCCCAATACCGCCAAATGTAACAAGTGGCTAACAGAATTGGCTGGCATAACATTTGCAAAAAAATCATGAGGTTTAGAAATTAGTCAAGTCATGGAACCTTTGGTTAGATGGGAATGTATAATTATTTCCCTCTGTCTCATACCTGTTGGTCGGGCCTTTGATGATGTTAGAAGAAATTCCTGACATTGCAGCCTCTAGGAAGTCGTATAATTGGGCAGAATACTTCACGATCTCATAAACACCAACTGTTAGGACTACTATAACTTGGATAAAAACATTCATTTACCTTCTTTCTTATTTGGTTAGATATGAAATCTAGTCTGCTAGTTAGGCACACAAACTTCATTAGAAAGGATATGTTGCTCATGCATAATATTAATTTATTTTCACATGGTTGGTCAGGGAAACCCCAATCTCTGAGCCCCCATGAGCTATTCATAAATTGGTTGTTGCATATCAATTCATCCTCTAATAAGTGGAGGGTTCCAAAACATATCTGTAGGAAATTTCCACCCTACTCCCACATATAGTTATTTCTGGATGTTACCAACATATGATATAATAATATTGTTGAGGTGGACCCTCAGGAATTTCATTATCGTCTCACTGTTGAGCAAGTCTTTGATGAATTATGCTGACAAATTAATACAAATTTTCCTATCCCTCTTGGAGTCCTAAAATTAGATGAGAAATTTATTTCCTCACTCTCTGACGCAGAGTGAGAAGAGGAGAAATAAGCTACATGGTATTTGCAGGCCTTTAAAGTTAGCTTATTAGTCTCATTGGTTGAATCATCAAAAAAATACAATAAGAAGGAGTCTCACAGTCCTAAGGACATGATGTATATCCTTCAAGGAATTCAGTGGGAGGAGGTTTTATCATAAATTTAGATACAAAACCCTCAACAATAATGAAAATTTGACGAAGTTGTTTAACAAGTGTTTGAGTTTACCAAAGAAAAAAGTAAAGAAGTCAGAAGGTCCCATAAGACAAAAAAAAAGTTTCATCTATCAAAGAAAACATGAAACAAGTAGTAGGAAATGCTAAGGATGCTTTTGTGGAGAATATTCAACAAAAAATGCAAGAAATTGATCAAGCTTCATTAAATCATAATCTTGTGAAAAATGGAACTTCTACCAATATGAAAAATAACAACTCTACTCAAGAACGCAATGATAATTTTGGCCAGCAACAGGACCAATCAGAGTAGACTACAAGTAAAAAGACTAAGACTTAGGTGACTGAAATTGATTTAACTAAGGATAACCCACCTACTTCCCTGACACATATTGAACAAAAGAAACATTAGTCGAATCAAAATATATAAGATTAACATAATTTCTCAAGATAATTCATTAAGGCGCACTTAGTAGGATGACACAATCCAAACTCAAAATGAGCAGACTCAACAAACGTCGACTATGCAAATAGACCAAGAACAAACAATATTGTTTGATATCCCATCGACCAATCCATTGGTCACTCAACCTTCTTTGATCGACACAATGTCATTTGAGTCGACATCAACATGCTCACAAGGTACTTGAGTTAAGAAAGAACTTATTGATATATGCGCTAAGTATGCCGACCTAAATATTGCTAGTGATAAGAAGATTCTTTAAGTCTTGGAGCACTTAGTATAAGAAAGCAAATTGTGGTTGAAAAAGAGAAAGAAAGACACCACTAAGATCTAGTAGAGATATGAATGAGAAAGGGATATTTGTCTAGACTGTCAACGTCAAGTAGCAGAAAAATTTAATATTGACATTCGAGTCAAAGCAGATGATCATATTACCACCTTCTAGCAGTTGGTGTATCAGTTGATTGACATTGGATAAGAAGTTAGAACAATAAAGGGATATTCAGGCCCAACTAATGTAACATGAGCATCACTGGCTCAAAGAAGGTAACCAATATTAGCTTGAAGACAATAATGATTATGTATTCTTGTGGGGTATAATTAATTAGGTCCAATAGATTGAACATGCCAAGCCATTGGAACAAAGGATATCGAATGAGAATTTGTTGGAAGAAAGAGTTTAGTTCTTGGCAAAAATCAAGGAATTAAGTGCTCAGGTAAGGTTAGAAATCTGGGAATGGTCAATATTTGATGAGCACCTACATATTTTTGCACCATTCATCTATCAAACTACATTTTTGAACATGCCACTACTATCACCATTCCATTCTTCGTTGCCAAAACTGTCATGGCCCACTCATAAGTTTTATGCACCTAGTATTTTGACATGCGTTGTAGCTTCAAAATAGTAATAACATGAATTCGAAGTGGATCAAGCAGTGAACCAATCTGCAAAACTACTCTAGGAAGATTCACCCGAGCCTTCAGATGCACCTGTCGAATAAAAAACAAAAATTCTACCTTCATCTATATTTTATTCTTCAGTGTATTTTGTATTAAAATTTTATAAAATTTTCAGCTTGTCTAGAGCCAAGAATCAATTGTATAAGTCATATTTTGTATTTTTGAATCACTTCAAATCTCCCCTTCTTTGGGATGTGTTAGGGTCCTATAATTTATAGGATCTCAAGGTGATTAAGCATTTCACAGTTTGCAGGTTTCAAATTGTTCATAGATTTCAATTTTCAATTGATTTCATAAAAAAAGAGGAAAAAGAAATGAAAAGAGGGTATAAAAAAAAGAAAAAGAAAACCCGAAAGATTGTTCAAATCATATAGTTTAAGCATGATTGAACAAATTTCAATTTATGTTGATAGGTTAGAAAATAAAGAGTTGCCAAATAGTTAAATCTTGGCAAATCAGTAGCTAGGTAGAAATGGAATTTGGTCCAATTGTCTAGTCTGGATCAAAGAGGAGAAATAAGTGATAGAGTAGGTTAGATCTTAAAAGAAAAGAGATGAAAAGGAAAAAAAAACAATGAAAGGGTCTGCAAGTCTAAATGCACCCTATAAATGGAAAAGCACAAAAAATGCTAGGATAGAGAATAAGGGTAGGTAGAATCAACGAATAAGGAAGGGGTATCAAAGAACCTTCTTAAAAAATTGGAAGACATTTTCTAAGGTTCGAAGAAAATTAGATCTTTCTAAGGTCAAATAGCAAAATTTGTAAGGAAAAGGGGCTTATGACACATTAATAATCATCCCCCCTTTAAACCTTATTTATTTGCCCTTTCATATTCCTATAGTCTGCCCCCATTCATAACCCGACCCCACCACGCACTCACCCGTCACGTCATCGTTAACCAACCCACCATATTTCCCCTCATCTCCTCTCACTTCACCCGATTGAATGGCCCACATCCAAGGATAATTTTAGGGGCGAATGTTCGCCCTTTGGCGAAATTAAGGGGTTTTAAATTTTTAGTGGGCGAATATTTTGTATCATAGTACATTTTTACAAATCACCTCAAATAGCCCACCTTATTTTAAGGGAGAGGGTAAAAAAGGTAAATTTAGCCCTTGAAATTAGGACTTACAACCTTCCATTCGCCCATTTTCAAGAATAGGTTTTATTTAAGTGAATCCATTCGCCCATTTTCAAGAATAGGTTTTATTTAAGTGAATCCTATGGGCCAAATACCATATTTATAAAAGAGGTATGGTAAATTAATAAAATTATAAATAAATGAGAGGTATGGTAAATAAATAAAACATTTTTTATATTCACTCCATAAGTCACCTTATATACATGTAAGAGTGTAAACAAATAAAAATATAAGTAAAGTGGAGGTATGGTAAATAAATAAAACGTCTTTTTATACTTACTCAAAAGTATGGTAAATAAATAAAAATATAAATAAACTAGACGTATCGTAAATAAATAAAACCTCTTTTTATATTTAGTCCATAACCCTCGTTCTATTTATGAAGGCTCAAGAAAGAGGTTTTATTTAAGTGAATCCTATGGGCCAAATACCATATTTGTAAAAGAGGTATGGTAAATTAATAAAAATATAAATAAACGAGAGGTATGGTAAAAAAATAAATTATTTTTTTATATTTACTCCATAGGTCACCTTATATTTACGAACACTCAAAAAATGGGTTATATTTAGGTGAAACCTATGGCCAAAATACTATGGGACAAATACCATGGACTAGATTGTTATTAATACCATGCACAAAACCATTATTAACCCTAATATTAGAATTAATGAAAAAAAAATGGCACATGGTATTGACCCATGGTATTGACCAAAATGGTACATGGTATTGACCCATGGTATTCACAAAAATGGCACATGGTATTGACCCATGGTATTCACCTGGAATGTCGCCTATTTAAATGGGGGAATTAAACCAACATGTAGCCTATGCTAAGATTCACTAGGACTTTACAAAGTTTTATTATTTAGTGAAAGACTTGCCAAGATCTTACAAGATTTTATAATTGAGTAAAATATTCGCCATGCCTGGTGAGAGATTCGCCAAAAATTTATATATACATATTATATTATTGATAAAATCGCCTTCCATTTTTCCTATATACCATGGAGATTCGCCCATTTATTATATTTATAAATTTAGGGGGGGTTCTTAAAATTTTCCCTGCGGGCCACATCTTTTTTCGACCCCCCCTCATCATCCAAAAGTTAATCCTGGGGGGGGTCTAAAGTCAACGGTTTCTGCTCCCCTACGTGTCATGCTCTCGTGAGTTCTCACCCATCGCCCCTCTCATACCACCTACTGCTTTACAACCTGCCCGAAAAGTTGTATCCATTATCATCCAAACCACTCACCCAAGCGACTGTTAAACTCGCCACCTCACCGTGCCAAACAGTCCCATCCATCCAATCATTCCCATTCCTGTCGTTGAGCCATAAATGAAGTCAGGTCGTTATCCAACGGACCCACACCAAATTATACCAATCCAACAGCGTGATTTCAAATCATAAAACCACCAAATTCGCGCTGAGTTCAAACTTGAAATGTTATTGTTCACTTGCAGGTGCTTCCTCCCACTCCATTCATCTATTACAAAGAACACAAAGAAGAGTGAGAGAACAACAACACAGTCTAGGATTACTAATTTTCAAGCAGTGATCATCAATTCCTATTCTTGAATCCCATTTATGTTCAAATCCATTTCTTTCTCCCTCACTAAAAATCCCACTTATTTCATCCTTTTATGTTACAGAGTAGACAAAAATGGCACCTAATTAGAAAGAACCATAAATATTCAACCCAATGGTGCACCCACCACTGGATTTAGATCATTTACCATTAGCTGACAGGGATTTCAAGATCCATGAAATCCTCTCAGAATTTGATCTGTTTAATATATATTGCTGGTGGGAGGACCAATTCATGGAGGAAATGGATGACATAGCCATGTGGCACACAAACCTGCCTTTTTATATCTTCCCTAAAACACAGAGTTGTCCAGAATTGATTAGGAAGTGCCATTCATGTTACAACCCACAATAAAGGGCAGTGATGGCCCCAACATGACATATTTTATTCACAATTGATGCTCAATCAATCATGCAGATGATGCAGGCCCTAGTTATTGAAGGAGTTGTTCCTTTTTCACTTGATGTTTTGATTGAAATGTACCAAAAACTTGGTTTCTCCAAAAGAGCTAAAACACTAGAGCTTTTCATGGCCGAGAACACACCTCTACCAAACAAAAACCCTCCTTATTCTTCCTCTATTTTCTCTGACAGAACCAAACATATTGCCTCAGTTGTTTCCTACCTGCTTGGCTATTATTCTGATCAATGGCTTGATGAAGCTATTATAGCTTTTTTATCTATCTTATCCACTGAATCCAAGCCCTCAATCATTTTCAACTTCAGATAATTTCTAGCAGATGTAATTCATGAACATCTTGTCAACTTTTTCACAGAAGAAGTTTTTCATTATTCCTCAGTGTTGGTTTACATGTTTGTGTATTTTCAGGCGAACAGGTTTCAGTTTAAATTGAGCAAAATGAATGATGAAGGTGAGCCTGAATAGGTCATATTTTGGACAACCTTTGTTATGAAAGATCAAAAGGATTTGAGTTACAAGACATTTGTTGAAATGTTTGTACACCCAACAATGAGCCTCCTTAGTGGAGCTGCAAAACCAAGGATAAGTGAAGACATAAAAAGAATTATGCAGCTGTCTGATCAAGCCAGAACTGGTGATTGGTACTTGTACCAAAACTACATTGAAATAAGAGTGTATGGCTGTGAATTGGCTCCCTACAAGTTGCCAAAGTTCCTCCCCATGAGGATCTTTGCATTAGAGTACATTAGACATATGATCAATGCAGATGAGATGCATTTTGTAACAACCAAGAAGAAATCCCAATTTAGGATCAAGTACTAAATTGGTCCCTTCATTTGCAATAGCAGAGCTATAGGAGAGGAGGCAGATAAAAGACTAAGAGAGATGAATTTCACCCATAGCTTCACTTGGTCTTATGACCCTTGGGGTATTATTTCTAAGAAGAGGGTGGAAAATAAATCCACGGCCTACATCCACACTCAAAGACCTGAAATCGAAAAATACATGAATCAAATAGAGTGGATTCCAGATAAATTATAGGACGCCGAGGAGTAGGTAATCTCCTCATCCAGTGCACAAACCCCAAGGCTACAGGAGAAACAAACTACTAAAGAAAGGTATGAAAAGGGAAAAGAGCCAGAGTAAGGAATGACAAGGAAGAGATCTATAGAAGATAAGTCACCGAGAACTGATATTTCCATAAAAGAGTTTAGATTGAAGTACAAAAAGAAAGCTAGAAAAGAACACATGGATATAGATAAAGGATCACCACCATAGACAATGATCAAAATAATTGATATTCTAGATTCTTCACCGGTTGGAGGACAATCATTTTCTTCTACTCCAACTTTAGAAAGACAACAAACTCTTCAAGTGTCCTCATCTACAAAAGTGAATAAAGAGAAAGAAGAAATGGTATTTGATACCTTTATGGAATTCAAAATTAGGAATTAAATGCTCAAGAAGAGCACTTATGCTCAGTTTTGGAAGCAGAGTGCAACTGCACAAGGCAGACTTCTCTCTGCCTTTGACTCAGAGAAGGGCAAGATGGATATGGCATTTTTGGAGGCACAAACATCAGATCCTAAAACTCCAGCAGACTACAGGTAGACTTCCTTTAATTTTGATGTCAAAACTGTGCATCCAATTGATCAGCTGGAGATGCACAAGCAAACAGGTAAAATGATTTCATCTACTTTGACCAGCACTTCAATGAATTTGTTCAAAATGCAGGTAGCTCTTTCAAATGCTCATTCTCAGTTGAAGATGGAGATAATTTCATCATTATCAAAGGACACCAAGATTAAGTCTTTGGAAGACTTAGTAATAAAAATTGGGTATGACCCCTCAGGTACCAAGGCAGATGAAGAAGTGATAGAGAAGAAAGAGCTAGACATCATAGCTCTGAAGAAGAAGCTCAAGCTGCTTGCTACACATGACCCACTTACCAAGGAAATAGAGGAAACAGAGAGCATAAAAGCTGACATGATGAAACTTATAGTAGAACAATCCATCCAAATCAAACAGATGGAGACAAAGATGGAAAAGATGGTGCAGGAAAAAGAAAAAGCAGCACAGATGGCTATCACCACAATGGAGACCCTTCCTCTAATGACCCTCCCCATAACTACTCCAGTAGGTACAACAACAGGAGCAGGAAGCAATACAGAACAGTTGGAAAAATCTATGGAGGGAATGAATCTACAAAATGAAGAAATTAAAAGGTTGGAATCCCAAGTTAGTGTGCTACAAGATCAGATTAAAAGGACTGAAGACAACCACTTGGTAGAGATGCAGAGAACAAAGGCATTGATTGAGAAGCTTTAGAAGTCAGAAAAAGAGTCCTCCATTGGGGATACACTAGGGAGGGTTAAGGAAATCATTTCACAAAATATCATAGATCGGATGAATGAAATTTGGCCTAGCATCCAAATTTTTTTGAGCAGAAAGAGTTGCTAGAAAAAGCCAAAGAAGGCATTTCAACCACCAACACAGAGTTGTGAGATATGCCAGAAACAACAAATAGAATTATCAAGTTCTTGAATGCAAGAAACAAATATGAGCTGGAAGAATTGGGAGTGGCAGACAAGATAGAGACCATACTACAAGTCAAGAAGGTGTTGACAAAGAAGAGTTTAAATGTGTAGCCGAAGGAAAAGTAACATGTTTTAGAGTTGACAGTAAACAGGTTTTTTAACAGAATGCAGCCTCTGCCTCCAAAAGGGTCTTCCCTATCTGTTTTTTATAAATGACAAACTTAGGGACATAGGGGATTATGTCATGAAGCTTCAAGGCATAGCCAAAAATGCTACAAATCTATTAAACATCAAAGGAAACATAACAGGAAAAGCTTTACTAGAAGCAATCAACAATCAGATTTACATTCAACATGAGCTGAAGCATGTATTTTTGGTAAAGCCATCATTTTCCAAATACATTGATGATGATGAGGTGTACCGAGGGTTGATTAAAATTAAGATCCATAAAGGGGAGGAATGGAGTGAATTATGTGACTACCAGGAAGAACGAGACAAGGATGACTAGAGTAGTCATACAAGTTTGAGTCAACACCAGCCACGTCAACAAAACCACTCCAGTCTATCTAACACTTCAAGCAACAACATTCCAGAAAGGGAGGGACACATGTCCCAGTATTCTCAGCGTGGCTACTCCTTAGCTACATTAGTCAATTTTTCCTTCATTGTAATAAATAATAGATTGCCAAGTGTACAAGGCAAATCACTATAGTTTTTGTTTAAATATTCCATGCATTGGGAGTATTAGGGGTTGGACCCTAGCCATTTGAACTAATTTTTATTATTATTTGGAGCATTGTAATTTTGAGTTGGAGCATCAATAAAAGGGAAGTTTACAGGATACTTGATCTGTTTTGACCTAGTGATTTTTTTCTCTCTGTGTTTAATGTATTTCTGTTTACTTATCCATGCATTTTCACTTCTCATTGTAAAACAAAAATTATAGTTTAAGATATGTTGTTGAAGCACCTTACTGCTATCTGTATTTACAATCTCTATGTTTTCTTCTGAAGTACGATTACAAAATACTTAAATGCTTTGTAATCCTAATTGATATCATTATCTGTCATTCCATTTATCATTCTACTTTAAAAGATCTAGAGAGGACAGTTAGCTTTCCCTGTAAACACTCTGTAAAATTGATGTTATCACCCGGCCTGTGACCCCATTTCCCAATGGAAAATGTTTAAAAATGATCTTTCTCCAACCAGATGAACAAACAAACAAACAATATTTTTATTCTTAATATCTAGCCTAAAATATTCCAGCACTAAAAACAAAGTTAAAACATAATTGTATAGAGAGAGCCCTCTCTGAGTCCAGGAAGGCTAGGTCTTGCACTCATAAGTGGTTTGATGTATATTTTGTGACTTTTGTCTTGCCAATATTCAAAATCACAGAACAATAACATGGTGGTGACCATACTGGGGACGAAGCTCTTCAAAAACAATTTTCAAGATTGAGATCTGGTTGGTGATGGTGGACAAACAGCTAGACGCAAAAAGGTTGAAAGCCTCCACCTGGTGACTCCACACAATTTATGTGATCTAAAGACTCCACTGGTAAAAGAATCCAGAGTTGTTGAGAACCTATGGTGACTCCATTCTAGCGTTGAGTGTTTTCAAGATGGATTCAAGAATACAACGCAGGTATGCTCCTTTGGACAGGTCAAAGGTTCCAGGTTTTCCAAATCCTATGCCCAATGTTGATTGGTTAAAGAATCCTCAATTGTTTAAAGATGAATCAGGAGATGATGTTGATTTACATTTATTAAGGTTTCATATGCACATCCGTAAGTTTAAGGTAAAATTTCATGAAGATTTCCTTATGAAAGTATTTATGGCAACTTTGGAGGAAAAGGCTAGATCTGGGTATGAAAATTTACCAATTTCTAGCTTATGTTCTTTAAAGCAGTTTCATACTATATTTTATGATAACTAGATAGAAGATTATCCATCTTTCCTGCTATTCCAAAACTGTCGTGAAAATTCTGAAAGTTTTATTCAATATCTGGAAGATTACTATGATGATGATCAGTTCATGGATGATGAAATATTAGAGGCTTTAGAAGAAAAGTCTTTTAAAAAAGTAGAAGCCTTGCTTGAATTACCTTCTCCTCATGAAGAAAAAGATGATGTATGTTGTTTAGAGGTTCATGAAGTTTCCCCACAAGAAAAATTCTTGTAGCACAACAAACTGATCAGCCGAAGGGTAAAGAAGAAATTCATCTTCCCAAACTTGCTCAAGAAGAAGAGAGCAGTGAAAATCAACAGTAGTCCGGTGATCTGGAGATAGAGGAGGTAGAGCTTAAAAGTATTGATCCGCAAGATCATCTTCAACAAGTAGTGGTTTCTTCAAAAATTAAAGACCAATCAAATTTATTTGATGAAAACCATCTCTCAAATTTTCTCTCCTTGGATGTAAATAAAACAAGGCAACATAATTTTATAGATCATGTTCCTTCATCTGAAATTAATGAGAGTTTGCAGCTCCCTTGCAAGCTTCTATGCGACAAAGAGAATGATAAGGAATTCCATGTTGTATATGATATGGTTTTTATATTTGATGAAGATCAAGATCATTCAAAGCACTTGGTTACAATGGATAACAAGGAGGAGAAACAATTTGCTTCCTTTCTATTTCAAGAGAATCACTTAAATCAAGCGGCAGTTTGGAATGAGGTTATTTTCCTGTTAGAAATCATCTAGAAGATCTCATGTGGCAGGATTACCATGATCCTTGGTCAATATATTGCAGTCATTAGTAAAAGAAGAATTTTCCAAGTTCATCAATAGAGCTATTGAATCTAGTGGAAAAGTTAAGATGCCATTTTTTGAATTTACTTTTCTACCTAGAGAAGTAAAATGCAAAATTATGTTAAGTATCCATTTACTTGACTGGTTGCATTGGAAGTTTGTTATGACTTGATATGGCAGTCTTTTTATTAGACTAGAGTAGGTATATGAGTGCAAATAAGCTCAATACTCTGAGCATAATTCCAGTTTCATTTTTAGATTTCTTTTAAGTTTTCAGTTCAAGTATGTTTCAGGCTTCAGTTTGCAGAGAATTCTGATTTCAGCGTCAAGATTTTTAGCCACATATCAGGTTACAGATTTGGGACCCAGCCCAATGGATCAGTCTAGTAGTATATAGTGTTCTTGACACCTGCTAAAGGAGAGTGCCATCCCTGATTGGAGCCACTGTTAGGGTCCTATAATTTATAGGATCTCAAGGTGATTAAGCATTTCACATTTTGCAGGTTTCAAATTGTTCATAGATTTCAATTTTCAATTGATTTCATAAAAAAAAGAGGAAAAATAAATGAAAAGAGGGTATTAAAAAAGAGAAAGAGTAAAATAAAAAGAAAAATAAAACCCCAAAGATTGTTTAAATCATACATTTTAAGCATGATTGAACAAATTTCAATTTATGTTGATAGGTTAGAAAATAAAGAGTTGCCAAACAGTTAAATCTTGGCAAATCAGTAGCTAGGTAGAAATGGAATTTGGTCCAACTGTTTAATCTGGACCAAAGAGGAGAAATAAGTGATAGAGTAGGTTAGATCTTAAAAGAAAAGAGATGAAAAGAAAAAAAACAATGAAAGGGTCTGCAAGTCTAAATGCACCCTATAAATGGAAAAGCACAAAAAATGCTAGGATAGAGAACAAGGGTAGGTAGAATCAGAGAATAAAGAAGGGGTATCAAAGAACCTTCTTAAAAAATTGGAAGATATTTTCTAAGGTTCGAAGAAAATTCGATCTTTCTAAGGTTGGATAGCAAAATTTGTAAGGAAAAGGGGCTTATGACACATTAATAATCACTGCCCCCTTTAAACCTTATTTATTTTCCCTTTCATATTCATATAGTCTTCCCCCATTCATAACCCGACCCCACCACGCACTCACCCATCACATCATTGTTAACCAACCCACCATATTTCCCCTCATCTTTGCTCACTCCACTCGATCGAATGGTCCACATATTTTTTCGCCCCCTCCTCACCATCCAAAAGTTAATCCCATTGGGGGGGTATGAAGTCAGTGGTTTCCACTCCCCTACATGTCATGCTCTCGTGAGTTTGCACCCCCCCCCTCTCATACCACCTACCGCTCCGTAGGCCCCTCGAAAAGTTATATCTGGTATCGTCAAATCCACTCATCCAAGCAACTGTTGAACACTTGCCACCTCACCACGCCAAACCGTCCCATCCATCCAATCATTCCCATTTCTACCATTGAGCCATAAATGAAGTTGGGCCATTAGCCAATGGACCTGCGCCAAATTAAACCAATCCAACAGCTTGATTTCAAATCTTAAAACCACCAAAGTCGCGCTGAGTTCAAACTTTAAATTTTATTATTCACTTGCAGGCGCTTCCTACCGCTCCATTCATCTATTGCATAGAACGCAAAGCAGAGAAAAAGAACAACAACACAGTCCAGGATTATTAATTTTCAAGCAGTGATCATCAATTTCTATTCTTGAATCCCATTTCTGTTCAAGTCCCTTTCTTTCTCCCTCACTAAAAATCCCGCTTCTTTCATTCTTTTTGTTACAGAGTAGACAATAATGGCACGTAAGCAGAAAGAATTAGAAATATTAAACCCAATGGTGCACCCACCACTGGATTTATATCATTTACCATTAGTTGACAGGGATTTCAAGATCCATGAAACCCTCTCAGAATTTGATCTGTTTAATATATATTGTTGTTGGGAGGACCAATTCATGGATGAAATGGATGAAATAGCCATGTGGGACACAAACCTGCCTTTTATATCTTCCCTAAAACACAGAGTTGTCCAGAACTGATCAGGAAGTGCCATTCATGTTACAACCCACAACAAAGAGTAGTGATAGCCCCAACAGGACATATTTTATTCACAATTGATGCTCAATCAATCATGTAGATGATGCCATCACCAATTATTGAAGGAGTTGTTCCTTTTTCACATGAAGTTTTGATTGAAATGTACCAAACACTTGATTTCTCCAAAAGAACTAAAACATTAGATCTTTTCATGGCTGAGAACACACCTCTGCTAGGCAAAAGCCCTCCTTGTTCCTCTGTTTTCCCTAACAGAACCAGACATATTGCCTCAGTTCTTTCCTACCTACTTGGCTATTATTCTGATCAATGGCTTGATGAAGCTATTATAGCTTTCTTATCTATCCTCTCCACTGAATCCAAGCCCTCAATCATTTTCAACTTCAGCCAATTTATAGCAAATGTAATTCATGAATAACTTGTCAACTTTTTAACAGAAGAAGTTTTTCATTATTCCTCAGTGTTGGTTTACATGTTTGTGTATTTTTAGGCAAACAGGTTTCATTTTTCATTGAGAAAAATGAATGATGAAGGTGAGCCTTAATCAGTCATATTTTGGATAACCTTGGCTATGAAAGATCAAAAGGATTTCAAATATAAAATATTTGTGGAAATGTTTGTACACCTAGCAATGGGCCTCCTCAGTGGAACTATAGAACCAAGGATAAGTGAAGACATAAAAAGAATTATGCAGTTGTCTGATCAAGAAAGAAATAGTGATTGGTACTTGTACCAAAAATACACTAAAATAAGAGTGTATGGTTGTGAATTGGCTCCCTAAAAGTTGCCAAAGTTCCTCCCCATGAGGATCTTTTCATTAGAGTATATTAGACAAATGATCAGTGTAGATGAGATGCATTTTGTAGCAGCCAAGAAGAAATCCCAATTCAGGATCAAGTCCCAAATTGGTCCCTTCATTTGCAATAGCAAAGATGTAGGAGAGGAGGCAGATAGAAGACTAAGAGAGATGAATTTCACCCATAACTTCACTTGGTCTTATGACCCTTGGGGTATTATTTCTAAGAAGAGGGTGGAAAGTATATCCATGGCCTACATCCACTCTCAAAGAACTGAAATCGAAAAATACATGAATCAAACAGAGTGGATTCCAGATACATTACAAGAGGCAAGGAGTAGGTAATCTCCTCATCCAGTGCACAAACCCCAAAGCCACAAGAGGAACAAACTACGGAAGACAGGTATGAAAAGGGAAAAGAGCCAGAGTAAGGAATAATAGGGAAGAGATCCAGAGAAGAGCACTCACCAGGAACTGATATTTCCATAAAAGAGTTTAGATTGAAGTACAAAAAGAAAGCCATAAAACAACACATGGATATAGATAAAGGATCACCACCACACACAGTGATCAAAATAATTGATATTCCGGATTCTTCACCAGATGGAGGAAAATTATTTTCTTCTACTCCAACATCAGAAAGACAACAAACTCTTCAAGTGTCCTCATCTACAAAAGTGACTAAAGAGAAAGAAGAAACGATATTTGATACCTTCAGGGAAATCAAAATTAGGAATGAAATTCTCAAGAAGAGCACTTATGCCCAGTTTTGGAAGTAGAGTGCAACTTCACAAGGCATACTTTTCTCTACCTTTGAATCAGAGAAGGAAAAGATTCATATGGCATTTTTGGAGGCACAAACACCAGAGCCTAAAAATCCAACAAACTACAAGCAGAATTCATTTCAGTTTGATGTTAAAAATGTGCATCTAATTGATCAGCTAGAGATGCACAAGCAAACATGTGAGAAGATTTCATCTACTTTGACCAACACTTCCATGAATTTGTTCAAAATGCAGGTAGCTCTTTCAAATGCTCAGTCTCAGTTGAAGATGGAGAGAATTTCATCATTATCAAAGGACACCAAGATTAAGTCTTTGGAAGACTTAATAATAAAAATTGGGTATGACCCCTTAGATACGAAGGTAGCTAAAGAAGTGATAAATAAGAAAGAACTAGACATCGTAGCTCTGAAGAAGCAGCTCAAGCTGCTTGCTACACATGACCTACTTACCAAGGAAATAGAGGAAACATAAAGCATAAAAGATGACATGACGAAACTTATAGTAGAACAATTCATCCAAATAAAATAGATGGAGACATAGATGGAAAAGATGGTGCAGGAAAAAGAAAAAGCAGCACAGATGGCTATCACTACAATGGAGACCCTTCCTCTAATGACCCTCCCAAAAACTACTCCAGTAGGTACAACAACAGGAGTAGGAAGCATTACAGAATAGTTGGTAAAATCTACGGAGGGAATGAATCTGCAAAATGAAGAAATTAAAAGGCTGAAAACCCAAGTTAGTGTGCTACAAGATTAGATTAAAATGACTAAAGACAACCACTTGGTAGAGATGTAGAGAACAAATGCATTGATTGAGAAGCTTCAGAAGTAAGAAAAAGAGTCCTCCATTGGGAATACACTAGGGAGGGTTAAGGAAATCATTTCACACAATATCATAGATCGAATGAATGAAATTTGGCCTAGCATCCAAATTATTTTTGAGTAGAAAGAGTTGCTAGAAAAATCCAAAGAAGCCATTTCAACCACCAACACAGAGTTAGGAGATATGCCAGAGACAAAAAAAAAAATTATCAAGTTCCTGAATGCAAGAAACAAATATGAGCTGGAAGACTTGGGAGTGGCAGACATGACAGAGGCCATACTACAAGTCAAGAAGGTGCTAACAAAGAAGAGTTTAAATATGCAGCTGAAGGAAAAGTGCCAAGTTTTAGAGTTGACAGTAAAAAAGTTTTTTAATAGAATGAAGCCTTTGCATCAAAAGGATCTTCCCTCTCTGTTTGTTATAAATGACGAACTCATGGACGGAGGGGATTATGTAAAGAAGCTTCAAGGCATAGCCACAGATGCTGTAAATCTGTTAAACATCAAAGTCATCATAACAGGAAAAGATTTACTAGAAGCAATCAACAATCATATTTACATTCAACATGAGTTGAAGCATGTATTTTTGGTCAAGCCATCATTTTCCAAATACACTGATGCTGATGAGGTGTACTAAAGGTTAATCAAAATTAAGATCCCTGAAGGGGAAGTGTGGAGTGACTTATGTGACTGCTAGGAAGAACGAGACAAGGATGAATAGAGTAGTCATACAAGTTTGAGTCAACACCAACGATGTCAGTAAAACCACTCCAGTATAACTAACACTTAAAGCAACAACATTCCAGAAAAGGAGGGACACCTGTCCCAGTCTTCTCAGTGTGCCTACTGCTTAGCTACATTAGTAAATTTTTCCTTCATTGTAATAAATAATAGATTTCCAAGTGTACAAGGAAAATCATTGTAGTTTTTGTTTAAATACTGCATGCATTAGGAGTATTATGGGTTGGACCCTAGCCATTTGAACTATTTTTATTTTTATTTTTATTTCGAGCATTGTAATTTTGAGATGGAGCATCAATAAAAGGACAATTTACAGGATACTTGATCTGTTTTGACCTGGTGATGTTTTTTCTCTCTGTTTTTAATATATTTTTGTTTACTTATCCATGCATTTTCACTTCTCATTGTAAAACAAAAATTATAGTTTAAGATATGTTGTTGAAGCACCTTACTGCTATCTGTATTTACAATCTCTGTGTTTTCTTCTGAAGTACGATTACAAAATACTTAAATGCTTTGTAATCCTAACTGATATCATTATCTGTCATTCCATTTATCATTTTGAATTAAAAGATCTAGTGAGGACAGTTAGCTTTCGCTATAAACACCCTATAAAATTGATGTTATCACCTGGCCTGTGACCTCATTTCCCAATGGAAAATGTTTAAAAATGATCTTTCTCCAACCAAATGAACAAACAAACAAACAATCTTTTTATTCTTAATATCTAGCCTAAAATATTCTAGCACTAAAAACAAAGTTAAAACATAATTATATAGAGAGAGCCCTCTCTAAGTCTAGGAAGGCTAGGTCCTGCACTCATAAGTGGTTTGATGTATCTTTTGTGACTTTTATCTTGCCAATCTTCAAAATCAAAGAACAATGACAGTATGATGAAGGCTTTGAGGGAGGGGGAGATATTGGAGGGGTTAGTCGACTTAGTCTTCTTGCCCAGTTGAGTCAGACAATATATAATGTAAAGAAAATTGTTAAGTTAACTAAAGTCAGATTAGTTCAAAGTCTAGTTGGACACTTAAACTATTGTAACTATCTCGACAAGTTATATATATATTTGTCTATGTATCAATGTATCGGTTCTACTTGTATTTTAAGAGACATAATATAAAGTGTGCTTCCGATGGTTCTCCACTACTTGTATCTCTTCTCTTTCTCTTTGTTATGTGCTTTCTTATGTGAATTATTGATATCTATGCTACTAGTAACCATGTGCACTTTTTTCTATATTACAATACATAAACATTAGCAAATAATTATGCACAAGTATTAGATCAATAAATCAAACAGATCATAATAATGTGACTTATTATTAGTAACACATTTGAATATTCAAGCTAGGGTTTGAACAAAACCCTAATAAGCCTAAAAAATCACAAGCTTCTAAAGCATCATTAATATCTACAACATAAAAATTCACTGCATACTACTAGGGGCAGTGAACCTCATTCTCATTGCATCCATCTAAAGAGAAATTGGTCTTGTAGATCCATTCATAACCAAAATTATTCTTCCTCATGAGTCACAAGTATCCAAGTATTTCACAAAAGAGAAAAAAATCTAGAGAGTCATCATAACTTCAAATAAAGAATCTCTAGTAGGATGGGCTTTTGGAATAGATCAGGTCTTAAATGAAAGCATAATTGTTTCAAACTCTGATAAATGATTTTATGTCAGGTGCCTCACTAGTCTTATAGCTAAATGTTACATAATGAGGATTTCTCATGCTAAGATAGGTAGCTATCCATGATTTCCCATCCATTGGAAATTTAGCCTTAACAATTGCTTCATCCTTTCGAATTGGAGGCCTAGTAGGGATATAAACAACATTCAGAATCAGTTGACCCATGGAAACCAACACCTATCTATCCACATGAAACTTGTGAATACATATACCAGCTCTTGTGTGCATTCTTTATCTAGGTAAATTTTCCAGTCCTTCCATGCAACGAATTCCATTCCCACACTATCATAAAAGTTGAATATTCACATTGAGTAGGTGCCATTAACTCCAGGAATAGAAAAAATGACCCATCAACCCCAACTACAAAATTTTTAGCACACAATTTGATAGCCTACATTGGAGATATGGAATCAAGATAAAGTTGTTGTTGAGGCCATAATAATTCAATAATAGCACCAAGAAATATGATGATTGCAGGTTTGGACATAATAGATAAAAGCGGAGGTTTGACAATATCTAATTCACAATAGGGTTGGCCTTATTCTTAACACCACCTTTCAATATAAAAAGGTGTCCTTATCATAAAATTCCCCTTTTAATATTCAACATCAACCATTTGGTAAAGAAAACTTAAAAAATAAAATGTAATACTTCTGGGATCAACAACTCCATCAAAGATACAAGAAAGGACATAACTACCCCACACAAATAAGTTGTAATAGGCCTGTGAATGTCAATATATCTTTATCTTTTAATAATAATGTACCACCCTCCTCTGACATTTACCCAATATAGTTGATCCAGCGAGGTAAACTTGTGATGAAAAGATGCTATGATATGATTCAACTCCCCAAGCAAAGTTAAGGAAGTGGAATAGACTAAACAAAACCAAACTGACCTTCCTTAGAAGCTAGAGAACCTTCAGGAGCCAACCAACCCCTCCAGGTTCCCAACCCTTGAGAGAACTTTCTTCTTGGCTGAACTAGACCTTGATTCACTCCCACGACAAGCCCTACATGTGACTGAGACCATCCAGTTTCTCCCACAACAATGCCTCGATGTGATTGTGGCCTTTTTCAAGCAGTTTTGTGCCAGCGACCCTAGATTTTGAGCCTTGTTTTCAGGGATAGGACTCAGAACTTTCCCAGAACTTCATTAAACTTCCAGAAATGATAAATAACAAAATGAAAATGCCTCTAAAGTAAAACTTGAACAAGGACCTGACCCAACAATGCCTAGCCATGACAAACATTTCGTCAAACACATCATGAACATGTAATCTACAGGTCATATGAACACATTTGAGCATAGGGACTTCAGACTCATTTGATATTTTCTATGAAGGTTTGATTCCCTCTCATAATAGCTACATTATGATAGATTAGGTCATAAATTCATTACTCATTCATTTACTAATCAAAACATGATGAGAGCTATAACTGAGATCTGTCATGAAACCATGACTATAACCAACATATATCTAACATAATAAAAATGATAGGACAATCATTATCATCACATAATAACAAACATATTTACACATAATACACAAGAGGAAAAGAGATCCTATTAACATATGCAAAATCCAACCAATCTAGGGACTTCTGCTTACCACCTGACCATAAATTGGGTTGAACCAAATATTTCTTTCGTCCAATCACCCCCATGCCATATTCCAAGAATGAATGTGGGACTCATATAGAACCAATCAAGGCTTCCTTATGGTTTATCATGTATCCCACCAAGGGATTTATAGGCCCAAATATTAAACATACACCACAGGATTTACCGCAATTCTGCCATGTACCGATCAAGGGATCACTAGGCCCTGAGCAAGTATGGATTCCTCTAGATTTCTTAACCTAAATTGTAAGTAATTTTTCTCCACCTCTAGTATTTACCGTGTATCCCACCATTACCTTTCAAGGGATTCATAGGCCCAACAAGGCTCTACCCTTTAGGCTTTACCATATATCCCACCATTCACTGGTCGAGGATTCCTATGCCTATCAAGGGCATACACAATCAAGATTTACCACAATCCCACCTTCACTAGTCTAGGGATTCCTAGGCTTCGTGTTTCTACCCTGATACCACACCACTCAGTTTTGAAACCATATGACAATCCAACTCCACTAAATAAGAGAAACCCATCACACCATGTCTATCCAGAAATGACAAGGCAAGGGTGAAAACCACCATGACACCTAGAAAAACCCATTCCAATGGCAGAAAGATAACCAAAAACACACATGCATGTAGCGTGTACGTCAAAATTAGAAAGGAAATCATACATGTAACTCGATACCTATAAGTAATCCCGGTGTAGCCGTTTGATCTTGCTCTTACTTGTTTGATATTTTCTTCCCTTTGCTTTATTTGTCCTTAGATTTTCTTCCTCCAATGCTAGAGTGCTCCAAGAATGCTCTAAGTGTTGAAGAGTATGAGAGAGAGAGAGCTCCAAGCTAAAATTGAAAAAATGTTCTGAACTGATCCTCATAAGCCTTTTTATTAACAAGGCCCCTATTTTTTCAATTCCATTGTTTTCCTTCAATCTCCTCCTCACATGCAACCTATGACCTTTCACCTTCCTTTTCTCTTAATTTCCATTATTTTCATAAATAAAATGCCAATTAATGTCTCTTTTCCTTTCCAAAGCCTTTTCCAATTCCCCTTAACCATAATAAACCAAATGAACACCCACTAGGATGTTTTTCCCAACATTCAACTTGGAATAAGTGTCCCATGACCTTGGCTATTATTTTTTTCCTCTATTAAGTTTATTACATGGATTTTTAACCTAGGCCTATTACAAACCCCTCCCCCTTGGGAAACGCTACGCTTGGTGTTCACTGACACTTACAACTAGCAAGAACGTTGAAAGAAAAGCATACTTCCCATGGAGCTTTATAACTTAGCCCGATGCAAAGTAGCTTTATAATGATCGATCTGTTGAAAAGAAAACCAACATGACAACCATATCGCTTATTGGAGCTTTATAACACAATTCATGGAAATATTTACATCCATATAGATATATAGCTATACCAAAACACCATGCCAAAATATATACCAAAATACATTTGCTCAACCAATGAATAGAGAAGGATACATAACCTGCATCTGGTTATTCATCTCCCATGTAGGTTCATCTAGCCTAAAGTGCTTCTACTGCACTTTAACCTGCTCAATTTCTTGGTTCTAGAGCATGACCATATTTCTCTACAAAATACATTGAGGTTTCGGCTGGAATTCTCCTTAAGGCTTCACTTGCAATACAAACCAATTTATAACATGATCAACATCCTTTACATATCTTTTAAGCAATGAAACATGGAAAACATTATGGAATCTCACTGTCGAAGGAAGTGAAAGTTTGTAGGCCACTAGTCCAAACCTCTTGAGCATCTCAAAATACCCATAATACCGAGGTGCCATCTACGCACATGACCCAATCCTCAATGAGCTATTCTTGGGCTTGATGTGCAAATACACATGTTCCCCAACCTAAAACTCCTTAAACAACCTATGTTAATCTGCATAACTCTTCCGGATGTCTTGTGTTCCCTTTAGATTCTTCTTAATAACCTTCATTTGATGTTCCATTTGTTCCAACATGTCTGGTCCAATCAACACCACATTCACTGTATCACTCCAATTGATGGGATTTATAAAACTCCACTCGTAAAGTGCCTCAAACAAACTCATCCTCGGTGACTCACGATACCCATTGTTGTAAGAAAACTCAACCAATGGAAGGTACTCCTCTCATCTCCTCTGATGATGCATCACATACATCCTCAACATGTCCTCCAAGATCCTGTTGACCCTATTTGTTTGTCCATATGTTTGCGAACAATAAGTTGTGTTGAAGTCCAACTCTGTACCCAAACCTGCAAACAACTCTTTCCAAAATCTGGAAGTGAACTTGGAATCCTTGTTTGACACTTCGGAACACCATGCAGCCTCACTACATCTGTGATGAAGACCTGTGCTACATCACTGGATGAATACATAGATTTCACTGGAATGAAGTGTGCTACCTTTGTTAACCTGTCCACCACAACCATGATGGAATCATGCTGTCTAGATGTCCTCGATAAACCTTTAATGAAATCCATGTAAATGACCTCCCATTTCCATTCTTGAATCAGAATCGGCTCTAGCAATCCACTTGGGTGCTTAAACTTGCTTTTACCTATTGACAATCCAAGCATCTCACCACAAGTTATGCCACTTCCTTCTTCAGACTCGGCCAATAGTAGAACTTATTCACCATTCTCAATGTCTTCTGATATCCTGGGTGACATGAATATGGTTTAGCATGAAATTCCATCAAGATAAGTTTTTTGAGGTCACTATAGTTTGACACATAGATCCTGTCCTTAAATCTGATCAAAGCATCTGTTGTAAGATGATAGTCCACAACCTGTTCACTTGTACGCTACTGTAATTTGTGCCTAAGATCCATGTACCTGTCATCCTATTATCTTGCCTATAAGATATGATCCTGTAGATATGTCCAATAAGAAATCATAGCTGTTGTATGATTCACCTACACTCTTCTTCTAAGAGCATTTGCATCCTTCTTCTCCTTTCCCTTAATGTTCCTAATCTTGAAATCAAACTCACTGATCATGGCTCACCATCTAGCTTTCCTAGAATTCAGATTCGATTGGTCAAAAAAGTATCTCAATCCATTTTGATTGCTCATCAACAAAAACCTCCTACCAAGAAGATAGTGCCTCCACATCTTCAAAGCATGGATGATCGTTGCTAACTCGAGGTCGCATGTCACATAATTCTACTCATGCTCATTTAGATTCCTTGCTTTGTAGCATACCACCTATCCCTCCTGCATGAGTACTACACCAAGTCCTCTTTTGCAAGAAATTGTACACAACACGAACTCTTTATCTAGTTCTGCAATTTAAAGAACTATAGCATTTGTTAACAACTACTTCAACTGCCCAAAATTGGCTGCACATTCCTATATCCATTCAAACTTATTAAATTTTCTTTGAAATTATGTAATAAGACATGCAATGCATGAGAAGTTCCTGATGAACCTCCTATAGTACCCTGCTAACCCCATGAATGACTATACCTCATCCACATTCCTAGGAGTTTCCCATTCCATGATGGCTCTTATCTTTTTCGGATCCAATACTATGCCTTCCTTGGAAACAACATGCCCCAAGTAATGTACCTCTGTTTGAAAGAAACTTCATTTGCTAAGCCTTGCATACGACTAATGCTCTCTTAGAAATCTCAACAATGCTGCTAAATGTTTGACATTCTCTTCTTCATTCTTAGAATATATCAATATATCATCAATGAACATGTTGTAGCGGCTACAACCACCCTCCTAAATTTTGCTTATGCTTTGATATTGTAGCCTTCCTTTATGTTGAAATGAACTTACCTTTGACTGTCGTCAAGTATTCATGTTTTGATTGAGACTTATCCCTTTCATTTATGCTTGTGTTTTCTTGTTTTTACACTTATCTAATCTTTCTAAGTCACAAGCTAACCTCTTGACTTGGCCTTACAATAGTTCTAGGCTTGCCTCCAGAAACTATGCAATCCATGAGGGCTAGCCAACCTTGATGATTAGAATTGAGAAATCCAAACTATTAGTTATGGCTTGAGCTCAAAAAATGCGCATTCATAGAAGGAAACCCAATAATGATCCAAAAAATTGCGCAATCCATCACTAATATTAGAAACTCCACAATGCACTGAGCTAGAAAGTTGCCTAGTTCCCCAGAATTGCGCAATCTTTCTTGGCAGTGTGCATGGTGTGTTTCCAGAAAAAGGAAAAAAAGAAAAAAGAGATAAAATAAAAAAGTAATCCCTAGAAAGTAGGGATTCATCATTAGTTTCCTGAAGGTGGCATAGTCCCTATTTTAGAAATTTCTGCCAAGTGTCACTTTTTCCTTGATTTTGGGTATGTGCATCATAAAGCCCAATCTTCCCAAATCTATTTAATAGATTCCTATAGAGACCATTTGTACATTCGATCTTGGAGCTCTGGAATTCCCTAGGAGATCAAGGAACATTCGGTGGAGTTGTTGTCGCTTTTCTGGGTGAGTTTTGCTTTTGTCGTCTTTTGCCACTTTTTCTTTCGCTTTTGTCGTTTCTCTTCTATGAGTGTTGTTTTTCTAGTTTCTCTTCGTGGTTTCTGGAGCTTTAACTTGTATTAGCTTGTAGAAGTGTTGTTTTGGTTTTTCATTTTCATTTCACAAGTGTTGCATTGATTTTATTGTTTTTTCACACTAGAGATTGTCGTTTCGGTGACTCTCCTCAAACATTTGTTTTTCCTTCCATTTGTTATGTTTCTGCACTTGATTCAAATTTATTCATCTATACTTAGTCAGATCTACACTCAAACTCATATCATCACTTAGATCTGCTTGTTTCCCACACTTCCACCGGGAAGACCCACACTTTCCTTGGTCGATTTTCACATTTCCCAGCTGGGCATTGCACAATCGAGAAGGTCAAGCTGAGGCTTGGGCTTTGAGATTGTGTAGTGCATAGTATAGTTGGGCCCAACTACACATTGTCAAGTTCCAGGGCTTAATTTTTCCCTTGGCCACTGAGACTAGGCAATGCACAGTCTCTCCCAGTCACTACCTAGGTTGGACTGCACATTGCACAGTCTCAAGCCTCATGCTGCACCTTGGTGGCTGGGATTACGCAATTTTCAATTCACAAAGCCAGTCTCCCTCACTTTCCCAAAAAATTCTGCAATTTTTCTCACTAATGCACCCGTTTGTTGCATGATCTTGCTGTGAAGATAGATTTGAAAAAGGCTAATGTTTTCTTTCCATGAGTGTATTTTCTATCCGATAGGTACCATAATTGTTGATCACTTCTCTCTAGCAATCAGTGTTACCATGGAACCCAAGATAACTACCTCAAATGATACCACTAAAAGAAGTATTTGGGAAGAAGTTGAGCAAACACTAGTAAAATTTCCAGTATACTCAGACACTCAACTATATGTAGAAAAAGGATCAAATCTTACATGACAGAAAGTGAATAAAGATTTTTTAGCAAAGGACTTCACAATAGATCTAGAGGACCGAAAGGTATACATTAATGTCTAGAGATCAAGGCTACAAAGGGTTTCATGTAGATATCCAACCTTCCCATGTGAAGATGTCATCAGTTGGATTGTCTCACATATTGATGTGAAGACCATGACTTTGAGTAGTGCCAGTAGATGGAGGCTTGCTACTATTCTAGAAACAACTTATTGACACATGTACCACTTTCTCGAGCTAGAAACATGCATGGAATCACTCTTCTATGCCACCAATATCTATGTGGTCATGAGGGATGTTGTTAAGAGTTGGGTGAAGGAACCATAAAAGTTTAGACAAACACCAACTAACAAATATAACACAAGGTCTCTTAGGAGGACTTATTAGCTCTGACCATCTGAGCTTGTAGAATCCATAGTCAGCAGAACACAAAGACCTTTCTAGAAGGGTGGGCATTCCTTCTTAACCAGATTGTGAATAATGGGAAGCTGCTCAACTAGTCATATTTGTTGGCTCAACAGTGAAGGATCCATGTAAGTAACACCTTGAATCCTCCCAAGGGAAGGAAAATGATATTCTATATGTCTGAATATTTACTGGATGTAATATGTGCACATAACAGATTACGTGGAATGAACTCGGCATGGTAACCTTGAGAACTTGTTGTGCACATACACTGCAAGCTTCTCTTGAATTACAGACATCAAGGTTTTATGGAGAAGCTAACAAACCGCTTCATAATCCCGTTATATAGGATGATATTTGAGGAAGAACCACCTTGCGTGTTGCCTACGGCAATGGAGGAAATATCAAAGATCGTAGATTGGTTTGCCTCACGAGATGGCACCTTCCTTAGAGTGTTCGGCGCAGAGAAGTTGCCACATGTTTTTCCAAGGTATCCCACCACAAATCTCGTCATGCAATAAGTGTCATATCATCTCACCATAGGGTTATCATTTTCTTTGCACAGGAAGAAGAAAACACCTTGGACAACTCTTCCTATGAAAATTGGATTGTATGAGATAAAGAATCTGAAAGTCACAAATACCTAAGGAAAGTCGATAGATAATTTTGCATTCGGTACTCAAGACTTTAATCCATATGATCCCCAAAGTATTTGCAAGAACCACTGTGCAAGAATTCACTTTCAGTGGCGTAGTGGGAAATTTCATTGGTAGGAAGAGGATCCATGGAAGAATTGATATAATGCCTCCAAGACCCATGAGTTGGTCAGTTTTGTAGGAACTTCATAGGCCTCTCCAAAGAAGGCATCAAATCTAGAAGTAGTGCTAGTAGAAGGGAGAAACCCCATGCAGGATAAGGGGAATAGAAAGGTTTTTCATAGTCGAAGGGGAGAAAGAAGCCACATGATGAAAGTGGATCTAATTGTTATGAAAGTGGCTTTAGAAATTGAGGAAACGAGGAAAAAAAGGATGCAGAGGGAAGAACAGAGGAAGTGAGAAGAGTAGTAGAGGAGATTGGATAAAGAAAATCAGAAGCAAGAACAAGAAGAGAAGCATAAGCATGAAGAAGAAGAAAGGAAATTCACAATCACAAAAGAAACAACGTGGAAATAAATTGAAGAGAAAGAATAGAACTAGCAACCAACAGAGGAGGAGGGTAAGGAAATAAAGAATTAGGAGCTTACTCAGCGAATTGAACAATTGATAGAGATTGATGACACAAAGGTGGAACCAAAGCCACAAAATCAAGATGTTGACCTGATGCCTAGTACAAAACAAGTCACTGTTCAGTCTCCACCACCTCTGGCAGCAGAGTTATCTCTAGGGAAGGAAGGGGAAGTTGTTCCTCTTGATGATAATATAGTTATGGACACATACAATATGTCATACGATGAACCTCAGAAGGAGATTGTACAAGTGTGTAAGAAAATTTTTGTAGATGATCTCGCATCTCGTGCTTTTATAAGAGATAGGGTGATTGTGGCCGACACCAGGAGAGATCCCAAAGCCATTTCCTCAGCCAACTTGGCCTTTGCAGGTGTTGAAAATTAGAACACTCAGTCTTTGATGTCTGAAAATAAGCAATTGGAAAGAACTTGTAGGCTTCCATGAAAGAGGCTTAATAGCTCCACATAGCAGCTCCAAATGTAGCTTCCACATAGGTCCACTTGGAGGTAATGAAAGAAACAATACTTAATGAAGTATCGACACTTGGAGAGACCATGAGGTATCTATATGAGGAGATTGTCACTGTGCATAAGGTAGTTGTCAGCGTGCTTGGCTTGCAGTAACGGTGTAAATACTTTGTCAAAACTCTAAAAAATGTGCAAGCTTCAATCACTACTATGCATGAGTGTACAATTCGATACAAAGGGGCACCTCTTGACATGGGTAAGAAGATGAAGCCATAGGAAAAGATGGAGAAAGAAAGAGTGTGGATGTTGATCCATTACAACAAACATCTCACCTCATTCATTGGCAACATTAAGGCCTCATATGCACATATATATAACAGTCTAGATTCCTTGGTGAAGACCCACAACATCCCATCAGTTGGCTCACTCACTGAAGCCAAACCCATGAACCAGGTCAGAAATAAGATAGAGAAGTACTTGTGTAGCTGAGACAGATTGCCACCAAGGAGGACTTGGAGGTGAATAAACAAAACATGCACAACTACATAAGTGGCTATATCCAAGAGAGAACAATGTTGATCATGCTTCAGAATGAAGTAGAAAATGGTTCCAAATCATTGTACCAAGATTCCATGGAGTCTAGAGTCCACTTCCAACTTGACACCATCACACAGTTTTGGGATGTCATTGCATAGTACCAGGATTTTCATTGCTACGTGATCGAAAAACATCAAGTGGAAGTTTATGAGCTAGAGTTTCCCCAAATTCAAGAATCATAGTGTTTTGTCTTGTTAGGCTGTCAAGTTGTCTCTGCCCTATTTTGTCTCATATAGGTATGAGTGTATTTATATTATATTATTTGTAGTTAATTTGTAGGAGGAATTCCGAGTGTCAATATTGGAATGTGAAGAGTCATGATGCAATGTAATTAGTTATTTTATAAATAAGTTAAAGAGTCATGAGGGTAGTCCAAAAGTCACAAAGGGGAGTTGAAGGGTCACTCCCTCTTGTTATAAATAAAACCTCATAACTCATGTAAATGGATTTTGGGAGCCAAGATTTTGGCTAGGCTTAGGCTTAGAAAGAGCTTGGGTTTCTGTGAGAGCCTTGGCTTCTCCATAGCATAGAGGGAGTATACTTCTTTGGAGGAGAAGGTGTTGTTGAACTCATGTTCCACTATTAGGGCTAGTGGTTTGTGAATGGTGTATGTAAGATTGGAAATTTCAATTTTCATAAAATCTCAGAGCTGACACACTTTCATGCATATGTTGTGAATATAGTAGGACTATTCTTGCTGTATTTTCAATGTATGTTATTAACTTACGCTTATGCTTATGAACTATTTCATTTCTATTTGTATGAATCTTGTTGAATACATGTTGTTGTATTAATTCATCATTGTTACCTTGTGGACTATTCAACATATTATCTTGTGATTTCATTATGCTTGTGTGTTCCTTTCAAGCTGCGTACTATTACAGGTTTATAAGCGGATCAATTCCTTTTCCTTCATGTGTTGGAACCTTCATGCATCACACTTGACCTTCTGCAGGGTCACACACTTATTCTCACCAAAGACACCGTGCACCACTCTATGCATATTTCTAACCAAGGCATATCATTAACACCCTACTACTGGGACCCCTACTCCAAATGGTGTGAGGTCTAGTTGGGACTTCACATCATGCAGATCCCCCAATTGTTTGTGGGTCCAACACCATCAAAATTTCTAGCGCTAGAAGGAGGGTCAGATGAGAAGCTAAGCGCATGATGTATGTTTCAACCTTCCGCACTTATTAAGGTTTTCCTCTAATATCTTATCCCCAACACATTTTTCTAAAACTTCGAAATTAAAAGTTTCGGTGGAAATCATTAATGAATTTTCAAATCTTAAATTCAATGGCGATGGTGAAACAATCTTCTTTGAGCACACTGCTCATTTTATTGAATTTTTCATGAAGCACAATATTCATTGTGAGGAGGCTTCTTGTAGGTTGTTTAATATTCCGTTTGAAGGGCGCATAAGGGAATGGTGTAACACATTTCCCATCGCTTCAATACACTCTTTCAAACATCTTGCCACAAAACATTTCTTCCCCTTTGATATGTAAAACTACAAATATGTGTTCAAGAAAATTATGCGATTGTGAAAAGCATCAGATGAATCTCTTGATGATTTTCACGATCATTTTATTCATTTTTTTCTTTTGAATTTTCTGAAGATGATATTGTTTGACCTTTAATGAAAGATAAATTTGAAATTCTTATTCAGTTTTCAATGAATCTACATGAATATGAATCTTTTGAAAGTCTCCCAACATATTGCGGTATTAGAGCTTCAAAATCTATGACAAACAAATTTTTTGTTTCAAGTGACTCTCTGCATCCTTCTAATCAAACAACTCCAGCTCCATAGGTTGATGTGGGTGAACTTGAGAATTGACCAACTAGTTTACCACCATCTTCTCCCACCCCACATATTCATAATTCCCGCACAATTTTGGAGTGAAAATATGATGTCTGCAATGAAGTGTTATCTCCTCATCCTCCATCCTATGGTTCCATTGGTCCTTTGGATTATGAGTTATTGTGTTAACCTGTTTCAAATATTTATTTGGATGTTCATGAGGATCAAGTTTAGGATGGAGGTAGTGTTCTGTAGAAAACTTGCGATATCATTTACGATGAATATGTGTGGGAGGCCACATCTGAACAAGAATTTGGGTGAAGGTTGATTTTACTCCTTCCACACCTCTCCCTCATTATCTAGACATTTTCCATGATTCTGCCACTCCAGTTGAATCTTGCAAAGATTTAGTTTATGATGATATTATTACTTTTGATAATTTTCAGAATTCATGGAATGTCAGTTTTTCATATGAATGCAAAGAGGAAAAAACTTATATTTTAAATTTCCCCAATCTATCATCTCATCATTTTGAAAAATTAGAGGGTGAGATTTCTTGTTTTTCATCTACCCCTCTTTATGATTTGTCAAATCATGAGGATGCCTTAGTTTTTTATCTTGAACTTTCTGATCATGGTTGTCCTGATCTTTTCACTTGTCCTCCAGATCACGATTTTGATTTTTTTGCTGTTGATTTTTCTATGCCACCGATCTTCGATGATTTACCTTCTGGTGATTTTAAACTTCAAAAAGTTGTTGAGGCACTTCAACTCGACATGATGGTTATGTCAGGTTCTCGCAGCCTTGAGATCAATTCCAATTCTAATCATAACAATGATGTATCTCTCAAGGCTCCTCATCACTTTGCCGCACATATTGAAAATCAATCTCTCTCACAATTTTCACATCCTCCATCTACATTACACAATCCTATCACTCAGTCATTAGGGGAGTCATACCTAGAAAGCACAGATGTAAAACAAAAATGTTCTTCTTTCTTCATGTTCACCCATTTCGGCAGTTCAAAAGTTTCTTTTGCGTATCTTCAAGTCACAGTGTGTCTAAACACCATAATGAATTCACGGATTTCCTAGCATGTGCTTTTCTTTCATACTTTTCTGCATGCATTTTCAAACTTTGAATGTTTTGGTACATATTGTCTTATGTTTCTTGTTTTTATACTATCAAATATCTTTCTTGATATGAATTCCCTTGCTTACATAGGGCAACCAATGTGTCGATGGCTACAGTAGAAGTATCATTTCACATAAGTCTGGCCTATTTTTTTATTAGGTTAGGAGTAGGAGTAGTTGTTTGTTTCTATTTTATATTTTGACTTGTTTTTTTCTTTGATTTACTTTCCACTCCACTCTTTTATCTTTGTTTATTTTCTTTCGGTCGTATGATAACTTCTGCATGAAATCGTGTTTGGTTTCAAAGAAAGCATGGTGAAGTTCACGAGGAAGTTGTGCTACTATCAAAGCTTGGTTATTTTTTTATTCCATCTCTTTGTGTGAGTATTGCATTGATTTAGTAAATGATACTTTAATGGAAAATATGTTCCTTTTAGAGAAAACCATAGTGGAATCATGATGCTTGAATCTATAACTAGTACTACCTATTCTAATCGGTCTTCTATTTTTTGTTAATCCTTGTTAATTAAGTCGAGTAGAGTAAGGAAGGGAGGAAAACCTCAAAAAGTGTGTCAGAGGTATACATAAATATCCTTCTTTGAAGGGACAACCTCTTATTCTCTCAATAAGTCGGGATCCCTCTTCCACCTCATTAAATAAATAAGTGCCTATGCATAGTTATTTGAACAAAAAGGAAAAAATGAAAAAAATAGAATAAAGGCGAAAGAAGAGAAAGGAATATTGTGCAGAGAGGTGAAGCAAGCAACTCCATTGGGATACTATCCAGGCTCGCTGGAAGCAGAGCAATGTTTGTGTTCTTGAAGTGACTCCATTGGGATACTGTCAAGGCTTGCTGGCAGCAAAGCAAAACCAGAGATGAAAACTAAGACTTTGAAATTTCTTTTCACTTATGTATCTATATACTCCTCATACCCAATCAAAACAACTTATTTTGACTTGGCTTAGTTTAGTGTGTCGTCGATGAAGAGAATGACAAGGACTATATATTTAATGCAAGTTAAGTGAAGAAGCCATTGTAATAAATGAATTGAACAATACTTCCTAAATAGTTAGGCATGTTTTGCATGATAAAAGACAATGAAAATAGTTGGAGTTCTACTAGTGTGTGGCCAAGTGTTGTAGCGGCTATAACCACCCTCCAAAATTTTTCTTATGCTTTGCTTTTGGAGCCTACCTTTCTGTTGACATGAGCTTGCCTTTGATTGTTGTCAAGTATTCATATTTTGATTGAGACTTATCCCATTCATCTGTGCTTGTGTTTGATTTTTTTACACTTAGAAAATATTTATATGTCACAAGCTTACCTCATGACTTGGGCTTACAATAGTTCTGGGCTTGCCTCCTAAAAATGTGCAATCCATGAGGGCAAGCCAACCTTAATCATTGGAATTGAAAAATATAGACTGGAAGTTCAACCTTGAGCTTAGAAACTGCGCAGTCATGGAAGGCAACCCAAAACTGAGCCCAGAGATTATGTAATCCATCATTGAGCTCAGAAACTGCGCAGTGCATTGAGCCATAAAGTTTCCTAGTTCCCCAAAATTGTGTAATCTTTCCTGACAATGTGCATGGTGAGTTTCCCGAAAAATAAAAAATGAAGAAAAGAAAAAATAAATCCATAGAAGGTATGGATTCATCATTAGTTTCTCAAAGGTGGTACAATCCCTATTTTAGAAATTTTTTCCAAGTGTCACTTTTTCCTTGATTTTAGGCATGCACGTGATAAATCCCAATCTACCCAAAAATATTTAATAGATGTCGCTAAAGCTCATTTGTACATTTGATCTTTGAGATATGGCATTCTCGAGGAGATCAAGGAACCTTCGGTGGATTTGTCGTCAATTTTCTGGTTGAGTTTTGATTTTGTCGTCTTTTGTCACTTTTTTTGTTGCTTTTGTCTTTCCACTTCTATGTGTGTTGTTTCGCATGTTTCTCTTCATGGTTTTTAGTGTTTTAACTTGTATTAGCTTGTAGAAGTGTTGTTTCGAGTTTTCGTTTTCCTTTCCTAAGTGTCACATTTATTTTCTTGTTTTTGCACATCGACGATCGTCGTTTCGGGGACTCTCCTCACACATTTGTTTTTTAAGTTTATGCACTTGATTCATATTGATTCATCTATAATTAGTCAAATCTACACTCAGAATCATATCATCACTTAGATCTTCTTGTTTTCCACACTTCCATCGAGCATACCCACACTTTCCTTTGCCTGTTTTCACATTGTCCAACTGGAAATTGCACAATCTAGAAGCTCAAGTTGAGTATTGGCCTCTAAGATTGCGCAATACAGGCTGGCCCAACTTCGCATTGCGTAGTTCCAGGGCTCAGTCTACCCCTTGGCCACTGAGACTACGCAATGCCTAGTCTCTCCCAGTCATTTCCCAGGCTGTACTACGCATTGCGCAGTCTCAAGCCTCAAGCTGCATCTTGGTTGTTGGGACTACGTAATGCGTTGTTGACACAACTAGTCTCCCTCACTTTCCTAGAAAATTATGCAATTTTTCTCACTAGTGCACCAATTTTCTTCTTGATCTTGCTATGAAGATAGATTTTCAAAAGGCTCATGTTTGCTTGTCATGTGTGTTTTTCTGTCCCATGGGTACAATAGTTGTTGAACACTTTTCTCCAACAATCACTGTTAACATGGAACCCAAGGGAATTGCTTCAAAATATACCATTGAAAGTAGTACTGGGGAAGTAGTTGAGAAAATAGCAGTAAACTTGCCAGTAGACTTAGATACTCAAATGTATGTAGAAAATGACTCAGATCTTACATGGAAGAAAGTAAATGGAGGTTTTTCAGCAAAGGACTTCGCAACAGATCTAAAGGACCAACTGGTATACATTAATGTCTAGAGATCAAGGATACACATGGTTGCATGTAGATATTCAACCTTCCCATGTGCAGATGTCATCAGCTGGATTGTCTCACATATTGATGTGAAGTCCATGACTTTGAGCAGTGCCAGTGGACAGAGGCTTGCTACTTTATGGCAACATATTATTGATGTATGTACCATTTTCTTAATCCAAAAACATGCATGGACTCACACTTCTATGCCACAAACAACTATGTGGTCACGAGGGATGTTGTTAAGAGCTGGGTGAAGGAGCCATCAATGTTTCTGTTGAGATTTTCTATTTTAAATAAAATAGGCAAAAATCTTAGTGTGTGACAACAATAGGAATTTGTTGCTAGATTAGCTCCAGGTTGTTGGGAGAGAGTTAATGCATCCTAAATTTGATGTGAGAAGATTTATGAGGCAGTTAGATTCTCCTTGCTATAAAACAGGTATCCATACGGATGGTTTGATAGTGGTGTGAGAGTTTGTGAGGATTTGATTAATTATGTAATCTCCTGTTTGATTAATAAAGATTGTCGATGCCTATGTTTGGTGGACGTAGCCCAGATTGGTTGGGTGAACCACGTTAAATTGTTGTGTTTCCTGTGCATGATTTTATGGCTGTGTATATGTTTTATTATTTGCTGTGCATCTGATCTCCAACAATTGGTATCAGAGCAATGTTGTAGTGTTGTTGCGCAGAATTGTTGGTGCGTGGTATTCCATTGACTGCTAGTACATGGATCGAGCGTATTGCTGGTGCGTGAACCTATTCAATTGATTGTTGCACACATTGCTGCGTGAACCTGTTCAATTGATTGCTGCACACCTTGCTGCAATCATTGCGTGAGGTTGCTGCCTGCCATGAGAAGCTGTGTGAACCTGCGTGTAAAGTCTGCGTGGAGTTGAGCTTGGTTCGTTGACGCTGGATACTGCTGGCGTATGACAATTGGTGGAGCATATATATACACTGCGTGGAGGACATACAAAGATTCTATAGCGTGTGGCTGCCCGGTGCTGAATTGCTGGTGCGTGGAGCGCTGGTGCCTGTAATGCGTGGAGCGCTGGTGGTATTCATTGAATTGCTGGTGCGTATGTCCCTTTGCTGCGTGGAGAATTGCTGGTGCCGGATGCGTGGAGGCAGTTTCCAGAACTGTGTGTTTGTGCATATGACCATTTGTGCTGCTGGCCGCATAAAGAGTGTTTGAATGGCGCGGATCCGAAGGTACTATCCATGCTGTGTAAAAGATCCTTCCAACTTCTAAATGTCAACATGTTAGCAATTCCTTTCGGACGTTTTCTTTAATTAAAAGTTGAGCGAAATGGTTTGAAAGATTAGATGGTACGGTTTCAGCTTCTCTTAATAAAATAGTTGGCCGAGCCAGAGTGTTTGAGTATGCGTTATTATTTTCGGTACTCAATTGGATGTTTATTGGTAACCAGTCGGTCTAATATTATGTTTTTTATTTGGAAGAAGAACGTAAACATAAATATTGAATTATTTTAGATGAGAGGAATTGATAACTAGAAGGCAGTAAGGCATAGACATTCTTTTTGAGATTAATTTCTATTATTTAAAGATCGGAGATAAATCTGGAAATTGGTTTTGGAGATTATTGTTTTTTTTGGTTGATATAAGATGGCGAAAACTCAGAGTGCTCGGTTTGAAATCGAGAAGTTTAATGGCAAAAATAATTTCGAGATCTGGAAGGTGAAAATGTACGATTTGCTTGTCCAACATGGTGTGGCAAAAGCGTTGTTGGGCAAATCCAAATAGCCTTACAACATCATAGATAATGAGTGGGCCGAGATGGATGAAAGAGCGATAAGTGCTATTCAACTGTGTCTAGCTGATGATGTCCTGTTTAATATCATGTCGGAGACAACAGCTGCTGGTTTGTGGATGAAACTGGAGAAACTGTACATGACCAAATCCTTAACCAATAGGATTCTCCTGAAGCGAAAGTTGTACAGTTTGCGAATGAAGGTACATCGATTGCTGATCATTTAAATGCTTTTAATACTCTTCTTGTGCAATTACAAAGTCTAGAAGTAAAAATTCAATCCAAGGATAAAGCTATTACTTTATTGTGCTCGTTGCCCGAATGATGGGATCATTTTGTTACTTCTATAAGTCTTAGTTCATCAGAAACTATTGAGTTTGATGATGTAGTTGCATCCTTATTATCGGAAGAAACAAGGAGAAGGTGGCATTCCGAAACCCCTACATCAAAAGCTATGATGGTTAGAGGTTGTTCGAAAGAAAGACACTCCAGGAGGCCGAGCGACTCACGTTCAAAGTCAAAAGGGAAGAAGAGTAAGCTAAAGTGTTGGTTTTGTGGCAAATTAGGGCATTTAAAGAAGGACTGTTGGAAGCGACAACATCAAACTTCAAAAGCAGATTCTTCGACAGAAAAGAAGGAAGCAAATACGACAGATACAGGTTCGACATCTGGTTCAGGTATGAGTGATGAAGTATTATCAGTTAATGTGTCAAATCATGGTCAACATTGGTTGTTAGATTCCGGTGCATCAAACCACATGTGTATCCATAAAGAATGGTTTAAGACATATAAATCAATTGATGATGGTGTTGTGTACATGGGTAATGATGTAACATGTAATATTGTGGGAAGTGGGAGTATACAACTGCAAATGTTTGATTGGACAACAAAAATATTAACTGATGTGAGGCATGTACCAGATTTAAGGAAAAATTTGATTTCATTAGGAGCACTTGATTCAAATGGATATAAAACTGTAATTGAAGGTGGAGTAATGAAAATTTACAAAGGTATTTTACTAGTTATGAAAGCTAAGAAGGTAGGAAATCTATTTTAGTTAGAAGGAAGTACAGGGTCAGATTATGTGTCTACGGTGTCTGAACATGACAGTAGTTCCATTCACTTATGGCATCAAAGATTGGGGCATATGAGTGAAAGAGGGTTAAAAATTTTGGCTGATCGCAAGTTACTTCCAAATCTAAAGTCTGGAAAGTTAGATTTCTGTAAGCATTGTCTGTTTGGAAAACAAAGTAAGCAAAAATTTAAAACAGGCAAACATACTAGTAAAGGCATACTTGATTATATCCATTCAGATGTTTGGGGACCAGCCCCTACAACCTCATATGGTGGCTCGTCTTATTTTGTATCATTTATTGATGACTTTTCTAGGAAAGTGTGGGTCTACATGTTGAAAAGGAAGTCTGATGTTTTTTCAGTTTTCAAGCAGTTTAGAGCATTGGTAGAAAACAACACTGGTAGAACAATAAAATGTTTAAGAACTGACAATGGTGGTGAGTTTACTTCCAAGGAGTTTGACAGCTATTGCAAGGATGCAGGGATCGAGAGACATAAGACAACGGTTTATACTCCTCAGTAAAATGGAGTTGCTGAACACATGAACAGGACTCTTCTAGAGAGAGCAAGGAGTATGCTGAGTAACGCCAGGTTGCAAAAGGAGTTGTGGACGGAAGCGGTGGCAACAACTTGTTATGTGATAAACCGATCTCCATCAATGGCGATAGGCTGCAAGATTCCGCAAGAGGTATGGAAAGGACACACTTGTGACTATTCTAAACTCAGAGTGTTTGGTTGTGATGCATATGCTCTAGTGCCTAAACATCAGCGAACTAAATTACATCGAAAGTCTAAAAGGTATATCTTTGTTGGGTATGGTGTTGGAACAAAGGGATATAGATTGTGGGATCCTACTACCCGCAAAATCATCATCAACAGAGATGTAAAGTTTAATGAATCCTCTCTTGTACAGTTAGATGTAGATAGTAGATTGAAATAGGATGATGTATCTGATTTTCAGCACATTCAGTTTGATAGCATTTCTAATGATAGTCATGATGACCATAGTTCAGATACTAGTCATGAACAGGTTTCAGAATCAGAACATGAACAGGGTTCAGGTATAGATCATGAACAGGTTTCAGATACTGGTCATCAAGAAGTTCCTACAGATGGTAGTAAGCCAATCGAGGAAGCGCCAGAAACATCCTTAAGGAGGTCGACAAGAGTTAAACGGCCACCGAGAAGGTATGATGATTATGTCACTTCTGTTGCATTTACTGCTAATGACGATGAACCTTTGTGCTACCAGGAAGCAATAGAAGGTTCGAAAAGTGACAAGTGGAAAGCAGCCATGAAGGATGAAATGATGGCTTTAAGTAAGAATGGCACATGGGATCTGGTTGAGCTTCCGAAAGACAGGAAAAATGTGGGGTGTAAATGGGTTTTCAAGTTGAAACAGGGTGTGAATGATACGGAAGACAGGTACAAAGCGCGGCTGGTTGCAAAAGGGTTTTCTCAGAAAGCCAGTATTGACTTTCATGAGATTTTTTTACCAGTGGTTAAAATTGTTTCAATTAGAATTGTGTTAGCATTAGTGGCTTTGCTTGATTTAGAGTTGCAATTAAGACTGCATTTCTACATGGAGACTTAGATGAGGAAATTTATATGGAACAACCGGAAGGGTTTGTTCAGCATCGCAATGAGAAATTTGTCTGCAGGCTCAAGAAGTCTTTATATGGCCTGAAGCAGTCACCTCGGCAGTGGTATAAGAAGTTTGATTCTTTCATGTTGAGTCAGAAATATGTTAGAAGTGAATATGATCATTGTGTTTATTTTAAACAGTTAAATAATGGCATATTCATTATCTTGGTATTGTATGTTGACGATATGCTTTTAGCAAGCAAAAGCATAGAAGAAATCAACAGGTTGAAGGCTCAGATGGCAAGGACATTTGATATGAAAGATCTAGGAGCAGCAAGACAGATTTTGGGCATGGAGATTTTCAGAGACAGGAGCAATGGTAAGCTATGGCTATCACAACAAAAGTATATTGAGAAAATGCTTTTGAGGTTTGGTATGAATAACGTGAAGCCTGTGTCAGTCCCTTTCGCTTCCCATTTCAAGCTTTCTTCGAGTTTATGTCCTAATTCAGATGAAGAAAAGGATTATATGTCTCAAATTCCATATGCTAATGTAGTAGGGTGTTTAATGTATGCGATGGTGTGTACGCGACCAGATATTTCACATGCAGTTGGGGTTGTCAGCAGGTACATGGAAAATCTGGGTAAAGAACACTGGTCAGTAGTGAAATGGGTGCTTCGGTATTTGAGAGGCACAAGTAGTTATTGTATTACTTACAATAAGAGTAATGAATCTGTTTGCGGATATGTTGATTCTGATTTTGCAGGTGATTTGGATAAGAGAAGGTCAACTTCAGGGTATGTCTTTACTCTTGCAGGTGGAGCTATAAGCTGGATGTGAAAGCTACAGAACATTGTCGCTTTATCCACTACTGAAGCAGAATACATTGCTGCTTCGCATGCTTGCAAAGAGGCAGTTTGGTTGAAAGGTTTGCTTGGTGAGTTTGGTAGGTTACAGGACAACATCAGGTTACTTTGTGATAGTCAAAGTGCAATACATTTGGCTAAGAATCTGGCCTATCATAGTAAATCAAATCATATTCCAATTAAGTACCATTTGGAAAGACAATTTATCACTGAAAGGGGAGTCTCTCTTGAAAAGGTGCATACAAAGGAAAACTGTGCAGACATGTTCACGAAACCAGTTTTGTTGGAGAAGCTACGTTGGTGTTTGGCTTCTCTTGGCTTGTGGAAAAGATAAAATAATAAACAAACAGGGCATCAGGCTAATTGTTGTCAAGGTGGATATTGTTGAGATTTTCTGTTTTAAATAAAATAGGCAAAAATCTCAGTGTGTGACAACAATAGGAATTTGTTGCTAGATTAGCTCCAGGTTGTTAATGCATCCTAAATTTGATGTGAGAAGATTTATGAAGCAGTTAGATTCTCCTTGTTATAAAACAGGTATCCATACAAATGGTTTGATAGTGGTGTGAGAGTTTGTGAGGATTTGATTAATGATGTAATCTCCTGTTTGATTAATAAAGATTGCCGATGCCTATGTTTGGTGGACGTAGCCCAGATTGGTTGGGTGAACCAAGTTAAATTGCTGTGTTTCCTGTGCATGATTTTATGGCTGTGTATATGTTTTATTATTTTCTGTGCATCTGATCTCCAACAGTTTCGACAGAAACCCACCAACACATATAAGACAAGGTCTCTTAGGATGACCTCTCAACTATTGATCATCTTAGCTTGCATAATCCATGGTCAGCAGAACATAGATACCTTTTGGGAAGGGTGGGAAATCCTTCTAAACCGGGTTTTGAACAATGGGAAGCCACTTAATTGGTCAAATTTTTTGGGTCAACAGTTAAGGATCCATGTAGGTAATGCCATGAATCCTCCCAAAGGTGGGAAATCAAGATTTTATATGGATTCATATTTACTAGATGCAATATGTTCAGATAACACATTCCCTGGTATGAATTGGGCTTGGTCACCTCAAGAACTTACCGTGCACATCCATTACAAGCTTCTATCGGATTGCAGCCATCAAGGGGTTATGGAGAAGATAAATAAACACTTACTCATCCTGCTATACAGGATGATCTTTGAGGAAGAACCACCTTGCATGTCACCTGTGACAATGGAGGAAATATTAGAGATCAAATATTTGTTTGCCTCACCAGATGGCACCTTCCTTAGAGTCTTCGGCAGAGAGAAGTCACTGCTTTTTTTGCCAAGGTATGCCACCGAAAATCTTGTCATGCAAGAAGTGTCATATCATATTGCCACAGGGTTATCAAATGATTTATACAAGAATAAGAAAGAACCTTGGCCAACTCTTCCTATGAAAATTGGATTGTACGAGATAAATAATCTGAAAGTCACAGATACCAAAGGAAAGGAAATAAATAAGTTTGCATTCAGTACTTGATACTTTAATCCATATGATCCCTATAGTATTTACAAGAATAATTGTGTGGGAATTCACTTTTAGTGGCTCAACGAGACATTTCATTGGCAGGAGGAGGATCCATGGAAGAATTGAAAGAATGCCTCCGAGACTCGAGAGCCGGTCAGTTTTGAAGAAACTTCACATGCCACTCCATAGAAGGAAGCAACTCCAAAAGTAGTGCCAGTAGAAGGGAGCAACCACATGAAAGATAAGGGGAAGAGAAAGGTTGCTCAAAGCCCAGGGGGATAAAGAAGCCACATGATGAAAGCATATCTAGCTGTTATGAAAATGGCTTTAGAAATTGAGGCAACGAGGAATCAAAGGATGCAGAGGGAAGAATGGAGGAAGAGAGAAGAGTAGTCGAGGATATTGGAGGAAGAAAACTAGAAGAAAGAACAATAAGAGAAGTAGAAGTAGGACGAAGAAGAAAGGAAACTTGAAATCATAGAATAAACAACACGGAAACAATTTTAAGAGCAAGAACATAACCGATAACCAACAGAGGAGGAGGGAAGACAGATGCAGGATCAAGAGCTTGCTTAGCATATTGAACAATTGATAGAGATCGATGAAACGAAGGCAGAACCAGAGCTGCAAAATCAAGATGTTGACCTAATGCATTGCACACAACAAGTTGTTATTTATTCTCCACCACCTCTAGTAGCAGAGTCAGCTCCAGGTGAGGAAGGGTAAGTTGTTCCTATTAATGATGATCTAGTTATGGACATCTACAATCTATTGTAAGATGAAATTAAAAAGAATATTGTACAATCACGTAAGAAGAATTTTCCGGATGATGATCTTGCATATCTTTCTTTTATGAGAGAAAGGGTGATTATGTCCGACACCAGGAGATATCCTGAAGCCATTGCCTCAACCAACTTGGCCTTTTCATGTGTTTCAAATTCGAACACTCAATGTTTAATAGACGAGAATAAATAATTGGAAAGGAACTTGCAGGTTGCTAGGTAAGAGGTTGAATAACTCCTCGCAACAACTTTGAACACAACTTTCGCATAGGTCCACTTGGAGGAAATGAAAGAGACGATACTTAATGAAGTATAAGCACTTGGAGAGACCATGTAAGATATCTATGAGGAGCTTGTTACCATGTAGAAGGAAGTTGGCCATGTGCTTGGATTGCAACAACAATGTAAATAAATTGTCAAAAATCTCATAAATGTGCAAGATGTAATCGATAGCATGCATGAATGGACAATGTGATACAAAGGGGCACCACTTGACTTGGGTAAGAAGCTGAATCCATAGGTAGAGATGGAGAAAGAAAGAGTGCAAATGTTGATCCAGAACAACAAACAACTTGCCTCATTCATAAAAAACATCCATGCCTCATATGCACGGATATATAACCATCTAGATTCCTTGGTGAAGACCCATAAGAACCCATCAATTAGCTCACTCACTAAAGCCAAACCCAGGAACCAGGTCAGAAAGGAGATATAGGAGTACTTGGAGTAGCTAAGATAGATTGCCACTAAGGAGGAATTGGAGGTGAATTAACAAAACATGCACAACTACATTGGTGGCCCTGTCCAAGTACGTTGATGATGCTTTAGAAAGAAGTAGAAACGGGTTCCAAATAATTGTACCTAGATGCCATGGAGGCTAGAGTACAATTCTAGCCAGACACCATCACACAGTTTGGGGATTTCATCACAAGGTACTAGGCTTGGCACCACTACGTGACCGATAAACATCAAGTGGAAGTTGTTGAGCTAGAGTTTCCCCAAACTCAAGCATCATAGTGTTTTGTCTTGTTAGGCCATCAAGTTGTCTCTACCCTATTTTGTCACATATGGGTACGAGTGTAAATTGTAATATTATTTGTAATTAATTTGTAAGTGGAATTCCAAGTGTCAATATTGGAATATGAAGAGCCATGTTGTAATGAAATGCACTATTTTATAAAGAAGTTGAAGAGTCATGAGGGTAGTCCAAAATTCACAAAGGGGAGTTGAAGGGTCACCCCCTGTTATTATAAATAGAACCTCATAACTCATCTAAAGGGATTTTTGGAGCCAAGATTTGGCTAGGCATAGGCTTAGAAAGAGCTTGGGAGTTTTGTGAGAGCTTTGGTTTCTCCGTAGCATAGCGGGAGTATACTTATTTGGAGTAACAGGTGTTGTTGACTTCACATTCCACTATTGGGGCTAGTGCTTCATCAATGATGTATGTATGATTGGAAATTTCACTTTTAGTAAAAGGTCAATGCCGACACACTTTCATGCATATGTTGTGAATACAGTAGGACTATTCTTGTTGTATTTGCAATGTATGTTATTTAACTTACACTTATGTTTATGAACTATTTTGTTTGCATTGGTATGAATCTTGTTGAATGCGTCTTATTGTATTAGTTCATCACTTTTAACCTATGGATTATTCTACATATTATCTTGTGATGTCATTATGCTTGTGCATTCCTTTCAAGCTGCATACTATTACAATATTCTAAGGTTCTCACTTCCTTTTCCCTTCGTGCATCAGAACCTTCATGCATCGCACTTGACCTTCCTCAGGGTCACACACTTGTTCTCACCAAAGACACCATGCACCACTCTATGGTTATTCAAAACCAAGGCATATCATTAACACCCCACTGCTGGGACTTCTACTCCAAACGATGTGAGGTCTAGTTGGGACTTTAGATCAAGGAGATCCCTTGAATGTTGGAAGGTCCAACACCATCAATAGAACACAATAAAAACTTGTCCAGATAAGGAAATAATACACTATTCATCAAGAACATAAAATTAGATGGAGCATTAGTTAGACCAAAAGGAACCACGACAAAATCATAATGCCCATACTTGGTCCTGAAAGCTGTCTTGTAGATATCCTCTTCTTTGATGCATACCTAATGATATCTTGATCTTAGATCAATCTTTGAGAACACTGCTTCTCTTTTCAACATATCAAACAAGGCATCAATCCTCAACAATGGATACCTGTTCTTCATGGCCACCTTGTTCAACTGCCTGTAATCAATGCACAATCTAAGAGTACCATCCTTCTTCTTCACAAACAACACTAGTGCACCCCAAGGAAATATGCTTGGTCTAATGTATCCCTTGTCAAGCATTTTCTTCAACTGCATCTTCAGCTCTACTAACTTTAGTGTACTCATCATTTATGGTGCCTTTGATACTGGTGCTACACCTGGTACAAAATCAGTGCAAAAGTCCACTTCCCTATGAGGTGGAAACTCTGAAATATTTTCGGGGAATACATCCTGAAACTGCTATAAAACCAGGTAATTTCTCAATACCTCTGCATCCTCAACATCCTTACCTTTATCACTCAAAATATGTACTACAAATAACACAAAATTTTTTCTACGACTACGCTTTTCCTAGGCCGAATGAGGCTCTACCCTCTAAGATTTACCGTATATCCCATAATTCACTGGTCAAGGATTCCTAGGCCTATCAAGGGCATACACAATCAGGCTTTACCACAATCCCACCTTCACCAATCTAGTGATTCCTAGGCCTTGTGTTTCTCCCATGAGACCACCCCACTTAGTTTCGAAACCATCCGCCAATCGAACTCTACCAAATAAGAGAAACCCCATGACACCATGGCTATCTGGAAATGGAAAGACAAGGCTAAAATTCATTATCACACATGGAAAAACCCATGCCAATGACATAAAGAGAAAAAAACAGACATGCATGTACCATGCATGCCAGAACTAGCAAGCAAATAAAACTTGCAACTCGATACCTGCAATTAATCTCATTGTAGCCGCATGATCCCACTCTTCCTTGCTTGATCTTTACCTCCATTTTCTTTCTTTTTCCTTCCTTATATTTTATTTCTCCAATTCTAGAGTGATCCAATAATTCTCTGTGTCCAAGAGTATGAGAGAGAGAGAGATCTCCAAGCTAAAACTGAAAAAAGGTTGTGAACTGATCCTCATAAGACTCTTTATTAATGAGGCCTCTATTTTTCAATTTCTATTATTTTCCTTCAATTTCCTCCTCACATGCAACCTGTTAGAGCCTAGATTTTCCTCAGGCTGAAAAGACAAGGTTCTAGGTCCACATCAAACCATGCTCAGCCTCGTAGCTAGCCCTACGAGGATAGGAGAGGGCTCTCTTCGGGTCAATCTAAGCAAAATATAATCAATGGGGCCGGAGATGACTGAAATACAAACTAATTTTATGCTAGGTATGAAGTGCAAAGTTTTGATTTGAGTTTTTGGGGGTTTTGTTGGAAAAAAGGGAAAGGCAAATTTGGGTCCGGGGATGAGGCCAGATTTTCGCAGAGTTTAGGTAGGGGCAAGATAGGCAGTAGTTTTGATTCTTTGGATTGAATGAATGGATGGATCAGACCAGTGAGGGGCTAAGGGCAAGAAAGTCTCAAGAGTCCTCCTCAAACAGATGAAAACATGTAAAACTAAACAAAATTTCAAGGCAGAGCACAACAGTCCAATTAATTCTACCTTAATCACTCATTTGCTAAATTACAGAAGAAAAGAGAAGGGAAAATGATACACATAAACATCAGTGAACTTACAAATACATAGAGGAAAACACCATCAAAACACAGAGGCACATGGATCCCAACAAGTGCTACAAAACCCTGGTCTTTCCTTTGCCAAAATTGCAGAAATGAAATGTACAATAAAGGGCCCAGCAATCCCAAGTATCCAACCCTGAAAATGATTGAGAAATTACATGATATAGACAAGCCTAACTCCTTCCCATGCCTCTAGGGGTCGAGCTCATCATTCTAGGAGTTGTTTGAACCAATTCTAAACAAGGAACTGAAATCTAGGTAGTCAAACAACTTACCCCTATATGCTAGGAAACTGATTCATTCATTTAATTTTCACTTTTTAGTGAATGAATCCTCTAGAACAAGAAAAAATGTGCCAATATTACATCATGGTTATCAAATTACATCATTAAAGATCAATAGTAACATCAAAAATCAAAACTGATTAAAACTGGGCGGATTTCTGAGCTGAACAGTGAAAAATAGGCAAAAATCCTCTATGCGTCGCCCCTAATTCTCTATGCATCGCGCCACTTTGGAGCTGATTTTGAGGCCCTTCCCAGAGTCCAAATTGAGCCAAAGATAGCTTGTTATAAATCCCTACCTGTCTACTTTCGAACCCAAGTGGAATTTCTGAATTTATATGTCATTTACCCCTCCAAAACTTCAATCTCCCAAGACTGCTTCCTGTGCGTCAAAATAGGGGCAGTGAGGTCATTTTTTGAGTGTTTTTGGCCTCTTGAGGACTCAAAACCTGCCAAAATTTCTTGGCCATGCACCAGAAACCATAATTTTCATGCCAAATCCAGAAATGCAAAGTTTTTTTAATTTGGAGCTCCCTAGCAAAAGCGAGCGCCACGTGGCGCGGCGCATAGGGAGGCAAAACGTTTAGTGCAAAAAATTTCAAAATGCCAAAAATTGCTCCAAATTTCTTGAAATTTGGGCCGAGTCATCTTTATCAAGTGCTGAGATGGGCCAAGGAAGCCTCAGCCAAGATTTGAAGTCCTTCATCCTCTTTTTCGACGTTTTAATGTCCTCCTGGTGCATGCAGTTTCAGTGCTGGAAATCACTGTCTTGTTCATATGATATGTCGGTGTCCATCTCCATGGTGCTGCAAGGTGTATGTTAAGTGTATGTTTGGTTTGTTGAAAATGAGAAATGAAGACATGATGTCTTTGTCTCCAAGTGCCAAATATGCCAAATGGAAATGAGGGATTGTGAAAAATATGGAACAATAGGTATAATGGAGTGAAGGAAAGGATATGGTTCAATCAAGTGAAGTCTTTAATGTGAGGACAATCACTTGATTGTGTTTTAGGAGTGTGAGGTTTGGGGATTTAGGAATTTTGAAAATGGTATGGGAAAGAGAGAGTAATAGGGTATGGTAGGGTTTAGGGATAGGAAAATAGGATTTTAGAAATAAGTGATTTGGGATGTAGAGGAACAGGGGATTTAATAGGGATGATGGGTTTAAGGTGAGGGAAAGATAGTGGAGAATTAAGGGACTGTTTGGGATAGATTTTAGTTTAGGGAAATGTGGGATGTTTTGGGATTTTTTTATAATATTAGGGTTTGAGAATTTGTATTTTAGGAATTGGGAAATGGTAACTGGGATAGGGATAGATGAATTTAGGGGGTAGGGAACAATGAAATCAGGGGAAAATGGAATAAGGGAGAAAAGGAAATGATGGGAAGAGAAAAAACTTGGTGGAAAATAGTTGTTGAAACCCTAGGCAGCCATTTTTATGTGAGGGATTTGACAAGGTAGGGTTTTATTTTTCCTTTAGACAATCACCATAAACTTTATGAAAAACTCCTTTACTAGCAATGGAGAGATCGTAGATTACATGCACAATAGGAGTTGTGAACAATTTTGGCAATTGGAGAGAGCTTTGGAGTGAAATAGGCTTGGTAGCTCTATGTGCCACACCACAAGCCCAACGTGTTGCGCCTTCCCTATGCGCCGCGCCAGTGCATTTTTACACTGGAAATTTGAGCCCAATGCGTCGCGCCAGTTATGTGTGCCGCGCCACCTTCACTATGCGTAGCGCATTTTGCAGGAGACTTTTGGAGGCCTTCCCAATGTCCAAATTGGGCACATGATAGCTCGTTGGAAAGGTATTTGAGTCTATTTTCCAAATCAAATGGAATTTTTCAATTTGGAGTTCATTTTCCCTATCAACAATCAAAACTTCCAAGACTTGTCAAAATGTGCCGAATGAGGTTGCCTAAAGGCAGAGTGCTGTTGCAATCAACTTTTGAAGGGCTTCCTCAACTCCAAAATTGAGCTCATGATAGCTCAGTGGAAATATATTTGTGTCTAGTTATCATTTGACTCATCAAGCAAGTCATTGGGCCAACCAAGCTAGGAGAAATCTTGATTTTCCCAAGGTCACTTCAGAGGTGCATTCAGTTCTCCTAAGGCAACGATATTTTTGACATTTATTTAAAGCCATGACACCTGTGTAAAAAGTGAAAGAGGTTTTTCTTCCTTGGATTATTTTGGACAAAAAACTCTCTCATTTTTCCCAAATTCATCTTTTATTTCTCCAAAACATCATTTGAGTAAAACCTACCCCGATGTGTGGAACAAGGGATTTGTTGAAATGAAGCGAAATGAAGGGGATAGGGGCTTGTAAATTCTTGAGGAAATTTTGAGAAGTAGGTAGGGATGTTAGGACACAGGGAAAAGTGGAATTTCAAAGATTAACTGAGGGGAAGGGGTCCAAAAAGGCAAAACACAGGCCTAGCCTGGAAAATTGCCAAGTTGTAGCAAGAAACTAGGGTTTGTGCGAAATGAGGAATTTGGGGGATTTTAGTGATGGGAAGTGTTTAATAAGGTACATTAAGGAAAGGGGAAGGTGTATGAACATCAGGATACAATTTTTTCTGATGGTTTGAGCATCCAAGAGAAATTGCCTTCAAAACCCTAGGAGAGGGAAATGAACCTTACCTAGGCGCAATTGAAGCATGAACAAGGTGTAAAATGACCCAGTGGAACTTGACATGATAATGAAAACCCTCTGAATGATGGTACACTCAGCTGAACGGTGACATGGACCGACATTTGGACAACTTTGACAGGAGTAAAAGCAAACCCTATACCTAATACCTAGTGACCAAATTTTGCTTGAAGACTCACTGAAATGACAAAATTTGACCTTGACACCTTAAAATCACTTTGTAATAGAATTTTTGATCACTGGAGGAAGGATGCAAAGACTGACACTAACATTGGCTCCAATGGGGATGGTATCTCCTTGGAGGTGCCAAGAATGGCAGATCTTTGGGAGAGCAGATAAGTGCCTTCATCCATTGGGTAATGGAGTCAATAACTTAACAAGCTAACACAAGAATTTTGACTCATTTATTAACTAAAACTTGACTCAAACTGAAACAAGACGCTCAAAAGCTGAAACTAGACATTCAGCAGCCACAACTAGACATTCAGCAGCTGAAACTAGACACTCAAAACCGACGACAACAAAAAATGACTCAAGACTGACTTAATTGAAACAAGTACTTACAAAGCTTTTACACAGCCGCAGACCATCGAGATTTGAGAACTTCAAATCCTGACGAAAACCACCTGCCCACTGATGAAATATGTACAATCATGTGTAGTGAGCCTTCTAATGTAACCAATCCAGTAGATGGCTACATACTGAAATTCTGCTCTCATTTTCCCCGAGCAGGCAGAACGATGTGCATGTAGGCAACTCACAATAACCACTGAAACCAAGGCTTATGATAACGAACCAGGCAACATTTATCTTTTCTAATGCTTGCAGAAGAATGCCGAAGGGATCTTGAAAATCCTGAATCACTGGCTTATCTTGAGATCCAGCTGCAAAAATACAAGTACTCCCTCCATTTTGATCTGAAAGAACAATTGATTTCCGAGGGATAGGAATGCATAGAGAGGTATGTGCTTCTGCCATTTGAGTGTTATCTGTAGGTTCCTTGACCATGAGAAATCCTGTCATATTGTCTCTCTCAAGCTCATATTCCTCAACTTCATGGTCTAGGTCATTCTTAAACAAAAAATAATCTTCAAGATTATCAAACATGACAGCCTTATCATCTTTGTGAAAGAAAATACTATCTGTTTGTTGATCTATAAAACTGATTACAAGACTGTCATCATTTTCAAAAGAGGAAGAAGTTTCACCAACACTTTCTTGACCATGTGTGCACTGCAAATCTGCTTTAGCTTTGGCTGTAACCTGACCTTTCAAGAGTCGATCTATCTCATCTTCAGACAGAGGAGATAATACTTTTTGTTTTGTTTTACTCAAGTGATTTTTTTCTTCTTGAAATAACATTTTAAAACATGAAAAATCTGAATGACAGTCCTAATCTTCTGAAATTTGGAAACATTGTTGATCATCTTCATATGACATGGCAATCAAATTATCCAAATTATCCTTTACCACTAAATTATCAAAAGAAGATTTTTCACTTACTTGAACAAAGGTTTCATCTTGTTTTTCATCAAATGACTGGATTACCTCCTCATGAAGGCTTTGTTCAACAACTCTGTCTTCTTCATACCAGATGATCTCAACAGCAGAGCTCTCCTTCATGGGATTCAACACAAGGTAGTCTACATCATCACGATCTGAATCTAGATCTGAAATAGCCGACTTGACTTTATCACATTCTGAAATTGAAACTTGACTTTCCTGCATACTGTTTTCTTCATCTATGGACAGATCTGAAATAAAACCTTCTCTTTCATAATTTTCCACTGTACTTAGATCTTGATCCTGCTGCAAATTTTCCTGCACATCTTGATAAGTATCCTCTTTATGCTGCTGAAATGGATTTTCATATAGGGCTTCCATGATCTAATCGTCCAGGAAGTCATCATCTTCATAATATTTCTCAAGGTTTTCAATAAAACTATAAGCATGTTTGCAACAGTCCTGAACTAAATTTAATGATGGATAAGAGTCTTTATACCTTTCAAAGAACATGGCATGAAAATCCTTCAAACAGTAAATACAAGCAGGCGGCAAACTTTCATACCAAGATCGAGCTTCACCTTCCAGAGTGGCCATGAATATTTTCATCAAGCAATCTTCAGGAAAATCAACCTTCAACTTGCGAATATGTATGTGAAATCTAACCAGATGTAAAGCAGCATCATTCCTATTATCATCTTTAAACATAGGCAAATTATTTTGCCAATCTACCTTGGGAATTTTATTTGGAAAACTTGGAATGTGATCTCGGCTCATGGGAGCATAACTTCTTGCAACCCGTTCCATCTTGAAAATCTTAAAGCTACTAATCTTCCTGCAGTGGAGTCACCATGAAGCATTGATTTCTGGATTTTTCGGTGAATGGAGTCACTAGGTGAATGATTTCAGCCTTATTATGTATGATCGTTGTCCACCATCAACAATTAGATCTGAACTTGATACATGTACTGGGGCAATTAACAAGTTAGATGTCACGTTTACAAGCTAGACCGGAGATTCACTGAAGTAGTGTTTATCTACTTCCGCTAATGCAAAGAAAAAGCGTTTCAAAGGCTACCTGGCATAACTTCAGGCTTCGTCTATAGCTATAAAGCAAATGAAATCAACAAGCAAACCATTTTCTTCCCCAGTATGGTCGCCACTATGTTAGAGCCTAAATTTGCCTCAGGCTAAAAAGACAAGGTTCTAGGTCCACATCAAACCACGCTCAGCCTCGTAGCTAGCCCTACGAGGACAGGAGAGGGCTCTCTCCGAGTCAATCTCAACAAAAGATAATCAATGGGGCTGGAGATGACTGAAATACAAACTAATTTTAGGCTAGGTATGAAGTGCAAAGTTTTGATTTGAGTTTTTGGGGGTTTGTTGGAAAAAAGGGAAAGGCAAATTTGGGTCCGGGGATGAGGCCAGATTTTCGCAGAGTTCAGGTAGGGGCAAGATAGGCAGTATTTTTGATGCTTTGGATTGAATTAATGGATGGATCAGACCGGTGAGGGGCTAAGGAGGGCAAGAAAGTCTCAAGGGTCCTCCTCAAACAGATGAAAGCATGTAAAACTAAACAAAATTTCAAGGCAAAGCACAACAGTCCAATGAATTATACCTTAATCACTCATTTGTTAAATTGCAGAAGAAAAGAGAAGGGAAAATGATACACATAAACATCAGTGAACTTACAAATACATAGAGGAAAACACCATCAAAACACAGAGCCACATGGATCCCAACAAGTGCTGCAAAAATGAAATGTACAATAAAGTGCCCAGCAATCCCAAGTATCCAACCCTGAAAATGACTGAGCAATTACATGATATAGAAAAGCCTAACTCCTTCCCATGCCTCTAGGGGTTGAGCTCATCATTCTAGGAGCTGTTTGAACCAATTCTAAACAAGGAATTGAAATCTAGGTAGTCAAACAACTTACCCCTATATGCTAGGAAACTGATTCATTCATTTAATTTTCACTTTTTAGTGAATGAATCCTCTAGAACAAGTAAAAGTGTGCCAATATTACATCATGGTTATCAAATTACATCATCAAAGATCAAGAGTAACATAAAAAAGCAAAACTGGTCAAAACTAGGCGAATTTCTGAGCTGAACAGTGAAAAATAGGCAAAAATCCTCTATGCGCCGCGCCTAATTCTCTATGCGTTGTGCCACTTTGGAGCTGATTTTGAGGCCCTTCCCAGAGTCCAAATTGAGCCCAAGATAGCTTGTTGGAAATCCCTACCTGTCTACTTTTCAACCCAAGTGGAATTTCTAAATTTGGATGTCATTTTCCTCTCCAACGCTTCAATCTCCCAAGACTGCTTCCTGTGTGTCAAAATAGGGGCAATGAGGTCATTTTTTGAGTGTTTTTGGCCTCTTGAGGACTCAAAACCTGCCAAAATTTCTTGGCCATGCACCAGAAACCATGATTTTTCTTTCCAAATCCAGAAATGCAATTTTTTTGTACTTTGGAGCTCCCTAGCAAAAGCGAGCTCCACGTGGCGCGGCGCATAGGGAGGCAAAACCTGTTTTTTAGTGCAAAAAATTTCAAAATGCCAAAAATTGCTCCAAATTTATTGAAATTTGGGCCGAGTCATCTTTATCAAGTGCTGAGATGGGCCAAGGAAGCCTCAGCCAAGATTTTAAGTCCTTCATCCTCTTTTTCGACGTTTTAGTGTCCTCCTAGTGCATGCAGTTTCAGTGGTGGAAATCACTGTCTTGTTCATATGATATGTCGGTGTCCATCTCCATGGTGTTGCAAGGTGTATGTTAAGTGTATGTTTGGTTTGTTGAAAATGAGAAATGAATACTTGATGTCTTTGTCTCCAAGTGCCAAATATGCCAAAGGGAAATGAGGGACTGTGAGAAATATGGAACAACAGGTATAATGGAGTGAAGGAAAGGATATGGTTCAATTAAGTGAAGTATTTAATGTGAGGACAGTCACTTGATTGTGTTTTAGGAGTGTGAGGTTTGGGGATTTAGGAATTTTGCAAATGGTATGGGAAAAAGAGAGTAATAGGGTATGGTAGAGTTTAGGGATAGGAAAATAGGATTTTAGAAATAAGTGATTTGGGATGTAGAGGAACAGGGGATTTAATAGGGATGATGGGTTTAAGGTGAGGGAAAGATAGTGGAGAATTAAGGGACTGTTTGGGATAGATTTTAGTTTAGGGAAATGTGGGATGTTTTGGGATTTTTGTATAATATTAGGGTTTTAGAATTTGTATTTTAGGAATTGGGAAATGGGAATTGGGATAGGGATAGATGATTTTAGGGGGTAGGGAACAATGAAATCAGGGGAAAATGGAGTAAGGGAGAAAAGAAAATGATGGGAAGAGAAAAAAATTGATGGAAAATAGTTGTTGAAACCTTAGGCAGCCATTTTTATGTGAGGGCTTTGACAAGGTAGGGTTTTATTTTTCCTTTAGACAATCACCATAAACTTTATGAAAAACTCCTTTACTAGCAATGGAGAGATCGTAGCTTACATGCACAATAGGAGTCGTGAACAATTTTGGCAATTGGAGAGAGTTTTGGAGTGAAACAGGCTTGGCAGCTCTATGCGCCGCACCACAAGCCCAACGCGCCACGCCTTCCCTATGCGCTGCACCAATGTATTTTTACACTGGAAATTTGAGCCCAATGCGCCGCGCCACCTGCCCTATGCGTAACGCTTTTTGCAGGAAACTTTTGGAGGCCTTCCCGATGTCCAAATTGAGCACAGGATAGCTCGTTGGAAGGGTATTTGAGTCTAATTTCAAACCCAATTTTAATTTTTCAATTGGAGTTCATTTTCCCTATCAAAAATAAAATCTCCCAAGACTTGTCAAAAAGTGCCAAATGAGGTTTCCTAAAGGCAGAGTGCTGTTGCAGTCAACTTTTGAAGGGCTTACACAACTCCAAAATTGAGCTCATGATAGCTCATTGGAAAGCTATTTGTGTCTAGTTATCATTTGACTCATCAAGCAAGTCATTGGGCCAACCAAGCTAGGAGAAATCTTGATTTTCCCAAGGTCACTTCAGAGGTGCATTCAGTTCTCCTGAGGCAACGATATTTTTGACATTTCTTTAAAAACATGACACCTGTGTAAAAAGTGAAGGAGGTTTTTCTTGCTTGGCCTATTGTGGACAAAAAATTCTCTCATTTTTCCCAAATTCATCTTTTATTTCTCCGAAACATCATTTGAGTAAAACCTACCCTGATGTGTGGAACAGGGGATTTGTTGAAATGAAGCGAAATGAAGGGGATAGGGGGCTTCTTGTTGGCATTATGACACAGGGTTGGAGCTATGGCAGAGGTGTTGTCCTTGATGGCAACTCTCTTTGGTAACAGATCTCAGTTCAGGATTTCAGAATGAAGGAAAAGACATATACGCAGGTTCATCTAGTTAAAGACGCGTATACACGCGGGTTAGACGTTTCAAAAGCGCGTATGCGTATACACGCACTTTCATGCAAGGAAAAGCGCGTATATGTTGGAGAACTTACCTTTGGTCCGTGGTAGTTAGTCCTTGGTATTTGAACCTATGGTTTTGGACCATGGTACCTCATCAAACGTATTGATCCCAAGTATTGGGTCCGTGGTATTGGTTTATTATGGTTTTGGACCGTGGTATTGTGGAAGGCCTAAAACTATAAAAGAGGAAGGAGATCATGTGGCAAGGAATCATCTGAATGATTATTGAATATCTGATAAAGTTCTAGATCTGGAATACTGGAAATTGGGTTATGGTGCAGATCTGGATGAAGGAGGAACCTTAGTGCAAAGAGAAGGATAAGTTCTATTGATGGATCATAATCTTTAAGCTTGAATGATAGTATCTTTGTATGATTTTGATCTGTTATTTGTGGCGCTTGCTTGATCTATAAAACTAACAATCTGGGTTATTTATATCTGAAAAAGCGAATTATCCTTTATAGATCTGTACGCAGGTTTAGAGAAGTAAAGGCGCGTATATACGCTGGTTCATTGAAGGAAAACAACGTATACACAGGTTGTTCCATACGCAGAAACGTATGCACGCAAGTTTCAGGCTATTAAAGTAGCATATATATTTTGAGTTGTGATCTTGCTGCTTCTGTTTATTGCTGCAGTGTTCTGGGTTCAGATTTGGTGTGTGGTATTGTTACTGTGATCTGGGTACAGTCGTCAGAGAAGTGTTTATGTTGATTCAGTTTTGATTGGTGAAAAGGTGATTGGTTGATGCAGAAATTCTTGATGTTTGATTGATGTTATTTGTGGATCCAGTCTGAAAATTTATGAAACGTGGTCCCTGAAAGAAAGAGAAGGTTGTAGCCTTCTGTAGGCTAGCATCTATGTACTAGTATCTTGGCTAGTGCAAGAGCTAAGGGGGTTGTAGCTCCCTTCCAGGAGAAGCTGGAAAACAAGAGAGGGTTGTAGCTCTCTGCAGGTTGCAGCCTACGTACTGGTAAAGGACTGCACCAGTACAATTGTAAAAAGAAGTTTCTAATTAAAGAGAAGATAGAGACGAATTGTAGCAGGTGGTTTTCACCCACATTGGGTTTCCACCTTATATCTTGTGTTCTTGTGTGCGATTGTCTTTTTGCTTTGTTTTACTAGTTTTGGTTACTGGTTATTTGTTTCTGAATCACAGATTAACAATAAAAAAGATAAAGTAAATTAAAAAGTTTGCATTATATACGCGGGTTTTCTTCTGCATAGTTGCGTATATATGCGGGTTTAATTAACTGAAGTAGCGTATATCATTTGATTTTGAAAAAGGAATATTTGACTTGATAATACTGATTCACCCCCCCTCTTAGTATTATTTCCAACAATTGGTATCAGAGCAGGTTCTTTAGAAGAAGCTTGATCGCTTGAAGAAAGATCTTGCATCATGAGCAACTACGAGAGGGAAGCATCAATCAGGCCACCGATTTTTGATGGGACAAACTTCGTTTATTGGAAGGTAAGAGTTACTGCTTATCTTCAATCTCTTGGTACAGAAGTCTGGGATATCATAGATACAGGGTATACTTTTCCATCAGCAACTCCTACAGATCCAGCTGAGAAGAAGAAATATGAAACAAATGAAAAGGCGGTCAATACTCTATTAGGGAATTTGTCAAGGTAATGCAGTTTAAATCTGCAAAAGAGATATGGGAAAAGATTGTTCTAAGCTATGAAGGAGATGATCAGGTAAAACAAGCAAAACTTCAAACCCTCAGGATTCAGTATGAAAATCTCAAGATGTATAATGATGAAAGTGTGGCTAACTATTTTCTTCGTGTAGACGAGATTGTTAATTGTATGAAAAATTTGGGTGAAGAAATAAAAGAGGCTGTTGTGGTTGAAAAAGTTCTAAGATCTTTGTCCCCTAGGTTTGAATCTAAAGTTTCTGCAATAGAAGAAAAAGAGAATCTACAAAGCCTTAAAATGTCACAGCTGCACGGAATTCTAACTGCTTATGAAATGAGGAAAGGAGGTCCATCAGACAGGAGAGAAGCTGCCTTCACGGCTTTAGGCAAAGGTGAGTACTACGAGTCAGGACACGTGAGAAGAAGAAGAAGAATCAAATTTTGTCAGAAATCTTCAACGGGGTACTGGACGGTTTCGAGGTAAGTTACCTTTCAAATGCTTTGCTTGTGGAAGAGTCGGTCACTATGCTACCAAATGTCCTCACAAGGATAAGATTGACAAAGGGAAGGAACCTGTTAGATGGAACAAGAAACATAATGAAACTAAGAAAAGTTACTACACTCATGAAGACAGTGATGGCCTATCAAATAGTGACGAAGATGAACGAGGTAATGATTATAAACTTTTAATGGCTTTTGAAGATGATGATTACATGGATGCTATAGATGTGGATGACTTTTATGAAGAGATTTCTAGACTCAAGACATGTTTAGAAGAAAAGAATGTGATCATTGATACTCTGCAATTTCAACTTGATGAAAAAGAAAAATCTCTTGAGAAGTTAGAATGTGAAATTGTTGGCCTTAGAAAAAAAATTGAGAAAACAAAGGTTCTTAATATTAAGTTTGTTAAAGGATCTGAAACTCTAGATGAGATTATCAATGTACAACGTTCTCCACTAATCAAGACAGGTCTGGGTTATAATGGAGAAACATCTCAAGCATCCACCTCAAAGAGTTATCTTGATGTAGCAAGGAGGAATGAGCAAAAGCCCAATGGAGATCATCAGGTAAAGCATGGACGAATTACATCAAGAACAAACAGAGACTACCAGGTATACCAGGGGCAATCCATCTTAAGGGTAAACAAAAGCTACAACCAACCATAGGTAAAAACTTCTCAATTTGCTTCAAGAATGGATGACAATAGAAATTACAATCATTTGGATGGTAGATTTGATAATCGCAGAAGTTTCTTCAATGGCCAATGTTTCTCTTGCCATAACTTTGGTCAAAAAGCAGCTCAATGTGTTGCCTATAAGACAATCATGACTAGAGAAGCTCAAAAACAAAGAAGTATGACCGGGATTATGAAAAGGAACTATAACAACTTTTCAGCCCTTGAAAATGAAATTGAATGTTCTATTTGTAATAACTTCGGTCATGAAGATTCTGAATGCAGGAGCAGGTTTTGGCAGACAAAGGAACAAGCCTCAAGCACCCGAACATGGAGAATAAAGGAACCACAACCAGAAAGATGTGGGATAGATTTTTATGCAAAAGGACAGGAAAATCTATGGTACATCGACAGCGGATGTTCGAAGCATATGACAGGTGATAAAGAAAAACTTGAATCATATACTGCTTTAGAAAAGGGTAAGAAAGTTTCTTTTGGAAATGATACCCCTGTAGCGATAAAAGGAAAAGGCACTGCTCAGTTGAAAGAAAAGGTCAAAGCTGGAAATGTTTTGTATGTTGATGGCTTGAAGCATAATCTACTGAGTGTCAGTCAGATGTGCGATCAAGGAACCAAGGTAATATTTCGATCAAATGGATGTAGCGTTCGTGATCTTGATACAGGAAAAACAGTGATCAAAGGCAGAAGAACTCCAAATAATCTATACATATTTGAAGAAGGACAACAACAATGCTATTTGAGCAAGGATGATGAACATTGGTTATGGCACCGGAGGTTGGGGCATCTAAGCTTTTCACAAATAAGGAAAGCATGAAAATACCAGGCAGTTCGTGGTCTTCCAAATATCAAAATTCCAGACAACACCATATGTAAATCATGTCAGTTTGGTAAGCAAACCAGAACTAACTTCCCTGAGAAGGAAGGATCAGCCAGCAGGCCTCTTGAACTAGTCCATACAGATGTATGTGGTCCATTTAGGACAAGGTCACCTCGAGGAGAAGAATACTTTATATTATTCATTGACGACTTCTCCATGATGGTTTGGTTGGGACTTATGAAACACAAGGACGAAGCATTCGAAAAATTCAAATCTTTCAAAGCCTTGGCTGAAAACGAATCAGATCACAAAATTAAGTGCCTCAGGTCCAACAGAGGTGGGGAGTTTACCTCAAATGAATTTTTCGATTTCTATGAAGAACATGGAATAAGAAGGGAATTCTCTACAGCTAGGACTCCTCAGCAAAATGGAGTGGTGGAAAGAATGAACAGAACGGTCCAACAAATGGCTCGTGCTATGCTTGATGAGTCTGGGACTCCCGCAACCTTCTGGGGTGAAGCTGCATTTGCTGCGGTTGTTATTATCAACAAAACAAATGTCCGAGTGAACAGCACTCAAACTCCTCATGAGCTCTGGTATGGTGAGACTCCTTCGGTAAAGCATTTCAAAATTTTTGGGAGCAAATGCTATATTAAGAATACTGATGAACAGCTTGGCAAACTTGAACCTAGAGCAGATGAAGGAATTCTCCTTGGTTATTCTCCCCACAGCAAAGCATATAAGTGTTACAATAAAAGACTTGGAAGAATTGTTGACAACATTGATGTAGTGGTTGATGAAAAAGGATACATCCCTAGGCAAGTAAATCATGAAAATATCGAAGAGGATGAAGACTACTCTCCAAATCAGACAGATGATGAAGAAGAACCTCAAGAGGCACCTGAGGAGCAAATAAGGATAGAAGAGAAGACTCCATCCAGGTACGTTCAAAAGAATCATCCAGAATCTCAGATTTTAGGGCAGAAAGAAGCAGGTGTACAAACAAGAAGAACAATTGCAGAAGCCTCAAGCTATTTGGCATTGCTGTCCTCCACTGAACCACAAAATGTAAGAGAGGCATGCAAAGATGAATGATGGGTCAAGGCGATGGATGAAGAACTTGAGCAGATCGAAAAGAAAAACACTTGGGAGTTGGTTCCTAGACCAAAAGATAAGAATGTCATAGGGACAAAATGGATCTTCAAAAATAAGTTGAATGAAAATGGGGAAGTAATTAGAAACAATGCCAGATTTGTGTGTAAAGGGTATGCTCAACAAGAAGGAATAGACTTCAAAGAAACTTTTGCTCCCATTGCTAGACTTGAGGCCATTCGAATGTTCCTTGCTCTCTCAAGCTTTCAGAAGTTCAAAGTTTTTCAAATGGACGTGAAATCAACCTTTCTGAATGGGGACTTAGAAGAAGAAGTGTACATTGAGCAACCAGATGGTTTCATCCTTGGGAATGATCCAAATCTTGTATGTAGACTAAAAAAGGCTCTCTATGGTCTTAAACAGGCTCCAAGGGCTTGGTACTACAGTTTGGACAAATATCTTCATCAACAAGGTTTTTCAAAGGGATCAGTAGATAGCAATCTTTACATAAAAATTGAAAATGACAAATTTCTAATACTTGTTGTGTATGTAGATGATATTATCTTTGGCAGCAATGAAGAAGCTATGAGTCAAAGCTTTGCCTTGGTGATGCAGAAAGAATTCGAAATGTCTTTGCTTGGAGAACTAACATATTTTCTTGGTTTGCAAATCCAACAAAATGAAGGCGGTATCTTCTTGTCTCAAACCAAGTATCTCAAGTAGATTTTGAAGAAATATGGCATGGATGATGCAAAACCAGTATGTACCCCCATGGTCACAGGATGCAGCCTCAGTGCAAATGATGAATCAGCAGTAGTGCATCAACCAACCTATAGATCTATGATTGAAAGTCTACTTTATTTGACAGGTACCCGACCAGACATCATGCATGCAGTGGGAATAGTTGGAAGATTTCAGGCAAATCCAAAGGAAACTCATCTTCAGGCAATCAAGAGAATCTTCAAGTACCTTCAAGGAACTCAAAACTATGGCTTATGGTATCCTAGAGATACAGATCTCACACTTCATGCTTACACAGATGCAGATTGGGCCGGAAGCGTGGATGACAGGAAGAGCACAAGTGGTGGTGCATTCTTTATGGGTTCCAGATTAGTATCTTGGTTCGGCAAGAAACAGAGTTCGATTGCTTTATCTACAGCTGAAGCAGAATATGTGGCTGCTACATCTTGCTGCACTCAACTTCTTTGGATGATGCAAACCTTGCAGGATTTTCAAATCACTTGTACACCACCTATCTCCATCTTATGTGATAATACAAGTGCAATCAGAATTTCAAAGAACCCAGTCATGCATTCAAAGACCAAGCACATACCGATCAAGTATCACTTTCTCTGGGAACAAGTGTTGGAACAAAAGGTCAAATTGGAGTATGTTCCTTCTAAGGAACAAGTTGCTGATATTCTCACCAAACCACTACCCAGGGAGACATTTGAATACCTCAGACAGAAGCTGGGAGTAGTTGATGCATCATCTTGCTGCTAAATCGTGTCTGTTTCAGAGAAAAATGGGTGTACGCGAGTTGAATGAGGAAGATCCGCGTACATACGCCGATTTATGCAGGTGCAGTCACGTATATGGAGTTCTAAAGAAAATCAGCAAGGACAGACTCTGGTTGAAGAGAGTCTGATATGGGTCTGACAGAGACCATCTGGCACAGGTTCAAGGGGAGCAGATAATCTTCTAATAATGCATTGTTGGCATTATCTTAGAAGCTTTTGGTTCTAGTTCACAGCTGTTGTTGGTTTCAGGTAGAACAGAGGCAGAGGGAGAACAAAAGGAAATCTTGGTTGCTGATCTGAATGTTGTTGGACAGATGCTGCTGCTATCAGTTATTGGTGACTTTCATAAGTCTTGTTTCATCTCTATGTCATGTATCTCTTTTGTGGTATCTCTTTTATGGTGTCAAGGTCATGTAACGGCCTATATTGGTTCCCCCACTATACCTGGGATGAACATGTAATGAACTTGGTTGTCATATGTAATTTTCTGATGTATCCCCACTTGGTTGGGTGATGGATGTATGTATTGAGTCTTTTGGTGATAGGAAGGTCTTTTATAATGTATAAGTCATGGTTCTTCTTGAAGAACATCTTTTGCAGATCTTGTCAGGGGGAGCATGGTCAGCATAGCAGGGCAGAAATTCAGCATGTACTCAGGGGGAGCACAACCCTTTGCCCTTGATGACAAAGGGGGAGAATGACTTGAGGATTTTGGGTTGCCATCAAGTCCAAAGGGGGAGATTGTTGGCATTATGACACAGGGTTGGAGCTATGGCACAGGTGTTGTCCTTGATGGTAACTCTCTTTGGTAACATATCTCAGTTCAGGCTTTTAGAATGAAGGAAAAGAAAAATACGCAGGTTCATCTAGTCAAAGACGTGTATACACGCGGGTTAGACATTTCAAAGGCGCGTATGCGTATACACGCACTTTCATGCAAGGAAAAGCACGTATATGTTGGAGAACTTACCTTTGGTCCGTGGTAGTTAGTCCTTGGTATTTGAACCTATGGTTTTGGACCATGGTACCTCGTCAAACGTGTTGATCCCAGGTATTGGGTCCGTGGTATTGGTTTATTATGGTTTTGGACCGTGGTATTGTGGAAGGTCTAAAACTATAAAAGAGGAAGGAGATCATGTGGCAAGGAATCATCTGAATGATTATTGAATATCTGATAAAGTTATAGATCTGGAATACTGGAAATTGGGTTATGGTGCAGATCTGGATGAAGGAGGAACCTTAGCGCAAAGAGAAGGATAAGTTTTTTTGATGGATCATAATCTTTAAGCTTGAATGATAGTATCTTTGTATGATTTTGATCTGTTATTTATGGTGCTTGCTTGATCTATAAAAACTAACAATCTAGGTTATTTATATCTGAAAGAGCGAATTATCCCTTATAGATCTGCACGCAGGTTCAGAGAAGTGAAGGCGCGTATATACGCTGGTTCATTGAAGGAAAACAACGTATACACAGGTTGTTCCATACGCAGAAGCGTATCCACGTAGGTTTCAGGCTATTAAAGTAGCATATATATTTTGAGTTGTGATCTTGTTGCTTCTGTTTATTGCTGCAGTGTTCTGGGTTCAGATTTGGTGTGTGGTACTGTTACTGTGATCTGGGTACAGTCGTCAGGGAAGTGTTTATGTTGATTTAGTTTTGATTGGTGAAAAGGTGATTGGTTAATGCAGAAATTCTTGATGTTTGATTGATGTTATTTGTGGATCTAGTATGAAAATTTATGAAACGTGGTCCCTAAAAGAAAGAGAAGGTTGTAGCCTTCTATAGGCCAGCACCTACGTACTAGTATCTTGGATAGTGCAAGAGCTAAGGGGGTTGTAGCTCCCTTCCAAGAGAAGCTGGAAAACGAGAGAGGGTTGTAGCTCTCTGTAGGTTGCAGCCTGCGTACTGGTAAAGGACTGCACCAGTACAATTGTAAAAAGAAGTTTCTAACTAAAGAGAAGATAGAGACGAATTGCAGCAGGTGGTTTTCACCCACATTGGGTTTCCACCTTATATCTTGTGTTCTTGTGTGCGATTGTCTTTCTGCTCTGTTTTACTGGTTCTGGTTACTGATTATTTGTTTCTGAATCACAAATTAACAATAAAAAATATAAAGTAAATTAAAAAGTTTGCATTATATACGCGGGTTTTCTTCTGCATAGTTGCGTATATACGCGGGTTTAATTAACTGAAGTAGCGCATATCATTTGATTTTGAAAAAGGAATATTTGACTTGATAATACTGATTCACCCCCCCTCTCAGTATTATTTCCAACACTTCTAAATTCTTGAGGAAATTTTGAGAAGTAGGGAGGGATGTTAGGACACAAGGGAAAGTGGAATTTCAAAGGTTAAGTGAGAGGAAGGGGTCCAAAAAGGCAAAACACAGGCCTAGCCTGGAAAATTGCCAAGTTGTAGCAAGAAACTAGGGTTTGTGCGAAAATGAGGAATTTGGGGGATTTTAGTGATGGGAAGTGTTTAATAAGGTACATTAAGGATAGGGGAAGGTGTATGAACATCAGGATACAAGTTTTGCTGATGGTTTGAGCATCCAAGAGAAATTTCCTTTAAAACCCTAGGAGAGGGAAATGAACCTTACCTAGGTGCAACTGAAGCATGAACAAGGTGTAAAATGACCCAGTGGAACTTGACATGATAATGACAACCCTCTGAATGATGGTACACTCAGCTGAATGGTGACATTGACTGACATTTGGACAACTTTGACAGGAGTAAAAGCAAACCCTAGACCTAATGCCTAGTGACCAAATTTTGCTTGAAGACTCACTGAAATGACAAAATTTGACCTTGACACCTTAAAATCACTTTGTAAGAGCATGTTTGATCACTGGAGGAAGGCTGCAAAGACTGAAACTAACGAAACCTATGCCTTTCACCTTCCTTTTCTCCTAATTTCTATTATTTTCATCAATAAAATTCCAATTAATATCTCTTTGCCTTTCCAAAGCTTTTTCCATTGCCTTTGCCAATTTCCCTTAACCATAATAAACCAAATGAACACCCACTAGGATGATTTTCCCAATATTCAGTTTGGATTAAGTGTCTCACCTTGGTTATTATTATTTTTCCTTTATTAACTTTATTACATGTATTTTTAACTTGAGGTTGTTACAAACAATGATAATACTGAAGTTCATAATTCATAAAGTTTCTAATGCAAATTGAAACTAGGCCTCAAAGCACTTTGATTTCAGTCCCCATAAGTCCAAATTTAGATACAATCTAATGTCATTTTTCTAGAAATGATTGAGCTTGTATATCATATATAAATACAATGCTTCATACCTCGAATACATAACACAAATATGTATCTTGATATGATCACATACCTTCCATGACTTCATAAGCCACTATAAAGTAGTCTTTGAGGATTTTAGGGTTTTGGCCTCAATACCAACCCCAACTAAAAAAAAAGCATAAGGACTAGTCCTAGAAAATATGATCAAAACTAAATACTAGGCTTAGATTAGGGAGATGACTAAGATATCACCACAATGGATCCTCCACAAGGTCTTGGTCTAGTTTAAATAGCCATACAACATGATAAAGACTAGGAACTTGGCCTAGTAACTTACTAAGGTTATCACATAGTTTATCACTGTAACAACCATTCTATTTGTCCTCCAAAGCCTGATTTATCCTAACAATAGCCTGAGCTTACTTGGCTTGCAGTCTGCACCTAAGGGAGGATTCATGGCCTCCTATAACAACTCCTATGTAAGTCGGCCTTTCTCCCATAGTCACATAAAATTTTGGCCCTCCTGTACTCTCGATCCTGTGGAATTACATGCCTCCTTTTAGGATGAGTTTAGTCAAGACATTCAGAAGTATTCCTTATGTAGAAAAATGGTAGTAACATCCTCTTTCAAGCTCAGAACAAGACCATAATTTATTTCCCTTAACTCGCATTCACAGAGGTACCTTATCATTAGTTTAAGCAGCTTAGTTAGGGACATACTTAAACTTAGATTATACATGCACATATCAGGTTTACATGAATATAAATATAACTTTCATACATTATTATCAAAAAATTTCAACCACCAAACTGAACATGAGTTACCACTGGTCCTTCACTTATTCCTCATGCCAACGTACTAATTTGAAGGAACTAGGATTATCCCAAAATTGATTGCCTTCAGACCTTTCCACATACCTTCTTAATTCAAATTAGATATGAATTCAATTTTATGGAGCTCATATAATCAAGCTAGAAAGGAAGTTCAAGATACCTTGTCCTTAATAAATCTTCAACCCTCTTTCACATTAATCATAAAAATTTGATTCTCCTACTCTTAAGTGCCCCCTTAGCTTTGATACCATGTTGATTTTTACTAGGTAAATGCTAGAACAAATTTCTTATACAGATCATAGCTTCAAAAAATCATTATTACCATTAGCATCTTACGTCATCAATAAATTATAAGAAAATTTATTCATAAGCATGAAAGAGCAGTAATAAATCATAGTAGAAACAAAAAAAAAAAAAAACCAAGAAACCATGAAACAAGAGACACATAAATTAGGCCTAAGACTAGGGAAAAACCTACAAGGCGAAAACCTAGAAGTTTCTTCCTAATGAGAGAGAGAGTTTCATCAATACATTAGAAATAACCATAGAAAGATAATAGCCAAATCAGTGACCAATAACAATATGAGATCTCAAAGCCCTCTTCCTAAAATTTTGGCCCTCCATTTCATAATTATTCCTTTGCTGGATCAAATCTTATCAAGACAAAATTTGATGATGCAAATGAGGAGATCAGGGTTTATAGACTTGAAGAGGGGCTCGAATGTGTTCCTCTTGGGGGCCCAACTGACCTAAAACAATTTTAGGCCAACTTGTAGATTTTTTGGAGGGAAAACATAAATTCAAAATTGCAATTTTAATTTTCTTTTCTTTCTTTCATTTTCATTAATGGAAATGTTGACCATGGCTACAATTTTCAACAATCCTCACTTGCATGAAATAACTCAAACAAAACCTCACAATCACTAATTATTATGCCACCAAATCAGAAATGGAATAATGTAACAACAAAACCACTATTTTAATATAATAGCTACTATTGAGATGGCATCAATGGCATAGGGATGGAAATAATAAAGGAAAGTTGTAATAGTCAAGTGCAATAGAACCACACATAGTATATTGTATCAACAATTATAATAGCATGTAGTATCACTATTCTGGGGCAAAAATATTTCCTGAGATGCACTTTGAACCACAACAATATGAAACAACATTTAGTGACCTACTCTATAACAAGAATAAATGATAACAATTTATAATAGAAACTAAAAATCACTCTATAATAGAGGTAGATAATGGTAATTTGTAACAACAATAAATCAACAATATTAAGGTAGGAATGATGAATATTGATTCTACGATGGCTATGGATGAGTGCTAATATTCTATTATTCAAACCTTCTACAATTTATCATAACAAATGAGTAACAATAGTGCCTCAATACCACAAGAATTATGTAACAGTGATCAAACACAATTATAAGAATAAAAACAACAACCTACAAGCAAATAAATAATGTAACTATGCTACCTTTATGCACAAAGAGGGATCCCTCCTAAAGAGTATGACCATTCATCCTTAGCAAGGAGTTGGAAAATCTTACAACTCACAGGCTAGTACAACAAATCATAAGGAAAACCGAAAACTTGCTAAGGATTAGATTAATTTTGAAAAATAAGATGTACAGATCCATAGTTCAAAACATTAATTCTAGCCCTCTTTTTGAGGTAGAGAGATCCTTCTCATAAGTTTGTCTACCTAATCCAATCTTGGTACAAATTATGATGAAAAGCCATGAGAATCTCTTGATTCTCATACTTTTCAAATTATAGTAACTAGAGGTATTTTTTAAGAGAATTACAAAAACTTAATTGCAAATAATAGTAAGGCACAATGGTTGCCTCATTTTAGTGACTAGCTATAATGTTGGTAATCATAACTGTCACAGCGAAATTGGTCGCATTGTCAAGAAAAGTCAATTCCTTGCTGACACAATGGCTCAAGTTGACCCTGTTGAGTAACAACGTATGCATTAGAACCTGAAGATAACGATGAGAATTGTATTGACACATAACAAAGTATCAACATTGGAATAGTAGTAGAGCTATATGTCATTGACCATGTGTAACAGTGTCACAAAATCCTGGAAAAACAACGTTACATCATTTAGAACAAGGGATTAATAATTTCCTAGCCAACTAGGTCATACTATAACATACTTCTTCATCATTTTGTTAGTAAAAATTCCCAAATAGCCACTCTCTCATCAAATGTAAGAAAAATGCAAGTTAGAGTGACATGAGAAAGTGGCAGACCTTGGTGCAAAAGATAAACAATTAGATAAAAGTATTTGATTATGGAAGGAAAAGTGGTAAAAAAATGTAGGGAAAAGGTGGTGAAAAGGATGTCAATTCCTGAGCACGATTTATATGCACCAAGACAATGGGGGCTACCATACCTCTATCTTTGAGGGGTACGTAGGGGAGGTGGTAACCCCCCTACATAAGGTTTGGGGTAGTGACCTAGAAAAACAAATTTTGGTGGTTTTTTTCCATTTGTTTTTGGGGCTTTAACACTTGATTTCCACTTTTAGCGATTTTCAAGTGCATGGTGCTTTTGTCCATGGTTTTATAGATTTAGTCATAGGAACTATAGTTATATTCTAGTCCAAGGTTAATGGATTGGGGGTTTTTAATAAATTGAAAAGAAAATCTTATTTGTTTTCTCGATTTTGGGTTTCCAAGATAAAATATTTGTGTTAATGTCTGTGTTTCCCATTCAATATTTTTTGTTTTATTGAGAATTTGTTTGCATGAATTATCCATGTAGGGTTAATACCTACAAAAAAATATCATGAATAAGTGAACATATGCTACCTATTAATGCTCATAAGAGAAATTAATAAATAGTACTAAGTATGCCAAAGAAAGAATCCTTGCTTTAAATAAGGTTCAATTGGAAGAATATCATACATCGTGTAGATTCATAATTGAGGTACTTGTCTATAGCATATATGTGAATAAATCAATATATACAGTGAAAATTAATGCAAATATATATCTATATGAGAAATAATAAAGGGTGGAAAGGGTTTGTAAAATTATGTCCCTTAGAATGTGTGGTAAAGATTAATAATGAACTATGTTGAAATGGTGTTCACATTATTTAATTAATGTGAAGTATTATGCATGGGGAAGATCAAATGACCGGAGAAATGTTACTAAAGGCTACATTTAATAAGCCTACTTCACTTGCTACTATCATGATTGATATAATTTGTACACATTTGTTATGTTGTGATACTTATATAGGTGGGTTGATAGAATTCAATGGATAATGCAAAATTTTATTACATGAAAACTATAATAACTAAGATATCTAAAAGTTGTAGTTGAGGACGAGTTGATAGTTAGGAATAAGTAGTAGGATGTTATCTAAAATTCTATTTTAATCATGCTAGAAGAATTAAATATTAACTCAAATGGTGATCATCGATTGATTGATCATTCCACCATTGATGCAATCTAATTTTGCATGACATTGAAATTAAAGTGAATAAAAGCATGAAAAACTATTTCAGTATTTGGATTGTAGATGGAATAAGAAAAAAAACTTTATGATGTTTTTCAAGAGAAACAAACATGTGCACTTTTCTAATCAAAGAAAGTTTATGACTCCTAATTTCTACCAAGTGAATAGTCACTATTATTAAGATGCATGATAACTTAATTAGTAGAGCCCTCAACAAAACAAAATACATATTTTTGTGGGGTGTAACTCTAGAAGAAAACTAAAATAATTTGCATTAGTTTTTCTATGATTTTGATATGGATTAAGAATTATGTTTGAAGAGAACTAAAAGAAGATCATATATTGGGCACAATAGTCAACTATCAAAACAAAAACATGGGTTGTGGATATTTTGTCAGTGATTAATGAAAATAAGTGTCAAAATGATCTATCTTAGTGGGAAATATAGTTTGGAGGGGTTATATAATAATAATAATTTAATTTTAAGGTCATGGTCAAGTTAGACACCAAAGTACGAAACTTCCTTGATTGTGGGACAAGGGATTCACCTTTGTTTACTTCTTTAAATACTATAGTCTACAAAGGTGTACATGCTCTACCCCCCTATTGATTTGAACCTAATGTCTCTTAGGAGGAAACACATGCTCTTAACCATTAGGCCCAACTTCATGGTTCTAGGATCAACTCATAAATTTGTTTATGATGTTACAAAATAATTGAGGTGAATTTGTTGATTTCGAAAGTTTATATGGAAAATAAAGGAGTACAACATGAATGCCATAAATGCACCCTTCCTTTCTCATAGCAAAAAGTAACAAGATGATGACATGTCAACTTGAATATGGTAGTGATTGGAAGCTAATGATGATTATTCACTTGGATTTACAAACATGAGTTGACTAGACTAGTAAAGAAGAAGTGGTATCCATTTCTCTTGGAGATCTTATTATTTAAAAAAATGTTGATTTAACTATGGGAGTAAGTTAGGGTAGATTTTAGTGATTAATTTTAGTAATTGGCTATTTTTTAATCTTTTTTTTTTCAAAAAATATATTTGGCAATAGGTCATTTTCTCTTTAATAATTCACCAATTTTTTACATAAAATATGCTTATGTTAGTAATATTCATTGAAATTTACGAGATTTATTGGTATTTATTATTAAACATACACCCATATATCAATATGTATGATTTTTCCAAACCAAAATAGTCACTTAGAATACTAGTATAATATATGAATCCTTAAAAAATACCTTAGATAAAACCAATAAGATAAACAAAATCGACACAGAGAAAAATAAGATAAACACAATTGACCAACTAGTTATTGACAAGTTAAAAGAATATGTATGATCATTTCAATTGAATACACATTGTTCCAAGGGAAAATAATCTTCCAAGGGAGAGTAATCACATCAAGGATCCTATTATGAGGATGAAAATTTATGTCTATTGTGTTGATGTGATGTGTGAAAAGTAATAAAGATATTAGTAGATTCTACTCAAGTGTATCAAATGAATTTTAAAGGTGTAATTCGACAAAGTGAGCATTGAAATAAGTTTATGTCATGCTAAAGCATGTGAACATACAACTAGTAAATCGACCAACATTAACAAGCTAATTGGTTGTTTCTCTACCGTGTTCCCTAATTGATTTGTGAACCATGATGAGGATGATAACTACCTGAGTGGTAGCCCTTTATGATCTATGTAGCCTTCAAAAGTACCCCAACATACAGGCATAACTAAATAAATATTACACATTCTTGAAGATTTTTTTTTCAAAATGATTTTTTCTATATGAGATGCAATTCAAAAGGAGTAGGAGTATTTGACTATGGTTGTTTTATGGAAGAAAATTATTAATTAAGCTATTTATAAAAAAGTGTGAGAGTCATAATTGTAAAAAGGGTCATATTGAGTCTTCTATTAATTGACAAATATAAGTTTTTTTTTCTTTTTCTTTTTTCTTGAGTCATATGTATAAAATGATCCTAGAGTAAAAAATGAGTTATTTCATTTGTACTATATATGGAGTTGAAAAACATGAAAGTGTACACAAAGAATAGTGGATGATAGTTGAGTCCCCCAACAAAGCCACATTCAATAAAAAAGTGTACTTGCAAGTATGTGATGTAATTATAATTATGAAAGAAAAGAGGTTAGCATAGTGGAAAAACTAATTTAATTGAGTACTAGAGAAGAGAGTTTGAAAAACCATCAAAATTTAATTGAATATTAGGCACAAGAGAATTTTAATTAGGTAGTGTGAACACACATACAATGAACATTTTATGAGACACTTGATTGAAAAACAATTTAGCAATGGTGTCTAGAACTGATTGAGAATTATTGTAGCATGGTTGATTGAGCATTATGATTTGAGCATACACATGTAGAGATAATTAATCTCGAGATTCTTACTACAATGACAAGAGAAGAAATCATTGAAGGAAGTGACATCATATGATACACATGCAAAAAAAATGAAGAAAAATATGATGACACAAGGTTGTGAGAAATTATTGAACCCCTTAGTATATCAACTGAGGAGAGTTCTATGGGTTGTAATTAAAGAGGAGAAAGAAAAGAAACACATTAGATTAATAGTTGTCTAACCTTAGTAAGGGTGAGTCTATCAAGTAGACTAGGTGTAGAAGAGGAAGCAACTATAATGATTCCTAACACTACAAATATAGTGGGGCATTAGGTAAATGATATGATAACCTTATCTAAGCAAGGTATTGGAGGTTGAACAAATGTAAAAATGAAATCATCCATGCCAAATTATAATCTAGAAGAAATGTTGATAGACTAATAAGCAACATTAAACCTTGTAAATGGATATATTATTATACATTTAGTGGCTTTATAGATAATTTACTTATGTAGACTAATATTCATCGCTAATAAATAATGAGGCTAATTCAAAAAGAGCATATATTCAAGATGTTGCTACACAATTTATTTGGGATGAAGAAATAGTTTGAAGTTGGGGAAGAAGTTGAGAGGCTTCTTAGGCATATGTAAAAGCCATCACACATTGTATTAAGACATTAGACATTAAAATAAGTGAATCTATAAATGTTATGTGATAAGGCATATGATAAAGAAAACCTAATGAATGTTTAGGCTATGGTGGTTGAAACTATCCTAACCATCCATTAAGAATGGACAAAATACGATAACTTGAACTTACCCATATATCTATAATTATTTTGTGTGTATGATTATATTTATATGCATCTTGAAATTATTATATGAATTTCTCAGATTGATTAAATGCAAGGAACTGTTGAATGGATATAGCAATGCTATTTCCTTTTAAGTTGGGTCCCACAACAATTAAGGTAAAATTTCAATAGTATCATGAATATTTTCATTAGGCAAACTTGATAAGTAAGTACTAATATGGGGTGTGACATAGTTATGTGTTCTCAAGACACACACTACCTTAGTCAAAGAGGAACCCGAAAGATCTACTATGAAAAATTTTGTGGACACAACACACCATGGGGGCGACTTTAGGATAATAGAAAGAACATAAGTATAGATGACCTTAGGTACCTTATGGGGTGATAAATATAATTAAATTTTTAGTAGGGTTAATGTTATACTCCTAAAATGAATTAAGGTTTGTATCCTAAAGAAATTAGGATTATATTTGATGTCATATATTCATGTGATTTATTTCATCATAAACCTATTTATGAATTCTAATTACCATTTGATGGAGATTATATGGTATGAGGAAAGAGAGTTTATTTTGTTGTCTTAATGAGAAAAGTGTGCTGGGAATTTTTATGGGGAAAATAGGGAAATTCTACTTTTCTATGTTGTGAAACCTATGAGTTCTTAGGAAATGAATAGGTTGGTTTCCTTTAGATGTTGACAACTTGTGATAATATGTACATTACCCATTAATTCTATATAGGTGGGTAGAAAAGGTTTGGAGAACCCAATCTTGCAGGGGATATGCTACTTAGATTCCTAGCCTGATTGAAGATATCTGTTACTAGAAATTCTATAGTATTATGGCTTGAGAGGGTAGAATTATTATGCACGCCTAGTCTCTACAAGGAGGTATATTTAGTGATAGATATCTCTCCACCATTTAATTAGACTATGTTCTTGTGAATGTTGTTATGTTGGTTTTCTTGTCACTCTATGTTGTGTTTGGATATTTGATCTTATTGATTGGGATTTTATTTTAGTTGAATATACTTAGTTTTTATGTCATTGAGTTCATTCCTCTATGGGTGGTATGCTGGAATAACAAGCTATGAAATCCAACACATTGTTGAATATTATATAGACAATATGTCAACAATTAAAAGTTGACTATGATATTTAAATGAGTGGTCTATTGAGTCAAGGGTTAGGCATTTGACTAAAGTAGTTAGGAAAAAGTAGTTGATTAGAGCAAAAAAAGGGAAAAAATCAAGCAATCTATTATGCCCCCTCACTGGTCTAAGTGGACCTCATGTTCCTCACTTCAAGGGACTTGGTTACATCTTGGTGCTATATACTATGTCCTTATAGATAGATCTAAACATGAACAAGTGTGGCATGTGTTGCAAATGGAGATATTTTGGTTTCTTTCACTTCTATGTATGTTAGCTATGCTCAATTTTTCTTAAGTGTTGTAACAATATCTTTAGACACCACCTTTTTCCTGGAACAACAATATCTTTGATCTACCTAATTGGGAAATGTTCTCGAATAGGGAATAACTTGCATATATAATTTGCATTGGTGTAAGGAAGAGACCACTTTGATGTGCTTCCTCAATAGTTTACTACTTTGAAACCTAGTTTTCACTTTTGGGCTAGTCTTTGTCAAGGCATTGAAAAAGACAAGTAAACTAAATTGATATGGATTTTTTTTCACTTATATATAATTGTTTTTTAATTATTATTATGTGAATTCTTATGAAAATGAAGTTACGAAAAAAAGCGTTAATATGTGCCTAGTTTTAATTACCATATATTATTGAATTTCATGTCCCAAAACAATAAACAAACTAGATTAGTAATGTTAGGTCAAGAAATTATAGGAAATCCATGTTGGAATTCAGAATTATACTAAGGGAAGGCAGGAGGGGGGGCGGTTGAATCATTATAATGAGAAAATTATTTATTTAATTCCATTCAAACAACATAAAACATCAATCTCACAAACTAAACGAGTAACACACGATATACATGAAATCCTTTACAAGAGAAAATTGCAAAATTTCTTAATCTGAAAGATATTGTAGGAACCAAACTACTATTGCATAAATTTGTAGAAACCAACCTATAGGAGACACCAATCCCCTCTCCTAATTTGTAGGAACCAACCTACTAGAGACAAAGACACCAATTCAATTTGCTGCTTTGTAGGCACCAACCTGCAAGAGACATTAATCCCCTCTGCTGGTTTGTAGGAACCAATCTATAGGATACATCAATTCCATATGTTGCTTTGTACATACCAAGCTACAAGAGACACCAATACACTCTTATATTTTCTAGGCACTAGCCTATGGAAGACACCAATCCCCTGTATTGCAAGATTTCTAGGCACCGATGTACTTATTTCTTCCCAATGTTTGTTGGTTGCTTCTACTTTCACTAAGTGTTCTTTTTATTTTTGTCTTCACCAACTCTATTAGTTTCTTCTATCTTCACCAATTCTACTTATCTCTTCTTCATTCACCAAGCCTACATCTTCCAAAACTTGTTGCTTTTGTTGTTTGAAGCATGTTTCATGAGAATTCAGGAATACTAACTTCCTCAAATCATATCTACAAAATTGTTGCTAAAAAAGGTATGAAATTTCTACCATGATTACCTTGATATTTTTCCTCCATCTCATCCGAATTTTACATTTTGAAACAACATAGAAAGAAAGATATAGAAAAAAATAGCAAACTAACATGTTTGAAGAAGACTTGAGGAGCATTCAGGTTGCCTAACTTTCTTCAACCATATCTTTGAAATTATAGTGAATCAAGGTATGAAATTTTAATCAAAGGTACATGAATATACTCTATATATATCCTCTAAGTTACATGATTTGAAACATTCTAGAACAAAATTTACACCGAAAATTCCCAATTGACCTATTTGAATAATATTTTAGGAGCATTCAAGAAGCCTAAATTCCTTCATCCATATCTTTGAAATTATAGAGGATGAACGTATGAAATGGAAACCACAAGTACATGAATATATTATATATCTATCCTCCAAGTTTAACAATATAAAACATCCTAGAACAAAAGCTATAACGAAAATTCCTAGCTCACATGTTTGAAGAAGATTTCAGGGGCATTCAGGAAGCTTAAATTCCTTCGGCCATAGCTCTAAAATTATAGTGAATCAATGAATGGAAATTGAACCATATTTACATGAAAATATTCTCTAGAGCTCTTTCATTATTCACAGTATGAAACATCATAGATGAAAATATATAGAAACAAATCCAAACTTGACTCGTTCACCTCATGAACCACATATTTTCTCCCACCTTTAGTCCTTAGGAATTACCCCAAAAGTTATTCCTCATCTCCTCTTATGAACTCAGATATGTTTTTAGATAAATTTATGTTAAAATTAACTTTTATTTCCTTTATTCATAGTGTTTTTATGTCCACTTATGCATATGACTTGTAAAACTTGTTGGTTTGGCCTACTTGTAATTTGATTGGATCATATTGACGAAATATTTCATATCTTCTCATTCCCATGGATTTATAAGGAGAGTTATATACTGTTGGAAATGTATTAGAATAATAATTCTATCCATATATCTTATTCTCATATTTCATCTAGGAAATTGGATTGAAAATGCATTCAAGGACAAGGTATCTAAATGGAGTCTTCTTGTACTTTGGTTGGGTAATTTTGATAAAAAATTCATATCTCCTCATTCCTATGGAATTAGAGGGAGCTTCATAAAATTTTGGAAGGTATTGAAATAATTTTTCCAACCATATATATCATAATCCAATTTGAGCTAGGTAATTTGATTAAAATTTCCTTCAAAGATAGGGTATCCAATTGGGGCATCAAAAGTCCAAAAACAATCATTATAAAAATCTTCATTTTCCAATATTTATCTTGGACATAAGTAGTTTCCCTCGTCTTTGACGTAAATGAAAAAACTATTTCCAAAAATACCTCCCTTTTTATTGATGGAAACCCTTAGTCAATTATGTAATAATATTGTATAACTCCCCCTATCTACAATTCTATTGATTCCTGCAACTTCTCCTCCTTATTTGTAACTCTTCTTCTGTAAGCAAATATTTTTGGTTTCTACAATGGCTCCCCCTATCTATTATCTCTCATCAACTCTACATATTATCCTTTAGATGAAAAAATATATATTTCATTCTAACTACAACTCCTTTTTTCAAGGTTTTATCCTTCTGTATGCAACATTTCTTCTTTTGTGCTTCTAAGACTTCTCCCCCTATGATTGCGTTGTATATGAACAATAATTTTGTCTTTAGTAGTGCACCTTGTGAATTGCAATTGGATATTGCTCCTTTTACTAAGAAAATGAGGGTATGTCACTCCTAACCTCTCCCAGAGATACTCAAAATCTTTTATGGAAGTGGTTTGGTAAATATATCCACAACCTATTCTTTTGAAGAAATGTATTCTAACATGAAATTTTGATCTGCTACATGTTCTCTAAGAAAGTGATATTTAAAGGGGATGTGCTTTGTTTTTTAGTGTAAAATGAGATTCTTTGACACATTAATAGCACTTGTATTATCATAGATAATGAGAATAGGTTGATAATGATTTACCTTCATATCTTTCAAAGCATGTTTCGTCCATAGAACTTGAATACAATAAGATGTTGCTTCAATGTATTCTTCTTTAGCTGTAGATAGGAAGATAGAAGTATGTTTCTTCCTAATCTACCAAACTATAACATTTCCTAAGTAAAATGATCCTCCAATGGTGATTTTATTATCATCCACACTACCTGCCCAGTCAAAATCTATATTTGTTGTTAGACTGAAGTCTTCGCTTCTTGAACACCATAAGACAAAGTCCAGGGTGTGTTGAAAATGTAGCTAGTTTTGGTATTCATAATTGTTGTAATCATTTCAATATGTATCCTACGTAACAAATAAGAAAATAAAATAAAAGTTGTTATTATTAAATAATGGGTTTCATGCTCATTATTAATGGTCTTCTAGGTTAAAGTATGTTCTTCATGCTTCTAGTGTTTGTTAGATCTTAAGATTTATTATCTTGAGTCAAAGGAGTCAACATCAAGTTTATAAGTGTTGGCATTTTGGCACAGGTGTGGTGCTATGGCACAGGTGTTGTCCTTGATGGGAACTCTCTTTGGTGACAGATCTCAGTTCAGGTGCTCAGAATGAAGGAAATCTTTTATACGCAGGTACACCTTGAAGAAGACGCGTATACACGCGGGTTATACGTTCCGAAGTCGCGTATGCGTATACACGCACTTTTATGCACATAAAAGCACGTACATGGTGGGAAACTTACTTTTGGTCCGTGGTTGTTAGTCCTTGGAATTTGAACCCATGGTTGTGGACCATTGTATCTCGTCAGAAGAGTTGACCCCAGGTTTTGGGCCCTTGGTATTGTTTATTATGGTTTTGGCCCGTGGTATTGTGCAAGGCCTATAACTATAAAAGAGGAAGGAGATCATGTGGCAAGGTATTATCTGATTTATTGAATATCTGATATCGTGTTAGATCTGGAATAGGTGTGATCAGGTTATGGTGCAGATCTAGATTTGAAAAGGAGGAACCTAAGCGCAAGAAGGATAAGGACTATTGATGGATCCAAATCTCAAGGCTTGATCATTGGTATCTCTGTATAATTTTGATCTGTTATATGTGGCGCACTCTTGATCTATAAACTTGGGCTAACTAGTGTCTGAATGCTTTAAAGAATAAATTGTCATTTATAGATCTGTACGCAGGTTTAGTAAATTGAAAGTGCGTATACACGCGTTTTCTGTGAATGAAGAACGCGTATACGCAGGTTGGTTGTGGTACAGAAGCATATACTCGCAGGTTGATGAACAATGAAGTAGCGTATATATCTTGATTTATGTTCTAGCTGCTTCTGTTTTATTGTTGCAGTGCTATAGGTTCAGAATTGGTGTTTAATTACAGTTACTGAGATCTGGGTACAGTGGTTAGAGAAGTGCTTATTTGTTTTAGCTTTTGATTGGTGAAAAAGGAGTTTGGGTTGTGCAGAAATTCTTGATGTTTGATTGATGTTACTTGTGGATCCAGTCTGAAAATTAATGAAACGAGGTCCCTGAAAGCAAAGAGAAGGTTGCAGCCTTCTGCAGGTAGGAGCCTGCGTACTAGTATCTCAAGCTAGTACAAGAACTAAGGGGGTTGGAGCTCCCTTCTAGGAAAGCTGGAAAACGAGAGAGAGTTGTAGCTCTCTGCAGGTTGCAGCCTGCGTACTGGTAAATTCTGCTCTAGTACAAGACATTGTAAAGAGAAGTTTCTAATTAAAAGAAGATAGAGACGAATTGCAGCAGGGGGTTTTCACCCACATTGGGTTTCCTCCTTATATCTTGTGTTCTTGTGTGTGACTGTCTTCTGCTCTGTTTCACTGTTTTTGGTAGTGTTTATGTGCATTTGAATCACAGATTAATAACTGACATATGAAAGATAATTCAAATTATAAGTTTGCTTTATATACGCGAGTTTCTTTATCTGTACGCAGTTTTTATTAACTGAAGTAGCGTATATCATCTGGAATTTAAAAAGGAAATATTTGGCTTGATAATACTGATTCACCCCCCCCCCTCTCAGTATTATTTCCAACAATTGGTATCAGAGCAGGTCCTTCTGAAGAAGCTTGATCACTTGAAGGAAGATCTTTCATCATGAGCAACTACGAGAGGGAAGCATCAATCAGGCCACCGGTTTTTGATGGGACAAACTTCGTATATTGGAAGGTAAGAGTTACTGCCTATCTTCAATCTTTGGGTACAGAAGTCTGGGATATCATAGAAACATGATATACTTTTCCAGCAGCAACTCCTACAGATTCGGCTGAGAAGAAGAAATATGAAACAAATGTAAAGGCGGTCAATACTCTATTGGGATGTCTATCTCAATCAGAATTTGTGAAAGTTATGCAGTTAAAATCAGCAAAAGAAATATGGGACAAGATTGTCCTGAGCTATGAAGGAGATGATCAGGTAAAACGAGCAAAACTTCAAACTCTCAGGATTCAGTATGAAAATATCAAGATGTATAATGATGAAAGTGTGGCTAACTACTTTCTTCGTGTAGATGAGATTGTTAATTGTATGAAAAATTTGGGTGAAGAAATAAAAAAGGCTGTTGTGGTTGAAAAAGTTCTAAGATCTTTGTCCCCTAGGTTTGAATCTAAAGTTTCTGCAATAGAAGAAAAGGAGAACCTTCAAAACCTTAAAATGTCGCAGTTGCATGGAATTCCAACTGCTTATGAAATGAGGAAAGGAGGACCTTCAGATAGGAGAGAAGCTGCTTTCAAAGCTTTCGGCAAAGGAGACTACTGGATTTCAGAGATCTGTGGTTTGTGTTATTTGAATTTCTGATCGGAGAACCCACAGTAATGGAGTTTTTACACCAACGTTTCGAATCCCAAATGGGATCCATCATCAGGGAAAAGAGAAAGATGAAGAGAAAGATGATAAAAGAAGAGCCAGAGGGAAGAAATAAATACTCATGAGGGCAGAATAATAGAGGCAAAGCACAGGTCGGCTGGAAATAAATAATGAAACCTAATTTTAATTTTAATTTTATTTATTGATTTTGATTTTAATAAATTAATCTTATTTATTTAATAACTTTTTTAAAATAATCTTGAAAAAATATAATTACCTAGATACTAATATATATAATGATAATAATATCAAGAAATTTTTAAAAAACTTGAAACCCTAAGGAATAATATCTAAAAACTAGAATATAAATTTTAATATTTTAATATTTAAATCATAAACCTAATACCATTAATATTTATATGACCTAAAGACAAAACTAAATTTTTTTATCTAAATATCTAACTAACCTAAGGACTCTACACACATTCATATATATATATTAGAATTAATAATAATCAAGCCTACAACTTCATAAATATATATTAGAGTTAATAACAATTAAAGCCTATATCAATATCTAAAGACTAAAATAAATATTTTAATCTCATAAACCATTATATGACATAAACTATATATAAAATTATTATCTAAAACTAATGTAAATATATTAATATTAATAAATATGATTCTATAAGTTAATGACTCTATATGACAAAATAATATAAGTTAATGACTCTATGTGACAAAATAATATTAATATATAGGACAGATAACTTAATAATAATAATATGGTTATAAAACTTTAATATTATTATAAATATGACTATATGACCTAAGAAATTTTTTAAACCTGATCACTATATGACTTAAAATATTTTTATTTATATGACCTAAAGTCTAAATAGCTTAATATATGAAATATTAATAAAAACCTAGCCACTATCTAAATAAATTCAAATTAATACAAATTAATAAAACCTAAATTCTAAATTAATTCAATATTAAAGACTAGACTATACTTAGAACATGCATTAATGCCTAAATATTTTATTAAAATCAAACATTGAGGTTATATTAATAATTAGGGTTTTAATATAATATAAATAACCTAAAGACAATATTACTATGAAAATCAAAACACTTGTTAATGTCTATAATATTATTTATATCTACTATGAAAACTTATATTAATATCTATCTTGATAACTATCTTACCTCCTAGACAACTTTACCTGTTAGACAACTTACCTGTTAGACAACTTACCTGGGGCCGGGCTGACGTTTCTTGATTTCACTGATCAGGGGAAGCCAGCTTCCGCTAATCTCCAAACCGCCGTCTCTGTTCAAATTACAAGGATGCTTCAAGATTTCGAGGGCTTCTCTGATTTTCCGTTTCTGATGCTGCTCTTCTCTTGCGATGATTGAGGCGTTTTCTAAGCAGATGTGGTGTTTAGTCTTTGAGGAGTGTTCTGCCAAGGCTGAGGTACGAGATCTTCCTTTCCTGATATCAGCGCCATGTTCTTTCAGTCTTGTCTGGAGGGAACGACCAGTTTCACCTATGTAGCTTTTCCCACATGAACAGTCTATTTTATAGACTCCTTTGAGCTGCAGTTTATCAATATCATCCTTAACTGATTTTAAACTTTGTCTGATGGTACCGGGAGCTGAGAATTGCGTTAGAATGTTTCTCTTTCTTAGGATCTTTGCCATTTTATCTGTGACCCCATGGATATAAGGTAGAAAAACCCTACCATCATGAGGTTGATCCTCCTCTTTAGGTTTGGGAGAGGACAACCTTTTTTCGGCTTTCTTTATGGCTTTTTTAATCTCATGATCCTTGTAGCCTATATTTTTGAAGGTTGAGATTAAATGCCTCTTCTCTTCATTTATATGTTCTGTGTCAGACTACTATGAGTCAGGACACATATCAGAAGAAGAAGAAGAATCAAATTTTGTCAAAAATCTTCAAAGGGGTGCTGGACAATTCCGAGGTAAGTTACCTTTCAAGTGCTTTGCTTGTGGAAGAGTAGGTCACTATGCTGCCAAATGTCCTCATAAGGATAAGATTGACAAGGGAAAGGAACCTGTTAGATGGAACAAGAAACAAAATGCAAATAAGAAAAGCTATTACACTCATGAAGATAGTGATGGTCTTTCAAATAGTGACGAAGATGAATGAGGTAATGAATATAAACTTTTAATGGCTTTTGAAGATGATGACTACATGGATGCTATAGATGTAGACGGGTTTTGTGAAGAGATGACTAATCTCAAAATTTGCTTAGAAGAGAAAAGTGCAATTATTGATTCTCTACAATGTCAACTGGCTGAAAGGGAAAAACATCTTGAAAAATTGGAAAGTGAAATTGTTTATCTTAGAAAGGAGATTGAGAAAACAAAAGCTATTAATCTTAAATTTGTTAAAGGATCTGAAACTCTGGATGAGATTATCAATGTGCAGCGTTCTCCACTAATCAAGACAGGTCTTGGATATAATGGAGAAACATCTCAAGCATCCACATCCAAAAGTTATCTTGATGCAGCAAGGAGGAGCGAACAAAGGCCTAATAAAAATCATCAGGTAAATCAGGGACAATTTACCTCAAAAACAAATAAAGACTATCAAGAAAATCAGGGGCAAACTACCTTAAGGACAAATAGAAGCTACAATCAGCCACAGGTAAAATCTTCTCAATTTGCCTCAAAAATGGATGTCAATAGAAACTACAATCGGTTGGATGATAAATTTGATAACCGCAGGAGTTTCTTCAATGGCCAATGTTTCTCTTGCCATAATTTTGGTCACAAAGCAGCTCAATGTGTTGCCTATAAGACAATCATGACTAGAGAAGCTCAAAAGCAAAGGAATATGACTGGGATCACAAAAAGGACCTATAACAACTTTTCGGCCCTTGAAAATGAAGTTGAATGCTCTATTTGTAATAAGTTTGGTCATGAAGATTCTGAATGCAGGAGCAGGTTTTGGAAGACAACTCAGAAGGAACAAACCTCAAGTGCCAGAACATGGAGAATGAAGGAACCACAACCAGAAAGATGTGGGATAGCTTTTTATGCAGAAGGACAAGAAAATCTATGGTATATCGACAGCGGATGTTCAAAGCATATGACAGGGGATAAAGAAAAACTTGAATCATATACTGTCAGGCGGAAAGAGTCGATAGTGCGGACACAACCAACCTCCCTAGGAGCCTAAGACTCTCTAGTGACAAACAAGACAAACAAGAGCAATCCTTCTCTAAACATGAATTTACTATATAAGAAATCAAGCGTTTAGATCCTACCTGTAATCCAACGCTGTTGTAGCAGTCCAGCCTCACTGATCCAGATGAGCTCCTCCTTCACTTTGAAACCTGCATCCACTAACAATCAAACGATTAAATAGCACTTGATAATCTCATAGAATAAAACATATTTAATACATAGACCAAGGAGTACATGAAACAACTCATAAATAACAAGTTATTGAGAAGAATGGACTCATTTGCATTAATAGGAAACAAAAGGAACAATTACAACCTGAGCCTTGGTGTTGTGCAAGTCCCTCCCAGGGTCCATCAAGAGTTCTCCTTTACTTTGACAAAGCTCACCCACTTCCAAATAGAACAAGCAAAGATGGTAATCTCTCCTCACAAGCTTCTAAATGGGAGTCCTAATTCCAGCAGCATCTACCCTTAGAAATGTTTAGCTTCCAACCTCCCCTCCTTCTGGCCCAATGCCTGTATTTATAGTGGTCTAGAGGAAGTTATTCAGGTCCACCATCAATGGGATAATCCCCTCTTTGGATGGGATAGCTCCCTCATTGATGGGATAAGTTCCTCTTTGGTAGGGGTACATGAACCATCTGGAGGCGCTCAATACACGTCGAACAACCTTCTAGAATGCTCTAGAAATGACCACAAGTAACTTTTTAAAGATGAAACTTGCGCATTTTGACCTTTACAGGGGGACGCACCTGCCCCTTTACATACAGAGCGTACAAGTACGCAGCTTTTGTGAACATTGGGTGCGTACCCGCAGGTAAGGTTGAGAGAACCTGCGTACCCAGAGATAAATACATTTATAAAGACTTTCTCTCTTTTTGGAGTTTGACATGGAGAGCAGAGGCATAAGACTTGCCCAGGAGGATAGCATGACTGTTGATAGAGCCATACTAACTATAAATAGCCATGGTGACATTTTTTAGTGTAACAGATTGCCCCCTAAAGTGCGAAGCCTGTAATAGATTAGGGTTTTGTATTATCTAGGAAGGGTGAAGCGCTTTATCATTTCAAGGATTATCTCGTGGAGAGCCTGGTCAGAACCTGCAATTTTCAACACAAAATACATGTATAAGATTATATCATCACTGAGGTAGGCATTCCCATACTCAGATCAAAACTTTAACTAACAGACTAACTACTCTGATACAGGAATGATCTTGCAGTACATCATAATCATAGACTTTTGTAGACACAGTATGGGCGCAGCCATCTGTTTATGATTAGTCTACTTAGATAATGAATACAAAACTCCTCGCAGCCTGGATGGTGGAAACTAGATCTAGGGTCTTCATTTCTGCTTCCCGAATTGGTACGATTCTAGCCATGCGAATAAATGAGTTGATGTCGAACATGGTAGAAACCACTTGATTACCAGTCGATGATGTAAACTGTTAACAAGTGTGAGAGAGACCACCAGTAATGTCAATGGTTCTCAAAGTACCCAGTACAATCCATGAGATGTGAATGAATGAGTTGATGTCGAACATTTCACGGAATCCTTTGATCGAAAGTAAATGATGTAAACTGACGTCAAAGGCGAGAAACCTGCCATTGATGCATGCAGACTTCAAGGTACTGACGATTTCTAAGTCATCTCTCTAGATAATGTGTTGATGTCGATAGAAAGCGACCCGTTGCAGGCAAGCCCACAACACGAAATCATTGTTCAAGTTGAAGAAATGTTGCTGTAAGGACTGACTCAGGGATGGTCAAATGGGTGACAAGTATTTTGCAGATGAAAGTTTTGCTTGCAGACCTCTTGAACACATAACGACACGACAGATGGCTTGGTGATAAACGACTCAAAGTTAATCCCTGGAACCCGGCTGAAGACTTTCAATGTGGTTTGATCAACTGTGAGGTAAAGGATTTCCCAACCCAGGTGAATGAAAAGTGTCGTGTTCAAGAGTGGTAATAAAGTTTCTTCTGATACAAAAGATAACAAATAGGCTCATTCTTCTCTCTTTTCCCCCACCATTTCTGGCAAGTACCTCTTTATTTTTAACAAGCTTGAGGAGGATAACATATGCTTGATTATAAGCTCATCCTTCGGATGAGTCCAACCTAGTTTTGATTCGAACCCTAGGAAGGAGTGGTTCGTTCCTGTTTGTAATTGAACAGGTCCTTTACTGTGAAATTTTAACGAGTAGGAGAAACTCGACGTTTTTCAATTTTAGAGAGTCTGAAAAACTTAAGAAGACTCCAAGTTGAACTTTTTTGTAGATTTGTGTCCCCCAAGCCCGAAAAAGTATAAAATAATACCTGGGAGAACCGCTTGATCTTGCGACCAAGGAGTACTTTCATAATTAGTGCCACTGACCTGAAAAGTAAAAAGCGATCAAGGACACGTCGTTTTATTTCCAGTATCGAGTTTGAAACGACAAAAACCCGGCAACCTTTTCCTGTTTTTACGATCAGAAAAGGGCTATAAGGGGACCGTCTTTTAATTCTGTTTTAACGAGTGTAAAAGAAACGCTCGGAAATCTTTTCATATTTTAGGAGTCAGAAAAGGGCTTAAAAGATGACTCTGATATTTTGGTTTGTGAAAAATGACAATTTTCCCTCTAAATCCCTTTGTCCTGCACAAAAACAACACATTACTCATACCTGTTTAAGATAGGCAAAAATACATTGAAAAATATCCTTCCATGGTGAAAAATAAACAAACCTAGCATTTATTCATCCAAAAAACCTATAAAAAGACTTTTTACCATGTCATTTTTACCATTTTACTGATGAGGTTGAGAAAAGGGCTTTTGGCAAGAAACTTCCCGTGGTCATTGCGGAGAATCCGACCGTCAGAATCGAACGCCGTCTCTTCCAGGTATTTCACAACATCCTCCTCTTCAATTTCATCCGATTAAAATTTTGTTTTAGGTTTTAGTTTTGGTTTTTGGGGGGTTTTAGGTTTTAAAAACTGCTCTGCGGGGTACGCAGGTGCCCTAAGGGTGACCTGCGTCCCCCGACCTTTTCCTACACAGGAAAAAGGTCGGGGTACGCAGCCCACCTTCAGGCCAGCTGCATACCGGCGCTCTGTGTCCTAAACGCGGGGTGCGTCCCCCGCGAAGGGCGGAATTTGAAACCCCAAACCCCAAAAATAACCATTTAAATTTTCCAAAATTAATTCTAATCTTTATTTCTTGGTGTGTAGGGCACTCACCATGTTGGATTGGAGAGAAAGAGAGCACGAGGACGTTGATTTAGCCGCAATTGGTCACCAACCTTCCATTGATTCCCTAAAAGCATGCGGACTATATAAATACTGGGCCATACCTGGCATGATGGCTCAGGTGAGATTCTTGGAGTGGCTGGTTGAGAGATGGAACATTCATGAGAAATTCTTTTACATCGGAGGGCACCAGCTCGAGATAGAGCCCTCTGACATATACTTTCTCACTGGCTTGCCAAATAGGGGCGAGCAACTCAATCTAGCCAGGACTAGGCCGGGTGGCCAATCCCTTGCTAGTCTCCGGGCAGACTGGTGCATACCCAATCAAAACCATGCGAAAGGCATAGAAATCAAATACATCTCTCGGCGTGAACTCATGGTTATAGCTTTCACGGTTACCAGAATTTGCGGCGCAACCACTTTACATATTGCCACCGGGTCCCAAATGCGGATGGCGATTGACTGTTTCCGAGGCACCATCTTCAACTGGTGCGATGCTGTGTCGGCCAACATGAAGGGCCAACTGACTAGGGCAAAGAACGGACAACTGAAGACCTTTGGATATGGGCCTCTAGTTGTGAGCTTTGCCTTAGAGAGAGTTCCGATGCTGATCCCTCAGCATCTCACTGTTGATATCTTGGGTCCTCGGGAGCCAAAGCTGATACGATGGGTTACGGTGATGGCCCGGCATCCTGACGAGGGCGCGGCAGTTGTTCGATTCCCTGCTGGTTATTTTCACTGGTTAGAGGACCAGGTTTTTGCGATCCAGGACTTTCCGTATGCCGGAGTAGATTTTCGAGGTGATCCAGACATGGTTCTTCCACAGGGAGAACAATGGGACGACAGAGGTACTTCATTTTTCACAAGTTTTTAAATTTATCTATTTTTTTGTTTTTATATATATCGCCTCAAACTGATAGTACACATTTTCAAAATGCAGATGTAGGTCCACGGCGTCCAGCCAACCTCCGGGCTTTTGAGAGGAGAGCACCAGCTGTACCAGCACCAGCCCCACAGGATGCGGCCGCATAGACCTTGGCCGAGCTGGAACAGGATCTAGAGCGTCTGACGGCGGATATACCAGAGACCGCCATAGATGACATTCCCATTCGACTTCAGCGCTATGTGGTCGCAGTCCCAGGACCTTTTAGGAGGTTCTTGTGTAGGGTAGCGCGGGCAGTGGTCTCGTATAGAGAGCACCACCAGTGATTGGCTAGTCGCTTTTGTAGACACATATGACATTTTTGGTTTTTTGTACTTATCATTTTTGCCGATCATAAGGTGTTTTTCAACCTATGATCGAAGACGATGTATATTTTTTGACACACTCCTATCTATATATATATCATTATTACCGGCTTATCTTGTTTAACATATGTGATGAAATGTTTTTTAAATTTACTTGCATGATTATCGTAAATGTCTGTCCAACATTCGAGAAGCAATTGCATCTGCTAATGTATTTAAAGACCTTGGAATATGCTGATATTCAATGTAATCAAATTCACGTTCCAAGAGACACACTCTCAAAAACAACCTTAATAACACAGGATTTCTAATGGCATATACTCTATCAAGCTGTAATACAACAAGTTCAGAATCTAACCTCACTATCAAACGTCGAATTCCAAATGAAATAGATTCAGATAATAATTCAACCACTGCACTGTATTTTGCAATGTTGTTCGTCGTTTGACCGAGGCTTACCCCATGCATAGAAACTAACTCGTCAGAGGGCGAATAGATAACCCAAGCTGCGGAAGAGATATTCCGTGTACTACGACAAGCACCATCAGCAAATCCAATGTATGTTTGGAGAGGCGTCGACATCTGCAATATCAAGAGTAAAACCAAGATAAGCCAGAATAACGACGAAAAAACACACTTTCTAAGCTAAGCACACTAACTAAACTAACAAACACACTAGCTAGAAAGAAAACCTAGCCTAAATAAAAATTCTCCATACCCACCATTTAAGCATAATACCTCTTTAGGTAGAGTCCATTTCTGGGTTTACCCAAAGAGTCCCCATCAAAATCTACCAGCTCATAGGCCCCTTTTGCTAGCTTTCGCTTTACAATGTAGGGTCCATGCCACATAGGAATGAATTTTCCAGCACCTAGCTTATCGTTAGCTTGATCATATAATAGCACTAGGTCTCCCTCCGAAAAACTTCGAGGGGTCACATTTCTATCATACTGAGCTTTCATTCACTTCGCGTGAGTCTCGATTGCCAATGCAGCGTCACGTCGAGTCTCATCTAATTTAGCTAAGTATAACAAACGTTTCTCCTCTTCGAGGTAGCTGGGAGTAATTCGACAGCCATTTGAAGTGATGGGATTTCGCATTCAATGGGTAACACAACTTCCAAGCCATAAACTAGCTGGAAAGGAGTGAACCCTGTTGAAGTTTTCACTCAGGTTCGGTATGCCCATAGCGCTGAAAATAACATGTTGTGCCAATTCGACCGATGAATACCAATGGTTCGTCGGATCATGATAACCAGAACTTTGTTGATAGACTCAACCAAACCGTTGGCTTGCGGATAATAAGGAGTAGAGCTATCGTGGCGCAAACCAAGCTGGCTTGTAAGCTCAGTCATCATGATGTTTCGAAAATGGCTCCCATGGTCAGTGATGATTGCTTGTGGGACACCAAACCTAGTTATAATATGATTGAATACGAAAACTGCAGCTGTTTTTCCGCTTGCGTCGAATGTAGGCATCGCCTCAGCCCATTTAGTAAAATAATCAACCGCGAGGATGATATACGCATGCCCCCCGGCCGAGTGAGGGTTACAAGTAATAAAATCGATACCCCATTTGGCGAATGGACCAACGGAAATTATAGGGTGGAGAGGAGCAGGTGGTGCGCGCATCTTGCGATCAAACACTTGACAGTTGTGGCACTTCCGGACTGCAATGATACAATCTTTAAACATGGACGGCCAGAAATAGCCAGCACGCAACACCTTCTGAGCTGTGGCATACCCAGACATATGACCGCCACATGCTCCAGAGTGACAATCATTCAAAACCCTCTCAGCCTCTTCGTGAGTTAAACAATGTCGAAAAACTAAGTCTGCCCCCCGGCGATAAAGTGTATCTCCAATAATCTTGTATTGCTGGGATTGAAACCGAATTTTTCGACGTTCCGACTTTGAAGCTTCAGGCCGAAAGGTTTGGGTTTGGAGATAGATGATTATATCCCCGTACCACGGATCTAAAGTACTGATAAGAAACAAAGATTCGTCCGCAATGGACTCTTCTGCCACAGTTTCTGTATCAGCATGCGGGAAATCACACATCAATTCCACAAAAACTAAGGATTTCTTAGACTTGGACTTCTCAAACTCCAAGTCGAACTCTTGCAGGATAACGATCCATTTAGAGTACTTGCCCCCTAGCAGTTGTTTTGTCAAAATATAAATCATAGGGTTGCAATCCGAAATAACTGTAGTTTTACGGAGAAGAATGTAGTGACGAAAACGCTGGACAGCTTGAACGGCTGCCAGGGCCAATTTCTCCACATGCGAATATTTTAGTTCAGTGGGGTTTAATGTCCTACTAAGATAATATATCACATGTTCCGCTCCGAATTCATCTTCTTGAACTAACACCATTCCAATGGTGGAATGCGAAGCTGCGAGGTATAAGAAGTAGTCCTGGTTGTAGTTGGGAGGATGCAACAACGGTGCATGGGTCAACGCGTGTTTAAGTGCATCAAAAGATTGTTGGGCAATCTCATCCCAAAAGAATTGAGCGTTCTGTTTCAACAACCGTGTAAAACCTTTAGTGACCTCGGCGTAGTTTGGAATGAATCGGCGTAAAAAGTTCGCTTTCCCTTGCAAACTTTGGAGTTGGCGCAAACTCGAAGGAGGAGGCAATTTGATGATAGCTTCGACCTTCGAGGGATCGACGCGAATGTCGGCTTTTGAAACAACAAATCCCAGCAATCGACCCGTCTCTATACAGAAAACACACTTGTGGGGGTTCAACCGAATTCGATAATGCCTACACCTCATAAAGATTGCTCGTAAGTGGACAAGGTGATCAGCTCGGTGTAAAGAATGAGCAGGCAAATCATCGAGATATGGTTGCACAATGTGCTTGATGTCATGCAATGCATAAGACATCGCCCGTTGAAAAGTGGCCCCAGCATTCTTAAGCCCAAAAGGTAATTTGCAATAAGCAAATGTCCCCCATGGACAAATGAATGCCGTTTTTGGTTGGTCGGCAGGTAGAATATTGATTTGATTATAGCCCGAAAAACCATCCATGAAGGAAAACATTTCACTTCCGGCACAATCATCAATAATTTGATCGATATAAGGCGTAGGATAGTTGTCTTTTGGACAAGCTCGATTTATATCCCTATAGTTGATACAGATTCTTATTGTTCCTTGTTTCTTGTTGACCGGAACAATATTCGATACCCAATCCGTTAACGAGATTGGATAAATGAAACCTGCTTTCAACAGCTTTTCGACTTTTGCTTTAATTGCAGCCGCTTTCCGAGGGTGAATTTGACGCAACCGTTGCCGGACGGGTTTAGCGTCCGGGTAGGTCTTTATTTCATGAACAACAATGGCAGGATCGATTCCCGGCATTTCCTCGTAAGACCAGGCAAACACATCGCGGAATTCTTGGAATAGGGCCTTGTAAGTTTGGATTTCATCTTCTGTACATGAGGCACCTATATGAATGTTTTCCTCAATTCCGGGCTTCACTGAAATATCAATGGGAATAGTGCGAGAAATATTCCCTAAATTCAACTCCGAATCAGAATGTTTCGTTGGATTCTGAGCGTCTTTGACATATTCAGCGGTAAAGATAGATGAAAAATCATTTTCAAAAACATCATCCTTAGGTAAAAACGAAGATCTGTGATGAAGATCTTCCCATGGTAGATCGTCTACACTTAGGATTTCGCGAAGTTGTTCGTCAGATGACACGACTTCGGGAAACGCTATCTGTTCTAAGGTTGATGTGAAAAGTGATTCTTCACTGACCACATTCATTTGGTCGATTTGGGTTGAATGCAAGTCGGTAAAAGACATGACGGCTTCATAAGAAATTTCATATGGACTCAAAGGCATAGCATCACCGAATGAGTCTATCTCAGATTCAGATGGGACAATCCAAGGATCATCATAAATAATCATGTCTGATGTAATCATATGAATTGATGCAAATGAAGGGTCTGCGTTGATTGGAGGGAAAGGAAAAGTTCCCAGTAAACCGGAATCTTTAACTAAACCTACGCCAACGTCCCTATAAGGGATTGTCGTCTTACCGACATGATGGATACTCTCTGAAGAGGCTGGGTCGGATGAAAAGTATGTCAGCTGATCAATGGTCACGATCTTACCGTTATATGGAAACTTCATTACTCTGAAGACCGATGAAACGACTGCTGTCATAGCATATGACCAACTTCGACCCAAAAGAAGGTTGTAGTCTAGAGGGGCATCAACCACCTCCACATCCAGACTAACGGTTTTACCTTCTACCCCTATAGGCAATTCCTGTAGAATACCAAACGGACGGAACCCACGGCCATCAAAGGCCTTAAGGATGGTTGGGGATTGGTTCAACGAAGGAGAACCAAGTGATCTCCAACATTGAATCGACATAATACACGTAGAAGCTCCCTCATCAATTACAGTCCGATGAATAGGCCTGTTTTTGACTATCACTGGAATTTGGAAAGCCATTTGATGGGGTAGACGTGGTGTACTATTTTCTAGATCGAAGATTATCAGGTTCGGGTCCTGAACATCAACAGCTCCGATAGCCAACAAAAGTAATTTTCGTTGTGCTGGGCATGATTGCAGCACTTCTAAAGCCGACATTGCTGAGGGTGAAACAGCTAAGTCCTCAACAATGTTGTAATTCTGGGCCGCTCTCGCATGTGGATTGAGTGCAGACCTTCGAAGTACACCCTTGGCGGGCAGTTTGATTACTAAGTCCGGGTTAGGTTTTTCGATCTGTAGTGGATCGGAACCAGGAGCTGAGGTTGATGGATTAGAATGAGAAGATTCTGCTTCTTTACCATCAACAGGATTATTACTACCATAATCTTGCGATCGAGTCGCAATCCTCACATGAGACATCATCAAAATGGGTTCTTCACTGGCATTTGAGGAAGAACCTATCATCTTACTTTCCTGCTTTGGAAATGGATCTTTTAACACAGCAGGAGTGGGAGAACCTTTGACTATTTTCACAACCTCGGCCCGATGAGGGCAATCTCTCGTAAAATGATCCTCTTCACAAATAAGACAAGGATATCGAGGTTTGCGCTTTTCGTCATTGGTTTCCGACTTTTCCGTTTTCTCCTTCGGAGCCTTGTCTGCTTTAGCCTTCTTCTTTCCTTTCTTCTTTCCACCGTTTTTTGATTTGGCCGTAGATGACTCTACAGCGTGAATATCGGCGGAAAGTTCAGGAGAAGACTCTCCTGTCGGAGAATCGGGCAAAGTGATTATAGGAGTAGTTGAAACCTTGGAAGACTTCTTCTTACTCTTTGTATTCACAATACCAATCATACCATCAGCGGCATGAGATCCCGAAGGAGCAGCAGCGATTTGATTCGATTTTGGAAGATCTGGAATCTTCTCGTGTAACGTACCCGACTGAGTATAAACTAAGTCAAGGTATTGCACCTGAGCAATGACTTGCTCCTCAGTAACTACTCCGGCCTTAGCTACATCTTCAGTAATCTTCGGTAATAATGATTTAACAAACCATTCAGCTAAGATTTCGTCCGGGATAAAAACTTTCACTAACCTTCTTCGACGTCTCCACTCATGAATGTGATCAGAAATATACGTGGACGTTGATTGTTTTAGTGAAGTTAATAGCTACGTGCCGTTATCGTATCTGACCGGAAACTGAAAGTGAGTTAAGAACGAGGTAGCTAACTGGCTGAAATTGTAAAAAGAGGCCCGTGGTAACTCAATGTACCACTTGGCCGCGAGACCAATGAGTGTACGCTGGAAAAGACGCAAGCGGATCGAATCATCCGAGATAGAATTTGAAGCACACCAGAGGTGGTAAGTCATCACATGATTGGACGGATCCTCTCCAGACTTACCTTCGAACTTGGGTATATCACTGGGCAACTTATTTGGCATTGGTGGCCAGAACGGAAGATATTGAATTGGATCGTTCGTTAGGCACGTCAAGTCTGGTAAATCCAAAGTTGCGATAAACGGTAACTGCCGGTTAGGATCTCTAAAACTCTGGGTCACAAGACCAGTCCCAAGAGGAGGATATCCAGGATAACTAGGAACAGGAGTCGCATTAGGGATATTATATCCTCCTGGAAAACCAGGATTAACCGGACTGTACTGGGGTTGTTGAGGTTGTTGATAAGTGTACCTAGGATACGGTTGATACTGGTAAACCGGCTGTTGGACAGCTTGCCCATGTTGGTACTGTCCCTGGTACGGTTGCTGAACAAATTGAGGTTGAGTAGTGACAACCGTACTTATACCAGGTTGACCTGTAGGCATCTGGACCGTGGTTTGAATCGTAGATCCAAACAACGGTAAAGATGTCTGAGGAGTGGTTGCAGAGACAGTAGAAACCGGAGCTGTCGATACTCCAGAAGTAAGTGCGGCAGATGTAGCGGTAGTTGCAGCAGCCGTTTGAGATGGAGTACTAGGTGCAATTGGCGGCTGAGTAACTACCGAAGTTACAGAAGTTTGAACATTTGACTGGACAGGTTGCGGTTGCTGGGGTGGACCAGAAACTACGGGTTGTCCAGCTTGAGGTACCAACTGTATACTTGGCTGCAACATCTGTTGACCTTGTAATGGATCCCACACTATCATTCCGGGGTATTGACCTGTAACAGGTTGAGGATACTGAGATCCATAACCGGATTGAGGATAGGATTGATAATTGAAAGGTGCAGTTCCCATACCTTGAACATATGACTGACCTTGAGGTGGTTGATAACCTTGACTTGAGTATTGACCTTGAGGTTGATAACCTTGAGGTAAATACGGATACTGGGGTTGACCTTGACCTTGAGGTTGATACCCTTGAGGTTGATACCCTAGGGGTTGATACCCTTGAGGTTGATACCCTTGAGGTAAATATTGATACTGAGGTTGACCCTGGGGTACATATTGAGGCTGGGGTTGACCTTGAGGCATGTATTGCACCATAGGCACATACTGACCTTGAGGTTTCCCCCCAGACACGATTTGTGTACCTTGAGGTTGCCCCCCAGGCGGTAATTGGCCACCTTGAGGTTGGGAAACGGGAACGGAACCTGACATCATGTAAATGTCTCCTACACCCAATGGTATATTACCATTGTTTCCAGCTAATAACCCATGATCAACGGGTTGAGGAGATGCCACCGCAAAGGTACCAGAAAGTGATTGATACCCGGTGGGAACAGAAGGACCGCCGTGTAAGAAAGATTCAGGAGTTTGAGTAAACACGGACGACTGACCAGACATATTTACAGGAGTATAAATACCTCTGGGTGGAAAAGAAGTACGAGGAGTAGAAAAACCTACCCCTGAATTGTCTAAATAATTGGTTAACGAAAGGTACCAAGTAGTATTTCTAGGAGGACTGTAAAAGATAGATTCACGCTCCCTGAGCTCAATAGTAAGTTGATCTTCAAGGTTAGAGACGCCTATTTCTTCCTCTGGAGCAAGTTCTTCGATAGCAATCAAACCAGTAGGAAGATTTTCGGTGATAACTCGTTCTACTCTTGGTGAATCTGGAACACTAGAAGTCGGAGTAACAGGTTCAGATATTTCAGGTTCTTCACCTGTATCACTAGCAGACGAAAAACTACCAACAAGCTCAGGAACTATAACAGCTTCGGGATTATAACCTGTCTCTAGACCTTGGTAATCTAAATGGACTACCAAGGAAGATTCTCCTTCTTCAGGTGAACCTACTCTACTGCCACTAGGAGGAGTTACAAGGACCTTTAAACCTTCTAGATTACTGGGGTCGTCTCGAGGAGGTTCACCCCGAAGTCTACGGGATCTCCTCAACAATTCGGCCACAGAAACAACTTCAGGAGACTGGCCCCGAAGTCTACGGGACTGTCTCGGTAATTTCGCCACAGTTAAAAACTTTTAACTACTACACACGAAAACAAAGTAAAATCTCAAATCAAAACCACCTAAAGTCTCTAAAGAACCAAACAAATTTGAATCACACGCCTAAAGAATCTAGGGCGTCAAACCAAGCACAAACAGTAGCCTTCCAGACCGAAAAAGCTAGTTGGAGATGAAACCCAACATCGCCGGATTCAGCACAGAAGTGGCGGGTGGAACAGTTACCCCGGCAACCTGCTTAATGAATAGACCGGCACAAGTTCCTCCACTTTAACCGTCTCGAGTGAAGTGAACCCCCCGGAAAATCCAAGTGAGTCTAGCCGACGTCTGCTCCAGGTACAGTGGGATCTTCCCTCCACCGTCACCTCGGTAGAATCCTAAAGATAATGGTCACTAAGGTTACCAACTGCAACAAATGCACCTGGGGGAACAGTCTACACTCCGACAGCACGCAAGGGCAGAGTATCAAGCTCAATCCCCTTGCCGGTTCCTTGACAATAACCCAAGGTTTACCGACAAGTGACCCCTGGCTCCTCGACAATGGTTAATCTGAGGTTTACCGTTTGTAATACGTGCGTGTCTGGCGTCGTTCCCAACGAGGGAGGATTGATCCCCTCACTGGTTCGGACACGAGCTCGTGCTTCTCCTTTAAGAGGAGCTTTCCCAGAGTACAAATGAGACAATTGGATTTATTCTATCACAAGATAAGCTACTTGTTTGGTTTTGTTGTCTTGGAGAGTTAATTACTCTCCTACTCCAAGACACTAGCCTGATCTAAATTGGTGTTTCAGAGCCCTAGTAAATAAAAATTACTACGTTGATTTTACTTTAAGCGTTAATTTTATGGTTTTTCTTAAAGACAAAAGGTAGCGGAAGTGAAACCAATGGTGTGTAGACTCGACTCAAACCACTACAAAGATGCACCTAAGATGATTTACGCTACTTTTCTCTTTCAATGAAATTCCTAACTAAGAGAGTTGAGAAATGCAAGTTTTATAGAAAACAACTTTCTTAGTAAAGACAATCAAAGAAACAATTCTCTTTATCTTTTCAAGCATACAAACATGACCACTCCTTACGTGCACGAAAAAACTCTTTTTCTTTCAAAACCCCTCAAAGCTACTTGAAACAAAACTTTTCAAAGGAGATGTTTTTGTATTTTCTCTTATTTAATAAAGCATATAAATCTATTTTAATGAAAATCAATCTCAAAAGTTATAAAATCTATGAAAACTTGACTCACAAGCAAATCAAAAAGAAATTTACTCTAAGCAAACCTAACGAGGCAAAAGCCTACAAAGATGATTCTAGGTTGTTTTACTTGACCAAAATCAAGTCAAGGACCAGCTAATGCAGAATCAAAAGACCAGTCAAAACAAAACTCAAATCTTTTTGTTCTTTTTGTAAAATGGAATTCAATACTTAATCAACAAGCACTTCAAAATTTGCCAAAGAGACAACTCAAAGGTAAGTTGCTCTCACAGGTAGACTTTATGGCAGGTCTGACTTCTAAGAATGCTGACAAAACCAGAGAGATCTAAGGCTTGACAACTTCTACCGCCAAAGTCACTACAAGACCTACTCAAAAATCAAACCCTAGGGCTTAAACTTCTATGAAATCCACTAAAACACTCAATGCTATCGAAACAAGTTCAGGTGAAGATCTTTGACAAGAGACTAATGGATCTGGGCAGTAAAAGCTAAGAAAAAGCAAAATCTAAGAGAAAAAATGCAAAAAATGGAAATTTCTTAATTTTTAGCAGGGTACGCAGGCAACCAGTTAAGCCAGGTGCGGGCTCGCTCTATGCACACAGCAACAGTGCGTACAAGTATGCACTGTGAAATACTCAGAGGGTGCGTCCTACTGAAAAAACCAAGAAAAACTAAATTCAATCTAACCCTAAGCTAACCCACCCAAAAACAAAGTCACAGAGCCAAAAACCAGAAAATAAATGACTTTTCTCAGATCAAAGTTGCATACAAAGGAAAAGACTTTCACATCAATGGAGTCCCCAGTGGAGTCGCCAATTTGTCAGGCGGAAAGAGTCGATAGTGCGGACACAACCAACCTCCCTAGGAGCCTAAGACTCTCTAGTGACAAACAAGACAAACAAGAGCAATCCTTCTCTAAACATGCATTTACTATATAAGAAATCAAGCGTTTAGATCCTACCTGTAATCCAACGCTGTTGTAGCAGTCCAGCCTCACTGATCCAGATGAGCTCCTCCTTCACTTTGAAACCTGCATCCACTAACAATCAAACGATTAAATAGCACTTGATAATCTCATAGAATAAAACATATTTAACACATAGACCAAGGAGTACATGAAACAACTCATAAATAACAAGTTATTGAGAAGAATGGACTCATTTGCATTAATAGGAAACAAAAGGAACAATTACAACCTGAGCCTTGGTGTTGTGCAAGTCCCTCCCAGGGTCCATCAAGAGTTCTCCTTTACTTTGACAAAGCTCACCCACTTCCAAATAGAACAAGCAAAGATGGTAATCTCTCCTCACAAGCTTCTAAATGGGAGTCCTAATTCCAGCAACATCTACCCTTAGAAATGTTTAGCTTCCAACCTCCCCTCCTTCTGGCCCAATGCCTGTATTTATAGTGGTCTAGAGGAAGTTATTTAGGTCCACCATCAATGGGATAATCCCCTCTTTGGATGGGATAGCTCCCTCATTGATGGGATAAGTTCCTCTTTGGTAGGGGTACATGAACCATCTGGAGGCGCTCAATACACGTCGAACAACCTTCTAGAATGCTCTAGAAATGACCACAAGTAACTTTTTAAAGATGAAACTTGCGCATTTTGACCTTTACAGGGGGACGCACCTGCCCCTTTACATACAAAGCGTACAAGTACGCAACTTTTGTGAACATTGGGTGCATACCCGCAGGTAAGGTTGAGAGAACCTGCGTACCCAGAGATAAATACATTTATGAAGACTTTCTCTCTTTTTGGAGTTTGACATGGAGAGCAGAGGCATAAGACTTGCCCAGGAGGATAGCATGACTGTTGATAGAGCCATACTAACTGTAAATAGCCATGGTGACATTTTTTAGTGTAACATATACTGCACTAGAAAAGGGAAAGAAGGTTTCTTTTGGAAACGATACCCCTGCAGCTATAAAAGGAAAAGGCATTGCTCAGTTGAAAGAAAAGGTCAAAGCTGGAAATGTTTTGTATGTTGATGGATTGAAGCATAATCTTCTGAGTGTCAGTCAGATGTGCGACCAAGGAACCGAGGTAATATTTAGATCAAATGGATGTCATGTTCGGGATCTTAATACAGGTGAAACAATGATCAATGGTAGAAGAACTCCAAATAATCTATACATATTTGAAGAAGGACAACAACAATGCTATTTGAGCAAGGATGATGAACACTGGTTATGGCATCGGAGGTTGGGGCATCTAAGTTTTTCACAAATAAGGAAAGCATGCAAATACCAGGCAGTTCGTGGTCTTCCAGATATCAAAATTCCAGACAACACCATATGCAAATCATGTCAGTTTGGAAAGCAAACCAGAACTAACTTTCCTGAGAAGGAAGGATCAGTTAGCATGCCTCTTGAGCTAGTCCATACAGATGTATGTGGTCCTTTTAGGAAAAGGTCACCTCGAGGAGAAGAATACTTGATATTATTCATTGACGATTTCTCCAGGTTTGTTTGGTTAGGACTTATGAAGCACAAAGACGAAGCATTTGAGAAATTCAAATCCTTCAAAGCATTGGATGAAAATGAATCAGGTTACAAAATTAAGTGCCTCAGGTCCGACAGAGGTGGGGAGTTTACCTCAAATGAATTTTTCGATTTCTGTGAAGAACATGGAATAAGAAGGGAATTCTCTACAGCTAGGACTCCTCAGCAAAATGGAGTGGTGGAAAGAATGAACAGAACAGTCCAAAAAATGGCTCGTGCTATGCTTGATGAGTTTGGAACTCCCACAACTTTCTGGGGTGAAGCTGCATATGCTGCGGTTGTTATTCTCAACAAAAAAAATGTTCGAGTGAACAACACTCAAACTCCTCATGAGCTCTGGTATGGTGAGACTCCTTCAGTAAAACATTTCAAAATTTTTGGGAGCAAATGCTATATTAAGAATACTGATGAGTAGCTTGGCAAACTTGAACCTAGAGTAGATGAAGGCATTCTTCTTGGTTATTCTCCCTACAACAAAGCATATAAGTGTTACAATAAAAGACTTGGAAGAATTGTTGACAATATTGATGTAGTGGTTGATGAAAAAGGATACATCCCCAGGCAAGTAAATCATGAAAATATCGATGAAGATGAAGACTACTCTCCAAATTTGGCAGATAATGAAGAAGAACCCCAAGAGGCACCAGAGGAACAGATAAGAATAGAAGAGAAGACTCCATCCAGATATGTTCAGAAGAATCATCCAGAATCTCAAATTTTGGGGCAGAAAGAGGCAGGTATACAAACAAGAAGAACAATAGCAGAAGCTTCAAGCTATTTGGCATTGCTCTCTTCCACTTAACCACAAAATGTAAAAGAAGCATGCAAAGATGAGTGTTGGATTAAGGCAATGGATGAAGAGCTTGAGCAGATTGAAAAGAACAACACTTGGGAGTTGGTTCGTAGACCAAAAGACAAGAATGTCATAGGAACAAAATGGATCTTCAAGAACAAGTTGAATGAAAATGGGGAAGTTATTAGAAACAAGGCCAGGCTTGTTTGCAAAGGGTATGCTCAACAGGAAGGAATAGACTTTGAAGAAACTTTTGCTCCCATTGCTAGACTTGAGGCCATCAGAATGTTCCTTGCCCTCTCTAGCTTTCAAAAATTCAAAGTATTTCAAATGGACGTGAAGTCAGCCTTTTTGAATGGAGACTTAGAAGAAGAAGTGTACATTGAACAGCCAGATGGCTTTATCCTTGGAAATGATCCAAACCTTGTATGCAGATTTAAAAAGGCTCTCTATGGGCTTAAACAAGCTCCAAGGGCTTGGTACTATCGGTTGCACAAATACCTTCATCAACAAGGATTTTCAAAAGGATCAGCAGATAGCAATCTCTATATAAAAATTGAAAATAACAAATTGCTAATACTTGTTGTGTATGTAGATGATATTATCTTTGGAAGCAATGAAGAAGCTATGAGTCAAAGCTTTGCCTTGGTGATGCAGAATGAATTCGAAATGTCTTTGCTTGGAGAACTAACATACTTTCTTGGATTTCAAATCCAACAAAATAAAGGCGGTATCTTCTTGTCTCAAACCAAGTACCTCAAGCAGATTCTGAAGAAGTATGGAATGGAAGATTCGAAACCTGTATGTACCCCCATGATTACAGGATGCAGCCTCAGTGCAAATGATGAATCAGCAGCAGTGCATCAACCAACCTATAGATCCATGATTGGGAGTTTGCTTTATTTGACAAGTACCCGACCAGATATTATGCATGCAGTAGGAATAGTTGGAAGGTTTCAAGCCAACCCAAAGGAAACTCATCTCCAGGCAGTCAAGAGAATCTTCAAGTACCTTCAAGGAACTCAAAACTATGGCTTATGGTATCCTAGAGATACAGATCTCACACTTCATGCTTACACAGATGCAGATTGGGCCGGAAGCGTGGATGATAGGAAGAGCACAAGTGGCGGTGCATTCTTTATGGGTTCTAGATTAGTATCTTGGTTCAGTAAGAAACAGAGTTTGATTGCTTTATCTACAGCTGAAGCGGAATATGTGGCTGCTGCATCTTGTTGAACACAACTCCTTTGGATGATGCAAACCTTGCAGGATTTTCAAATCACTTGTACTCCACGTGTCTCTATCTTATGTGATAATACAAGTGCAATAAGCATTTCAAAGAACCCAGTCATGCATTCAAAGACCAAGCACATACCGATCAAGTATCACTTTATCCGGGAACAAGTGTTGGAACAAAAAGTCAAATTGGAGTATGTTCCTTCTAAGGAACAAGTTGCTGATATTTTCACCAAACCACTACCCAGGGAAACGTTTGAATATCTCAGACAGAAGCTGGGAGTCGTTGATGCTTTATCCTGCTGTTGAAGCTTGTCTGTTCCAAAGAAAAGTTTGTGTACGCGGGTTGGATGAGGGGTATCCGCGTACATACGCCTATTTATGCAGGTGCAGTTGTGTATATGGAGTTCTGAATAAAATCAGCAAGGGAAAGAGTCTGAGATGGGTCTGTCAGATACCATCAGGCACAGGTTCAGGGGGAGCAGTTAATCTTCTAATAATGCATTGTTGGCATTACCTTAGAAGTTCTTGGTTCTAGTACTCAAGCTGTTTTGGTTCAGGTGAATCAGCTGCAGAAAGGAGATCAGAAGGAGAACATGATTGCTGATATCTACCGTGATTGTCAGCGCTGCTGATAATTGTTTTGCATAATCCTGATATTTCGTCTCTATGTCATGTATATCTTTTTCTTATCAAGGTCATCTAACGGCCTATTTTGGTTTCGCCACTATGCCTGGGATGATTGATGTGATAGGTTGTCATATGTAAATTTCGGATGTATCCCCACTTGGTTGGGTAGATGATCCCCACTTGGTTGGGTGATGGTTGTATGTATTGATTCTTACGGTAGGAAGGTCTTTTATGATGTATAAGTCATGGTTCTTCTTGAAGAACATCTTTTTGCAGATCTTGCCTACAGTCAGGGGGAGCATGTTTTCAGCACAACAGAGCAGAGATATCAGCATGTACTCAGGGGGAGCACAGCCCTTTGCCCTTGATGACAAAGGGGGGGAATGACTTTGAGGATCTTGGGGTTGCCATCAAATCCAAAGGGGGAGATTGTTGGCATTTTGGCACAGGTGTGGTGCTATGGCACAGGTGTTGTCCTTGATGGCAACTCTCTTTGGTGACAGATCTCAGTTTAGGTGCTCAGAATGAAGGAAATCTTTTATACGCAGGTACACCTTGAAGAAGTCGCGTATACACGCGGGTTATACGTTCCAAAGTCGCGTATGCGATACACGCACTTTTATGCACATAAAAGCGCGTACATGGTGGGAAACTTACTTTTGGTCCGTGGTTGTTAGTCCTTGGAATTTGAACCCATGGTTGTGGACCATTGTATCTCATCAGAAGAGTTGACCCCAGGTTTTGGGCCCTTGGTATTGTTTATTATGGTTTTGGCCCGTGGTATTGTGCAAGGCCTATAACTATAAAAGAGGAAGGAGATCATGTGGCAAGGTATTATCTGATTTATTGAATATCTGATATCGTGTTAGATCTGGAATAGGTGTGATCAGGTTATGGTGCAGATATAGATTTGAAAAGGAGGAACCTAAGCGCAAGAAGGATAAGGACTATTGATGGATCTAAATCTCAAGGCTTGATTATTGGTATCTCTGTATAATTTTGATCTGTTATATGTGGCGCACTCTTGATCTATAAATCCGGGCTAACTAGTGTCTGAATGCTTTAAAGAATAAATTGTCCTTTATAGATCTGTACGCAGGTTCAGTAAATTGAAAGTGCGTATACACGCGTTTTCTGTGAATGAAGAACACGTATACGTAGGTTGGTTGTGGTACAGAAGCGTATACTCGCAGGTTGATGAACAGTGAAGTAGCGTATATATCTTGATTTATGTTCTAGCTGATTCTGTTTTATTACTGCAGTGCTCTGGGTTCAGAATTGGTGTTTGATTACAGTCACTGAGATTTGGGTACAGTGGTCAGAGAAGTGCTTATTTGTTTTAGCTTTTGATTGGTGAAAAAGGAGTTTGGGTTGTGCAGAAATTCTTGATGTTTGATTGATGTTACTTGTGGATCCAGTCTGAAAATTAATGAAACGAGGTCCCTGAAAGCAAAGAGAAGGTTGCAGCCTTTTGCAGGTAGTAGCCTGCATACTAGTATCTCAAGCTAGTACAAGAACTAAGGGGGTTGGAGCTCCCTTCCAGGAAAGCTGGAAAACGAGAGAGAGTTGTAGCTCTCTGCAGGTTGCAGCCTGCGTACTGGTAAAGTCTGCTCCAGTACAATACATTATAAAGAGAAGTTTCTAATTAAAAGAAGATAGAGACGAATTGCAGCAGGGGGTTTTCACCCACATTGGGTTTCCTCCTTATATCTTGTGTTCTTGTGTGTGACTGTCTTCTGCTCTGTTTCACTGTTTCTGGTACTATTTATGTGCATTTGAATCACAGATTAATAACTGACATCTGAAAGATAATTCAAATTATAAGTCTGCTTTATATACGCGAGTTTCTTTATCTGCAGTTGCGTATATACGCGGTTTTTATTAACTGAAGTAGCGTATATCATCTGGAATTTAAAAAGGAAATAGTTGGCTTGATAATACTGATTCACCCCCCCCCTCTAAGTATTATTTCCAACAATAAGAACCTTCTAAGAAAATTGTAATTGTAAAAAGAATTATTTTTTAGTCTAGAAAGTCCGGGAAACTCCAAAAGTACAAGTCAGTGCTTACACATCAAGTTATCCTAAAGGAAGGAATTCAACCCCTTGAGAAGGCTATATAAAGAATAATTTCGACCTCATTTGAGACACACTCACTCCACAAGTTTGATTTATCAAAAAAGAGTACAATATGAAGTTGGGAAGAAAGAAGAAGAGAGAAGGTCTAGGAGAAGAAACTAGGATGGAAAATCTATGTTTTTGGCTCTATCTCTCTCAGATGTGTTAAATTCTAGGGTTTTTGGTGCTACAGAAAGAGACCAAAGTTGTAGGTCCAAGTTGTAGTAGGCCAAAGTGAAAAATCCTATATTTGGAAAGGGGAAAATACTATATTCACCTCTTTGACATTAGGAGAGTTATCTTTCTCTAGGAAGGTCTTAGAAGGAGGTTGGATTAGGGTTTCTAAAGAAGTTTCAAGGGTGAAATTGCAAGGTCGAAGTTGTAGGATGAGTTGCAGTATTGAAGTTGGTAGGTTGAAGTTGTAGTATTGAAGCTGGTTGGAGTAGAAACAATGAATGAATTGAGGAAGGGATGACTTGGTACTAGGAGAAGCATATTCTAAGAAGAGAAGAGTTTATGGGTTTCCCCCTAGTGGGGTTTTTCCTTGGCTAAGAGCTTAATATATGTGTCCTCTATTGTTGTAGTTTATGTTCTTGATATTTTTTGAATGAAAGATCTAACTAAAATAACTAAGTAAAGCTAATAAGTTCACAAACAAATATTCAGGTTAAGGAAAATAAGATTAATCAACTTCCAATTTCCATTTTTCCAACACAGTATCAGAGCTAAGGTGAACAAAGAAGAGAATTGGAAGGACACTAGAAGGAATTACTTGTCAATGGGAAGGGAAAAGGAAATTCTCAAGAAAAAACAAAATAAGAAGACTTTGAGAAGGGTCAAAGACTCAGTGGTAGAAGACCTAGAAGTAGGGTTTCTATTGAAGAAGATCAAGACTACATCAAGCTCGCATCTAAGGAATATTTGAGAGAAAGAATTAAAAAATAGCGTTGAAGAAGATCTAATTGGAATACATATTTGAAGAAGGCATCAAGGATCTTGGAGTATGTTATTGGAAGAATCCCAGGAAACATCTTTGAAATACATTGTTGAAGACTCCTCAAGTATCTTGAAGGCATCATGAAGGTTGAAGATATCATGAAGGAGAATCTTGATATCAAGTACGTATCATATTATTATATCATGTATGAATATTAAATTCATATGGGTTATTTTTCTAAGGAGATAAATAAGCTCATTGGGGCATCAAATTGTTTGGCATGGAAGAAAATAATTGACTTAACACTCGAAAAAAAAGAAGTGATGGAATATGTTATTGGGGAAATTATTGAAGCTGAGAAAGAAAAGATGTATGAACTAGAAAAATACAATAAAAGGTAAGCAAGGTCACAAAGGATCATAGTGTAATATATTAAATATTCTCTTGTTCCATTCATTGCAAATTTGAGGACTTCCAAGGTTATGTATGCCAAGCTAGTGAATTTGTACTCAGTAAGTACAAAAAGACAAAATATGTCGTTGAGGAACAAGTTGTATAGAATGAATAAATCAAAGGATGAGGATGTGGCATCCTTTCTCATGATATTCTCTCAACTAATAGACCATTTCCAAGGAGTTGAGGAACCAATCACTAATTCTGATGTAACCATTTGTGTACTAAATGCATTTCCACCAAAATGGAGCAATTCTGCAACAAGCATATACTTCAAGAAGGATTCAACTCCCTTCGATTAGTTATGGGCTCAGTGCATATTGGAATAATCAAGTATCAATGTCAAGGATGATATTGGGCCAGATGAGAAATCTCAAGCCTTTCTAGCCCCAATCAAGAAGATGAAGAAGGGAAATTTTGGTAAGTCCAAGAAGAAAGAAATGTCCAAGGTTCAATGCTTTAATTTCAATGAGTTTGGAAAATTTAGGAGGGACTTTCCAAGCCTACAAAGCAACAAGAGAAAGGAAAGGAGTGAAGTTCATGTAGCTGAAGCAGTGCGAAAAATTTCGAAGAAGGAAAAGAAGTGAAGGATATTTACTACTAATGAAGGTTCACTAGTTTTCAGGTTCCTTATAAAGACTAATCATTCCTCTAGGATAGTATGTTTTGCATATCATCATAGAAAGAATCATATGATAGTAGCATGTCTATAATTTACATGATTAAGTTTCTTTGTAGAGATCATATGGATAGATGTATAGATATACCATTTTCATATTGATAATCTAGGAATTATCTAACATTATGTTAGAGGAATTCATATTTCTTAGGTGGATCATCATGATCCTGGAAGAACAATAATTATGAAAGGTTCTTAGAAGATGAACTATGAAAAGGTTAGTAGACATTTCATGTAATGTGGAATCAATACTAGTAAAGGGATGAAAGAATGCAATGGGTTAGGATGAAGGCTCTTTGTGAGATATATGAATAACAAGATTATTAGATGAAAGCATAGAAATGCATGCTGGATATAAAACTTTGGATAAGATTCATATGTATAGAATATTGTGAAGAAAAATTTGTCATAAAATATGCTTAGGTATATGGAAATATGATGCTTGAATAGAATAGGATTTGACTTACTTAACAATGTATAAATAATTTAAGACGTTATCTAAAATATATATAATAATTATTAACATCTAGTATAGGATCCTAAAGAAAATTTGTAATTTGGTAATCATGTTAGATCCTTGGGAACTTTGATGCATGAAGGAATATTCATATGGAGATGTACCATCAGGGTGTTAATGGGACAATCAGGTCATCATGATGAGGTAAGTATGAATTTTATTGTTGGTTATCTGTTTAACATATTATTTTTCTACTTGGTAGACTGTTGTAGGGATATATGATGGAATTTGAGGTAAGTCCAACTGTATGGATGAACAATATTGAGGGAATATTGATATTTGGTACCTTGCAACTGTAAAGTCAAGATATGGACATCTTGGGATTAAAAGTTAGTGATGCAAGAATATAACCTGGAGGTCAACGACATATCACTTTCAAGAAGATGCTATGATCAAATTGAAGTTTGGGAAGCTCAATGCAATTCCTTAATTTAAAATAAGAAAGGATGAGAAAGAAGATTGGCCTAGCACCTATCACAAGATTGAACAAAGAAGGTGGCTCCATGATACCTCAAAATAAAGGAAAGAGATGCAGAAGAAAGAGGGATCCATGTAGCTATTAAGGTCAATTATTTAGTACTATAACGAAGACTAGTTGTAAGGTTTGTGGTGTTTACTTCCCAAATAGAAGGGAAGTCTGAAATCTCCTTTGGTTTTGAGAGGGTGAAAATGAGTCTCCTTGAATAGGAGAAAAATTATATTCTCAAAAGTAATGGATAATAGGGATGTCTTCTCAGTTTGAGAGGGAGTGATGTTTGACATCACATGTGCATTATCCTCTTCAGGCAATGAAGAGAGAATGGTATAGGATTGAATAAACATATGTGATTTCCTTGAGGATATTCTATCCATGAAAGGAAAGTTATTAGCACTCTTTAAGGATGGGACAAGTATCCAAGAGAAGAGTGGTCGACGAGGACTGATATTCTTTGAGGACTTAGGTATGGAGATCCAAGATAATAATAGTCCTAAAATAACATACCTTGTAGACGTCCAGAAGGGATACATATCTTGTAGAGGTAGTACGATATCACTCGTAAAGCTTCCCAACATAATACTCTTGATTAAAGTAGAGCTTGTCCAGTTAGGCCTCAGGGATAATGTTGTTCATAATGATGATGCTTACAATACATTTGATCAATCTGACTCTTCTAGTGAGAACTCTTCAATTTGAAATATGATGTTGTACAATTTTTACAGTTATGAATACCTCCCTAGTTAAGAGGGAGTGTTGAAAATGTAACTAGTTTTGATAGTCATAATTGTTGTAATCATTTCAATATTTATCCTATGTAATGAACACAAAAATAAAAGAAAAGTTATTATTATTAAAGCACGGGTTTCATGCTCATTATTGATGGTATTATAGTTAAAATCATTTTTTTCATATTTCTATGGTTTCTTAGGTATTAAAATTTATTGTCTTGAGTCAAAGCAGTCAACATCATGTTTATAAGACCCTTTCGAGAAAATTGTAATTGTAAAAAGATTTTTTTTTGAGTCTAGAAAGTTTGGGAAAATCCAAAAGTACAAGTCGGCCCTGGCAGCATCAAGTTAGACTAAAGGAGGGAATTGAACCCCTTGAGAAGGCTATATAAAGAAGAAGTTTGGCCTCATTTTAGACACACTCACTCCACAAGTTCAATCTATCAAAAAATAGTTTGACCTGAAGATGGGAAGTAAGAAAAAGAAGAGAGAAGGGTTGGGAGAAGAAATAAGGATGAAAAATATTTTTTTGGGGCTCTATCTCTCTCACACGTGCAAAGTTATAGGGTTTATGGTGCTGCAGAACAAGGCCAAAGTTATAGTAGGATGAAGTGCAAAATCTTGTCGATGGAAAGGAAAAAACCCTATATTGACCTTGTTTACCTTGAAAGAGCTATCTTTCTCTAGGAAGGTCTCAGGAGGAGGTTGGATTAGGGTCTCCAAAGAATATGCAAGGAAAAAATTGCAAGGCCAAAGTTGTCAGACAAGTTGCAGTATTGAAGCTGGCAAGTTAAAGTTGCAGTATTGAGGCTGGTTGGTGTAGAAACAAGGAAGGACTTGAGGAAGGGATGACTTGGTACTAGGAGAAGGACTTGGTCTAGGGTTTGGGTCTTTGAATCTCATTTGAAGAAGATTCTAAAAAGAGAAGAGTTTTCGGTTTTCCCCTTGGAGGGGTTTTGCATTGGATGAGAGCTTAATATATGTGTCTTCTATTGTTTTATTTTATGTTCTTGATATTTGTTTGATGAAAAATATAACTAAAAGAACACAAGAAAGACAATAAGTCCACAAGAAAATATCAAGGTTAAGGAAAATAAGATTAATCAATTGCCACTTTCCATTTTTCCAACTAGGTGCCTTTCAAATATATAAAGTTTCTTTTAAGAGCTAGCACATGACTCTTTTGGAGAAAATTGGAACCTTCAAACTAAAATAACAACTCGGCACATGATGTTTGACATTGAAGATGTTAAATAGATCATACTACCAATCAATGGTATGTACATAGTTTTATTTGCATTAGGAGATTCATCCTCTTTGCTCAACTTGCATCCCGTGACAATAGGGGTGTTGATCAATGCACAATTTTCCATGAAAAATGCTATCTACAAGAAAATATTAAAATTAAGGAAAGTAAGATTAATCAACTTCCACTTTCCATTTTTCCAACAAGGTGCCTTTCAAATATCTAAATATTCTTTTAACAACTAGCACATGACTCTCTTTTGGAGAAAATTGGAACCTTCCAACCAAACTAACAACTTGCATGATGCCCTGCCTTGATGATGTTAAATAGAGCATATTACCAATCATTTATATGTACATAGTTTGATTTGCATCAGGAGATTCATCCTCTTTGCTCAACTTGCATCCTGTGATAATAGGAGTTTTGATCAATGCACAATATTTCATGCAAAATTTATTTGATACATTTAGATACTTTTTTTGAGATATAAATATGCTTTTTTTCTGATTGAATTGTAGCATGGACATCTCATTTTTTTCTTTTCATTTATACTACAAACTTTTGACTCAATATATGAATATACATATACCATAATATTCAACAAATTTTCATTATTGGTTTTGATATAGATATTGTTGTTTGTTGTTCCTCTTTTGAAACCTTGTTGTTGTAGATATTTGTCAAGTATTGAGTACCAAGCCCTAGGAGCTTGTTTTATACCATACAATTATTTCTTCAATATTCAGACATCATTTTCATTTCTCGAAAACTAAAATCCTTTTGTGTGGTCAACATATACTTCTTCCTCTAAATCACTAGTGAGGAAGGTTAATTTGACATCTATTTGATAAACTTTGAACTATACGAAATTGACAAATGAAAAAAAAATAAAATTGTTAGCTACAATTCTAGCTATATGAGAAAACGTTTCTTCAAAATCTACAACTTCCACTTGAGCATACCCTTCATACAATAATATATCCTTATTCCTTACTACCTGTACATCCTCATTTAGCTTGTTCTTGAAGACCCACTTAGTCCCAATAACATTCTTATCTTTTGGTCTAGGAACAATTTCCTGTGTACGATTTTTATTAATTTGATCTAACTCTTCCTTAATAGCATTAACCCAATACTTATCTTCACAAAATTTAGAAAATTTCTTGGGTTTGATATTGGAAAGTAAAATAAATTTGGCATGCCATAGTGTTCTTATCAATTACTTTTTGGTTTGAATCCCCGATTCCTTATTTTCTGGGTGAACTTTCTAAACATACCTTGAGGGAGTCTTTGGATGTGGAATTTTCTCATCTTCTTCCTCTTCCTCTTATTATTGTTATTATTCGTCATGTTTTTATTTTTCTTCTAGTTCATCCTCTTAGGGATGATAGCTGATTGGATCATATTATTTGTCATGTTGATGTTGTCTACCTATCTAAAGAGATGCCTCATATATTCTCACATGAATGCAGTCAACTATTTTACAAAGTATTTTGTTATAACATTTATAACATTTCATCCTAGAGGAGTAACCAAACATAATTCCTTCATCTTATCTAGAATCAAACTTTCCCAAATTATCTCATTGATTTTGATATAATATTTACTTCAAAATACTTTGAAATGTTTTGGGGAAGCTAGTATGCCATGCCATATTTCAAAGGGAGTCTTTTTGTTATTTACTCTAATATGATCCATATTAACAATTATGAATTTTGTTTGAACTAATTCTCCCTAAAATGTATTTTGAAATTTTTTAGTCAAGCATTTCTTTGGCCATTTCTTGAACAATCCTATTTGTTCTTTCAGCCATACCATTCTACTAAGGAGCTAGCTATTAAAAATATCTTTTAATCCCCTATTTCTCACAAAAGTCATTGGATTAATTTGATATGAATGCTCCTCCTTTGTTTTATAGTAAAAATTTAATCTTCAAGTCCATCTCATTTTCAACCATTTATTTGAATATTTTGAACTTATCAAAAGCTTCAAACTTTTCTTTTAGCAAACCAACCCATGTCATTCTAGTATAGTCATCAATTAAAGTCATGAAATATATTTCACCTCTTAGAGATTGAGTTCTCATGGGTCCATAAAGATCTATATGAATAAGTTATAAAACTATTGATGTTTAATGCTCCTTTTTATTGAATATAAGTTGTGTTTGATTTCTAGATTGACATGACTTGCAAATAGTATTCTCTAGTTTTGAAATTTTGGGCATATCTCATACAACATGCTTTATTCTTAGCTTGAAAAGTTGATCAAAACTAAGATTACCTAGTATCATATGCCATAACTAGTTCTCATCCATTTTTTCCTTGTAACAACATTCTTTTCCTCCATCCAGTACATATACATTACTTGAGGTTCTAATCGCCTTCACAACAATTTTACATGAATCTGCCTTTTTTCCTTCACATCCATCTAAACAGAAAAGACCTCATATCCTTATATATACATTTATATAATAATTAATATATTACTTTTAAGACAATCAACATATAGTACATTGCGATATTTGGTCTTTCCCTTGTCTAAAAATGTTGTCTCTTTTCCCATTATTCTTGCTAGAGAATTATTGCCAAATGTAACACTTCCTCCTTTATTTTTCTTTAGAAATAAAAAAATTATCTTATCTCCAAACAAATGTTTTCAGCAACCACTATCAATGTACCATTGATTTCCTTGGTTTTGAGCATATAGCACAAATCCACACTCTTCTTGTCTTTCATAATTCATTTTCCAAATCTTGTTGGCTTATTCTTTCTTGTTTTGCTTGAGAGGCTTTATTGGACTTCTTTTGCATTCACTTTCTTTGTGACCATATTTATTGAATTTGTAACATTAAACATAATCCAATAGAGGAGAAAATTAATTGTGACCACCTTCATAAGAATTTCTAGATTTGTTTCCTTCATAGTTATTCATTAGGGTCTTATAATATCCTCTATTTCTCTTTCTACTATAGTCATTTATTACATAAGCTCTACAATCTAGTTCCTTGTGATAAAAATTATTGCATGAAAAGAAATGACCATAATAGAAATTTGGTTAGCTGGATATAATGAGCCTTCTTAGTGGAGCAATTCTTCTAAAACTATTTATGGGTCTCGGGTGCTCTTTACTTCCTTACTTGGAGTTGCTTTCTCTCACTTGAAGATTAGATATTTGTTGTTCCTCTCCTTCTTTATTGTTCCAATTTTTTGTTGTTGATGGGATCATGTCTTTCTTGATCCTTAGCTTCATCTCTCAAATTATTTGCATTGTTTCTTGATCCTTTTATCACATTGACATAACTTTTAGGTTCTTCTTCTTTTGGTGTCTTTCAGATTGGTTCTCCCTTGAACATCTCATCATATTCTTTAAAACTAATACTTGTTTTAATAAAAGGGGATCTTTGGTTACTGAGTAAATTATCCAGTATATCATAACTTTTTCCAAACCTCGAATGTTCATTTTCTTTTTTAAGATAATTTCTCAGGGAAACAATCTCAACTTCTAATTTTTCACAATTTCCTTCCTTTTCTTCTAGATGGCTTGTCACCACTTCTTTCATTCTCTTTGCTTGTTTTAATTGAGTTTTAAGGATGAATTATTTATTTATTTATTTCATCATGATCCTTATTTTAATACTCTTGCAATAGCTCCTTCTGAATTTTGTCTATTATTGTTAGTCTCTTTATCTCTTTTAAGGCATCAAAGAGCTCACCTTGATTATATTTCTTACCTTCAATTTCCTAACTCTACTTTTGTCTTCTCTTCCTGCTTATCTTTATTTTTTAATCAATACTTTGAACATACATGAATAGAAAATCATATTCATCATGATTTCCTTCATATTTTGAATATAGACATCTAGAAGAAAAATTACCTTCATTACCACAACTAAATAAAATTGGAAGATTACCTTTCCCTTTGTTGGTTCCTTTTGAGATAGATTGCATTGCATCAGATTTTCCAAGGCCATGAGTAGGCATTCTTATTGATCATCATCAAACCCATATTCATCACTATATTCTAATTAGTTTCTATCTTCCTTGGAATATAAACTTTTCTTCTTGAGACATATTGGATTTTTATGAATTTTTCCTCTATGTTCTATGTTATTTTTCATCATTACTATCTTTTTATTTTCCATATGGACATTGTGAATTATAATTACCTATTCTACCGCACTTAATGCATTTGATTTTTAGCTTACCTTTATATTTTCCAGATCATCTCCTCGTCCTTCTAGTAAATTTAGCTTCTTCTTTATCTAATCAAGATTGGAGTGATCATGGTCCTTGTGTCATTTTTTATTTATTTATGCTTTGAAGGTTTCTTTCTTTACTCTAGACTTATGTTTTTATATTCTTGTCTCATATGCAATCAATATTCCATGTAGTTCATCCATCCTCAAATTTTTAAGGCCTTTCATTTCTTCAATAGTTGAGACCTTTGGATTGAACCTAAATGGAAGAGATCTCAAGACTTCCTAAACAATTGATGATTCTTCAGTATTTTCACCCAATTCATTAATAGCGTTCAAAACTTCATCTACTAGAAGGAAGAAAATTGCAATGTATTCTTCTTCATCATATTTAAACTTTCAAATTGTATTCTATGAGTTTGAAGTTTAGCCCTTTTTACCTTATCATCTCCTTCATATATGATTTGAAGGTTTTCAAAACTTCTTTAGTAGAGTCACAATGCATTATCTTGAAAAAAAATGATTTATCAAGACCATTCAAAATGGTATTTGATGTTTTGGAATTATTTACATTAGCTTTCTTCTCATCTACATTTGTTGGAGGAATTTTTGGAACTTTATAACCTTCTATCACTAAATTCCAAACATCAATGATAAGAGACATTAGATGTGGCCTCATTGTTATCTTCTAAAAATAATAATATGATCCATCCAATAATGGAACTATGATTATGTAAGATCCATCCTTTATAGTCATAGTCCCTTTGAGGCATACCTTCCAATGGTTAGACTACTTCTAAAGGAACCTGCATTAATATTAATTGTTGGAATTCACAATTTATACTAATATGGGGGGTGGGGAGTGATGAATCTGTATAATGAAATTTTTTACTTATTTAATTCCATTCAAACATCATAAAACACAAATATCATACATTGAACAAGTAATACAAGATATAATTGGAAACACTTACGGGAGAAAACAAAAAAAGATTCTTAATATGAAAGATATTGTAGGAACTAACCTTCTATTACATCAATTTGTAGGCACCAACCTACAGGAGACACCAATCCCCTCTCTTGTTGTGTAGGAAGTAACCTATAGGAGACACCAATCCCATCTACTACTTTTTAGGAACCAACCTACAAGAGACACTGATCCCCTGTGCTTCTTTGTAGCAACCAACCTATAAGAGACTCCAATCCCCTCTATTTATTTGTAGGAAGAAATCTACAGGAGACAACATCCCTGTTTATTGCAAGATTTGTAGGCACCAACATACTTTCTTGCCTCTTCACAATGTCTTCTAGTTTCTTCTACTTTTTCCAAGTATGCTTGATGCTTCTGAATTTACCAACTCTATTATTTGCTTCTACCTTCACTAGGTCTACCTGTTTCTTCATCATTCACCGAGTCCACTTCTGTGAAAACTTGTTTCCTTTGGTTACTTGAAGCATCTTTCATGAACATTAAGGAATTATACATTTCTTAAATAATATATTTGAAATTGTAGCAAAACACATATTGGAATTCTACCACATGTACATTGATATCTCTCCTTTGTCTCTTCAAAATTTAGATTCAAAAAAATCCTAGAAATAAATATATAGCAAAAACACCAAGCTGGCATGTTTGAAGAATATTTCAGGAGCATTTTGAAAGCCTAAATTTATTTGACCATATCTCCAAAATTATAATGAATCAAGGTCTCCAATTTTAACCATAGTTTCAAGAATATATTATATCTATATCCTCAAATTTGCATGACCTTGAACATCCCATAACAAAATTTATAATGAAATTTCCCAGCTACCTATTTGAAGAAGATTTTAGGAACGTTAATGAGGCCTAAATTCCTTCAGCCATATCTCTGAAACTATAGTGAATCAATGTTTGAAACTTGAACCAAAAGTACATGAATATATTCTCGTTATATCCTTCAATTTCCACTATTCGAAACATCCTATAACAAAAGTTATAGCAAAAGAATCCCACCTGACCTATTTGAAGAAGATTCCAGGAGCATTCAAGAAGCCTAACTTCCTTCTATCATATATATGAAATTATAGTGAATAAAGGTTTGAAACTTGAACCAGTGGTACATGAAGGTATTACCTGTACCTCCTCCTCATTTTATGGTATAAAACATCACATATAAAAATATGTAGTGCAACTTCTAAGATGGCTCATTCACTCCATGAATCATATTTTTTCTTCCACCTTTAGACCTCAAGAATCACCCAAAAATTCATTCCTCAGTTCCTCTTTCAACTTAATATCTATTATTTTACGAATTTACGTTAAAATGAACTTATATTCCTTTTATTTATAGTGTTTATATGTTCACTTAGCTAGATGACTTGTAAAACTAGTTGGGTCGGGCTGCTTGTACTTTGGTTAAGTCATCTTGGAAAAATATTTCATATCCCCTCATTCTTATGGAGTTAGAAGGAGTTCCATATATAGTTAGAAAGGTATCAGAATAACACTCCCAACCATATCCTACACACCAATTTGTGCTAGGTAATTGGATTAAAAATTATTTCAAATATAGGGGTATCCAAATGGGGCCTACTTGTATTTTTGTTGGGTGATCTTGAAAAAATATTTCATATCTCCTCAATCCGATGCAATTAGAGGGGGTTCCATATACCATTGGAAAGGTATTATAATATCATTTGTAACCATATATCTTATGCTCCCATTTGATATAGGTAACTAGAGTAAAAAATTCCTTGAAATACAAGGTATCCAATTAGAGCATCAAAAGTCCAAAAACAATATTTCCAACAATCTTCATTTTCCAATATTTATCTTGGACATAAGTAGTCTCCCCATATATTTAATTTCATTAACAACAATATTTCCTATAATCCACCGTATTTATTATTCTATAAGGGAGAATCCATCCTCCCTCATAATATATATCTACTTAGGCTTTGTAACTACCCAAGGTAGTGTTAGGAAACAAAATCAAGGATGATAAATAGATTGAAACTTTTTTGAGATTAGACAAGATAAAGAAAGTTGGATAGAAATTCCCTGCCCACCAATTACTCGTAAAAAATGGTTTAATCAATCATTTTTCTGAAAAATTCAAACAAATATTGTTATGATGTTATGGGATCAATCCCATGAACCTATAGGAAAACACCCTAATTTTTCACTTTCATAGTTGGTTCTTTAGGAAATTGTGAAAAAAATCAATCGAATTACTTACTATTTTCAAAAGTTGAAGTGAGTCAAATTCACTTTTTTCACTAATATCTTGCATTTGAAGTAATACTTTTTCTAGTTTTATTTACATAGTGCATAACATGTATGTAGTAGGTAACCTTAGTTTTCTAGATTAGTACATCATATTATTTATTTAAATTGTATTTCCTCATAGGTATTTCATGTATTTATGTGTTTCTTTCAATAAATCATGGAGATATACTTTAGTTCTTGTTATCCACCTTTTGAAAGTAGCTCTATTGTGGGATAAAAAATATGTAATTTTGCTAAGTTTCTTGGATGACTAGATATCATATTTCTAGCTCCTTAAAAATCATCATGAGACATTTAGCTTACACATGGAAATTCCCTAGCTGATATGAAGGCTAAAGTCACGGTTAAACAAATTATATGGGTGATTTATCCTTAAGAAATTTCCTTTAATCCAAAATATAAGGGACATTCCTGGCCAATATGAATTTAAATTACTAATTCCCCTCTATAACATAAAATAAATTTTAAACATGCAAAAATATAAATAAAAAATAAAGAAAGGAAAATAACCTAAAAGGTGAAATCAAGATAGGAAATAAGGTACATGAAAAAAACCTCTAACAAGGCTATCAATGTTTGATTGGAGGTAGGGCATAATTTTCATCTTTATTGTGATTCCATAAAGGCTATGCATACTTGCTTCAAGTGGATCAATGTCTATGGGAATCTTCAAGTTGTAATTGAGAAATCCTATATCCCAAGATATATACAATCCCATTAGATAAAATATATATTTGAATTGGAGGTAACATAATCAAGTATCTTTAAAGAAAAGAATTGTCTGTATCAAGAAGTAAGTAGTGCATAGAAATATTACTTGGTCTTGTAATCAAGAAACCGTGAAGTTTGTAAGAAATATATATGGTGCATTACATATCACCTTATGGTCATTCTATTTTAGAGATTTTAGGTATTTCTAGTGAGTTTCCATGTGTTGATCCCACCCATATGCTTGTATGGCCCCACCATTTTTAGATTCCCAATCCCTATTTTCATGGGATTCAAGTCTTCTTTCTAAGTGTCTTATTATAAGTTTTGAATATAAAATCTCTCATAAATATTTTTTTTACATATTAAACAGGCTCATCGATCCTACTTATTTGAATGGTAGTGACATATGCCTTTCCTACACCTTACCAAGAGAATAAGAAATTCCTCTTGCATATATCATCTTAACCCTAGTGGTTAATCTAGAATAGGTGAGTACTATAATTGCATTTGAATCCATGAGAAAAGTGGAAGAATTAATCTAAACTCGCACTCATCAAAATAATGAGTATATAGTTGCCCCTCATGAGAAAATTACCTCTTCACATGAAGCTTTGTGAGTTGATAGCTATCATTTATTTCCTTAATTATAATTAATGGATTTATGGTGCATGCTCCTAGAGCTACATTGTTAGGTTGAATGGTGATTGAATTATCACTCCAAAAAGAAATGAAATAACCAATTTTTAAATTTCCTCACAAGCATGCTAATATCATGCTCTAAACCCTATCACATAGTTTATCACTCTTCCTATCATGAAAGAATGTGGGTGCATCAATTTCAATTTTGTGACTATAACCCAACATGCTCCCCTTCTAAAGGTGTGAAATCCTAAGATAATATTGCATTCACTCCCAAGAAGGAAAGGAGACCTTTTAATTTCATGGTGTCATCTATCAATTCACTTGTATATGTAGTTAGCTCATAATCATTCTAGTGGTCATGAGGCAATCCTCCTCCTAGTACTTGCAGTTTCAATTGAAAAGGGTCTTAACTTGCAATTAGGTCTCTAAGTTGGAGGGGTTCTAAGTTGAAGTTGCAATCACGACTAGAAGCATGAAGGCTAAGAATAATTTTATAGTTTGTATAGTCAGAAGTGGGTTCTAAATCTATGCAATGTATCAAACCTTATATGCTTAACCTCCCTTATCAATTATGGTATAATTCACCCTAGAAAATGCCAAAATAATATTATTTATACCAATAACTCTATATTATTTGAATTTGTATTCATACAACATGATGTTCCAAGGGAAGGGAAATGATACTATTAGGTTCGATCATGATGTATCTATAGTGGGTGATTTTTCCAAGGTTCTAATTATAAAGACTATAGGGTGATATATAAGAAGAATCATGTGATCCAAGACAAAGATAATTCATAGTTAAAGTTCATTCTTTTGGCCAAAAAAGTTCTCTAACCCACTCTCCCACAAATGATGGAGCATAACTGTTATGAAACCAGCTCACAAAAAGATAGAAAAGATAGATCAACGCCTTAGAAATAAGCTTCTTTGAGGGGGCAACCTCCTTTACATTACACAAATGAACAATTCTTAGATGATTCAAATGAGAAAATATCCTTTCTATATATAGGAGTATAAGGGGTCACAATATAACCAAAGCCAACCTAACAATAATAATATAAAGACACAAAATAACAATAGTGGGATTCTATGGGGCACAATAATAACAATATGGGGACAATAGGGGAACAACAATAACAATAAGGGATACAACGACAATAGTAATGGGGGAATTACTAGTATTATATGGACCTAACATGCCCCTCTCCTTCAAAAAAGTGTTGTCCTCAACGCTTGAGTAGTTCTGGATGCTTCTGTATAAAATTATCATCCTCCCATGTGGAATATTCAACATGTAAGTTCTTCCACTTGATGAGATACTCTGAAATTGATTGATTTCATAGCTGTCGAGTTCTTATTTCTTTGACTTCTTTAGGTTCCAATATGATCTTTCCTTCCTCATCAAGTTTTGGCAATATTGTTTGAACTGGAAGCTTGTCACCTATAACCTTCTTTAAGAATGAAACATGGAAAATTGGGTGCACTCGAGAAGCTACAGGAAGATCCAAATTGTATGCCATAGTACCTATCTTTTGCAACACCTTGTATGGACCATAATACTTTTATGATAATTTATTATCCTTCTTAGCCTGCTGGAGGGAAATTTTTTTATATGGGATCTCTGTCACTTACAATAATCTTTGGGTTTCCATGTAGCTTTTTAATTGTTTCCATAAATGCAGTAGAAACTGTACTCGCTTTAAATGGATGTGATAATGCACAAAAGTGTGCATACTTGGTAAGTCTGTCAACTACCACCATGATAACACTCTTTCCTTCGGACTTGGGTAAACTTGTGATAAAATCCATTGAAACCTCCTCCCAACATTGGCTTGGAATGGATAAAGGTTGTAATAGTCCTAGGGTATTAACTGTTTCAACTTTATTTTGTTGGCAAACCAAACATTCCGCCACAAACGTTTGAATATCCGATTTAAGGTCATCCCCAAAAAAATCATTTTTAACCCTATGGTAGGTTTTTAGAAATCCTCAGTGCCCTCCTAAGGAAGATGTGTGCCATTCCCTAAGAATATTTTGTTTGAGTTGGGAATTCTTACATAGGTATAACCGATCCTTGTACCATAATGAATCATTTTCCAACTAAATGTATCAGATGTACTGGGATCTTGTTGTATCTTTTGAATGAGTGCCCACACTTCTTCATCATTCTTCCATTCATCCCTTTCTTCATTTATCCAATCTTGTTGGATAATAGAAATGGCACAAAGAAATGCTTCCACATCCTCATCCTTTCTTGAGAGTGCATCTACCACAACATTTTGCTTCCCTTTTTTGTAGATGATTTCAAAGTCATAACCCAACATATTTGTGACCCATTTTTGCTGCTCTTCTGAAGATAATATTTTTTCTAAAAAGTATTTAAGACTATCATGATCTCTTTTTACCTTGAAGTGTTTTCCCAATAGGTAGGGTTGTTGGGCAGTGAATCCCCTGCGTAACAGTCTTGGGGCTTAAAGCCCACAATTTTGGGTAATGGTATTGTAAAGGCTCCGCAAAGTGCATAGAGAGCGAATTGTAATAATTCAAGTCAAAGGGTTGTCCGCCCGAAAATAATGTAAGATAATAGAAAGTGAGTCGGCCTGCCTATGGTCCGTGGACCATGGAAATGTATAAATATAGCAAGGCTCTAGGTGTAGAAGTCAGTTTTGGGGTAGCTTTGTTCTGATCTGAAGTATATGGGTTTCTGAAAGTGATATTCGCTTTGAGTCTGTAAGTCTGTTCATAGGTGGTAGTAATAAGAGTAGGCTCTACAACTATGTGCGCAGAGGCCTGGTAGAGTCCGTAGCTGTGTGCGCGGACCCCTGCAGCTGAGTGCATAGGGTAGGAATCAGATTGTACTGGAACAAGAAGATTATCAAAAGATAAGTGTTTCTGAAATATCATGCATCTGTGTGCTTATTCTTCTGTTATGGTTTTCTACATCTCTTTAAGGCTTATGTTTGTGCGCACTTGTTACGAATATTAAATGATTGCTAAAGACTACTGAATTAAGTTAGATCTATAATAAAAACATACTAAGGGTAAGGGATATAGACAACGCCTCTTTGCGCTCGGTACAAGGGCTACGTGAAGGTCGAATCGCTGCATGAAATAGTACAAGTACAAAAGATAGGTTCACGACCTTTCCAGACCTCATCAAGACATCCCTAGGGTGTGGAAACTTGGTTCCAGCACCCTCCCATACTACCTCGGGTGATATCAGTCCGTGCTCCGCAGACTGTTGCCGAAAGGGCTGGTAGTTTCAGGATTTGTTTGACTAAACACTTATAAACCTGGGTTAGGCCCCAACAATGCAACAAATGGTTCCATTGCTGGGATCGAGATTTGCCTAAGGGATGTATGATATCGGAACTCTGGAACCCTACGAAGAAGGAAATTGAAGATTGGTTGGATCAGAAGCTTCACGAGTTCGTGATACAGGAAAACAAAACCTCGCAAATATTCAAGAAGAGGTGGTTGGATCACTACGTATACACGGAAATCCATTAGATCTTCTTTGCAACCTTCTCTTCGAAGCTGTATGATTGGATTATGAAGCTAGCTGACAGCCAGGGAAGGTGCAAGCTCGATCAATCGATAGTGTGGACTCTAGAGCTAGCGCGCAGACTAGAGGCTTCAGGAGATAAGATCGCGTTGGTCGTGGACCATTGGCTCGACTAGATAATAGGAGTTTTTATCACTGAATTCACGATAGACACAATCGTGAGCTACAACGAAGCAGAATGGCATTTTCTCTGAGGACCGCAAGGTAGGTACATCAAATCTCTGAATACTTGGATTAAGATGTTGTTATGTGAAAAGCGGGTTATGCGAATACATTAATGAGTGGAGCAATGCATAGTGGAAAGAGCTACAAAGGGATCGAAGGGTTAGGGAACAATCCTTTAATTTCACCTTCGTGAGAAAGCGAGAAAGAGCGTGCTCGGGTTTCGCCGAGGAGTGTGGTCAGTCTGATAAGGCAACACATTTCGCAGTTATCACCTCCACTTATGCCATCACCCGCTTCACTTAATTCACCTCCATCCTCAACCACCCCACCTCCACCAAACCCACAGTTCAGCATGGCAAGCGCGATGAAGCTACCCATATTTAGAGGATTAGGGAATGAAGATCCTGATTAGTTTTGGTTCGTAGTAAGAGCAGTGTGGGAAGCACACGGGGTTATGGATGACAAGATTAAGAAGGCCACATTAGTAAGTGCAATGCAGGATCGCACACTAACATGGTATATTAAGCACTCGAATGATCATCTAAATACAGGAATAGCGGAGATCTAGAATGTGTTGAATAGAGAATTTAGTCGGCCGAAATCAGGAACACAGTCAATCATTGGATTTAAGTAGATTGTAATGCTTCTAGGTGAAACCCCCTAGGATCTAGATTAGAGGCTGAAAAGTACGATCTGCGAAGCTAATATGACCTTGATAGATGTGCAACACCACGCATGGTTTGTGGCATCTTTGACACCACACCTAAGGATGGCATTGTCACAGCAAAAGCTCTCAACCCAAGCATAAGCATTGGAAATGGTGATGAGGTTGCATGAAATTTCAATATAGGATCCGGGGTTGGGAATCCATCAAATCCACACACAGCTACAAAACCTATGCTTGGAGATACAGAGTTTGAAGCAGGATAGGGCACCCCAGATGGAGGTGCGCGAAGAAGAGTGGTGCATAAAATGTGGGCCACAATAAGGATCATTGTCCAGTATTCGTGAACTATTTAGTAGGAGGGGGACCAATGCTGTTGAAACCAGAGGCACAGGTAGGGCCAAGTGCAGCGCCCACACTTTCGTGTGCGATCTATCAAGTGGGAGGAAAGAACACAATGGACAACTGTCACCTGTTGTAGAAGTATACATGGACTCTGCAACAACTATTTTATAATTTTTGTAGATCAGTGGGCCATAATGAGCGGACATGTCGGAGATATGAGCTAATGATGGATAAGACCTCAGCTTATCGAATGCAAACAGAAACACGAGGCCTTCATCCAGCCGCATCAATAGCGCGGGGTGGATTTCAAGGGTGAGGTCTAGGACGAGGAGGAATGGGGCTAGGAAGGGGCCACAAACAGCTAATCTGTTACAATTGCGGAGGACTAGGGCACTACGTTCATGATTGTACCAACCCAACAAGAATATATTTTCTGTACTGTGAGCAGTTTGATCATGAAATGGTAGATTGTCCGAGCTGATCGCACAAATGCACGAGAAAGGGGTACTACATCCTACTCCAACACAAAATATCCAAATGAAGAGGTCTGAAGACCCCAACGTGAACATGATGCTCAGAAGTGGCATGACCATAGGGGAAGATAAGGGGAAGCAGCCTGGGGAAGACACCTGGGTTTGCAAGGCTCCTACAAAGGAACCTGAGTTTGACTTGGAACGCACAAAGGAAATGTTTATGGAAGCTAAGAAGAGCTTTGTGAAGGCCTCTACTTCAGGTAGTAAGGATCAACCAGAGACAGGCCTAGATCCTTCTATGCTAACTACCTTTTTAGAGACATGCATGAAGCTGCTACGCAACAATAAGGCAGTTAAAGGACTACAAGAGTTGATTGCTAGATGCATAGGATCAGGTGAACCACGCGTAGTCCAGAAATTAGGAAAGCATGCACTGCACACCGGGAGGGAAATGAGATTGACGGTGCAGATTGGCGAGTATGAAATGGATTAGGTAATCTTAGACTTGGGTTTGGACGCAAATGTGTTACCGAAACAGACATGGGAACGCATGGGCAGGCCCACATTACAGTGGTCTCCTATTCAATTACAGATGGCGAACCAACAAAAGATCTTGTCCATGGGAAGATTACAAGGGGTAACAATGGATATTGAAGGTGTGAGCACGTAGACAGACTTTGAGGTAATAAAGATTGTGGATGACAGTAACCCTTACACCATGTTGATAGGAATAGATTGGGCCACGGATATGAATGGAGTCATCAACCTAAAAAAATGGAAGATGATATTCAAGAAAAAGTCCCTACTTGTGGTAGTTCTGCTAGATCCAGCTGAAGGAGAGCGCTACACTGAACCCGTGTGCAATGATGGAAGCGACGATGAGCTGGATTGTATCTACAAGATAACTGCGCGAGATCAGGATTGGCTAAATCCGACTGTAGATACAAGGGTCTCGTGGGAATGTGCAGGTTCCTGCCCTTCGGATTAAGACGAAGAAGATGAACGCTGGCATAATCAGTTGAGCAAGGTGACAATGTTAAATTGTAATATGATGACTAAATCAGTGTGTTGCGTAACAGCCCAGGCTTGAGATCTACCGACATATGATGGGTTGACAGTGGTGGATGAATTCTTGAACAAGTTTGAGAGCACAGTAATAGAGCACCAACGATTCGATGTATTAAAATGGGCACTGCGTGTGACACCTACACATTGGTGGGGCACACATCAAGGAAAATTTGAAAACTGGCGTGGCTATAGAAGGATGATGCGACTACGGTTTGGGAAACCAGAACTATGAATAACTGAGAAATATGATGGATGCGATGACCCACACACACACCTCACAAAATGGACCTAGGCCTATGGAGAAGAACCTCAACCTGAGTGGGTACACTTATTCTATCATACCCTAGATGTCATCCCAAGGAACTGGTATACTGAGACAAAACTCCAACATGGTACAGGCGAATGGGATGTCTTGTGCGAGGGATTTTTGTTAACCTTCTCATTTGAAGACCCATGGGCGGATACTGTTGACAATGAGCCACAAGCCGTGAAAGCTGCCATTTTCAAAATACCACTGGAACCAAGGGAAATAGTTCAACCAGTATGGTCACCTCAGTTAATCCATGCCCTAGAATGTTACAATGTACAAGTTGAAGATGATGATGATGACCCTCGAAATATTAATATTCCAGAAACTAAAGGGAGTCGCGAAGTTTGAGGACCACCAATCGAGGACCCCGACATCACTGCGCCACTGAAAACAAAGCAGGTAAACATTGGTACAGATGCGGAGCCAAAGTACGCAATGCTTGGGGACTATTGGGATGATGCCACAGTGGATAATGTTGTTGAGTTACTTCACAAATATCAAGATTTGTTCTTGACCAAAATCACAGAGTTAAAGGGGATCCTTGGTGACTTAGGGATGGTGAAGATTACTCTGAAACCAGACATGAAGACAGTTAAGTAGCGCCCTTACCGCTTGAATCCAAAGTATAAGGAAAAGGTCTGTGAAGAGTTTGACAAAATGCTTGTAGCAGGAATTATTGAACCAGTGGAAGAATCCGACTGGGTGAGTCCTATGATAGTGTAGGAGAAAAAACAGAAGGGTGAAATTTGGATCTGCATGGACCTCAGGAAGCTTAATGACGCCTATGTTCACGATCCATTCCCAATGCCATTTATAGATGAAGTATTGGAGAATGTTGGCGAACAGGAAGCTTACTCATTCACGGATGGGTTCTCAGGGTACCATGAGATCAAGGTCACGCAGGAAGATAGGAGTAAGACAACCTTCGCAACCGAATGGGTTTTTTTTAGTACAATTTTATGCCCTTTGGACTGAAGAATGCACCAACTATATTTTCGCGCGTAGTGGTGGCCACATTCAAGGAATTTATCCACAAATTTTTGTGGAGGTCTATTTCGATGATTGAACTATATTTTGGTTAGTTAAAAACCAGATAGTGAGCTTATGGTTGATGTTGGATACTTGCCAACGACACCAGATTGCATTGAATCTTAAGAAGTGCACCTTCCTCGTCCCCTTTGGAAATTTTCTCGTCCATGTGGTATGCAAATAAGGTCTTATGGTGGACCTTGTGAAGATTGTTGTCATTCTCAATTGTCGCGAAGTTTCAAACAACTACACACCACGTTGGGGCACACGAGCTACTATCAAAAGTTTATTAAGAGCTATGCACAAATCACGGCACCAATGGAACAATTTTTGAAAAAGGACGCTACATATTGTTGGAATGATGATTGTAAGAAAAGTCTAGAGGTTCTCAAGGAAAAATGGCATCCGCTCCCATTTTGGTTTTCCCAAAATGGGACATCGAATTTCATGTAAATGTTGATGCGTCATGTATCACACTGTGCGCAGTACTCACATAGGAAGGAGTAGAAGGCATTAATCACCCGATCACGTTTTCAAGTCAATGGTTGTCCAAAGCCGAAAAGAACTAATCAACTATTAAACACGAGGGATTGGCAATGGTATACACGCTCCAGAAATACCGCCACTATCTACTTGGTGGGCACTTCAAGATGTATACTGATCATTTCGTATTGAAATACCTGGTGAACAAGCTTGTGTTGGGGGGTGCATATGCCGATGACTGTTATTGTTTCAAGAATATGACTTTGAGGTCATTGTAAAGTTGGGAAGCTTAAATGAAGGACCAGATCACCTATCACGAATTGAGAACGGTGAGGAGACAACAAATTTGGAGGAAGGACTACTTGATGCACAACTCTATGCAATGCATGTCACAGATGGCCACTTCGAAGATATAATCCATTTATTAACTATAGGGACCGTGCCGCACAGATATTCACTCCGACAAAAGAAAGAATTTGTGGTACACACAATGGATTTTTCTGTTATTGTGGGGCACCTCTACAAAATGGGAAATGACGAGATATTATGAAGATATGTACTTGAATTTAATGAGGATAGATCCTTGCAGAAGCACATGGGGGGGTTGTAGGAGGACACTATGCAGGACTGGCGATGACATAGAAGATTCTTTGCACCGAACTATGGTGTTCAACAGTAAATCAAGATTCGAAAGCATAATGTTAAGCCTGCGATGTATGTCAACAGACTGGAAAACCATCGCAAAGGGATGAGATGCCACTCAATCCACAGATGATGCTACAACCATCCGAACAATGGGTGATATACTTTGTGGGGCCCATCAAACCTGAAGGGAAGATGGGTGTGCACTATATCATCATCGTGATAGAATACTTGACTCGATGGGCGGAAGCAAAACCAGTTAAGGACTACACAACCACTACAGCTGCAAAAATTTTGTTCGACAATGTATTGAAATGGTTTGGTTGCCTGAAAATTCTAATGAGTGACCACAGAATGCACTTCCTAAATGAAACTATCAACGCACTCACTGAGGAATTCTAGGTGTATCACCATCAAAGTACATTGTACCTTCCACAAGCTAATGGGATTGTGGAAGCATTCAAAAAGATTCTAGAGACTGCGTTGACCAAAGTATGTAACGCGCAGCGAAATGATTGGGACTTGCGCATACCTGTTGTGCTATGGGCATACAGAACTACATGCAAGAAATTGATGGGGCAGACACCCTTCAAGTTAGTCTACGACATGGAAGTCATCATGCCAATGGAATACATTGTACCCAATTTGCGGATAGTAGCGATGACAGGCATGGCAGACCGCGAGACCTTGGAAGAGAGGCTCGCGCATCTGGAAGAACATGAGGAAGAATGGTTTCTGGTGGGATTCCATCAACAGGTATAGAAACAACGTGAGAAATCTTCGCATGATTGCCATATCAAGTTGCGCACATTCAAAGTAAACGATTTAGTATTGATGTATGAGAGAAAGTTAAAAAAATTCCCTGGAAAACTCTAAATGCATTGGTTGGGACCATATGTGGTGAAAGAGGTCACAGACGGAGGCACGGTCCATCTCGCCAAACTAATGGACAACCCTTCCGAGGAAGAGTAAATGGCAGTCGCCTGAAGCGCTACATGAGTGGGCCAGCTATTTGACTAACCAACTGAAGCACAGTCTCAGCGCTCCAAGCAGTTGAAAGAAGGTGCGGGACTATAAACGAGTCTACAACAGAGCTGTGCAAAAAGAGGGTTCCGCGTAGGGTGAGCCTATCACAGGGATCGCGGTTGTGCATAAGGGGCTGCATTGCTGCACGGACAGGCTGGAAAGTGACCGTTGAGGTCATTGTTCATGACAAGATGGTCAATTTAAGGCAACAAGGAGTGGACGGCAGGAAATTAAGACACGAAGTCAGAATTGGATTTGAAACGATCTACCGCCAATATCGCATTAATGAGCCAGAAAAGGGGGGAATGGTCGAATTTGAATTTCAACAGGCCTATAAATCACAACTGGTCATCCACCGAACAAACTGTGGCATCTTGAGACTTAAGTTATTGTGCTATCTGATAGGTATGGACCCATCGAACTTCGACGCTTTGAGAGTAAGCCCCATGGTTGCAACATTGCCAAAAGAACCACAAGACCTTCGGGATAGCATAATGTCGACAGCCAAAGCTGTCGCGCCAAGCCCAACATTAGCGGTGGGAGATGTACCAAAAATTCCCAGACAGATAACAGGACCGGTCTGGATGTCACTGCGAAACCCGCGGTCTGGTAAGCGATCTATGAAAGATAAGGGCAAGACAGTGAATCTTGGGATAAAAGACAGAATTCTGTTAAAAAGTGTGTCCCTGGGCCGTGTTCCCATGATGAAACTTGAAGATTGGGACCTCGTGGACAACAACATCTCTCTTGCAAAAATGCAACACAAGCTTCAGCAAACATTGAGTATATTGGACCAGAGATCGCAAGCTTGCTGCTTTTGCACAAAAAGTTCACGCATTTGATATCTTAGCTAAAGCTAAAATCCTATGAGGGGTCGCTTTTTGTTAACCTAGCAGAGCAGAATGAGCATCATCAGTTAAGTGAATTAGTAGGGGAAATGGAGCAGGAGCTTGAAGAAGCATTGCAGGAGGCAAGGATGGAGCAACAGATAATAGTGCATCACACACAGGGATGGTGGACCGCGAAGCATTGGTAGAGTGCCTCGCCACACCGATGAGTGACTCAGGACAAGTCACGATGATTGTGTTGGGGGTCTGTTGGGCAGTGGATACCTTACGCAATGGTTTTGGGGAAAAAAGCCCACAATTTTGGGTAATGGCATTATAAAGGCTCCACAAAGTGTGCGGAGCACGAATTGTAATAAGTCAAGTCAAAGGGTTTTCCGCCCAAAAATAATGTAAGATAATAGAAAGTGAGTCAACATTCCCATGGTCTGCGGATCATGGGAATGTATAAATAGAGCAGGGCTTTAGGTGTAGAAGTCAGTTTTGGGGTAGCTTTGTTCTGATCTGAAGTATATGGGTTTCTGAAAGTTATATTTGCTTTGAGTCTGTAAGTCTGAGTCGTAGGTGGTAGTAGTAAGAGTAGGCTCTATAGCTATGTGCACAGAGGCCTGGTAGAGTCTGCAGTTGTATGCGTGGACCCCTGCAGCTGAGTGCATAGGGCAGGAATTAGATTGTACTAGAACAAGAAGATTAATGAAAGATAAGTGTTTCTGAAATATCGTGCATCTGTGTGCTTATTCTTCTGTTATGGTTTTCTGCATCTCTTTAAGGCTTATGTTTGTGCACACTTGTTACGAATATTAAATGATTGCTAAAGACTACTGAATTAAGTCAGATCTACCGTAAAAGCATACTAAGGTTAAGGGATCTAGATAACGCCTCTTCGTGCTCGATACAAGGGCTACGCGAAGGTCAAATAGCTGTGTGAAAAAGTACAAGTACAAAATATAGGTTTGCAACCTTTCCAAACCTCATCAATACATCCCTCGGGTGCGAAAACTTGGTTTCAGCACCCTCCCATACTACCTTGGGTGAGACCTCAGTCCGCACTCCGCAGACTATTGTCGAAAGGGTCGGTAGTTTCGGGATTTGTTTGGCTAAACACTTCTGAACTTGGGTCAGGCCCCAACAAGCCAACAAGGGTCGCCATTTCTTGAGTGCATGTAGTATTGCCCACATTTCCTTCTCATAAATAGATTTGTGTAAATAATTTCCTTTGAATGGACGAATTTTGAAAGCAATGGGTCTTTCTTCTTGCATTAAAACAACATCAATTCCATTTCCTGAGGCATCACATTCCACAATAAAGATTTTTCTCAAGTCCAGTGTAGCTAGGACTGGTGCTTGGCACATTGCCTCTTTAAGATGTTCAAAGGCCTTCATTGCTTCTAGAGTCCATGAAAATGCATCTTTCTTCAATAATGTTGTTAGAGGTGTTGTTATTGTCCTATAATTCTTAACAAACTTGCAATAGTACCCTGTCAACCCGAGAAATCCTCGTAGATGCTTTACGGATGTGGGGATTTTCCATTCCTTAATGGTTTTAATTTTGCTAGGGTCTACCTTAACACCTTCATGAGATACAATATGACCCAGATATTCCACCTCTTGTACTCCAAATAAACATTTGGAGATTTTTGCATATAATTGTTTCTCCTCCAATAGTTTGAGCACCATGTCAACATGTTAGACATGATCTTTCCAAGACTTGTTGTAGATTAGTATATCATCAAAAAATACTAACACAATTTTTCTAAGGAAGGGTTTGAAAATGGAATTCATCAAACCTTGAAATGTAGAATGTGGATTAGTAAGGCCAAAAGGCATGACCAAAAATTCATAATGACCCTCATGAGTTCTAAATGCTGTTTTTGGAATGTCTTCAGTCATCATTCTGATTTGATGATATCTTGAACGAAGATCCAACTTCGTGAAGTAAATTGATCCATGCAATTCATCCAATAATTCATAAATGACAGGAATAGAAAATTTATCTTTAATAGTGAGCTTGTTGAGCTCCCTATAATCTGGAAACATGTGCCATGATCCATCCTTCTTGCGAACCAATACTACTAGAGCAGAGAAAGAACTTTGACTAGGTTGAATTATACTAGCCTCTAGCATTTCTACAACCATACGCTCAATTTCACTCTTTTGGACATAGGGATACTTGTAAGCCCTGATGTTTGGAGGAACACTTCCTGGAATCAAATTAATAGCATGATCATGATCACAAATAGGTGGGAGGCCTTTGGGAGTCTCAAATACCTTGGAAAATGATTTTCCAAGACTTTTTGGAGATCTGGAGAAATGGATGATTTCGATGTGGGAACCTCTAGTGAATACAATTTTGCAATTATGCCTCATTGTTCTTTCATTAGAAGCTTTGTCATTCCATTAGAGCTGATTATCTTTCTCGATTTCCCTGTGATACCCCTTAATTTAACTTCCTTTCCTTCTGAAGAGAATTTCATGAAAATTTCTTGAAAATTAAAAGCTATTGTACCCAAGGATTGTAGCCATTGGAGTCCTAGTACAACATCAACACCACACATTGGAATGGAAAGCATTGTGCTATTCAATACATATTCTCCCATGGATAGCTTGATATTATGGCACTTTCCTGAGCAATTTATGGTTCCTCCACTTGCAACCATCACTTGACACTCTGGTGCTAGATATAGGAAGAAATTCAATTCCTTAGCTATCTTACAATGAATAAAATTATGGGTACTTCCCGAATCAATCAACACTATTACCTTTTTTTTCTTGATATGCCCTTCTATCTTGATAGTTTGAGGAGTTGTAATTCTAGCCAATGAATTACAAGATATGGTTAGATTCATCTCTTCTTTTTCTAGGGTTTTTTCCTGGTGTATATCCTCTTCTTTTGACATTTCTTGTTCCTTTTCTTCCTCCTCTTCACAATCTATCTCAAATAATTTCTTCTCAGCACACTTATGACATTTAGCGTATTTGCTATCACAACTGTAACAAAGCTCTTTTGCCATTTTTCCTTCCAATTGTTGTGGTGTAAACCATGTAGGTTGTGGATGGCTAGGGGAAACAACACTTCCATCTTTATGATTTAGAGTGGTAGGTTTCCTTATTTCCATAATTTTTCTTTCCATTTTTTTTGCCAACTTAAATGCCTTCTCCAATCAATCTGGTTCCCAAAGGTGAACCTCATGTTGGATGTTATCTTTTAAAGTCCCTATGAAAACATCAATCCTATACTCCTATGGAATATATTTTAACCATACATATTAGCTTCTACGTCTTTCTTTAGACCATCCATCTTAGCTTCTATTACTTTTTGTGTGAGTGAAATTTGTTGCACTTGGTCTCGTAATTTTGATATATCATGCTGCATTTCTTCCTCTTCTTCATAAGTCATGTTAGAGCTTTCAGGTTGCTTACTAGGTGTTTCCATTTTCTTTCTTCGGGGCATCAATTACCAATAATAATGCTTCACTATGCCCTATGAATTCCTTCAAAATTTTCAAACCAAGCTTATGAAAAAATTTAAACAAAACTATACACCTTTTTTCACTTTGTAGGAGCTCGATATTGAATCTGATGTATCTCTGTAATTTTGGATCTCGAAGGTCTAAAATTTCTTCCTGCGGTAACCCTCTGAGTAATCTTTCTAACCCCACAATTCTGATCAAGTTTTGATTCTCCAATGAACAGTTATGTCAAATCTCCCACGATGACCTAAGTATATACTAGTTCAATAAAGCAAACTTGTACGACGTGCCGCGGGTCACTGTTTCAACTTTAGGTTATAAAAATGATACCCAAAAAGCTACAGTCTGTCCTCTTTATGCAACTTCTTACAAAAATTTAATTTGATGTTGAGAGTGAAAGTTATGACGATTTTCCCACATTCGCCTGTTTGAATGTAATTCAGGGGTCTGCAAAAACTCTAACTTCCTCAGATTATATCTCCAAAAATATACTGAGACAAGATTTGAAATTTGGGCATGAGATTCAGACCGATTCCGTCTCAAATTGGTTTTGTTTTTAGATTCTGAAACTTTGTAGCGAAATGCCATGATGATATGTTTGGAGCAACGAAACCCTAGAATCCAAAGCTCTGATACCAAATGTTATGAAACCAACTCACAAAAAGATATAAAAGATAGATCAACGCATAAGAAATAAGCCTCTTCGATGGGGAAACCTCCTTTACATTACACAAATGAAAAATTCTTAGATGATTCAAATGAAAAAACCTCCTTTCTATATATAGGAGTCTAAGGTGTCACAATATAACCAAAGCTGATGTAACAATAATAATATAAAGGCACAAAAATAAAAATAGTGGGATTCTATGGGGCACAATAATAAAAATATGGGGACAATAGGGGCACACCAATAACAATAAGGGATACAACGACAATAGTAATGGGGGAATCAATAGTATTATAGGGACCCAAAAATAATCCCAAGCCCTAGCAAGTTATTAATATACCAAAGGTTCAATGGAAGTGAGATATCATTTGTATTAGCCTCTTCATTTATTTTTGGATTTTTGTGTAAATGTATGGATAACATGCCATTTGGACAATTTCACTCATGTCAAATGAAGCCTTGAGATAGTCATGTAGCAAGTGGAGTATGATCATTTTACATCATACGTCACCTAGTGTTTATTATCTAATGAATTATATGTATTTGACCAATTGGATTAGTTAGGTATTGACATGTGTCTACTTTAATATGGTTAAACTATGTAAGTATACCATTCATTGCTATAAACAGAATGGTGGAAGGTTCATTAATGGATCGATAGGTTATGTGTTTGGAGGTTTTAAAAAATGTTGTTTATAGAGACATATTTATATTAAGGGGATATGAATATAATGAGTATGCAAAACAATATGACTAAAGACATCTTTAGCATTTAACTCTTGTATCTTGTGATGTAGTGTGTTTTACTTATTTTCTTTACGATATATGTGTCTCTAATAGATGATGTATGTTTTTTCTATGAACTATCCAAACTTGTGGATATATTGTTCGGTTTTATTTTGAATGTATATGCATTGAATAATGAATTATTTTTCATCTTACAACCTCCCTTTCCATCGTTAACCATCTTGGTTGTACTTTAGCTAAAACATTATCTTTTTTGGAGATTGAATATTCCAACAAGATGGACTATAGTAGAGCACTTTTTGAACACTTAAAAAAACCATGGGTCTCGAAAAGAGCCAATAATTTGTTCAACATCCAAGTATTTTATTTTGTGATCACAAAAATATATTTCCTAGACTATTCATAAGAAGGGCATTGCTTCAGTCATATAAAAATAACATAGGATTATCTAGATACTTTTGGAGATATTTTATACATACGCTCCTTGCAGTCATGGTTAGTTTTATAAACCTTAATCTTATCTAAATGTAATTCCTATGAGTGTGACCCTTCCAAGCCATTATTTGTTGGGTATGGAGCTTGATTATCTTATTTATTCAGAGGTGTTGTCATATTGGACTGTAGTTCCTACCTGTTTAATCATCATCAGGGGTATAAGGGGGTTGACGATGATTTTATGACCCCCCTGTCAGGGGTTTGGGGGTAGCGCCCCCGAAGCTAAAAATAAATGAAAATTTACCTTGTAAAATATTGTAATCTTGTAGTCAATCTGTGTCATTCATTAGGTGGATGATCTAACAGTAGAAGTTGTGTTAATTTAGTTTTTTTTTCCCTAGAAGGAAACCATCAATTTATATGAGGGAACTGTATTGCGGTTACGTATTATTATTCTGAGCAGAAAAGAGAGAGGAGACTATGTGAGAGAAAAGAGGAAATTACAATGAATCTGTTGTAGGTTGTAGCTCTTCATTTTGTTGGATAATATAAAGGAAGGATTGGCTATTTCTCCATGGAGATAGCCCAAATTGGGCGAACCACATATATTTGTGTCTCTCTTGTTTTATGTGCTTTCTAAATTCTGTGTTTGTGTTTATGCAATATTTTATGTGCTCCAATGCTCTGCAATATATATTTTCTAATATTATTTCCAACTAAAATGTGTGTCATCTATGAAGTAAAGGTGGCACATTCGTTATCTAATATTTTTGGATTCATCATGCATGTGATGCATTCAATGCACTTATAATATAGTTGTTATCCTATAGATCCTTCCACTTCATTCAAATGAAAACTAGTTAATTAACAATGTTCCCTATCACACTAAAGTAATTTGAGGCTTCGCTCAATTTCATGACTTGACAACCAATGTATTAACTATGTATCCACCTATTCCACTAGGTATCCATAGTTTACACATATGGATTTTTTTTTATCATTTGGATTATATAACACAATTTATTAAGGGTAAATTTAATGCCATTATTTGTGAAGGGTGAGCCCTATTTGTCTTTTACCTCTATTCAAATTTATAATATGTAATCCCAACTCCAGACTAACTCTTGTGCTTCATTTCACACAACCACCTAGATGACCATTTCTAATCCCCTCACTAAGTTAAGTGAAAATTATCATTGGATTTTTTTAGAACTGTCGTATGCATAAGTGGAGTGCAGCCTTGGTATCACTAAGTGTCATTGATTACAACTCTTTTTTGAAAAAGAATAGCATATTTTAACCATCCCTTAAATTGATTTCAAGAATTTCCATTCATGTTTCCAATATACTCCTCTACAATTATTCATAGAAGTTTGTATATCTATCATTGCAAGATTAATGGACATTGAGTTGTCTAGCATGTAATTCATGAATTGAATTTTGATCAAGAAAAATTAATTTCAAAAACAAATATTTCCTTGCAATATCATTCAAATTGCTTCATAACCTAGGAAAACTCATAACCATTATCTAGGATGATATTTTTATTTATATTTCATTTCCACCATCAAATCCTCCTCTAACCTCTAGTATGCTATTTGAGTTGCATATCATTTGAAATTTAATTATAAATTCATTTTTACACAATTGGTGAATATATAAGTATAAGTTTGGTAGTATGAGTACAAAGGAGGATAAGAGATCAAAGAAGAAACAAATTTTTTGTTGAGTATGTTGTCATTGATGTCAAAGCAGGTGCATGATATCATTATTGATGTCCCTAGCACGTTGATATGCATGGATGAGATGATGCATTGATGAAACCCGATCTCTAGGGTTTAGATCCCTTGGAAGATGATCATACCCCATAATTATTGGAAATTTTGAATAAGCAGATCAAGGAACCCCACAATGGACTCTTCTTGTTATGCCAATTCTATTGATATGTGGAGCACTTAGTGGGCCCTCACGGTTTGAGAGATATGCTCATTCAAAGATGGTGCGACCTCATTGTGGTCAAAATCCCCAAAGAGAGCTGATGTGGTCATTTATTATTAGCTAGCAAATTTTAAAGTCAAAAGCCTTATTTTATATATATATATATATATATATATATATGTATGTATGTATGTATGTATGTATGTATGTATATATATATATATATATATATATATATATATATATATATATATATATATATATATATATATATATATATATATATATATATATATATATATATATATATATATATATATATATATATATATATATATCTTGATGGATATAACAATTCGTTGAGGGAATCAAAATTTGATATACAAACCAACCTTATCGTTATTTGGGGTTTTCACTCCAATAATTTTGAAATTTAAATATGGATTTCTCTCCGAAGTTTAAATTTGACCCTCCTTACATGTGCGACCTCCTCTATTATATAAAGAGGATGTTTTTTTACTCTCCATGTGATAAGAAACAAGTGCAATCTATATTTGAAATTATTTGTGGCTTTGAGGAGCATTAAACACTTGAAATTAAGCTAATTTTATGAAGATGTATGGGATATGGGATTTCACTGGTTTTTATGATTTTCTTGTAGGTCTCTCGGTCCCTGTTGAAGAATAAGTTTGGTGCTCATTTGAAGACTGAGTTTGGGGAACGTTTTTAGATCTAAACAAATATGAAACATCTAAGGTTTTGAGACATTCTAGTGACAAAAAAAATAACATTGTTAAATTTTAATCTAGTGAAGATTTGAAGTAATTTTTGTAGTTCAAGCTTTATCATAAGCATAATAATCTGGTGTTGTTTTCCTAACTGATATGGAATTGAAGCACCTATGGCCTAGCACAATGAGACTTTGCATTTGGAATATTGACAACATCAAAGATCTGAAGTATTCTATTTGAGGGAACTTTCAGCCCTCTATTAGGGCATGGTTTTATGTTCAAAAGTTTGGATCAAGACTGATTCCGATTTATCATTCTTGGCTCTGAATTTTAGCTTTAGTATTGACCCTCCATATACAGTTCTAAATTTTGATTTTGATCCTTCATAATGGATAACTTTTATCTTAGCCTCTTTCACGAATTATGATCTAGCTCCAATTGACTTTGGCCTCCAAAAAAATGACTTAAAGCTACGAATATATCCCATGTCAACATTGTAGTTTTCGTTGGCATGTATACATGTTACAGGGTTTGCGACCTTGCATTGCACTGTGCAATCAATACGTTTTGAGTAAGAGCTTAAATTACATTACAACAAAAGTTTCACTATCAACTTCAATAATATTATCTCAACCTGCAATTATTGAGGAAATATAGAAACGTTGTATAGTTCAGGTGTTCTAGAGAGTATTTCAATTCTTGGTATCATAGTGTCTTACCAAAATATGTGATATCGTGCCTTGTAACTTATTTTATTATAAGTTCCACGTATAGAATGAGTCTTATAGACAACCATTGATGTCATATGGCAATATGGATTTTATGCCGATATGAGTCTTTTATATTGATCAAAATGAGATTGTATGCTGAGATATCTTTATGAGTTAGATTGATGTTGAGGTTGAGAGTGAGAGGTTAATGGCGCTAAAGCCTATGGTAGAATTGTATTGAGTCAAATTATGTATTTGTGTGAAGAAATTCTTAGAGAAACCTACATAATAGATACTTAGGGTGATCCAGTCCAACTTGAGGTTAAGATTTCAATTTAGAAAACTATTCATATGCCCCATTTCTAAATAGAGACAACATAAGTAATATTTAGGCATAACAGAGATAAGTGAAGATATTAGAAGGCCTTTCATATTTCTCTTGTAATACAAGGTGTTGATTGTTGATGAATGGTCCTCATTGTAGACAAAGATTAATGCTGACAGTGGCACATCATTTGTAGATTGCAGTACAAGGCTGTTAGAAGATGACAAAAATAATGAAAATGGTTTTGTTGCTAGTGATTATTTGTTGATGCAAAATTTATGTTTGTTTGATAGATTCATTGTTTGATGTATTAATATTATATAGTAGTCTTGCTTGACTATATGAACGGAGACAAATGAAATATTATTGTGGTTGATTTTTTATATACATATGAAAGAGTAAGGGCATTGGTTGGACATAATATTTGTCATTATGCAAATGATAGCAATTGAGAAAGATTGAGCGGGGTGAAAAACATGGATTATGGTTGTTATAAAATTATATATTAGAGAGAAATAGGACACATGAAATATTGTGGAAACAAAAATATAGAAACGCATAAAAAGAGAGAGACACATATATACATGGTTCACCCAATTTGGGCTACATCCATGGATAAACATCCAGTTCTTCCTTTTATATTATCTAACAATGTGAAGAGATACAATCTACAACAGATCTAATGTAATTTCCTCTCTGCTCTCACACAATATCCTATCTCTCTCTAGCTCAGAATAATAATCCACAACCACAATACAATTCCCTCATATAAACAAAGGGATGCCTTCTACAGAAATAAACCCTAAATTAACATAAATTCTACTGCCATATCATATGCCTAATGAATGACCTAAATTGACTACGAAATTACAATATTAGAAGGCATTTTTTCATATATTTTTAGCTTCGTGGGGCGCTACCCCCAAACCCCCTTTGGGGGCTCACTAGCCCCTAGAACACTGCACCTTCCCCCCCCACGTGGAGGGGTGTATAATCTTCCTAGGTTATACATCTGTCTGAAACAAATACCTCTAAATCATGAAGATAATCAGACTCCACACCCAACAATATCCCATTTGGAGACTGATTATAAGAACTCCATCGTTGCTTCACTTGCTGGAAAATGCTTCCACTTTGCACTTGGTTTTTTCTCATGTTCATCATCATAATAGAAGACTAATTGAAATTAAGTAGAATCCTAGTTTCTCCCTGGTTACAACTTTTGTTAACATATCTGCAGGATTCTGACTAGTGTGTATATTTTCCAACTTCAACTGTCCATCTTCCAACATTGACCATATTAAATTGTACTTGATATGTATATGTTTATTCTTGGAATGAAATGTTGAGTTCTTTGCAAGATGAACGACACTTTGCATGCCACCGTATAACCTTCCCATCTCCTGTTTCTTTCCCAATTCATCCATAAACCTTTGTAACCAAATAATTTCTTTACTGGCTCTGTAGCAGCAACCTACTTCAATTTTTTTTGTTGAAATTACAACAAAACTTTACATTTTTGAAACCCAATAGACAGTTTTTCCACCTATAGTAAACACATACCTTGTGGTGCTCCTCCTATTATCTCTATCCCCTGCCATATCTATATCAACATATCCCTATAGAGCAAAGTTTGAACCATCAAATCATAATGTTTGATTTGTGGTACCTCTCAAATACTTGAGAATCCATTTCACTACCATCTAATGTTATTTTCATGGATTTTTCATGTACCTACTTACAACTCCCACTCCATGTGCAATATCAAGCCTTGTGCAGACCATTGCATACATTAAGCTTCCAACTGTTGATACATATGGAACTTTAGACATATAATCCATCTCTTCCTGGGTCTTGGGACACATATCCTTACTTAGTTTGAAATGGATAGCCAAAGGTGTAGTAACTAGTTTTTCATTTTGCATACTAAATATTTCCAACACCTTTTGTATGTACTCAATTTGAGACAATGTTAATTTGTGATTTTTCATGTCTTTAGTTATTCTTACCAAGGATTTTTTTTGCAGCACCCAAATCCTTCATTGTAAATGATTTTGCAAATTTTCCTTTGAGCACATTTATTTCCTACATGTTAGACCCTACAACATGCATGTCATCTACATACAATAGAAATATAATATATTTTCCATCATTTTGTTTCTTTTAAGATAAACACAGTGATCATAATGACATCTAGTATAACCTTACTCATACATAAACCTGTCAAATTTTAGATACCATTGCCTTGGAGCCTATTTTAGGCTATACAAGCTCTTATTCAACCTGCACACTAATTTATCCTTGCCTTTCACATTATACCCTTGTGATTGTTGCATATATATTTCTTCCTCTAAATGCCCATGGAGAAAGGTTGTCTTTACATCTAACTGCTCAAGATGAAAATCTTCTGCTGCCACTAGACTTAAAATAGTTCTGATTGAAATCATTTTAATAACATGAGAAAAAATTTCATCAAAGTATATACCTTTATTTTGTGCAAACCCCTTCACCACAAGTCTAGTATTATACCTGTGTTTACCTCCATCTTCTTCCTTCAACTTGTAAACCCATTTATTCTGCAATGTTGTTTTACCTACAGGATACTTGACTAAGTTCCAAGTTCAATTATTCATCAAGGAATCCATCTCTTCTTCCATGGCTTTCTCCTACTTATTCCTAGTTTCTATCTCCATTGCTTCTTCATATCTTTCTAGTTCAACAAAATCAGTCAACAACACATAATATAATGAAGGAGTGTATCATTCAGGGGGTCTACTTATCCTGGTAGATATTCTAACACCACTTTTAGGTGTTTGAGGTGTCTGTTGTTGTTGTGGCTGCTGATCATTATGATTTTCAGGCACCTTTACTTTTTCTGTTATCTCATCAAGCGCTATGTGTTCTTTGTTTCCTTTTTCATGTTTCTTTCCCTGCATCTGATATTTATACAAGGCATTTTCATTGAATATGACATCTCTGCTCCTAATTATTTTATAATTTTCATAATCATATGAGCGATAACCAAAATCATTAACACCATATCCAATAAAAGTACATTTCTTTGATTTTTCATCAAGCTTTGTTTTATTTTCTTTATTGATGTGAACGAAGGCTTCACAACCGAAAGTCTTTAAAAAAGAGTAGTTTACCTTTTTATCTATCCATGCCTCCTATGAAATACAACCATCCAAGCAACTTGAAGGCCCTCTATTTATTAGATAAACTTCAATATCTATAACATCTTCTCAAAATTGTTAGGGTAATCCTACATGCAATATCATCCACCTTGCATGCTCCATGACTTTCCTATTCATCATTTTTGACACACCATTTCTTGTGGTGTTCTTGGAACTGTCTTCTCTCTATGAATCCCATGCTGTGAAAAATAGTTATCAAAATCTTTGCTATAATATTCACCTCCATTGTCTAATATGAGACATTACAACTTCTTTCCTGTCTCATTCTCAAACAAAGGTTTCCACTTCTTGAAAGTATCAAATACATCAAATTTATTCTGAATACAATAAATCTAGGTTTTCTAGTTGCACCATCAATAAAAGAAATATAATAATGAGATCCACCAAGAGATGATACCTAAGCAAGTCCTTGTTGATTACTCTGTGTTAACAAACCTATAGTAGTACACCCCTTTTTTCACACAAAGGATTTCATTATGTTCCAATGTTCATATCATCCAAGGTTCATCATCAGTGGAAAGTTTGTCAAATTTTGTAAACCCATTATGTGTGTGTGTAATGTAAATGATCTTAGTAAGACCATTTTGTATGTAATAACCTAGGTAAGCCTATTATGTTGGTGATGATTTCTATCCTAGGAGGTTTTTCATCTCACTGATTCATCTATGTTTTTAGACACAAATGATCAGCAAAGTTTTTCCCTCCTACCTCACCCCAAAGCTAGGGTGAATTTTGTCATCAAAATCTTAGGCAATTCATAGTGTTCTAGTCGATTCTTCTGTAAAAGTGATTTGGGAATAATTTTAGTTAATTGGCTAAATTATTTTATTAGAAATCACTTGGTATGCTAGATCATATTTGAGTCACAAAATTGGGTAAATAATTGAGGGTCTATAATGAATGGGTGTTCCCCCTTCATGGGTTAAATGTAATTATCTTATGTAAATAATATTTTAGCCATGATGCTAAAATATTAGAGGGTTGGAAAAAATAATTAATCCCTTCATGTGTCAATTAATTAAATTTTCTGGCAAAAATAAATTAAAAAATCATAAGCCAAAAATTTAATTAATTAGAGTCAAAGTTAAGTCTTAGGAAAAATAAATTCTCCAAATTAAAAAATTTGTGGGTTCTAGAGAAATTATTTTTTGGAGGTCCTCCACCAAGGGAATATTGAAAATATCAAGAAATTTTGGACCCTTGGGCCTTGGTGGTTAAGTCAAAATCAAATTTTTGAAGAAATAACTCAAAATAGTTAATTAAAAATCAATTAAATAAAAAATTGAATTTTCCTCAAAAAATAAATAATTTCAATAGTGATGATTAAAAGATAATTAAATATTTATCAACGACCGAGATTACTTTAACGGGGATCAAGCCAACTAGTCGTTTGGAGAATTTGTCTATAAATTAGAGGTCATTTGTCACATCAAAGGATCTGATCATTGAGTTGTGTACTAGATCTTGAAGATCTCTTATAATCTTTTCTGGAATAATAATAACACAAAGTCTTTGGGGTTTACATTTATGGTGGTGTTCCTCTCTTGCATATTATAGTAATATTGTTTTTAATGTTCTACTGAATATTATTTTTTTATAAATTTCTGGTTAATAGATTTTGTGGAATAATTTATTGTACAAGTATTTTGCATAGGTTGTTGGGTTTGAAATATCATTTTAATTTAATAGATTTAGCAAGTATATCTAATTCTTGAAAAATTAAATTGTTATTTTATGTCTCTATTACTTAGACAATTTAATATGAAGTGTGCAGAAATCATTTGGATTTAAAAATTGGGCATTTGGGGAAGTCCTTGGCTGGACCAGCTGACTCCCAAGGCATAAGATCTAGAGAGCCTTCCTAATCTAAATTCTTAGACTTATCTTACAATTTTCCTTTTGCAGGGTCTTTGACGCTAATACCTCATTTTCTAAGTTAATCATCTTTTATAGTTTGTGCTCAATCGATATATCTAGTTAGGAAGAACTTATATCTACATATTTGGGAGTGGATTTGGACTCATACTCATCAAATTTGGTAGATCTGTGATTTAAATATATAGATCTGAAATATTTTAAAATTATGACATCTGGGTCTTGGGTATTTTGTTTTTCACTTGTGCAGGTGTAGATATGAGATTTTTCAAGGAGATCTAGGGGTTTTGAGACAGATCTAGGCTTTGGAGGGCAAGATATTGTCTTAAAATTTTGTTTGTAGGGATGAATAACAAGATAATTTTGTAAAACTTCAGATCTGGGGTTTCATAAATTTCTGAGATCGATTGAAGGCAAAATACATCAGTTTGGAGTAAAATTTTTGGGGCAGAGGTTTTAAGTCTAAGATTTTTATTTTTTTTGGGCAACTAATAGCCCCAAACCCTCTCATCTCCTTTCTCGTAGCCTTAATACTTCCCTTTCCCTGCTGTCATGGCCTTAGCTTCCTAACACAACTATATTTTACCCTACTGCAAGGCATTCTCTTCTCTATTGCTCCCTTCTTCCCTTACCATCCTCCCTTTCCTACATGTGTTAATCCTCCAAATCCTCCTCCTCTTTGCTACTCCATAACTTCCCTAACACAACCCATTCGCTACTCTTTCCAATTTTCTGCAATTGCTTATTTGCTATTTTTGTCCCCTCCTTTATCCTCGTGACATATTCTTCCTCAAGTCCTCGGGCCTTATCCCTCCATGTAACCCCTTATTCTTGCATGAAACTTCCTTGTTTCCTGCCCGCGACCCCTCTTCCCTCATGTTACCTCGTTCCTACCCTCTTAGCAGCCCTCCCTTCATCATCATCAACCCTCCTTTACTTTAGCATTGCCTCTCCCTTCTCATTGCTACCTTAATGCAATCCTTCTTTATCCATTGGTGTAGCCTTTTGGCCTTTCAAAACATCATAATTTCACCCTTACCTTAGCACTATCACAACTTTTACTTACTATGGTAAAATGATTTTCTTGAGTTAGAGAAAGGTTTTAAAATTCAAATCTGAACTGTGAAGATAACTTTTTCTGAGCGGGTGCTTCAAAGAAATTGGCTGTAAATTTGGATGAAGGTTGATTTTTTTAGACCTACTCATCACTGGAAGACATTGACAAGTGGCTTCAAGGCCTAGGGACTTAGGTTGGGTTTCCTAAGCTCTTACTCCCTTCACTATCTAATTAATCAAATCTAATCACATCTAAACGAAGTGACATTAAATTCATATTTTACTGAAACTTCTTGGGAATTTAACTAATTAATCTCATCACAAATTTTAAGCGATTGTCATAATAGTTTTCATAGGGTTGATATATTACATTGCAGTAGGAATTCTCTTCGTTGTCATAAGTTTACTTGCTGCCCTTAAAAACTCAGAAACATAATCTCTGAAGTCTTAACATAATAGTAATATAATTATAATTTCACTTTCACTTCAAGTTTATTTTGAAAAGCTTGAATATTTCTAGGCTTCCTAAATGAATTTGGTATAGAGGTATTTCATTGTTAACTTCACTGTTGTCAGAAGAAAAATTATCGTTGTCCTGAAAACAATCTCTGAAAATTTTATGTCTTCAGTTCATTTTTATGTCTAAAATTTAATTTTGAATGCTTGCTATCACATATACATAAGCTTACTGCCTAAAGAAAAATTGTCTCACTTATTTGATCAAGTAGATAGCTGTAAGGAATTATTAGAATCTAAATTTCTATTTTCTCTTGTTCCATTTAGTTGTGAATGATAATTGTGCTAAAATATAAATTTTGTTTGAGCTAACTGGCATTGAAGATCGTTTATTCCATTTGCATAATCTGAAGATAATTGATTGGTTTGAGATCTAATTTCATATTGGGCATCTCCTAAATTTGTCTTGGAAATTCAACTAATTGTATTTGGCATTTTTATTTAAATATTGGTTAAGTGCTTTAATTTGGATCTTGGCAAATTGTGTATCTTGTGAAGATTTCATTCCATTCATTTATGTAACTTTGTTAGCACTTTACAAGATTGGAATTTATCTTTCTGTTTGATATTATCCATTGAATCTTGCCTTAAGTACTTAGAGTATAACTTAGATTAAATCGTAAAATAAGTACTTCAAAGTTTTAACAATCTCGCTTCATTAATAATCTGCTAACTTCACATTGCATCTAAATTCTAAATCAGTATTGCATTTAATAATTGACTTCCAAGCATAAGCTTGGTTGAAAGAAAGATAGGAACACCTTTGTGTCTTCTCTTAGGAAGTATACCCTTTTTAGTATCTAAAATGGTGACCTTGCAATCATCAAAGCCACAATATCTACAACACCAGAGGAACCATGTATGTTAGATTTCAAGGAGAGGGATCGTTAGTCACACCCTCATGTGTTTCACCTTGACTTCTCTCTACCAATTTCTATAAATTCTAGGCTCAATACAAACAAATATTAAAGGGCATACTTAGAATAGACATTTAAGTAAAATCAACCAAGATTCCTACATTTCACTTAAGTCATAGGAATTACATTTTCATATAGGATAGTTACTCATCAAAGTAGCAGTTGTCCATCCTGTAGTTGGTATTAAAATTTGTTACGTAAGAGTATTGAATCCATAAGGCATTGGTTTCAAATCTTATACATCTAATCAAATGCTTAATATCTTGCTAAATCTAAACAAGTACTTGGCGACTCAACTGTGTCTCCCTGATTAGTTGGTTCCCAACTAGTACTTCTTCATCTCATTTCCATAGAGTCTAGACTCTACCCCCCTAGTATGTTATTGGGAGACAACTTAAATGGAGAGGTTGGTGATCAGGGTGACAACCCCCTACCTTCGTCATTATCGTGGTGCCTATACATTTTGAGTGACAAAAGTCCCCATACATATGTATGCACAAGGTATAATTTTTTCGTAAACACAATTTTCACATAAATCCAAATCAACATGCTTCAAACTTGGTAACAAATTTCTTGAGTGAACAATCTACATCCTTTCTCACTCGTGTTCCCGAGCCTATGATGCCACATTGTCATATCTCCTCTTGTGGAGGTCAAAGAATTAACACAATTAGAAATACCATTACATAAATATAGTGTACCAAACTTTTCTCCTTTTCCTATTATTAAGGCTCCTTTAGTGACCTTCTAGGTTTTGCATGTAAATGTAGTTACACAACTTTCACCTTCCAACTGCCCTATTGAAATTAGATTTTTCCTCAGATTTGGAACATGACTTACCTCCTTTAATAACCATTGGTTTCCATTTTGTTGGTTTTGGGCATGATGGTTTTCTTCCCATGCTATTTTTAGATCTGGTCAAGGGAAATATGATTATGTTCTAATCCAGGGTTAGTGGATTGAGGTTTATGAATGCTTCAACATGGATATATATGTATTGTAACATTGAAAGGAACATAATGAAAAATCAATCTGGTAGCCCAGATTTTGGGATCCAAGGAAAATCTCTATGTATATTTGTATTATATTCTCGCCATTGTATAATTTTTTGTTTTAAGAAATTGTTTGTAGGTAATTTTTGTACAAGGTTAAAACTTGCAAACTACATCTAATTCTACTTCATCAATAAAATCAACGCTATTACCACATCTAATTTTTCACTATTTTGTTACCTTTAACTCAACATCCTTATTTACCCATTCCAATGGATATGGGCATTGACAATCACAAACTTCCAATCCAAATTTGCTGACTAGCTCTACTAGAATGAGATTTGCTTGTGATCTTGAGTCAAGAAAAACATCAATATTTATCTTCTTAACTTATATATTTATGTGAAAGAGTTTGTTATTTCTTTCTATTCTTGTTGTTGAAGGCTACTCAAATTCACTTCCTTCTGCATAGATGTGTAGATGATTTTCTCATCCACATATGATTTTATTTCAACTTGGTTCCTTAAATTAGTGGTCATGAGATTATTATTAATATTCTCTCTTTTTGTTCTTTAGGTTAAACTTTGGATGTAACTTATAACATGTCTCCTTCATATGATTGCCAATGCTATAGTGGTTGCAATGGTTATTGGGACCCTTGCACTAGTGTGTTGTGGATGCCATCTTTTAATCCTTTACCCCTTTCCACTTCTTATTCTCCTCCTTAAAAGCGTTTTGGTGCTCCTTCTACTTTGATGCACTTGATTTCCATTTCTTCTAGCCTATGTTCTCCAAGTATTATTCCTGTACACTAACCTCGTACACATATATAGGCTTGAAAAACATCACTTGATTCTGTAGATGGGTGTGTAGACCCCCTGGATACTTAAGGTTTGCATATAGATTCTTTGGGGAGATATCCAACATTATGACCATCTTTCTAAACTCTGTGGTGTATTGTTGTATACTTTCCTTTGCTTCTACCTAAAGTAGTACCACTGGATCCACTGGTCCTTTACATACCCAATAAGGTATCATTGTCACTTTATGATGGTTTATAAATTCATCCCACTTAATCACTAGAGGATATCACTCCAACTTCAAGGTATCCATGTGGCTTTCCCACTAGATCAAGGCATGGCCCTCTAATTTTTAGTCACATAAATGAAATATTTTGTTCTTCATCTATATGATGAATATTGAAATAAAATTCTAATTGCTGCAACCAATGATTTAGATTTAGAGCATCAATCTCACCTTGGTTCAAATTGATATCAATCTTCACTTCTATTTTGAACAAGGATTGTGAATGGTTCATGGCACTTGAACTAGGTTGATCTTTTTTTAGTCCTTTCTTCAACTCGTTCTTTGTTTCTTCCCAATCTTCTAATCTCCCCTCTGATCAAACCTCTACATTAAATACCCCATATTCTTTGAATATCCTAATCTTATTGGTTAGAGCCACTACGAGGAGATTCCCATGATTATTTATATCTTCAACTTATGCTTCCAACAACAAATACCTCTCCTCTACATGATCTTGAGGGTTATTCATAGATTCGTCGACTATGACTAGGGTGTTACGACTTTTGGCATCCTTGGTCTAGATACCCTGCAAATATCCACAATATACCCAAAGTAACCTGCTTTGATACCAATATAATTCATAAAATTTTGAGGATATTTCACTAGATAGTTTGTTATAACAAATCCGATAAAATATTATTCTTAAAAATCTAAAATCTACACTATGAGGCTTTATTTCTCTTTAGATTTTTGGATCTATAAATTATCATTTATTACATAAGCATAAAAATTATAAAATAGATCACAATGAAATAAAATATCACAAAGCACAATGTCGCCTAAGATATAACCTAGAAAACCCTTTTGGGAGAAAACCCAACTAGAAGGTGAGGTTGCTCTGCTCTCCTTCTCCAAAAATAATATGGTTGTGGGTACAAAAAAGTAAGGCCTATGGACCATGGGATACTACATTGTACAAATTCTCTATGTGTGCTCTCTCCCTATCCCTATCAGATACTCTATTCATCTATGGCACAAAGTGCACATGAAAAGAATGGAACCCGATTTCCTCCCAGTTGTCGGTTATAACACAACTCGATAGCCTACTAGTGGTTAAGTTTGACTCCTTCAACTCTTAGCTGGAGTTACATCATTGAATATTCTAGATTCCTATTCTTTATTATCATGTTTATAGCCCCTTTTCCATGAGTAGTGGGGATAATGTGGCATCCTCTCTAATTATGGTGGACAAAACAAGAAGGCCAATTTTTGCGTGGCATAGATTTCACATATAGACTCTGATTGAGGAAATTCTTGCACTATTGGTAAGGTCTCTGTGTGTAGAATAGGATGACAAATATTTCATGCAGTAAAGTCTTACCACCAAAAAAAACCATTTTATGCCTCAAAATTCCCCCAATTACTTTCATACCCCCATTCGCCAAATTGGGTGCCACTGGTAAAAATGGTCCTTCAAGCTGATTCCTCCCAAATTTTTCCAGTCTGAAAGAATTAAGATGGATGAAAAAAATATAATGATATGGTCTAGATCATTTCCAACTAGAATGTACAAGGTAAGACTATCCCTACTTATGTGCATACCCTAAGCTTAATGAAGTGTAGTATCCTCTAATATCATATAAGTAGAGTTCAATATTAAATGTATAGTAGTAGACCTATATGCAATATGTAAAGACACTAATGAATTCTCAAAGGAAGCCTTGGAGTTGAAAAAGTTACACCAGATACCAATTTTCCAAAATATGAAACTGGGCTCATGCTACCAATAAATGTGATAATCACAAGTTGAAAATATCAACCATATTTACTTGTCCACATTCATGGAGGAGAAAAATGCAGGAAAAAGTATTCTTGATGGATTAAGTCAATGGAATATGACCCATATATGATTACATTATGGATAAATTTGACTCCATAAAGTCAACTAATACAAGTTTATTAATTAATTATGATTTTGAATAACAATTAATAAAGGGTGAAAACGTGTGTGAAGGGTCAATATGGAAGATGATTATTCATTTTTGTACCTGCTTCTTGGCTTCCCAACCCCACCTACTAGACATACATACATGTGTATGTTTCTAATAAATTATAAAGGATAATTTTTGGCAAGAGGAACTTGAGAGGTGGATTGTGTAATTTAAGTTGAAAGGGTGAAAGAATATGTGAAAGATCAAGATGGAATATGAGGAGTAAATTTTGCACTCCCTTCTTCCCCCAATATACATACATGATACATATATATGTTTTAATCAAGTATAAATAATATTTTTTTATCAAGAGGAACTTGAGAGGTAGGTTTTGTAATATGAGTTTCAAGCTCTAATTAGGTTAATATAATACATAAACCTTGATTTGGGGTGAATGATGTGTAATTAGTTTGTTGACTTTCTTTCATGGATATATTTTGAATATTTTCTTATGAATGTGTATTTATTAATTTTTTTTTAGAAGAATGAGTATATAATTTTGAATTTCTTGCTTTGTGCAAACACATTAATTAGGAATTGTGTTAGAGTAAAAATATGGATTTAAATTTCTTAGAAACATTATTAAGTCTAATGTTTGTGCTCATATCTCAATTGCATCCATTTCAATTTTTTAATTTTCCTTATGCTCAACCACCTAGCAACACCCATTCCAAAACTACATAAAAATCAAATAACTAAACAATCTAGAAATAGTAAGCCATCACCTCAAGCTAAATTTATCATCTTAAGGGGTGAATGTGTAAATTATGATTCTCATTTGATGCATTCCATGTGAAATTTGACTAAATATAGTCACTTGCATCAACATCATGATTCATATAATGTTGAACACAATAAAACTCTAGACACATAAGTGTGGATTAATTAAAATAACAGACATTACATGCCATGATAAAAAAAAATAAACTACAATGCATTCTTATGATATTTCCATGGGTACATCAATAGAAATGAAATTTTCTTATCATGGTATGCATGTAGTATTTTTGTCTCCAATAATTTTTTATTAAATGAATAACCCATCCATAATATTCAATTTGCTTTGGTAAATAATACAAATATATGTTCATGAAAATGTTATGGTCAGAAATTCTTGTTTTTATTTATCACATGCAAGAAATATATAATTTCCTAAATTTCATTTTGCGTATAATTCTTAATGCATCTCCCAATATATCCATTTATCAATGGTCACCTGCTAATATAAAATGGTATTTGACTTGATGACCATGTAAAATAGAATTGTATGCCTATATGCTTAAATTATATGATGCAATACTCAAATAGTTAGCATAATCAAGGCTTATAATATGGAATTAGAATAATTTCAAGTATAACTTATTAAAAATCAACAAATGAGAGTTTAAAAGGGCAACATTTTCTCATGGGACTCTAGAAGGGGAAAGGACATAATCGTGGTTAGAAAATGGGAAAGGTTTTCCAAATTTTAGGAAATAGTTTAGAACTAGATTACACCAAATACAGAGTGCTAAATGGCATGATGTACATAGATTCTAGTGGATATAATACAAGGGGAGGTATAAATAATATTCCTTAGCATCATATTTTTATTATCAAAATGTTTTTGATAAAAAAAAGAAACCAAAAATATAAAAAAGATAATACAAGAGACAAAGAATTTGGCTGAAAAGGCTTCAAGCTATAATCTCTATTCTCACATTGTGTTCATCTTCCAATGATACAAATATATAATATAATTATGAAAGCACCTCAATTTATCTCACCTTGACACCTCACAAAGAGATAAAGTAGGAGAAAAATTAGGATATAGAAACACACTTGGGATAAAATCTATATCCTTGGATGTGAAATACATCAAGGTGGTATGTTAGGACTTCATGATTGTTTATGAGAAAGAGGATTAACGTTCCCCCCAATCATAATTTTGAGAAATAATAACAGAAATGAAACTTAAATTGGTACCATCCCCAAGTATTCATAATGAAACCCCTAATTTGAGCCTCAATGAAGAAATACTTGGAAAAACTGCCAAAATTAGATGTTGAAAACTCGAATTTGAAGAGAGTGAACCAAAAGAAGTGTATTAATTGCTTTTTGAGGCATCCTTGAAAATTATTGACAACTCAATCTAATGTTGAGATGCAAAGCAAAGGGATCCATTTATCCTTTGCTAGGTTAAATGAACATCCAAGTGAACAAAGATGTCCACAAATTTTCTCTCAACCAACATCCCAATCAAGTTATATCATGTGTATGATTCAACTGCAAAGCATTGAACCATAATTCCTCCAAATTTTTCTTTCCCATCTGAATTTTTTTGATTGTGTGGTTTTCAAACCTTTCATTTTGAAATCCATTTTCAATTTCATCATCAATTCCCCCCTTCGTTAATTGAAAGGAGAGACTACAAGCAATTTTGTTTGACCATTGACCATTTGCATTTTATTTTTGAACTTCCCCACCAATTAAGGTGTAGGAGAGTTCCTTCATTGTAATCCCCTTTCAAGCGCATGAGAGTACCCTTTTCTTTCCAATATTAGCTACAATAGGTCCTCACTCGAGATTTAATTCTTTGGTAAGATACACATAATCTCTTGATTGTTGATGACCACTCCTAAAGATCAATTTATTCATAGTCAATATTTAAACTTGCTGGTTTGATTCTTTTGGAAAACCTCTCTGACGATTACTTATTCTTGCCATGGTAGTGACAAGGATGGAGATCCAAAAAATGATATTCCATGTGTCTAGTGTGATTTCAATGTTGGAATTGATGTTTCTTTATCCAACACTGACAAACTTGATTGGTTTTGAATAATATGGAATATGAAATTTGTTGTCATGTTTTTCATATCCAAACCCATGTTGATTTTTGTTGCACTAGATTTCCTACCAAGGTCTAATGATTGGATTGCAAAAATAAGGCTGAACTTGATCATGTAAAACTTGATCATCTTCTACACTTGTAGTTTTATCAGTGAGTGGCTCAGAATCATCATCTTCATGATCATCTTCTTCCTCAAAAGGAGGGTTGTTATGAAGAATTCTTACTTCAAAATTCTTTTATTGAAATTCATCATGAAGAAGCTAAATTTGAGTTTGAACAAAATCAACATGAGCTTTATTTACTTGCAGACAAGTTACCACTGATTGGAGAGTACTTTTGTGAATAACAATTGTGTTTTATTCAGCTCCGATTATCAAAGTATTTAATAAATCTAATAATTGAATACTTTTTTCCATTAGAAATCATTCACTTGAACTCTTGAAATTTCTCGCTTGTGTTTCATGCTCACTTGATTTTTGCTTCAACACAATAGGGGCGTCATATATCACCAAAAATGTACCAAAAATAGTGACTTGTACAATGGTTCTTGGGTTTCAACCACTCAACCTTAGAAATTTTGACTCAACTATTGTAATGTGGACTTAATCAATTTATGGGTTTCGCGTTCAACCAATATTGTACCTAGTATAATTCCAATTCAACTTAATTTTGACACTAACATTACAAAGAGACTATTGCAAGTTACATAAAAATTATAAGAAGTTGAATTGATGTTGGTGTGATTGAATGTTGATGTGGATGAAAACTTGAATGCTTGATTGATTTCTAACTTGATCACTTGATTATGGTCTTCGTAGCCACCCAATTGCAAGTTCATTAACTGTGTGGATATGATACCAATTGATAAATAAAGAAAACAAATAGATAAAAAAGATAATACAAGGGACAAAGAATTTGGTGGAAAAGGATTCAATTCATAATCTCTATTCTCACATTGTGTTCATCTTCCAATAATACAAATATATAATATAATTATGAAACCACCTCAATTTCTCTCACTTCGAAATCTCACAAAGAGATAAATTAAGGGTAGACAAAATAGAATATAGAAACACATTTAGGATAAATTAAACTAAAATCTATACTATGAATGTTAAATTCCAGTTTTTTTAATTATTGAGTTTTTGTTTAACCATGAAATAGATAAAATGTGTAAAATAGAGAATAAAAAAAAATCACACACCATCAATAATGAACACAAATATTTTCTCTTGGAAATCATTACAAGATAAAACCAAGCTAGAAGGTTAGGTTTCTCCACTCTCTTTTATCTCTAGAATGGAAAAATGAATATGTAAAGGAGAAGGCACTCTATATGGAGTTTCTTGAGATTTGTTGCCTATTAGGATATTATAGAACACTGACTCCTTATACTATGCTCTCTTATTCCCACTCCTAGTTTCTCTTCTCTGCTAAGGAACAAAAGCTAATGAAATATAATGGAACCCCTACTCCTCCTAATGGCCCAATTTTAACATAGCTTTCTAGCCAACTGGGGGTTTGGTATGAATCCTTCAACTCTTAACTAGGCTGAAAATTTTGACCCTTATAAAGTCTTATTCATAGTCCCCAAATGGCTATCCCATTATGCATGAGTAATGGGGGTTTACATGACATCTTGTTGAACCATGGTGGTCAAACATAGTAGGTCAACTTCTAAGAGGAATAATTTTTGCATATTGTTTGTGAGGTTTTATCACTCCTAAAGTAAGTAAACCACAATCATTATTTATCAACTAGGGTAGGTATTTTTATTTCAAATACATCTGTACTATTTGTGTTGATACATGTAACAATTAGGTAAAATAGAAAATATGTCATTGAATACACTTGCAGAAATTAAAGCACTCTTGCAAAATGGAAATACACGCTTGCAAGAATTAAAAGGCACACTGTAGGAATGAAACACAGTCGGAAAGGAAAGAATCCACACTTCATAATAACTTCAAAATAAATATAGGTGAACCATACACTATCAGCTAAATATGCAACAATAATTAAATAGCATGGAACTGATTAACCTGTGTAACAACACATAATAAATTTGAAAGCATAAGCGTATCTATCCCACAATAAAACATGTGCAACAGTAATAAGAAATCCACACTAAGACATAAAAAACACATATGCCATTAACACTACGATCCATGCTAAAGAGAAGGGTCCTTCCTCCCTAATAGGGTGCAGGAGTAAAACAAAAACTATTTAAGAATTCAACACAAAATTTGCAGTAACATCACCAGATATATGCTTTTATTAAAATAGTGGAAAAGTACAAGATCAGAATTTCGATATTATCTTTGTTCCATCATCGTCCCCTTCTCATGAGACTAAGATATTTTATAAATTCTTTACGGATGCCCCAAAATTAGGGAAACGAATCAGTCATGAAAATCTTGCAATTCTCATACTGATGAAGCTAACATAAATAATAAAAAGATAGAAGTTGTTAAAAACTACTTTTAATAAAGATTTGTTATGGTTAAACCACTATTGTTTAGATGAAATTGTAACTTCTCATATCTTCTTAACTTTCCACATGGAATTACTTCATGTGGCCCTTGACAACTGTCTTTGAAAATGGTGGCTACAGTCTTGAAAATTCGTAGTGTAACAACAACTTCCTGGTGTAATAGCAACTTCGTGGTGTAACAACAGTAAATGACAAATCGAAGGTGTAACAACAAGTAACAACAACTCGACAGTGTAACAGAAAATAACATCAACAACTGTTCACCCATGGCTATCAGTAGTTATAGAAACACATGAAAGGAAAACATTCGAAAGAAATCTTCAAAGATACCCTGGTTAGTCATCCCAAAGAAAGCATTGTTTCATTCAATACTTAGCAAAAAATGGCATAATAATATGTCAAAGAAAAAGGTTGATTCTTTATCAGAGGGAGTGACATTGTACTAGGGAAATTATAGGTTTAATGAAGGAAAATGGCCAAAAATGGTGAAAATGATGCCTGAAATATCCTCAAATATTGCACCCAACACATACGAACTCTAATTGACATAATTATTGCACCATTGGAAAGGTGTCTAAGTGTATAATAACATCACAAGGTATTACACTTAAGAGACATATTTTTAACCCCAAAAAACATCATTAAATTCCTCAAATGGATCTAGAAGGTTTTAGATCACAATTCTCCAAACTAGGACCCACTTGTAAAAATGGTCATTCAAGTTAATTCCTTCATTTTTTCACTTTGAAAGCATCGAGCTAGATGGTGAAAAATATAATGATCCACTCTAGATTAGTTTCAATCTTCCAACACTCAAGTTTCCTAGTCCTAATAGTTCCAATAGGTGATTCTTAGTATTGCTAGATTTGACACTTAATGATAGGATAATAGGGATTGGAGTTGGGTTGATGAAACTAAACATATTTCTCATAGGCTCAAGATAATGTATATAATCAATTTTATTTCCTTTTAACATAAAATTCACATATGGGTTTTGGAAAAATTATAGAAGGCATATATTCATCAATATCTGGAAGATTATCTTGATCGCATTACTTTAGCACTTCTAAATTGGAGATTTTTTCGATCCCTACATTATGTACAACCATGTATAAACCTTATTCTAAAAGAAACATTTTTATATATTTTTAATATATCTAATCTATTATGGTATCTCAGATGTGGATTTTATTGGGTAGTTTGTTCGTTCAATAGTATCCCATGTGCATCCTATGTAATAATATCATTGTCCAAATTGAGCAAGACAAATTTGAAATTGAACCTTATGAGAGACATAAATCTATGTAATTTTTTTTAAAGTGATTAGTGAAAAATATGTAAGTAGATACATCATAGAAATGAAATCTTAGTCACATTTTTATTTTGACTCTATCATAGGTTAAGAAACCTACATTGTTGGTTACTTCATGCCTTCCAACACCAATGTTATGTTATCATGTTTTGATCTACTTGATTTACATGCCTACTCATACTAAATTAACAATGTCAAGGTTAGTTTGCTCACAATTATCATGAATTTATTCTCTAATACATTAAGATAATTTTATAATGTTCATCATTATATACAAGAGATGATGATGGCGGAACCCAGTTATTATTAGAATTACCACTCATATGAATTGTTATAAAAAATTTATTTATCTTCCAACAAATTATTATGATTAATCAATAAATTAGTAATATTCTATGTTGAAATTTATGTCTAGTGCATTAATGTAATGCCCCTCTTTTCCTAACTCTAAGAAGGATGAGTAGGTTAATACAACGAATTATTGAAGAGTTTAATGACCATTCTTATAATTATTTTCTATATATTTGACATGTGAGATGTACTTATCTTAACAAAATGTATTTGATATTCCTAATTGTTGAGTTAATTAGAATATGCATTATGATAAATTTGGTTATTCGATGGATTGTTGCCGAGATTTGGGGATTTCTGTTAGGACCCTATAATACTAGTGTATTCCCTTATTATTATTGTCATTGTAACCCCTTATTGTTATTTTTGTGCCCATGTTGTCCCCATATTGTTATTATTGTGCCCCATAGAAGTCCACTATTGTTCATACTTGCAGGGTTGGAACTAGGACTCAAAGGGATACCATAAGACGAAATGTCAAACCTTGGAGATCCAAAATTACAGAGATACAACCGATTCATTATCGAGCTCCTACAAAGCCAAAAAGGGTGTGTAGTCTTTTTAAAATTTTGCATAAGTTTGTTTTGAAAAATTAGTTTGAAGGAATTCAAAGGACATAGTGAAGCATAATTATCATTAATTGATGCCCTGAAGAAAGAAAATGGAAGCACCTAGTAAGCAACCTGAAGTCTCTAGCATGACTCATGAAGAAGAGGAAGAAATGCAACATGATGTATCAAAATCATGATACCAAGTGCAACAAATTTCACTCTCACAAAAAGTAATAGAAGATCAGATGGATGGTTTAAAGAAAGGCGTGGAAGCTAAGACGGATGGTTTAAAGAATGATGTGGAAGCTAAGATGAATGGCGTGGAATCTAATATGATGGCATGGAAGCTATGATGAATTACATGGAATCTAATATGGATGGTGTGGAAGCTAAGATGGATGACATGGAAGCTAAGATGGATGGTATAGAAGCAAAACTTAAAGGCAACATGGAATATTTGAAGATAGATTTGACAAAGTTTCTACAAGAAATGGTTACTAATGGCGAAAGGGTAGTAAAGGAAACTCATGATGAGAACAAAAGAAATGATAATCATGATTTCAAAGAATCAAATGTTGAATTGAAGACCCACCACGTTCCAAAGATCAATATGAGGAAGTTTGATGACAAGGATCCCATAACATGGATACTACAGATGGAGAGATATTTCGATCTCCATAATGTGCAAAACACACAAAAGGTATGAATTGCAACTTTATATTTGGAACCCAATCAGTTTGTATGGTATCGATCACTTTTATCTCGTAAACAAATTGTCACTTGGGCAATTTTTACAGAAGAAATGATAGCACATTATGAGGATAAAAAAAGAAACACCTTTTTTAGCCAATTAATAAATCTCAAACAAAAAGGTTCAATGGTGGAGCACATTGAGGACTTCCAAAAATTGAATATAAGGGTAAAAGATATTCCATAAGAGCATAGGATTGATGTGTTCATAGGGACATTAAAGGTTAACATCCAACATGAGGTTCACATTTGGGAACCTGATTTATTGGAGAAGGCATTTAGGTTGGCAAGAAAAATTGAAAGAAAAATTATGGCAATAGGAAGCCTACCAATCACAACTCTAAATATGGAAGTGTTTTTCCCCTAGCCTTCCACAACCTACAAGGTTGACACCACAACAATTGGAAGAAAAAAGAGCAAAAGGGCTTTGTTATAGTTGTGATAGAAAATACACTAAAGGTGATAAGTGTGTTGAGAAGAAATTATTTTACATAGATTGTCAAGAGGAAGAAGAAAAGGAACAAGAAACATCAAAAGAAGAGGATACACACTAGGAACAAAGCCTAGATAAATAAGAAATGAATCCAACCATATCTTGTAATGCATTGGCCGTAATAGCCACTCCTCAAACTATCAAGATAGAAGGAAATATAAAGAAGAAAAAAGTAATAGTGTTGATTGATTCAGGAAATACCCATAATACCCATAATTTTATTCATTGTAAGATAGCGAAGGAATTGAATTTCTTCCTATATCCAGCACCAAAGTGTCAAGTGATGGTTGCAAATGGAAGAACCATAAATTGATCTAGAAAGTGTCATAATATCAAGCTATCCATGGGATAATATGTGTTGAATAGTCCAATTATTTCCATTTCAATGGGTAGTGATGATGGTGTACTAGGAGTCCAATGGATACAATCTTTGGGTACGATAGATTTTAATTTTCAAGAACTTTTCTTGATTTTTTTTTTCAGAAGGAAAGGAAGTTGAATTAAGGGGTATTTCAGGGAAACTGGGAAAGATAATAAACTCTAACGGCATGAAAAATCTTCTAAAGAAATAACAACGTGGCATAATCACACAATTATGTTTGCTAGAGGTTCCCACATCAAAATCATATATTTCTCCAGATCTCCAAAAAGTCTTGGATAATAATTCCAAGGTATTTGAGGCTCACAAAGCCTCCCACTTATTTGTAATCATGATCATGCTATTCATTTGATTCCAGTAAGTGTTCCTCCAAACATCAGGCGTTGCATATATCCCTATGCCCAAAAGAGTGAAATTGAACGTATGGTTGCAGAAATGCTAGAGGATGGTATAATTCAACCTAGTCAAAGTTCTTTCTTTGCTCCAGTAGTATTGGTGCACAATAAGGATGGATCATGGCACATGTTTCTAGATTATAGGGAGCTCAACAAGCTTACTATTAAAGATAAATTTCCCATTCTTATCATTGATGAGTTATTGGATGAATTGCATGGAGCAATTTACTTCACCAAATTGGACCTTCATTCAAGATATCATCAGATCAGAATGAAGACTAAATATATTCTGAAAACAACATTTAGAACTCAAGAGGGTTATTATGAATTTTTAGTCATGCCTTTTGGCCTTACCAATGCACCTTCTACATTTCATGGTTTGATGAATTCCATTTTGAAACCATTCCTTAGAATATTTGTGTTAGTATTTTTTTTGGTGATATACTAATCTACAACAAGTCTTGGAAGGATCATGTTCAACATGTTGATAGAGTGCTCAAACTATTGGAGGAGAAATAATTATATGCAAAAACATCAAAATGTTTCTTTGGAGTACAAGGGGTGGAATATTTGGGTCATATTGTATCTCATGAAGGTATTAAGGTAGACCCTAGCAAAATTAAAGCCATTAAGGAATGGAAAATCCCCACATCCATAAAGAATTTGAAAATATTTCTTGGGTTGACAAGGTATTAATGCAAGTTTGTTAAGGATTATGGGAGAGTAGAAACACCTCTAACAACATTATTGAAGAAAGATGCATTTTATTGGACTCTAGAAGGAAGGAAAGCCTTTGAACATATTAAAGAGGCAATGTGCCAATGTTGGGAGCAAGATCCCCCAAGGGCCGTTTTGGGGCTAAAAGCCCATGTTTAAGTCAATTTTTTTAATATTATTGTAAAGACTCTGCATTTTGTGGTCGCAGAGCACGAAGGTGTTATGTTTCATAAATGGTAGTCCGCCCTTAGTTTTGTAAAGTAAAATCAGCTATAAGAGATCTACCCATGGTTTGTGGACCATGGGATTGTATAAAAAGAGCTAATCTCTAAGTAGTTTAAGAGACACAGCATGTAAGAGAGTCATAGCCTTGGAGCGAGAAATATAATCCTTGGGCTGTAGCGTAGGTAGAGGCTCTGTAGCTGAGTGCTAAGAGACCTTGGGTAGAAGTCTGCAGCTGAGTGCATGGACCCCTGCAGTTGTGTGCGCAGGGTGAATAGAGTGTGTAACACTTGGAAGATATTAATAAAAAAAGTTATTCTACAATTTTTGTGTATTTGTTCTGTTGATGGGTTTGGATATTTTGTGTATGAATTTCCTTTATTATGCTTCTATGATGCACGAATGAATGCAGTTACATTGAATAAATAAACACAATTACGAATATCTGATTAAGCGGTGATAACTTTAAGTATTCGACAAAATAAGAAAACCACTTAGGGTAATTAAGGAATCTCCATGGTGCGCTGCCATAACAGCAAGAAAGTACCTGAGCCCCAAGTTAGGGCTGCGTGAAGGTCGATTGTATACCTTCGTGAAGGTATTGAAAGCCAGAATAGAGGGTTTGTCTTACAATCCCTAGATCGAGATCACTTGTCCGAAGGAAGGGATAGAAGAAATCAAATGACATCACAATCATCTCAGGGTGCGAAAACTTGGTTCCAACATCCCCCCATACTGCTTTGGGTGAGACTTCGGCCCGCGCTCCACGGGTTGATGTCGAAAGGGATAGTAGTGTAGGGATTTGATTGGCTAATTAATGTTAGACCTACATCAGGGCCCCTCAAGCCAACAAATGGTTCCATTGCCGGGACCAGAATTTGCATAAGAGATGTGTGATTTCGTATCACTAGAATCCAACTAAGAAGGAGATTGGAGATTGGTTGGATAGAAAAATACACGAATTCACGGTCGATACCTCAGTTAGCTACAACGAGGCAGAGGGACATTTTTTCAAAGGACCGTGAGGTAATACTTGGATTAAAATGTTGTTGTGCAAAAAATGGGTTATGCAACTACCTTGATGTTTAGGACTATGAAAAGTGGAAAAAATTACAGGAATGAAGGAAAAAAGGGTCAAGAGTATAACCCTTTGATTTCACCTTTGCGAAGTGACGAAGAAGGGATAACGAAGGTTTCTATGCGAAGTGTTATTCAATTAATAAGCCAAGGATTCCTGCAAATACCGCCTCTGCCCACACCACCTCCAACTTCACCACCCTCACCTACAACTTCGCCCGTACCACCTCCATCTCCACTGTTGTTTAGTATGGAAAATACAATGAAGTTTCCTTTGTTCAAAGGCTTGGGAAATGAGGACCTGAACCAATTCTGGTTCATTGTGAGGGTTGTATGGGAAGCTCAAGGTCTTAAATATGATCATATAAAGGAGGTGACACTGGTTAGTGCTCTAAAAGATCGTGCGCTAACCTGGTATATTAAGTACTCTAACGATAACCCGAATGATGGAGTAGTAGACATCCAGGCAGCATTAAATACGAAATTTAGTAGGCCTAAATATGAGGCACAATCGATTGTGGGATTCAAAGAGATTGCAATGCAACTAGGTGAGACGCCTTAGGAGCTAGATCAGAGGCTTAAATGTACAATCCGCAAAGACAACATGAATTTGACAGATGGATAGCATCGCGATTGGTTTGTGGCTTCGCTACTACCACACTTGAGTAGTGCGCTATCGCAGCAAAAGATAACAACTTATGCAGAGGCGTTGGAGATTGCCATGAGACTACATGAAACTCTGATGCAAGATCATAATATAGGAGTTCAGCAGATCCATGTGCAGCTGAAGAATCTATGCCTAGAGATGAAAAGTCTGAAGCAGGATAGGATGGTTCAACCAGAGGTACGCGAGGAGGTATGGTGCTTGAAATGAAAGAGTCAGAGTCATGACAAAGACCATTGCCCAGTCTTTGTAAATTACATTGCAAGAGGAGGACATATGCCTTTAAGGCTAGAATCTCAAGCAGGACCTAGTGCGAGGCCTGCATTATGGTGCGCTATCTGTCAGGTAGTCAGAAAACATGCCACAGATAACTGTCACTTGCTACAGAAGTATGTACAAGCACCGCAACAACTGTTCTGCAACTTTTGTAGGTCGGTAGGACATGATGAGCATACTTGCAGGAGCTATGAATTGATGATGGATAGAACTCCCGCTTATAGGGTTCAGGCTGAAACGCGGACCCTTGACTAGAATGTAGGGATGGCACAGACAGTATTTTAGGGGCGCAGACGAGGCCGAGGTGGAGGAGGACTTGGTAGAGGTTGAGGACAATTGATTTGCTACAATTACGAAGGACCAGGACACTATGCCTATGATTGCACTAATCCAACGCATCCGTCATGCAAGTATTACCCATTGTTTGATCATGAAACAGAAGATTTTCCTACGCTGATAGCTAGGATATGTAACAAAGGGGCGCTACCACCTCCTCTGACTCAGAACCTATAGATGATGAGCTCTGAGCGCACGAGGAATATCCAAACGTAAATATAATGCTCAAAAGTGGAATCATGATAGGAGATGATAAGGGGAAATAACCAGAAGATAGTACATGGGTTCACAAAGCCCTAATAGAGGAGGATGAGTTTGATTTGAAGCGTGCACATGAGACCTTCATGGAAGCTAAGAAGAGCTTCACTGAGGCCTCTACTTTAGGAATCAAGGATAAGACTGAGTAGGAGATGGACCCCTCTATGCTCACAACTTTCCTAGAAACTAGTATGAAGTTACTACACAACAATAAGGCTATGAAAGGGTTACAAGAACTCATCAATAGATGTAGTGGAACCGTGCTAGGTGAGCCGCATGCAGTACGAAAGATTGGCAAGCATAAAACAAGGACGGGATAGGAGATGAGACTGACCACACAGATAGGAGAGTATGAAATGGATCAAGTCATTTTGGATCTGGGGATAGATGCGAATGTCCTACCAAAGCAGACTTGGGAGCGAATGGGGAGACCTGCACTGCAATGGTCTCTGATTCATCTAAGGATGGTGAATCAATAGAAAATCATCCCCATGGGGTGGCTGCAGGGGGTGACCATGGATATTGAGGGAGTGATTACGCTGGCTAACTTTGAAGTGATAGAGATAATGGATGATAGCAATCCCTATCTTGCACTCCTGGTAATTGACTGGGCTACTAATATGAATGGGGCAATCAATATAAAGAAGCAAAAGATGATCTTTGAGAAGAAATTGCTGCGCGTAATAGTACCCCTCGATCCTGTTGAAGGATCATGCTATACTGAACCTGTCCATGATTATGAGAGTAATGACGACCTAGAGTGTATCTATAAAATAACAACGCGAGACCAAGATTGGATGAATCCCACTACGAAAGGATAGATTACATGGGATCGTGAGAGTTCTTGCACTTCAGACTCTGATGAAGAAATAGAACACTAGCATAATCGGTTACATGAAGTAACTATGTTGAATTGCAACATGATGACCCGGTCGCTGCACTGTGTGTCGTCAGAGGTAAGAAATCTATCTATTTATGATCGTCTGACTGAGGTAGATATATTTTTGGATGCATTTGAAAGGGAGGTACCAAACAAGTAGCGCTTCCAAGCCTTGGACTGGGCACTGCGCACTACACTCGCAAGATGGTGGGGTACACATAAGGGAAGCTTTGATGATTGGTGCAAATGTAGGAGGATAATGAGAACACGATTTGGGAAGCCTAAGATGCGACTGACAGATAATTATGATGAACAAAATGATCCACGTGCGCATCTAATCAAATGGACCTAGGCTTATGGAGAAAAGCCCCAACCTGAGTGGGTGCACTTGTTTTGTCATACCCTGGATGTTATCCCAATGAATTGGTATATAGAAACAGAGCTCCATCATGGGACAGGAAAATGGGATATCCTATGTGAAGGATTCATGATGACATTTAATTTTTAGGATGGGTTTGACAGTATTGATGAAGCGCTACAAGAATTAAAAGCAGAAATCTTTAGGATACCACAGGACCCTTTAGACCTGATTCAACTTGAATGGGCTACTCAGCTGAGTCACATGCTAGAATGTTATAATGTAACTACTGAAGAAAAGGATGAGGATCTACGAAATATTAACATTCCAGAAACAGAAGGCCACCACGAGGTTCAAGGACTGCAGATTAAGAACCCTGATATAACCACACTATTGAAAATGAAACAAGTGAACATTGGTACAGAGGTAGAACCCAAATTCATGAAGATTGGAGACTACTAGGATGACGCGATGGTAGATAAGGTCATTGAATTTCTCCGTGAATACCAAGACTTATTCCCTACCAAGTTTATAGATTTGAAAGGAATAATCGGGGACCTAGGAATGATGAATATCACATTAAAGCCCGACGCGAATCTAGTTAAGAAAAGACCTTACTGTCTCAATCCGAAAAATAAGGAGAAGGTCCGCTTAGAGATCGACAAGATGCTCATGGCAGGCATCATTGAGCCTATGGAAGAATCTGATTGGGTAAGCCCAATGGTGGTGCAAGAGAAGAAGTAGAAGGATGAGATAAGGATATGTGTGGATCTTAGAAAATTGAATGACGCTTGTGTGCATGATCCTTTCCCGACTACATTCATAGATAAAGTATTAGATAATGTAGGTGGCTAGGAAGCATATTCCTTCACTGATGGGTTCTTTGGGTACCACCAAATCAAAATCACATCAGAGGATAGGAGCAAGACAACCTTTGCAACTAAGTGGGGTTGTTTTCAGTACACTATAATGCCGTTTGGATTGAAGAATGCGCCTGCAATATTTTCATGCGTGGTTGTTGCGACATTCAAGGAATTTATTCATAAGTTCCTGGAGGTATATTTTGATGACTGGACTGTATTTGGGCTGGTTAAGTGCCATGTAGCAATCTTGCGCCTAATGCTGGATACCTGTCAAAGATACCAGATCGCGCTCAATCTCAAGAAGTGTATGTTTTGCATTCCTTTTGGGAACCTATTGGGGCATGTGGTTTGCAGACAAGGACTGATGATAGACCCCGCGAAGATCACAGTGATACTAAAATCGGAAGCGCCGAGGAGTGTGAAATAGCTGCATGCTACTCTGGGACATACGGGATATTACAGAAAGTTTATCAAAAGTTATGCCCAGATCACTGTGCCTATGGAAAAATTGTTGAAGAAGGATGTCATGTTCTGCTGGAATGATGACTGTAAGAAGATCTTGGATATATTGAAAGAAAATATGGTTATCACATCGATTCTAGTCTTCCCGGACTGGAAGAAAGAGTTTCATGTACATGTCGACGCATCATTTATAGCGCTGGGAGCAGTACTAACACAGGCTTGCGGAGAAGGCTTAGACCATCCTATTGCATTTTCAATCCTCAAATTATCGAAAGTAGAGAAGAACTAGTCTACCACTGAGCGCGAGGGGCTAGCTATGGTGTATGCAATTCAGAAGTATAGGCACTACTTGCTAGGAGGCCATTTCAAGATGTATACAATCACTCCACGCTGAAGTACCTAGTCAATAAGCTTGTGTTGGGGGGGGGGAATATGTAGATGGCTCTTATTATTACAAGAGTATGATTTTGAAGTTGTTGTGAAGCCTATACAATTAAACATGGGACCAAACCATCTGTCGCGCATCGAAATATGGGAGGAACCTACTAACTTGGAAGAAAGATTGTCTGGCGTGCAACTATTTGCAGTGCATGTCACAGATGGTCATTTTGAGGATATAATACAATTCCTAACAACAGGAACTACACCAGAAGGATACTTTATCCAACAAAAGAAGGAATTAGTGGTGCACATGGTAGATTTTCTTTTCATTGCTGGGCATCTATATAAGATGGGGACTGATGAGATATTATGACGGTATGTACCTGAGTTTGAGAGAAGCAACATCCTTGCAGACGCTCATGGGGGCTCATGGGGGTGTCGTGGAAGAAAATTATGCATGGAGAGAAACCCCGCAAAAGATTCTACGCGTAGGGTTGTGGTTGCCAACCCTTCATCAGAATTTAAAAGCATATTGCAACGCGTGTGATGTATGTCAAAGAATGGGTAGGCCAGCGTGGAGCAATGGAATGCCTTTGAATCCCCAAATGATGTTGCAACCCTTTGAGAAGTGGGAGATAGATTTTTTAGGATCCATTCATCCCCAAGGGAAGATAGGAGCAAGGTACATTATCAATGGGATGGAGTATTTGACTTGTTGGGAAGAAGTGCAGCCAGTGAAGGATTGCGTGAGCGCGATGGTCACGAAGTTCCTATTTGAGCATGTACTGACGTGATTTGGATATTCAAGGATCTTGATGAGTGATCATGGTATGCACTTCCTGAATGAGATGATCATTGCACTAATGGAGCAATTTTAGGTATATCACTAGAAGAGCATTCCTTATCACCCATAGGCTAACGAGATAGTGGAGGCATTCAAAAAAGTGCTTGAAAATGAGCTAACCAAGGTTTTCAATGCTCAGCGAAGTGATTTGGACCTACGCATATCTGCAATATTGTGGGCTTATCGAATGACATGCAAGAAGTTGACGGGAAAAAACCCTTTTAGGCTTGTCTATGGTGTGGAAGTTGTAATGCCTATGGAATACATCGTGCCTAGTCTGCACATAGTAGCGCTCACAGGTATGACGGATCGCGAAGCCCTGGAGGAGCTCAAAGAAGAAAGATTTTTGTTTGTATTTCACTAGTAGGTCCAAAAGCAGTGTGAAAAGGCATGGCATGATCGACACATCAAGCTACACACATTTAAGGTAAATGACTTGTTTTGTTATATGATAGTAAGTTTGATAAATTTCTAGGGAAATTCAAGATGCACTAGTTAGGGTCTTATGTTATTAAGGAGATTACCAACAGAGGGGCGGTATAGCTGGTCAAGTTAAATGGAGAACCCTTCCCCGGAAAGGTGAATGGAAGTAGCTTGAAGCCATACATCGGCGGTCCAACCATGTGACTAAATGAAAGTAGCACAGTCTTAGTGCTCTAGGCAGTTGAAAGGAGGCGTGGGACTATAAACTACATTTCTCGGGTGGGGCAGCTATGCGATTGGAAGACGGTACAAAGCACAAATGTGTCACTAGGTTTGCAGCAGCACGAAGGGAGTTGCGCTAACTAGGAAGAAATTGTGTAGGTCGACCGGAAAGTGACCGTTAAAGTCATTGTTCATGAAAAAATGGCAGAAGTGAGGCGAAATGGAGTGGGCGACTGGCATTTAAAATGAAATTTAAGGCTCAGATCCTTGAAAATATGCCATCAATCTAGCATTAATGAACCGATTATTGGGGGAAGAGTCAGATTTGAATTCAAAATGCCCTATAAATTACAAGTGGTTGTCCAGCGAAAAACACTTGGCATTTTTAGTATTCAATTGTTGAGTTCTCAGATGCCTATGGACCCAGAGTTCTTCGAGGCTCTCAAATAGACTCCTTCATTTGCAAAATTTCTTGAGACCTCGCGTGCATTGATAGAGAGTGTTATGTCAGCACCCCCATAAGTTATCAATACACATCAAGTAGTACAGGAGCTAGAATAGGAAATGGAGACAGAGGCTGAAATAGCTGCCCTGGAAGTGGCCGAAGTATTGGCGAAGCTCCCTAAATCCCCAAGAACGAAGCCAACCCCAACTAGGGAGACCATGAAAGACAAGAAGGGCAAGCATCCTACCATACTTGTGTGTGCATCGCCAAGATGAAACCCACAAAAGCCCATTGCCCAAGAGAAAGACAATGCTATAAACCTAGAAGCAGAAGAGGAGGATATCGAAGACATCCCCATGAATGATGAGGATGTGGGAGTGATAGAGGATATTGAAGCCCAAGGTGCAGACCCTATACACGGTTTCCAGAGTATGTCCCTCCGCGCAAGCCTAAGTCTAAGGTCCCAATGGACATTGATGAAAGTAAGACTCCCCTACAAACCCTTATGCTACCAGATGAAATCACTTTTGACGGTTGATTTTAAAGCTCGAAGACTGGGACTTGGCAGACCATGAGAAGTTCCCACACCTGGCAACTGAATAGTTGATGCACTGCATCATAGACACGAATAAAGGGATGACTACATTGGAGTCGCAAAAGCGGCTCAAAGGAGTAGAGAAGATAGGATTACTCAACTTGCTCTGGGTGCTGCACTATAACCGCACCCCCATGACAGTTTTGGTTATCAAGCAGTTGTTGTGCTTGGCACATGATGGGTATCTGTGGCTGGAGGAGCCAATACCCATCACCGATATGTTGATTCACAGAATAAAGCACCTCTCGTATATAGGCAAAAATCTAGCTATGATCTTTGGTGGAAAGGGTGGCAAACTAGCTCCCATAATCAATGAAAGAGAAGTTCAAACTGGTGAAGAAGTCACGTAGGTACACTATTTCTGGCATCTGCGACCCAACTGTGAAGGTGGAAACATAGATCCTTGCAGGGAAGGTGATGTGAAAGTGATGCGATGATGAGGTACCACACCTGTCGTCGTCCTCACACAGCAGTGCACGGAAGGAGTCCAGTTTAATTGGTCGGACTACCTTCGCGGAGAGTTCCTAGCGAACTGTCGTGAAGCGCAAGAGAAAAGAAATATGTTCCACTATGCATGTCTCTTGCTGTCGATTATGCTCATAACATGGGAGCTACCAGAAGAGAGACAATTCCCCTCGGTCGCGTTGGACCTTCTTGAAGCAACGAAGTATGCTTCGCTATGGGAGACGAAGGACGTAGAGTGCATTCGAGACAACAAGATCTTCTGGATATTGATGAAAATGAATATCAGGATGGCCATCAATTGCAAGCCGTGATCTTGCCCATGGTAAATGCTAACATGTAAAGCTATCCCAAATTTAAAGTTTATTTCCATTGGATATCAATCAAGGTGCGGAAGGACCCTACACAAAAGTGGTATGATTTGTCGTACCAAGCCACAGATGATGCCATTGATGCGATGTTGGATAAATGGCCAGCAGAGTGGCGCACCACTACAGACCTAGTGGTGGGTGGAAGCGAGTGTGCCACATAAAAGAAGAAGGAAGAGGCCAAGTTGAAGATGGCACAACTGGTTGAAAAGAGGAAGAAGGAGGCCGCTTAGAAGGCCCGGCTAGAATAGATAGGAAAGGAGGTAAGAAAATAGACAGGTGGCATAGAGCGGGGCTCTAACAAAGGCGCGTGGTTGCCTTCACCTGAGACTAAAGAGGAGGACACAAAGCAGCATGGAACAAACCCTTAAGAGATGTTCGGCTGAATTAAACACCCGAGAGAGCTGGAAAGGGAGGTTCTAGAAAGAAATCCAAGGTGACCAAGACATTGCTAGACCCTATCACACTAACAGAGAGTGACTTATATGACATCGATGACACAGTCTGAGATGTCACCATGGAGGCCCTATAGCAATTCGAAAAGTAGTAGCAATTCATCCTAGGGTCCATCCAGACTGGACTGCAAGAGTTTCAGACCCGCACGTCACAAGTTGGTAGGATGTCTACCAGCTTGGCTATCGGCACATTAGAGGCTGTCAATATGCTGCGCATGAAGGCTTCCAGTGCGTTAGTGCTGCCAAATGGAACATTGACAACAAAAAATGAGGCTGACATGCCCATTGTCATCGCCTTGAAGGGAGTGGGATTGAACCTGGCAGTGCTCCCATGTGAAGCGCTCCACCTCTTGCAGGATGGAGTCATTACAGAATTGAGGGCTCATGAGCACTACGCCATCTAGGTGATCAGTGAACAAAAGATAAAAAATGAACATATGGCCCTACAAAGGAATGTTTCCATCGCCGTTGAGGCTGAGGTGACTAGCCAGGACAAGAAGATCCTATAGGTTGTGGAGGAGGCATGCAGAATGGTCCTAGAATTGGCCATTCTGGAGGAGGAGCCAATCAAGGTCTGCATTCATAAATTGGCCATAGGAGTGCGCGAAACTCGGACAGAGATGGCGCAGGTTCAGTTGGAGTTGAACCTACATATTATAGAGCTCCAGTTGAGGGCTCAACCTTTAACACCACCAAAGGTAAAGGAACAATAGGTGGTCGTTGTCACAAAAGCAGTCATGGCAGTGGAAAATGTAGTAGCAGACTTCACACAGTTGTTCAAACAATTGTTTGAGGCCTTGATTGGCTTATAGGAGGACCCAAACATCCAGAGGCTAGAGATGGAAGCGCGCGAACTCCAACAATGTTATAATGAATTTAAGGGCATAGCATGGACCGTCGCGCTGACACAGAGGTTAGCTAAGATGTAGGAAGCCAAGCAGCTAAAGGAATAGGTGGATGCAGTGCTACACAAGGAAGAAGTGCTAAAGGCGTGACTAAAACACTGGTTGGAGGAAGCTTACGCAGTCACAGGAACCATTTAAGGCAAGCTTGCAACTCTGCAGGCGACGCAACAACAGCTTCAAGCTGACAGCGTAGGGGTAGTAACTGAGAAAATAGTTGAAGATGCGAAGCAGGTAGCAGCTCAGTGCATAGTTGATGTTGCGGTCATCAGGGTTGAGCTAGATGGGCTTCACGCAACAATCTCCGTGCCTACCGAGTGACTCATGGGCGAGTCACGATGTTTGTGTTGGGGGCCTATTGGGAGCGGGATCGCCCAAGGGCATTTTTGGGGCTAAAAGCCCATGTTTAAGTCAATTTTTGTAATATTATTGTAAAGACTCTGCATTTTGTGGTCACGGAGCGCAAAGGTGTTATGTGTCATAAAGGGATTTTTCCCTTAGTTTTGTAAAGTAAATCCGGCTGTAAGAGATCTACCCATGGTCCGCAGACCATGGGATTGTATACAAAGAGCTAAGCTCTAAGTATTTTAAGAGACACAACACGTCAGAGAGTCATAGCCTTAGAGAAAGAAATCTATGTATTAGGTTGTAGCATAGGTAGAGGCTTTGCAGCTGAGTATGCAGAGGCCTAGGGTAGAAGTCCGTAGCTGAGTGCACGGACCCTTGCAGCTGTGTGCATAGGGTGAACAGGGTCTGTAACACTTGGAAGATATTAATAAAAGAAGTTATTATGTAATTTCTATGTATTTGTTCTGTTGATGGGTTTGGATATTTTGTGTATGAATTTCCTTTATTATGTTTCTATGATGCATGAATGAATGCAATTACATTGAATAAATAAACACAATTATGAATATCTAATTACGCGGTGATAGCTTTAAGTATTCAGAAAAATAAGAAAATCAATTAGGGTAATTGAGGAATCTACACAGTGCGCTGCCATAACAATGCGAAAGTATTTGAGCCCCAAGTTAGGGCTACGCAAAGGTCGGTCATATACCTTCACGAAGGTATTGAAAGTTGGAATAGAGGGTTTGTCTTACAAGCCCTAGAGCGAAATCACCTATGCGAAGGCAGGGATAAAAGAAATCAAATGACATCACAATCATCTCAGGGTGTGGAAACTTGGTTCCAGCATCCCCCCATATTGCTTCGGGTGAGACTTCGTTCCGCACTCCGTGGGGTGATGCCGAAAGGGCCAGTAGTGTAGGGATTTGTTTGGCTAATTAATGTTGAACCTGGGTCAAGCCCCTCAAGCCAACAACCAAGAACCAATCTTAGCTACGCCAGAAATCACAAAAACGTTTATTGTGGAATGTGATGCCTCAAGAAATGGAATTGGTGTTGTTTTAATGCAACAAGAAAGACCCATTACTTTCGAAAGTCATCCAATCAAAAGAAATTATTTAAAAAAATCTATTTATGAGAAGGAAATGTTTGCAATCCTACATGCACTTAAGAAATCACAACGTTACCTAATGGGAAGACACTTCAAAGTAAAAACATATCATGATAATCTTAAATACTTTTTAGAAAAAACA